>JAPWFG010000015.1:0-1214463 GCA_028015205.1 Mytilisepta virgata
GCTCCTAATGTTACCTATACCCCCCGACCCCAACCCAAAAAAGAAAAAAAAATGAAAACACCCAAATCTCAGAATCATATAAATAAAATGGGTAAACAGTGTGGATGAATACAGAAATTCAGATTCCTTTTTCCATCACAAAAATAAATCCAAATAAATTACTAATCGCTCCAAATGTTACCTGTAACCCCCCCCCCCCCCCCCAAGCCCACCCCAAAAAAGCCAAAAAAAAATGAAAACACCCCAAATTTCAGAATCATATAAATAAAATGGGTAAACAGTGTGGATGAATACAGAAATTAAGATTTCCTTTTTCCATTTCCAACTATAACCCCCCCCCAACAAACCCAACCCCAAAAAAGCAAAAGACCTGTTTCAAATTTGTAAAATGATTGAAAATAACACAAATTACAAATGAAACATGTAAACGATATTACAATTCCATATTTTAATATCGGCAAGTTTATTTAATTATCTATCTCAGTATATAAATGTTCTCAAATGCATGCATCAGATCCAATAAAGATGAAAACCATGCATCTGTTAAAAACCTATAAATCTTATGTGAACATGGTGTATCTGCGAACCTTTGGCCATCGACCTATTGACTTTTTGCTGACCATCTGGGCAAAGATTTTGGAGTCAATGATATATGTTCTACGTGCATTTCATAGACTGACAAAGATCTCTCAAGTCATCCAATGTGACCGTGATTATAAACTGGAGGCTCCCTGAAGCCCGTTCATGACAATATCTAACATTATTAATATGTACTTCTGAAGAAGGTTGTAGCTGCTGGAAAAAAATGATAAAGGATTTCATTTATCATTAAAGTTTGGGTTCAGTTGAGGATATTTAAAATTTTTTCATGATTAATTTTATACTTGCAGTAACAGTGATAATATTGAATGTCGTGACCATCAAGCACAAAACGAAAAGACACTATATATTTTTATAATGTATATTAGATAATACCAATTTAATCTAGTTAATCCAGTTAATATTTATGGAGGGGGGGGGGAGCTAGGGTGAAATTTGAAATAGAAACTTGCACATTTTTGGGGTTAAATGAACGTGATAATAGCGGCCGAAAAAAATTCCAGGAACAAACATTTCATCCCTGACCACCCCCCACTTTCCCCTATAAAAATCAAATGGTTGCTCCCTTAGGGTAGGGTCTGTCAAGTTTGTCAGACCAGAATAGAATTTTATTCATTTCTATAATTGTTACCGGATCAAATTTTTCATTGGTTAAAGTTCGTGCCGCGTATAAAATGATGTGGACAGAACATTTATTTTCTGCTTACTTGGGGTCAGTTTTTAAAATTTAGTTATATATATATTCTCAAAATCTGTCAGCATCACTCCCGTTTTTTTTTTCCTTCAGAATCATGCAGTTCAGTGTTTTCTCCTTAGGTCCTTTTCTTTGTAAATTTAATCAAATGCATACAATATTTGAAGGGCAAGACATTTACTTATGTAACCTAATTTTTTTAATCACCCTTAGAAATACCTTGCCACCCCCAATAAAAATCAGGAAGTTGGTTTTCTCCTTCGGTCCTTTTCTTTTTAAATCTAATCAAATGCATAAAATACCTGAAGGGATATAAGACATTTAATTATGTAAACTAATTTTTTTAATCACCCTTAGAAATACCTTGCCACCCCCCATAAAAATCAAGAAGTTGGTTTTCTCCTTCGGTCCTTTTCTTTTTAAATCTAATCAAATGCATAAAATATTTGAAGGGATATAAGACATTTACTTATGTAATCTTATAGTTTTAATTAACCTTAGAAATACTTGAGAGTTCTCACATTGTAATTATAAAATGGCAGTTTATTGAAAACATATCAGACAAAGCCCTTCTATATCACTCAAGCAGCCGGATTTGTTTTTCATGATTTAGCAAAACGCCTGTTCTTTATCATGGGAAGTTAGAGATAAAAATCTTGTGGAGAGATGATAAAAAAATAAGTTATGAGGTGAAAGCAGTACGAGAAAATCTTGGTTGATTGATGACCCTATTAAAGACATGTCTGCCGATATAAACTATCTAGCTCTTCCTGAAAGATATGCCTTTTCGACAGCGAAAAAATGTTCCCCTGCTGTAACATGCATGAAGCAGGTTAAAAACCTATATTTTGCAAAATGGGTTGTTTGTTTTTTTTTTTGCTGATCTGAAATTCTTACAAGAAATTCGTACGGGAAGAATTTATTTTATATTTGCATTGTTGCAATATTTTTTTGTAATAAGGTCAGAATGTGACCTCTGTGATATTCATTGCGTAAAATGTTTAAAGGGGCAAATATGACAGATGTCCGTTTTCTCAAATTACGGACTGAAGATAAAATCTAAAAACATTTCTTCCGCCCTGGGAAATGATGTTCTTCACAAAAACAGCTATGAAAAGTTTTTTTCTAAAGTTTTAGTTTCAATATTTTCTATGATACCAATTTTGTTACACAAGACTTGCACATTTTATCGATTTACGACTCATCAATTGAGCTCAAGACCGAAAATTTTGAAAGCTAAAACAATGATTATGATGCAATTTAATTTACACGTTGAAGAATTATTATTGATAGTCAAAATTTGAGTCCTTTTTTCAATTTATCGGTAATGTAACAAACTCTTGTCATATACAGTTCGACCGACCACTCTAAAGACACATCATTTCAATTTTTGATATAAGCATTAGTTTCAGGAATTAATACATGAAATATTGGTAACAATTTGGGAACTGTAACATAAAAATGTTATTGTCTGAAAACATTGCTGTAGTAATTCTATTCCCTTTTGGTCTATCTTAAAATCTATTTCTATCTTAAAATCTATTCTTCTGAAAAGAATAGTTGGAATTTTATAAACATGCATGATCATATATATATATATATATATATATATATATATATATATATATATATATATAAAACAATTTAAAAAGGCATATGATTTGAATAAAGCATTTGAAAAGAAATATAAACCATATGCTATAACTTAATATTGAGTTTGCCTGGCCTAATGTATTTTCTCACAGACACGATGTTAGGACACATGTGCTTATAATTTTAGAAAATTTGCAAGTACAGCAGATTGGTGAATCAAAGCGTATTGAGTGACTAATTTTATGTAGTAAACTTAGCTCGTAAATTTTGTGTTTTTTAAGCGTTCACGAATACACTAAAGAGGCTCCGTGTGGGTAAACGAACTACAATACAAAAAGAGAAAACTAAAAGATAACACTCCTTCGTGCTATAAGCTGATGAATATAAGAATGAAAATATTATAATGTGAATGAAAATTAAGCTTTTCTTTCTTTTTTATTCTTTTAAAGGGTATATATATATTTATATATATAAATTAATGAAAAATCGAAAAATTTGCAAAATATATAAAAATTTCTAAATACAGAGTCCTCATCAGTAAGGCAACCCATCCCTGGTGACAGGAGACAGTGGCCTGCCACGTATGGTCACTGGCAGATCCAGAACATTTACTAAGGGAACACTTTTGGTGGGGGTGTTTGTAATTTTGTTGTAAAATCCTGCATTTTGAGACATTTTAAGCTAAATTGAAAGTATCTTATTCTCACAAAGAACGGGAACAAAATATACTCTTTTTTTTTGGTTTCATAAGATGGACCCTAGCCCCTCCCCCCCCCCACTCCCCTGGATCTGATGGTCTAGAATCACACCACAAGACAAAAATGTTTAAAAAAAATTCAACAGGTCAAGAAAGTGAACAACCATGGAACCTGAGATTTTTTCGAGCATACCCTCGACCTTAACTTTTTTCTTTCTTTTCTTTTTGAGGAGGTGGTTGGAAGGGATTAAAACAGGAGGGGGCGCTTTTTCGATATATTGGTTGCATTGATTTCTGATAATAGTCTAATGATTTTTCATATTTTTTATCCATCAAATTTGAACTTGTCTTTCTTTTAAATTCCTGCCTTTCTAATCAAATGGTTTTCCCAAATGAGCACGATGTTCCATACATGGTGAATACAACAAACTTAAATCAATATGTAGATCAGGTCTAGTTAACAGCATACTGTTGATTCAAAACAAATTGGTCTATTTTTGTCGATTTTTGGATATTTTTAGTCCGTTTGCAAATATTACATGCATCTTTAGGATGAGCACCAGCTTAAAAATACGTACAAAAAAGGGGCGACGAATTTCGACTGAAAAAGATTGGGAATTGGGAATTGGGAATATTTTAAATGGATTATTATACCTTCAGTATATAGCGGTCCTAGGCTGATATATGCTGACAGAGCCTCCAACGCCCTAATCAACATTTGGGATTAGTCCCTATTACCCTATGACCTATTACAGATATCCAAAAAATTGATGTATCACACGTACATATGGAAACATTTTCACTTCACAAATACAATGCAGTCGAATCTCAGTTTTATAGAAAGGAGAAATTTATTTCAATATTCACATAGGTTTTTTTAATGTACAAAAACCATATCTTTGAAGAAGAAGCTTTCAAACTTATAAAAAATAAACGCATTTAAGCCCTAAACATCAATCCTTTTATGTTCTATAAATACTCTTTCAAGTTTAAAAATTATTACTATGCGATAGTTATCTATTTCTCATTTAACAAATATACCATAACTTTTCGAACTTGAAGGTAAAAATCATATTAAAAGAATATGAGAAAGCATCAGTCTTTAAATTTTAGAAAAAGCAAAGCAAAGCATTTTCTCCAGGATTAAGGCTAGACAAGCATGTTTCTACAAAGAAGGTGACACATTTTGAAAATATGTTTTCTGTCAGTGGTGCCATTTCAGCATATTTCTTGAATAGCTATTTATGTCTGGAAACTTTTGGGAGGCGTTTTATTGAACATGTCTAATTCACACACACAACTTTACAACCACTGACCCCTACTTTCAAGGTTCAAGTATGCCAACTATTAAAGTGCTACATCACCAGTAAGCCAAATGTTTGATAAAATATATAATCTTGTATCAGATTACGCGCTACTTCGTGTTTGATGCAGAAACAAAAGTCGTCTGCTTTTTGAAAAAAATCTACCTCTTTGAGGTCATCAACTCATTGCCTACAGCTTTCTTGATTGGCTGTTTCTAGATCAGTTGTATAATTAAGTTTAGCATGCCAGAACAGTAGTGAACGCGGCAAAGAGGCTGCACTACTCGGCTACCATTTACTAGGCCTAGGAATCCTGTGTTCCAATTTTCCATTGGAGCACGGCTCTTCCTAGTTTGTTAGGAGCCGGGATTCCTGGCTCGGACATTCCTATAGATCTCAATTTTTCCTAATTCTAACCTGGATGAGGTAGAATCGAGACTGTAGCAAGTAAAATGAAGTTTGGATCAGTTCGATGGAAGAACTATCTAGCACCGTTAATACTATTTGTTGTGCTAGTTAAATCTCAGGAAGGTATAGTACTTTTGATTATTTATATAATTTTTTTCTAATATGCATGAAGCTTGAAAGATTAACAGTTTATTTCCCATTATGACATTTTTTGGTCATTTTTTCGACAAAAAAAAACCGTGGAGAATGATTTTCGGTTCGTTTTTATCCTTGTGTTAGTCTGCTATATGGCGCTTGTCGTTTTTCTGCTGCAGACATTTTTCGAAGCTTTTAATTTTAAATTTAAGCTTTAAAGTGCAAATGGCGTCTTCGATAATGATATTTCTAGATGCCCATTTAATGCAAACAATTATATATGCATCGTGATTTAATTAAGGCTTTTAAAGTTTTCATTTTGTATAGATTTGTAGCATCTAATTTATTCAGAAATCTTAAGTCAATTCTGACTTTATTCAGAAGTCTAAAATTGATTCTGATTTTATATTCTTATCATAAGCTTTCATTTCTGAAACTATTTTGTGTTAATTTCGGTAAACGTAAAATTTAGTCTTTAAATAACGGTTTGTGTTTTTTTTTTACTATTTGTTCGTTTTGCTTATAATGATAACGATTCTCCCTTTGGACACCTGAAAAGTTAATTTTAGCCTTTGTGCCACGTAAGCATGAATCTGAGGTTCCGAGAAGGATAATTAACGGTTCGAGATAAGACTTTATGTGATTATAATTAATCAGAATCGTGAAAATTTTGATAATATTAAATGCAATTAATTTTAATATTCAAATTATTTTAATAATATATTTTTTTATAATGACTGATAATTCTAGATTCTTGAAAATAATTAACAGCATGACATTTAGCCGATATATTTTTCTTTCTCATTCATTCATTTACTAATATATACCAATTAAAAATTTCCCCTGCTCACTATCATTTATTAATTTTTATTATTACGAGTGTTTTCAATCGCACTTGCTCATAACTTCTCTTTTCATTTAAGCCAGTATTTATTGTCTTTTTGTGTGTGCTGTGAATGTTTATAATTGTGTTATTTTATATTTGAATGAGAATTGTTAATGGTCTTATGTTATCACATGTCCACGCCCTTGGTGGGTCCATCATTGGTAATAATAAGATTTTGTCTCTCTCTCTCGTTTTTTTTTTATATTGAACAAATATGAGTCATGACCACATAGTGCATATCTAAATTGAACACAAAGAGAAAGTTTTATTTTATTTTTTATTTTTTTTAATTTTTTCCCCATGTGGTCTGATGCAGCTCTGGTACCATGTATCTAGTCATTTTACTAAAAATCTAGTCACTTGCAATTACTTCATACACATGTGTATATTGCTATATTTTAAATTTGTATGAATTATCTATTTACACCATTTTTGTATGTTTATCCTGTTTAATCACTGTAATATTCTGTCCCGCACGTGACATGGCCCTTGATTTGAAATAAAATATTCTTATTCTTATTCTTATATACTCAGTATACGGGTGGTGAGGAGAAATAAAACTTTTAGACCAGTTTTAGTGCATGAGATGTGCACATTTCGTCGATTTACGACTCACCAGTTGGCTCAACTTGGGTCTAACACCAGATCCTCTCCTTTTGCCTAATCATCCACTTCCTTCTCCCAGTTTGTGTCGGGATGAGACAGTCATATTTTACTCTTCCCATTTTTCATAACGAGGGGGTTAAAAGGTAATCTGTGTCGAGAAACAAGTAGCTGCGTTTTTCATGGCAAATATACACTCCACGGAATAAAACCCGATTGTTACGTCAACCATTTGCGATATAGAATTTTGATTTCCGGTCAGTATTTTCGTTGAACTGGAAAGGAATTATTTGATTTTAAACTCTCCGATGAAATAAATAGGTTCAAATATTTATAATGGGACAAACAACTTTTCAAAATACCTGTTTGAGTTCACTGGGTTTAATGGTAAGATAAAGCAAGACAACTTGGGTTGGGTTGGGTTGGGGGGGGGGGGGCAGGTGAGACACAGGCATTTGGTTTATTTTATACAAATTATAGTTGTGTGTATAAAAAATCAAGTGGTGGGTGCAGAAATTTTTATAAATAGGTTTATAAAAAAAATTGTGTCTAGCATGTGATGGTAAAAAGGGGGAAGGGGGGGGGGGGGGGGGGGGCTGTTGATGCAAATACCCCACAGTTACGGTTCACACTAAGATATATGATATGCATAAAGTACAAATAATAGGGGCACTCTAAGTAAATATATCTTGATCTTGCTAGAAGAAGTGCTTGTGGCCAGGTTGTACTGGTGAAGGGCCTAAAGTATTATAAGAATACATAAAATTATACCAAACTGTGTATAATAATTCAAAGTATAAAAGACGGACATTGAAGTTATAAAATGTTGTAAAGTACTTGTACACCTTATATTCAATAAACTAATCAAACGGACCTTCAAATCAATTGGCCATTGGAACAACAGTAAACTAATCAAACGGACCTTCAAATCAATTGTCCATTGGAACAACAGTGAACTAATGGACTCTTATTTTTTAACTACATGTATCAGGTCTTTGCACCAATGAGTATCAAACTAACAGACCTACAGAACATAAGGCATACCCTATGGTTTTCACTGACAGTCAGACCATATGAAGAAATTGTAAAGTTATTTGTTTCCTCAAATCTAATGATTACACTTGGAAGTTGATATCGGGCGAAGCCCGACTAAGTGTAGAATATGGGTCTCAAATGCAGATATCAAGTAGACTGTAGTTTCAAACCGGAAGTAGCATTTGTAAATCTATCCCAGAAACCGTCAAAAATACAGCGCGACATCCGGTTAAAATATTTTCGCATTTGCACAAACTTAAAAAGAAATTATGTTTTGGCGATAGCCAAAACATAATTTCTATACGATATAATTTTCCACCGACTTTTTTTCAAGTTTTTGTGCGCATTGGGAACTTTATTCGAAAGTTTCTTCAATGACTTACAAATATGACACCATAACAACGGCTTCCAATATGGCCGTGTTTACATGACGACGGACTAAAAAATATTGCTACGTATGATATGGGCTTCGCCCGATTTTAGGCTAAAGCCTACTCCATATTATTTTTATCTTTTGAAAATTCTACTGATTGAAATTAGAGGTTTCCCTAGACCAATTTAGCATTGCACTGCACCATGTTGCCCTCATCATGAATTTTACAATGTGCCCCCAGGTAGCCAAAACTAACTTTCAATTTTTAGTTTACTCTTATCTTTTTGAAACTGATTTGCATTTAAGAGTGCACACAACAGTTTTTCTTAGAACTTTTCATGACGTCATGAATTGAAGGAACATACTCAAAAGATTGATAGCTGGACAATTGGCTGTATCATATACCCATAGAAAACCATATATAAAAAAAAAACATATTTCTTCAAGCTTTCACTGTATATAAGTATTTTTAAGGAATTCCTTTCCAAATTCTTACCATTACAGAAAGATAACTGACAAAAAATAGGCCTCCCCCCTTCAAATATTTCAAAAACAGACAAACCTCGGAGCATCCTAGCAAAGATTCCTGCATAATTTAGAGAACTGAGTATATGTGTTTTCCAAAGTACACATTCAACTGGTTTCAGCACCTGTAGTTTCAGGGTACATTCGCCACCTTTTAAAATTGCTACATGAAGTGGTATAAAAATGTTGTGTTTTCACCTACACTATTTTTGGATGTTTTCACAGTAGTCTCCCATTAATAAAACTTTTCTGAAAATAATTACTTTTTTACATTTCATGCATTTTTTAAAACTTAAAATAAAGCCAAGACTCTAAATTAAATAATGAAACAAAAAAACAATCAGAAATCAATATCTAGAACTTATAAATAGAGGGAATTCCATACCTATGACATCATATATTTAGGGAAAAATCACTGGAATTTTATACGAAACTGTTGTTTGCATTCTTAATTATGCACCCCTGTTGTGTTGGCACACTTTTATGACACTTTTACACAATCACAGGCTGTTTATTACAGGTTTTGATAAATATACTGCCCTCATGTCAAGGTGGGGTGCCTCCAGTATTATATTTCTTAACCATTGAGTGCCCTCAAAATAAGAAATTTACCATGCCTTCACAAAATTCTGGGGAAAGCACTAGAAATTTTATCTTTTCAATTAAATATTATTCTTACAGGTGTTATTAAAAATTATCCTTTAATAAGAATGATGTTGTCTCTAAAATTATTTCAATAAAAATTGTCCTGAAATGCAGCTTAGCTCTGATTATTCTTAAATAATGCTATTAAGAAGAGAATTCAGTATACACAAAATATTCAAGATTTTGTACAAAGTTTCCCCAGAGATTATAATATATTGCAATTAAATTTCAGTTTTTATGTACATAAAGCAAAGATTTGAAAGATTGAATTAGAATTACTATCTATTTTATTTTATGCTAGCTGTTCAAAGATAACTAACGTATTTTTTATGGCAAAATTGAAAAAAATATTACTATAAATAGCTGGTGTGTCCTTAACTGATTGCTGATAAGCTCCTCCTACATTTATCCACTCTTGAACTTATAATTATATTGTCAAAAGTGATTGGCAAAAATAAATATTTTCTGTTATGCAAAATTGTTAGAAGGTTGGATAAATTCAATATATCCAAGCATTTTTTATACGACCGCAAAATTTTTGCGGTCGTATATTGGTATGACGTTGGCGTCGTCGTCTGCGTCGTCGTCCGAAGACATTTGGTTTTCGCACTATAACTTTAGTATAAGTTAATAGAAATCTATGAAATTTAAACACAAGGTTTATGACCACAAAAGGAAGGTTGGGATTGATTTTGGGAGTTTTGGTCCCAACAGTTTAAGAATCAGGGGCCAAAAAAGGGCCCAATAAGCATTTTTCTTGGTTTTCGCACAATAACTCTAGTACAAGTAAATAGAAATCTATGAAATTTTAACACAAGGTTTATGACCACAAAAGGAAGATTGGGATTGTTTTTGGGAGTTTTGGTCCTGACAGTTTAGGAATTAGTGGCTAAAAAAGGGCCCAAATAAGCATTTTTCTTGGTTTTTGCACAATAACTTTAGTATAAGTAAATAGAAATCTATGAAATTTAAACAGAAGGTTTATGACCACAAAAGGAAGGTTGGGATTGATTTTTGGAGTTTTGGTCCCAACAGGTTAGGAATTAGGGACCAAAAGGGTCCAAAATTAAACTTTGTTTGATTTCATCGAAAATTGAACTATTGGGGTTCTTTGATATGCCGAATCTAACCGTGTATTTAGATTCTTAATTTTTGGTCCCGTTTTCAAATTGGTCTACATTAAGATCCAAAGGGTCCAAAATTAAACTTAGTTTGATTTTAACAAAAATTGAATTCTTGGGGTTCTTTGATATGCTGAATCTAAACATGTACTTAGTTTTTTTTATTATGGGCCCAGTTTTCAAGTTGGTCCAAAATTAAACTTTGTTTGATTTCAACAAAAATTGAATATATGGGGTTCTTCGATATGCTGAATCTAACCATGTATTTAGATTTTTGATATTTGGGCCCAGTTATCAAATTGGTCCACATTGAGGTTTAGAGGGTCCAAAATTGAACTTTATTTGATTTCATCAAAAATTGAATTCTTGGGGTTCTTTGATATGCTGAATCTAACCATGTATTTAGATTTTGGATATTGGAATACCACAAAGGGATGGTAAGAATTGTCTTTGGTAGTTATGGCTCAAACCGTTAAGGAATAAGGTGCAAAAAGGGGGGGGGGAAAGGGCTTCCAGGTTAATGGACAATTACTTGAGTACAAAACATAATTTAAAAGGCAGTGTAAGGTTGGTAATTGAAACTCATTTGAATATCTCACCTAAACTGCTTTTAAATTATTTATATTGGAAATTTGCCAAAAACTTTATTCTTAATAAATTCCATTGGAAATTTGCCAAAAACTTTAGTTTAATGAACTTCATTGGAAATTTGTCCATATAAAATGTTGCTATGAAGCTTTTGTGTTTATCTCACCTAAACTGCTTTTAAATTATGTATATTGGAAATTTGCCAAAAACTTTATTATTAAATTTCTGATTTATATATAAAAGCAAATAATAATGATAAGGCCAGAGATACACACCAAACAGGATGTGTAAATTATTATAATAAGTATTGTGCAATAGCAAGAAATTTTCAATTGCACAGTATTGCGCAATAGCAAGAAATCTTCAATTGCACTGTATTGCGCAATAGCAAGAAATCTTCAATTGCACAGTATTGCGCAATAGCAAGAAATTGATATTTGGGCCCGGTTATCAAATTGGTCCACATTGAGGTTTAAAGGGTCCAAAATTGAACTTTATTTGATTTCATCCAAAATTGAACTATTGGGGTTCTTTGATATGCCGAAACTAACCGTGTATTTAGATTCTTAATTTTTGGTCCCGTTTTCAAATTGGTCTACATTAAGGTCCAAAGGGTCCAAAATTAAACTTCTTTAAAATTTTCCATTTTGAATTGGTTATTTCTGATTTATATATAAAAGCAAATAATACTGATATGGTTTGAATAGGTCAATTAAAAATTTTTAAGTTCTTAGACCACATTAATTCTGTGTCAGAAACCTATGCTGTGTCAAATATTTATTCACAATCCAAATTCAGTGCTGTATCAAGCTTGAATGTTGTGTCCATACTTGCCCCAACTGTTCAGGGTTCGACCTCTGCGGTCGTATCAAGCTGCGCCCAGCGGAGCATTTTATTAACAGTTTAAGGGATCCGACTCGTCAACTATGACAACATAAAATGAGTGGATTCACATCTTACAGAATGAAGATATTCATACAAAATGAACTTAAAAGCTGCATGGATTCTATTAGGAAATTCGTTTCATAATTTATTTTTCAGAAATTGGCATCAACTAACATAACTAGCAGCTATAAATAGATTTTTTTTGGATCATGTTTACAAGTATTTTATTGATGGATAATATATTTTTAGACGAATTGGAATATAAATTTTTATTATGAAATTTGATGAAAAAAGGATTTCTTTTTATTTTTGGGATGTCTGATTTCAGAGGGTCGGCGGTAATAAAAAAACAAGATTTTCAATTTTATTTTTTTTCTTCAAATCGCGAAAATCAGGTTGGCGGATCCGTAAACCAAATCGTTAAAAATAAATGGCCTAAAGAATTAAAATATACTTGATTGATGAATCAAATACATAACTTAATTACTGTATGATAGTAGAACAGGAAAATTTTCATGTGAAAGCTTGTATTACGATGAGAACAAAAATCTCACCGAAAACCAACCAATCTCTCCCATAAATTAGCAAAAGCTCACCCAAACCCATTCTGAATTTGTCACATGTATGATTTCATAAAGATTTATATAAATTGATATATCTAATCCATATTTTCCATTAATTATGTATGAATTTATTGTAAATTTTCAGAAGGGAAGAAATGTGTATTTAATGGTCAAGAATTTTATGACGGAGATGATTGGAAACCTGAACCATGTAAATGGTGTGTTTGTAAAAATGGAAATGTTGACTGTACGGAATTAGTGGACTGTGATGAATATGGCGGTAAGATAAATAGATATTACACGTCCAAATGTGCCACACATGATCTTCATGTGTGGCCTAAACAATAGAAACAAACTGATAAAGGGGCAGTGAGGTGTCAGATGTGTTCAAGTTGGTATAAATAAATAGACCAAACATGAAAATGACTAAAAATTTTAAAAAACACAATAAAATAAAAGTCTCAAAATTTCAGCTGTCTAAAACAGTTTTAGTAATATGTTAGTTCAATTAAATGAAAATAGTTATTTATCTCCCTTTAATAACAAAGTTAATAAAAAAAGTTATCTCCCATGAACAATTTAACACTTAACAACTTATTAATGTTAACAATTTCAAATTTAGAAGAAAGTTTCTGAATT
This sequence comes from Mytilisepta virgata, assembly GCA_028015205.1. Taxonomy (NCBI): domain Eukaryota; kingdom Metazoa; phylum Mollusca; class Bivalvia; order Mytilida; family Mytilidae; genus Mytilisepta; species Mytilisepta virgata. Next base: position 13,295 of record JAPWFG010000015.1, read on the forward strand.
GCATGCACCATTTATACTTAGTTGCCATTTGATACTATGGTTGTGAATTCAAAAATAAACAAGATAAGGGTACTCGAGTAAAAGTCGATCCGCTTATAAGTCGGAAATTTGGATGCTATGATTACACTAAATATTTGTACAAAGTATGCTTTGAACGCAAAGGAATCAAAACAACATTACTAGATGTTCGCACATAGACACATTATAAGTTTTTTGTTACACAAATTGATCAAGTACACTGATAATTATCTAGATGTTATCATATATTTTTTATTTTATTTTTTATAGGATTAACAAACGGACATGGAGAGGTGAGTTATATTTTTCTTTTTTATTCTGCATGGACTAGAGATCCATTTGATTTTTTGCCTACAGCATTGTCATCTATTTGACAGATAAAGCATTATCTCCCTTTAGGAAAATTTAGCCTCTTATGAACTGCTAGTTTAAATAATGAAAAAGTTGTCTAAGGACCCCATCGCAATATCACTGTTTAGAGATAAGAGGTAAAATTAAATTTATCTACTTTTCACTTAGATAACTTGCTTGATCCTGAAAACAGACAACTATTCCTAATTAGATAGATAAAGATATATTGATACCAATTTAAATTACAATTTATTAAATGTATATTTCAATAAATATATCTTTGCAGTAGCAGCAACAAAAAAATCTTGATAGCCAAATAAATTGACACCTAACAACTGTGTTTTTATGGATACTTTTTTTTTCATGTTTATCTCAGACTAAGATTTGTGAAAACTATAAATCATAACATATCCGAAGTTGTGATTTATGTCATTGAAATCCAGCTTATGGCAAGATGGAAAGGGAAATAACTCAATTCTCTTTTTAATTAAATAAATCTATAACAACATTTAGCAAATATTTCACATTAAATATTTCAGGAAATTCAACCAATACAATCCCATGATGCAATTGAAGGTGAAGCAGTGGTGAGTAGTCAGTGGTTTCTGATTGGTTAATTTAATTATACATTGTACATGTGTCCTTAATGAAATTCTCCTGTCGAGACTAATGAATATATAGATACCATAAATACAAAAAATGAATTTTGTTAATATAAATATATATCGACCAAGACTTTAACAGGATTTACAAAATTTGAGCCTTTGGAAATTGATCGCTTTAGTTCTGATTGTGGATTTGTCCCAAATTTATTCAAAAATCAGTGTTCTTTGATATTGTAAACTTTGCAAACATTAATAGACTTTCTACAAGGTTTATTTGAAATTAGCTTCAAATATTACATTTTTTTAGTATTAATGGACTCGTGACTTTCAGCAACATATTTAGTAGTTTTTATATATAATTATTCATTATATTACAAGTATCGTCAAGGCAATTTTTTTTTTTTTAAATATGTATATTAGAATATTTGAAGATAAAAAAGATTCAAAATCTGAGAAATATTGTGCTTCTGCAGCAAAGGATAAAAAAGTTAGATGTTAATATGTATCAATTTTTTTAAAGGGATCTCCAGGTGCAGGAGGAAGGGCTGGCTCCCAGGGAATTCCAGGACCCCTTGTAAGTACAGAATTAATTCCTTAGAATTATTTGTTTCATATTTCTTACCACAATTTGAATGTTTCAATTAGAATTATTTCCCTTAAAAAATGTGTATAAAATGAAAATTCTTGAATTAATTTTTTTTTAAATTGAAGAAGACATTATTAAAGATTTAGGAGATGAACATGAATAAAACATAGAAATATTCTTGGCAGTTTAGCCATATATTCACTTTTCATTATTGTGAGCAGCAAACAGTTTGTTTGACAGTAAGGGACGAGATCAAAAGTTCAATGTAGGATAAAAAACTTAATTCAAATAGTTTGGGGGTGGGGCAGTAAGAATACATGTAGCTGCAAGTTTTGTTATCCGACATCGATTTTCCGATTGAAAAATACGGATTCAAGTGATGTCCAAGTCAAAATACAGAACAAACATACATTGTTAACGAAAAACAGGACCCATGATACAAAAAGTACACTCAAATCATATGCCCATATTGGTCAATAAATTTTTCCCAAATTAAGTTAAGAAGGGGGGGAGGGTGAGGGGGTTAGTGAAAAAACTATGAGAAGTTTTTTATCCTACATTGAACTTTTGATCTCGTCCCTAACATTCATCATTGTTTGTCAATATTCCATTGCATTTTATCTATCAATTTTTTATGTCGTCTTTGGTTTTATGGATTAATTGATAATATATAATTTTTTGAGTAAGAGAGAAAAAAAAATTTCTAAAGAAAATAATTTTTTGTAGGAAACAGATTTATATAAGCCGAAAACGTGTTTACAAATCCTATATTGATTATTCAGTTGTATTACATATATATATATATATATAACTTGTACTTATATTTTATAGGTGTAACCATGGTAATGAATTGATTAATAAAAATATGTTTACACTAAAGGTTAATTTCCAAACTTCAAAATTTTTTTTGGTTGCAGAAATGTTTTCATGTGTTTTCTAATTTCTCACTTGCAACATTATATCGTAATAATTGTTATCATTTCAGGGAGATTCTGGAGTTGATGGCATACATGGTATCCCTGGACCTCCCGGACCCCCTGGTATTCCTCCAATGGTATGTCAGTTGATATACATATTAATATCATTCACTTCTATCCATCCACACACTTAGAATAACATGTTAGTTCAGGAAAAGAGAAACCTTGGTCAGTTATCTCCCCTTAACCAAGTTACATAGGGGAGTTAATTATTATTATTATTTCCTGATCCAATTGGCAAAAGAGGGTTAACTTAGTTAATTGAGCTGACAAATAGATGTCTGTCTCAATTTTTTTAAAGATGCCTTAAGGAACAGTGGTTTCATCATATTTTAAGGAGATATTCAAAGTTTTTTTTTTATCATAATAACCTCTGCAAAATGAAAAGTTGTATTTAAAAATGTAAGGATTTAGTGTAAGCTTTGATGAGATAAAATTCTTTAAAATTGGACAAGGGAATTGGTTGACTGTCAAATTGTGCTTCATTTGTCAGTAAGAATTTTAATCAGAAGTTAAAGAATGAAGAGAGACATGGAGAAAAGTCACCATGACAACAGGTTTGGTCACCTTGACCTTTAGCTTTACATGATTCATTACATGGGTTCAGGTGCATTTAACTTTGGTACATGTTGAAGCAGACAAAATGATTAGCTTTCACCTGCAACTGCTTCATCTATTTATTTTTTTGTAATTTTTTATTATTTGCCTTCATCTCAATACATGTTGGTTAACAACATATAAATCTATTGTTGGTTGCATTCTATTTTTCTTATTATTCAAATCCAAACCCACACTTCACTGTGTAGTGTTTGAAAAAAAAATTAGTGAAATGGTTTGGCTCCATTTCATTATTTGGTTCACCTCATTGTAATACTGGGTTTTGACAATAAATATAGAATATTACAGTTGCCAAGCCTACTGATTTATCAGTAATTTGATCAGATTTTCAATGTTCTATATATTACATTTCATGTTCATTCCAAATTTGGACAAAAAAGGGTTAATTTTAGGGACGAGATCAAAAGATCAATCACCCCCCCCCCCCCCCCCCCTCTTAACTTAATTTGGGAAAAATTGATTTACCAATATGGGCATATGCTTTGAGAGTATACTTTTTATACGACCGCAAAATTTTTGCGGTCGTATATTGGTATGACGTTGGCGTCGTCCGAAGACATTTGGTTTTCACACTATAACTTTAGTATAAGTTAATAGAAATCTATGAAATTTAAACACAAGGTTTATGACCACAAAAGGAAGGTTGTGATTGATTTTGGGAGTTTTGGTCCTAACAGTTTAGGAATTAGGGGCCAAAAGGGTCCAAAATTAAACTTTGTTTGATTCATCGAAAATTGAACTATTGGGGTTCTTTGATATGCCGAATCTAACCGTGTATTTAGATTCTTAATTTTTGGTCCTGTTTTCAAATTGGTCTACATTAAGATCCATAAAGATAAAGATGTTTATTGCCAATCAAGGGCCCAACAGGGGGCATAATAGTTACAGTGATCATATACATATAAATACACATTTACAACAGACAATATGTATAAGATACAGAAGTCATTCGAGAGTCAGTCAAAGATACCTACCGGTAGATATCATTTTGATGAGAAAGATTGTTGTTTCATAATTGGAAAATGGATTAATATTATTTTAACATTGTAAGTTTGAACATATATTCTTTCCATTGAAAATGAAAGAACCTGGATATTTTTGATGCCATTCCTAACATTCACATGGAATCTACAATCAAATAGGATATTCTTCACTTACAATTAACCTTTTCAAATATTTGGATCTCAGGTGTTGGAAACTATGAATAACTATAGTGTGTAAATGTTTAGGTCTAATAGTAAAAATGATTTGTGTATTTTTCAGTCAGCAGACCAGGCTTACAACCATTATTTTAGACAGACCTTTGGACAATCTTTCAAAGCTGGAGGTGAAGCTATGGGACCAAGATTTTTACAAGCCAATGTTGTTAGTATTATTGAAATTTTTAACTTCGATGTAAAAAGGATTCAAGAGATGTTAAAAAGCATAGAAGTTAAGAGTTTTATTCAATTAGAAACATAGTAAGAATCTATATATAAACACATGCAAAATTTCTGACTTACCAGTAATAAATGCACTTCTTAATATCTAACTAAATTTAAAATTACCGTATTTAGGGACCAATCCAAATCTGTTTTACATTGTAGGGACCCAGTGGACCTCGAGGATCTCCTGGACCTCCTGGACAACAAGTAAGTTACATAATTTTTATTTTTAGAAATTATTTCCAAAAATATCTTTGTGTCATTCTTAAGTAAGCATTGAAATATTTAGATTTAATTTTGAAATGTTGGTTTTTATCCATTAGTGTTGTCATTGTAATGTATAGCGAAACGATTAAGTAGATTTTAATATTAAATGTGACTTTGGCATAAAAATATATATTTTATAAATTTGTAAAAGTATGTATGAAATATTTTCAATGTTGAAAGCAAAAATTTAAAAAAATTGGTTGGCAATTTCTGTTTTGTTAAAAAAAAAAATTCAAATCCAGTATGTAAGTGAAAATGTTTACATTTAATTTTAACCCTTTTCAAACAATTATTATTTTTGTTTTTTAGGGCCCACAAGGATTACAGGGTATGCGAGGTGAACCTGGTGACTCTGGACCACATGTGAGTATAAAAGTCCATGGTTTATTGTATTCTACTGTACACAGCTCATTACAGTTCTGTAAATTTATTGCTATATATCTGACGTAATACACATCTAATTAGAATAGCGAATGGAAACGGGGAATATGTCAAAGAGATAACAACCCAGACCAAAGAGCAGAAAACAGCCCAAAGCGACTAATGGGTCTTCAATGCAGTGAGAAAATCCTGCACCCAGAGGCGGGCATCAGCTGCCAATAATGCACACTAGTTCAGTGAAATGGATGTTACACTAAACTCCTAAACATACAAATCAACCAAAATTCTAAAAACACACAAGAGTAACAAAGGCTAGAGGTTCCAGACTTGGGACAGGCGCAAATATTTGGCAGGTTTAAACATGTTTTGTGAGATCTCAACCCTCCCCTTATACCTCTAGCCTATGTGGAATTAACAAACACACAGCGATATGCATAGTAAAAAACTCAGTTCAAATGAAGTCTTGAGTCCGATGTTAGAAAAGGTATCTAATTGCCTGGATTTTTGTTTTTAGAGAAAAAAATGTCTATATAATTATAACCAAATGCAGTAATAAGATTTTTATTTTTATATATAGGGATCTCCTGGACAAAGGGGAGCTCCAGGAGCTGCAGGTCCACCAGGACATGAGGTATTCTAATGCTTAGTTATTAAGGCCCTGCATCGGTTGATGTGGGACCCTATAGATTTCATTGTGCCCATCTGTCTGTCAACAATTGTTGTTGGCACTCTGAATTCTACATTTCTCAACAGATTTCAACCAAATTTATATGGAAGGTATATATAGGCAATATCTTGATCAAATTCAAAAACGAGCGCTATCGGATAATTTTTGTTGGAGTTACTGCCCTTGACTTAGTTTTCCCTAGTGCTCTAGATTCTATATTTTATATCCATTTTGACCAAGTTTATGTGGAAGTTGTATTTTGACAATGCCCTATTAGTCACTTGAAATATTTTTCTGTTCTCTACAACAATATATATGCAGCGGGGTCCATTGTGATCACATCACAGTATTCTAGTTGAAATGTATAACTGTGAATTTGGATATAAATCTTTGACAGTGTAATAAAATGAAGTTCACTATACTATGTAAAATCTTTGCTTCACCATTATGGCTGACATCATCAATTTTCTTTTATAACTCAAACCATGATCATAGATACATGTAATTCGAAATGAAAAAAAAATTCCATTGAATAGTAACGTACCTTAGCCACGAAAATTGAAAATTACAGTTTTAACTACTGCCTCCGATTATTGTGAAATTAACAGGGATTATTTTATTCCAATTTTGAGTTGAATTCCACTTTTCTTTATCAAAATGTTTCTTTTATGATTTCCACTTGTTTCCAGGTTGACAAAGTCATACCTGAATTAATGACATATTTTGATACCTGAATTAATGACATATTTTATGTACGAAAAAGAAGATGAAAAACACTGTTTTAGAGACAGATAATAATCCATGTTTTTGATCTTAAAATTAATGTTCATTTAATTGGATACTATTTCAGGGTGACTCTGGTAGAAATGGAGAAACAGGACCAAGAGGATTGCCTGGACCAAAGGTAGGATATATGTGTTTCTACATAGAATTTTTATCTTGCTTTGCAGTGTACCTTGAGAGGTTCTCGAAACTTGAGTGTTGTTGTGCTTGTGCACCAGTTGGCTACCGTTGCCAATAATGCTCAAAATAAAATGGTTACGTGACCTACCCTATAATATGATATAAATATTTAGAAATTTGTGATGAACTTTCAACTTTCATTAACTGCTCAGTGACCAATCTGACTGATGATCAAGATAAAAAAAATTGACCTGAAACTAGTTTAAAAAGATATACCCCAATAGGTGATTTGTAATTATGATTAATTAATTAAATTACACATCTTCTATTGAAGGCGTCTTATGATCCAAATGAAATCTTTAACTAACTTTAATATGTTATTAAATTTAGGTGACTTTTAATAATTGTCATTTATGAACTATTTGTATTTTAGATTTGTTGAAAATTGCTACTTGCAGTAAGTGACATGTCATCCCATATCATGCTTATTACAAATATTGGTGAATGTTGATTGACTTGACATTAAGTATTGGATATACCCCTGAGGGCATTCGTCCGATAGTGGTATATCCTATTCATATCATGATACTCTGAAAGGTGCAAATGATAGGTTTTGATAATCTAGAAGGGGGGTCTTTCACCTTGTGCAAAGATAAACTATGATAAATGCAGGATATCTGGTTACATTGCATGACATCAGGAAGGATATACTGGTAAACAAAGTTTAATTTTCTTATTAAATTTTGTCAGTTGAATATTTTTATTTTATTACATTGAGTGATGTGAAATATTGGGATTTACGAGTGAAATTAAATTCGATAATTCACCCAGTGAAATCGAAAGTCATATTTCACTCTAGGAAGTGACATGACAATAGTCGTTGCCAATGACGTTTCTATACAATGGTCGACGCGTAGTCATATAAAAACATAATCCCTTGTATTTGCTTGTTAAAATTTCTGAATACATGGATTATTTCAATGTAATAAACAGAACAACTAATCTTGAAATTTGAATACCAAAGATCTACAACTCATGACCGAAAAACACTAATAATTCACTCGTGCTCATAGCACAATTGTGAATTAATCTGTTGTTCGGTAACTCGTTGTAGATTGTTAGGTATTCAAATTTTAAGATTAGTTATGCTATAAATATTTTTTACAAAATAGTAAAGTAAATGATGTAATTTATTTTTTTCAATGATATTAGGGACCTTCAGGACCAGCAGGTATGCCCGGTATGCCGGGAATGAAAGGACACAGAGTAAGTATCATTTTCATAGATAATTTTTATTGAAGCAAATTTCTCTGGTCAGAAATCAGGACTAGTCCAATACATTCTTTATTAGGCTAGATGAAAGTAATCATGCTTCTCTGGTAACCTGGCTGACACCAAGTTTTTAGTGCCTATCCTAAAAAAATTTTAGCTTAAATAATTTGAATAAATGACCTCCTACTAACCTGTACATTCAAAAATATGTTACTGGAACATAGGATGTATACATGTATACATTTTTTTACTGTAGTACAGCCATTGATGTTTTTTTCTTGTTTGGCAAAATTTCTGCATTTTGTATGTTCAAATGCAATCAAGCTATGGGGAGGTAATAAAAATTGAATTTGAAAAGTCGTCACTTAAATTGCTTGGAACGAAATGTTTGGAATTAGGATATATGAATTTTAGGAATACAACAACCACAAACTAATGACCAGAAACTGAAATTAAATCACATCATCATAACAAATATCGGATTGGAATTTGATAAATTTTAAAAAACCTTTTTGTAATGTAAGTTATTCTATGATATAAGTTTTGATGCACAAAATGTGCATATTTTGTTAAATTATAAATGATCAGTTGTGCTCTAGGCCAAAAATGTTAGAAGCCAAAATGTTTAAAGGGACACATTCAAATGCCAAAATGACCAAAATTGTGATCCCAAAAAACCATCTATGGACATAGCTATGCATTAGGCAAGTACTCTTTTTTTAATACGTAGTTTCCACCAAACTTTGTGACAATAAACCTATATGATAATATTTAATTTCCTTTATTACAGGGTTTCAGAGGTGTACAAGGACCTAGTGGGGAACAAGGAAGACCAGGAGACAAAGTAAGGCTTACATATTTATTTCTGATTTGAGACAAGTTTCAAGGGGTTACCCAACACTTTCACTAAAATGGAATTGGCTCTTTTAATTTTCATAAAATCTTGACGAAATATTTACTTTGGCCATCTGACAAAAATATAAAAATTTCAAGAAATTTGAACCACACAATTTATGGGAATAATTTCATTGGATATATAGAAGTTTGACAAACACTAATTTTTATCAGTGAGAAGCTTGATTTTTCTTTATTATGCGATTAAAACGTTTGACCGATTTTTAAAGAGTTAACCCTCTTAGGTGTTCTGTACCCCCTTAAATCAGTCTGTTGTAGCAAAATCTCTCTGTATTTTGTGTTCACTGTATTTTGTATGCTAAATACAATCAAGCTGATTAGGGGAGGTAATCAGGGGTGGATCCAGGATTTTTGAAAGGGGGGGGGCATAAAATTTAGAATTGAAAATTTTAACAATGAGCAGAGCGAGTAAAAATTCTTTTATGATTTTATGCTAAAAATAATCATATATATCGATAAAAATTATTTTTTTGGTGATCAAAAGTGGGGAGGGGGCCATACACCCTCTCTGCCCCCCTCTGGATCCGCCACTTGTAATAAAAGTTGAGTGGGAAAGTAGTCAGCTGGGAATCAAATGTTGGAAAATGGAAGTACTAGAGAAAAAAACAGTCATGGATCTCATTGTCGCCATGATTTGCCCCCCAGAATCACCCACAGGAACAAGGAATTGAACCCTTGGTTTATAGTGTGTCTCTCTAACAACTCTGCTACAGGAGAAATACTATATTATTGCAGCTAATGGAGAGTGGTTATAAAGCGGTTATGGTTCTATAATTTCAATATTAATCAAGGGAGGCCCATTGTTACACTGAAAATATTCCTTCTGCCCTCAACAAAAAACATAACAATGCAACATAGAGATGTATGTATGAATTTAAATGCATATTTTTGTCGCTAGATTGTAAAATATGTACTTTGATTAATCTATTTACATGTTAATAAAAAAGTAACTGAAATACTGTATGTCACAGGGAAGTGCTGGACCACCTGGTTCTTCAGGACCTGCCGGACCTCAAGGGCCAAGAGGATCACAAGGAGAAAGGGGTGGCGATGGAAGTTCAGGACCACCAGTAAGTGACAAACTTGAGAAGACATTAAGTTAACAAAAAAATGTGATCCCAGAAAGCAGCATATTTTTTTTTTTTATAGTGGGGTAACATTTTACTAGTCCTGTCTAAAAATTTGGCTCAATTTCAAGTCATTAATTTTTTTATGTCCAGTTTCCACTTCTTTTAGAATAGAGAATGGAAACAAGGAATGTGTCAAAGAGACAACAACCCGACCAAACAGCAGAAAACAGCTCAAGGCTACCAATGGATATCATACATTTTTAATTTTCAATTATAATTATGGGGAATATGCATTTTATTTAGTATTTAAATTAAGGACAAACAAATTTCACAAAACCCTGATATTTGACAAAATATAATGAATATCCAGTAATATCATTAAAATATTATTGGAAGTTATTTTAGGTAGAATACAAAATTTGGGAATACAACAACCACATTAATCCAATCACTAGGACCTGAAAATCATAGATCGTTTCATCATAACAAATATCGGTTACATTAATTTTTTGCAATAAGGGAGTTGGACAGTGAAGGGGAAGCCATCAATGTGTGTTTAATATAGAAAAATAACAATAATAGTATAATTTAAAGTGAAATATCTACCTGTTTACAGGGTTTACCAGGAGTTGATGGACTGGCTGGGGCAACAGGAGAATCGGGACCAGTTGGAAGGCCTGGACCACCAGGAATGCCAGGATTGCCCGGGTCAAAGGTAAAGACTTGATTTTGTATTTTATTAATATTGAGAATAATTTAAAAATAATGTGATTTATTTGCTTGAAGAATAAATCCGAATATCTGGGTGAATTGCTGTGTGTTGTCTTATGCGTTATTTCTTTTTTATGAAACTTATTTAGTTATAGAATGATGAAACAAAGAGCCATGGCCGTACAATGTTCATTCGAAAAAACATAGAAATATCTCCAGAAATAAAAAAATAGGGGAATAAATTTTTGGAAATTCATATTTGCCGCTGAAGTATTATATAAAATTAACACCCGTATAGTTGCATAAATTCAATATTTATATGAAAAATAAATGTTACATCATTAGGGTGATGCTGGTGCAGCTGGGCCTAAAGGAACTCAGGGTCTACAGGGATCTCGAGGAGACGCAGGTATATCTGGACCACCGGGACAGGAAGGCTTAGCAGGTGCTGATGGTTTAAATGGAATGAATGGAGAGAAGGGAGCTAGTGTAAGTTATATCTATTTTTGGGTAACCTATTCAACCCAAATTTGATGTGCCATCCAAGGATCCAGAAGATCTTGCATTTGAAAGACAATTTTTGAAAAGGTTTTGTAACAGGATAAAAATATCTATATACCAACGTTAATTTTTAGCATCTTACTGTTTTATTGTTTTACTGATTTTTGTTATTTTTACATTTATATTGTAAATAAAACTTTAATTGATAATTTTCTTTTAAATTCTCATCCATGTGACAGACAAAAATTGAATGTGAACAATGGGACTGATTTTTTGTCTTGTACCCTTTCAATTACAGTGAAATATTTTCAGCAATGACAACAGCTTTTCATTTAAACCTAACTCTTTGTAAACCAAAACTTTTCTAAACCAAACTCTTTGTAAAACAAAACCCCTTTCTAAACCAAACAGAACTCTTATATCAGAACATACTGTAAAATATTTTGTTAGATAAAACTGTCTAAACCAAACATCTGCCTTATCTGAACAAAAACCTTTTGCTAACTTCAGTCACATTTTACTGTAATTCTTTTTTTTTCCTTAGGGAGACCCAGGACCTGCTGGATCCCCAGGATATCCAGGACCAAGAGGGCCTTCTGGTATTAATGGAAGTCCAGGATCTACTGGAGCCAAAGGTGCACCAGTAAGTAAAGTGCATAGCCATCTCATATTGTACTTCAATTATATAGAAAAGACAAATTTCTGACCAGCAGTGGTAACTAAAAATTGTCTTCAGCATCTATTCTTTATATTGTGTACTGTGAAACGCTTATTATTTGTAATCCACCAATTATCGAGGATTTCGTAGACTGAACAATCCACAAGTTTAAGAATCCAATGAAATATGAATCTATTTACAATGATTATACCCTGATTTAACTCAAATTTTTATTTCTACATTGAAATTAATTTAACCTATTGAGATTATTGAGCATTCTTCAAAGTGAACCTATTGCATGCAAAATTGTATTTATGGTCTTATTTTGGATATTTTTGGCAATCACAAAAGCTTTTCATTTCAACATTCATGAAATTAAGAATCAAAGAAAATTGATGTCAGCAAAAATAACTGAATTCACAGTGTTGTAGATTGTTTGGATTTTTCACATAACTAGATTTTAAAACAAAATCAAGATAATAATTTTCCACTTTTACAGTATGGATTCGTCTTTTCAGATCTTTACTTCATATAGTAAAATTGTTTTCAGTACAGCCTTTTGGCTTTTTCTCTGCCCTGCAAAATTATCAACTAAGTCAACTGCATCATCATGAAAAAAATTTCAGCTCTAGACCATTTACTTGTAGGGTCAACCGGGAGATTCTGGTTTTAAAGGAGAACGTGGTCCAAAAGGAGGAAGAGGATCACCTGGGGACCGTGGACCACCAGGCCCACCAGGAAATGAAGGTAAACGTGGACAGAGAGGTTCCATGGGAGAACCAGGTCCTCTTGGACCACCAGGAGAAAGGGTAAGAAATCTAAATTGTACAGGTACAATTGGGTAAAAAAGCAGTCTTCATTTTTAAGCCACAAAAAATGCAATTTAGGAGACTACTGTACATATAGATGGGTGTAAGTAAGAGCTTTCAAATTTTTTAAAATGAATCTTTGGGGATTTTAAAATATTACATTTTAACCATTAAATGCAATAATACTGAAGCTTGGCAAATTATTAACTTTACTAGAGCTTATTAGAAATAGAATAGAGAATGGAAACAGGAAATGTGTCAAAGAGACAACAGCCCGGCCAAATAGAAGAAAGCAGCTCAAGGCTACCAATGGGTTTTCAATGCAGCGAAAAAATCCCACACCCGGAGGCCCCTTAACAATAAAGTAAAATAGTTCAGCAAAATGGATGGCAGACTAAACTCCGAAACATTAAAAATAAACCAAAATTTAAAAAACTCAAAAAAAGTTGATATATACATTTCTCTCATTACAAGTAGCTGAAGACAGTGTTTGCCAGTGTAAGGCACACATGTGGAATATCCTTTTCTTACATCACCCGACACAAAATGTCGCGTCATAGTACATTTTGTCGATGTCATTATATCAAAAAGTCAAGAAAGCATAAACTCTCCCGGATTTGGACAAAAATATTTCCACAAAAAATTGTAGAAAAATACTACTTGATTCTCATTTAGAATTTAATTTCAAGTTTTATAGTTTTAGTACGATATTCCCTATTATGATAGGGGCCTTGGTGGCCGAGTGATCTAGGTAGTTCGTCGTGACTACTAATGATCACTAGCCTGTCAATGCTGGGGTTGTGAGTTCGAATTTCACCTATGGCGGGGTGTGTTCGACTCCTATCTTAATTGACAAGGATTGCCAATTTTCCTACCGAAGGTTGGTGATTCTCTCCGGGTACTCCGGCTTCCTCCACCAATAAAAACTGGCCACCGCGAAATAGCCAAATGTGCTGAAAACGGCATTAAACCCCAACTAAACAAACAAACAAACCTATTATGATATTAATTTTTCTCTAGAATCCCTCATTTTCTAGTATGATTTTTTTCTGTCAAGGGGAACATTCTCACTTCCATTTATTTCTTTGAAATTTTTCATTCTGTAATGAGAGAAAATTTATCCTTCATACAGAAAGTAGGGTAAGGAAATTCCACCCTCTGGATCATATTTTTTATTTTCAGACACTTTGCAAACCTTGTGTCTGACAGAAAAATGTGACCCGCTCAGATGTAATTCCCTTATCCTACATCTCTCAGAATGAAAGATTGTTATAATAAATCTATTTTCATGGCTGTTCTTCATCTTGCAGTTACGCCTTCAACACAGAGATAATCTCACATGCCTTACTGTATATTATGTTAGTTTACAAAGAAATGTAATAGAGTATTCATTTTAATAGGGATCAACTGGACAAAGAGGATACCCAGGGCCTGTTGGAGATCCAGGAGTAGCTGGAGAAGAAGGGGGCACTGGACCAAGGGGCCGAAGAGGAGAACCAGGACCAAATGTTAGTATATTTCAAGTATTTCTTTTTGTCTTGTTGGTAAATTTGTTATATTTATTGAAGATTCTGTACTAATATTAGGTCAGGATACTATTTGTATCATGTGATCAGCTGTTGGTATTTAGCATGTCAAGTCGGTAAAATTGAAAATGTCATCTCAACTCTTAACCTAAGAGCTGTTAATGAGAACTGTAATGTAATTGGAAGTAAAAACAAACGTCAGTGCAAATTTATTTTTATTTTAAATACTTTATTCAATATTCAGTACACAGAATTGATTATTTTTGTATATTTCAGGGTGAATCTGGAAGACAAGGATTTCCAGGAGCCCGAGGTGCTAGGGTAGGTAAAACATTGTCTGACATGTTTTTTTTCTTTGCGAATTTTAAAAAAAATATTATAACATTTTGATATCATCAGTATAAAATATAGATATTTTTCTGCCTACCAAGACAAATTTCCTTAAAATCAGACAAAAAAAAACTTTAGGACAAAATGTTTTAGAATTGTGGTTTTACATATAATATATAGGAAAATTTCCAAGTGGGAACTCATTTTTGGCCACTGACTGTACATTCTGCTGTGTGTCAATTTTACAAAAGGATATTAGATCAAGTTTGAAATTTTGTGGTCAGATATGACCATTAACATTTACTGTTAACATTTATGGGTTTTTTTTCAGGGAGGTATGGGACAAACAGGGTTAGATGGTATGGCAGGAATGCCTGGACCACCTGTAAGTAGCTCAATATGCATTTCACTTTAGCAAAAAAATGACCAAATTTAAACTCAACATTTATAAAAAAAATATTTGATACCTTAAATTTTGTCATCAGTTAGCATATGTTCTGTTTTCTGTAAAATTTATTGATTTTTGCTTAAAATAAGGTGAAACTACAAACTACTGTGAGTTCTGAAAAAGAGCAAGTTCTGTTTCCGGAAGTATGAACCATTTGGATTTTTAGGACATACATTGTTTGAACTGTATACAATTTTAGTAAAGACATTTTTTTCGTCAAGAAATGAATTGCTGGAAAGATAATGGATAACTAGTAGTAGTTATCAATATCCAGATGTCTGTACTTACAGTATTTGGCCATTAAATTTATTCAGAAATAATTTGAATTTAGGGAGTTAGCGGTAATGATGGAAGACCTGGAGAAATGGGTCCCCCTGGAAGCGTCG
Organism: Mytilisepta virgata; assembly: GCA_028015205.1. Lineage (NCBI taxonomy): Eukaryota > Metazoa > Mollusca > Bivalvia > Mytilida > Mytilidae > Mytilisepta > Mytilisepta virgata. Next base: position 28,718 of record JAPWFG010000015.1, read on the forward strand.
GACCTGCAGGAATACAGGGTATCCAAGGCAACCCTGGTAGTAGAGTAAGTAAACATTCAGGGAATGACTTCATCGTTATGAATTTTTTTTCTGAACTTTTCGTTCTGACACCATAATGGTTTGACAGAGTGAATAATGGTTTTTTTCAGGATTTTATTCCGTTTTCAGTGAAATTCCGCTTTTCCTGTTCAGATTTGTTGACTACCATCTCTGTATTACACATGTATAGGAAAATCACCTTCATAATAGTTATACCGCTTTTTAGCTCACCTGGCCCAAAGGGCCAAGTGAGCTTTTCTCATCACTTGGTGTCCGTCGTCGTCCGTCGTCGTCCGGCGTCGTCGTTAACATTTTGAACTTCTTCTAGAGAACCACTGAATGGAATGAAACCAAACATGGCATGAATGTTCCTTATGAGGTGCTGACCAAGTGTTGTTACTTTGTAGCCGATCCATCATCCAAGATGGCCGCCAGCGGGAACTTAGTTTAACATAGGACTCTATGGGAAATGCATACAAATGACTTCTTTTAGAGAACCACTTAATGGAATGAAAATAAATCTGGCATGAATGAACCCTTATAAGGTGCTGACCAAGTGTTGTTACTTTGTAGCCGATCCATCATCCAAGATGGCCGGGAGAGGGGGACTTAGTTTAACATAGGACCCTATGGGAAATGCATACAAATGACTTCTTTTAGAGAACCGTTGAATGGAATGAAACCAAACATGGGATGAATGTTCCTTATGAGGTGCTGATCAAGTGTTGTTACTTTGTAGCCGATCCATAATCCAAGATGGCCGCCAGCGGGGGACTTAGTTTAACATAGAACCCTATGGGAAATGCATACAAATGACTTCTTTTAGTGACCCACTTAATGGAATGAAACCAAACATGGCATGAATATTCCTTATGAAGTGCTGACCAAGTGTTGTTACTTTGTAGCTGATCCATCATCCAAGATGGCCGCCAGCGGGGAACTTAGTTTAACATAGGACCCCATTGGAAATGCATACAAATGACTTCTTTTAGAGAACCACTGAATGGAATGAAACTAAATCTGGCATGAATGTTCCTTATGAGGTGCTGACCAAGAGTTGTTACTTTGTAGCCGATCTATCATCCAAGATGGCCGCCAGCGGGGGACTAAGTTTAACATTGGACCCTATGGGAAATGCATACAAATGACTTCTTTTAGAGAACCACTGAATGGAATGTAACAAAACATAGCATGAATGTTCCTTATGAGGTGCTGACCAAGTGTTGTTACTTTGTTGCCGATCCATCATCCAAGATGTTTAGAAGTCTATCAGAAAATTGTAAAAAAAATTCTGAATGGTCACAACTTGACCACATATTCAAAAATAATAATGATAAGATGTCTTCAGTAGCTATTGTAAGACTACACTAAGATGACCTGTTTTTAATTTTAAATACTGTGTCAAATTAAACCAATCTTGGTCTAAATCATTATATAATTTTACATAATTTCCAAAATCACATTAGATACAGGTGAGCGACACAGGCTCTTGAGAGCCTCTAGTTATTATGCGCCAGCAAATATTTGGGTTAAAGATCATAATGTTAGCTGTTAAATTTACTGTAATATTGAGTTAACTATCACAGAATTAACCATATGTTTGTCTGCTACACAATATTCGAATTCATTTCTTTAAAAAAAATGGTTTTATTCTGTTTCTTAGTGGAATTCTGCTTTAGGAAGTCCAGATTAGTCCATTACGGTTCCTTTATTATAAATAGTAAAATGGCTGCCAAAGTATCTTTTCTTTTTTCCTGCTTGTGAAAATCATCTCTGTTTTCAAATAATATTAAAAATCTGGAATTGAAATATAAATCAGCTTCCATAGATCTTTTTCATGACTATATAGTTGTATAATGTATACGGATATTTCATCATCCTGTGCCAGACATTTTTTGATAGACACAAATTGTCAATTTACACTTATTGTTGTAACCAGGGATCTGGATATTTAATCAGTCTCCGCCAGACATTGAATTGTCAGTTTACATTGATTATTCACTAAACTACGCAACACATGCAGAAAATGAGAACATTGTGTAAATCTCTAATTTTTGCCGAATTACATACAATGTAGATGCCAACCATTACGATTTTTCCGTAATTGTTACGAATTTCAGGTAAAAATTACGCTGTTACGGTTTATAGTATATCATTATGGATTTCCGTTCATTACCAGTTCCTGGTTTAGATTTTAATCTTTCATTACAGGTTATTATCGTGGAAAGATAAAGCACAATAGAGAGCCTGATTTTTAAATACTTTCGGGATGTCTCAGGATTATTTGGTTTTTGTACGATTCCAAATATATTGATGAATGCAATAATATTTTATGAAAAATTATGATTACTGAAAAAAGATGCAAATTACTGACAACTCAGATTGTTTTTAATGATAGGACCAAAAAGGGTTTGGCATCTATGGAATTAAAGTACAGGGCTGTTTGTTATCTTCTCGAATTTATAATTGTGAACTGTTTGTTCATCTAATACATACCTTGTATTAATTTTTTTAAATTTCAAAGCAGAAAGGTATGAAAAACGCCTGAATGATTGTCAATGATGAATTACCTCGATTGAACTTTGGAAATTGTTGACAGGTGTACTGTAGTTATAATTAAGCATAATAAAGGCACCGAAACCTTTGTAAATTACTGTATTGACATAGTAATTGCTGTAAAACAGTTAATAAAGATCAGTCAACCATGGAGAGGAAATGAGGTCACCCGTTCTACTAAACTTCGAAATTTTTCTTTTTGCAGCTTTCCAATACATCTTTTTATTAAAAATTTTAAATTCTGGATGACCTTTCGACCCTTTTTATAACTGGACAAATAAAAATGTTCACCAGTCATGTCCGTAAAAAAGAAGGCTTTCCGCATCCTTGGTTGTAACATATATTTCTTGTTTCAAGGTTACCCTTTATAACTGACCTTAGATGCTTTATAAATCATATTGAATATTAAAATTCTCTTATTTTACATCCACAAAAACCAAGAAATTGGAATAGTACAAACAATGGTTAGTTTGCTTTAAATGAACATGTTTTGTGGTGTATTTACAAAGAAATTTTTCATATGATTATAGGGACCACCAGGAAAAGATGGGAACCCTGGAGCCCAAGGTCCAAGAGGACCATCTGGAGATAGTGGACCAGTTGGAGAACGAGGGCCAACAGGACTACCAGGGGCAACCGTAAGTATAGAAAAACAACCTTACAATATGTAAAGTCAGTGGGACAACATTCAGAAGGACACGACATGACTAATTAATTATTACACCAATGGGTTGTCATGTGGCTTTCAACATGTAACAATGTTCTTCAACACAAAATAAACACCAAATTACCTCTGGGTTTATTGGTGTCAAAAATACAAGAAATGTAAGCACAATCCCAAAACAAAAACATTGTACTATATAACAACAATAAATTGACAGCCAATGAAAATACAGGGTCATGATTTGGGACATTCACATGTAGGGTATTTGTGTATTTTTATAAACTTAAAGTAACTTATAGAATAGATATTATACACATGTAACTATACATCTAGATATTGCTTTCCAATTACAAAATAACAGAGTGTATGTACATAGTTGGAAGTCAGGAGAGATAACAAATCTATTACAAAACAACAGGGTGTATGTACATAGTTGGAAGTCAGGGGAGATAACAAATCTATTACAAAACAACAGGGTGTATGGATATAGTTAGAAGTCAGGGGAGATAACAAATCTATTACAAAACAACAAGAGGGTATGGACATAGTTGGAAGTCAGGGGAGATAACAAATCTTTTACAAAACAACAAGAGGGTATGGACATAGTTGGAAGTCAGGGGAGATAACAAATCTATTACAAAACAAGAGAGGGTATGGACATAGTTAGAAGTCAGGGGAGATAACTAATCTATTACAAAACAACAAGAGGGTATGGACATAGTTGGAAGTCAGGGGAGATAACAAATCTATTACAAAACAACAGGGTGTATGGATATAGTTAGAAGTCAGGGGAGATAACAAATCTATTACAAAACAACAAGAGGGTATGGACATAGTTGGAAGTCAGGGGAGATAACAAATCTTTTACAAAACAACAAGAGGGTATGGACATAGTTGTTTTGTAAAGGGGAGATAACAAATCTATTACAAAACAACAAGAGGGTATGGACATAGTTGGAAGTCAGGGGAGATAACAAATCTATTACAAAACAACAAGAGGGTATGGAGATAGTTAAAAGTCAGGGGAGATAACAAATCTATTACAAAACAAGAGGGGGTATGGACATAGTTAGAAGTCAGGGGAGATAACTAATCTATTACAAAACAACAGGAGGGTATGGACATATAAGTCACGGGAGATGACTAATCTATTACAAAACAACAGGGTGTATGGATATAGTTAGAAGTCATGGGAGATAACAAATCTATTACAAAACAACAGGGGGTATGGACATAGTTAAAAGTCAGGGGAGATAACAAATCTGTTACAATTAAAAAACAACAGGGGTATGGACATAGTTAGAAATCGGGGGAGATAACTAATCTATTACAAAACAACAATGTATGGACATAGTTAGAAGTCAGGGGAGATAACTAATCTATTACAAAACAACATGGTGTATGGACATAGTTAGAAGTCAGGGGAGATAACTAACCTAAAGTTTCCAAAAAATCCTTTTTTACATCTAACAGGGAGAAGCTGGAGAGAGAGGACCTGAAGGTAATGTTGGTGCACAGGGATTTAATGTAAGTATAGAAATTTTAAACAAACGAGTAAGGTGAATATAAATTTTATAACTAAAAACAGTAAAAGTTTTTCATGGTTTAATTGGATATTTAGGCACCTTAAAATTACTTCCTAGATTTAACATCCTTACTCGCCCTGATTTTTTAATTCCATACTTGTATAGAAATTGAACTAAAAGATTGGAAAACATTTTGTTCTTTAGTCACTTCCTATCTCAAATGCCTGTGATGTCCCACTTATTGGGTATGAGACTCATGCATTTGGACCCATCTCATGACCTCACTCTCAGGCAACAATTTATCTTGCTGACCTCAACTTCAATGGAAAAAAAGTGTTAACAGATGCCATTCAACTTTAAACATAGATGGACAATTTTTTTCTTTTTAATTATGCATTTTCTCACAAGTTATTTTTAAGCTATGAAGATAAGTAGACAAATGTCTCTAAATCCTGCCTTATTTTAGACTGAAAGTATTGTTTGTTAGCAAACCTGCACCATTCAATATAGTGATAACTTATAATTTTTTTCGTAAATAAGATTTTATTATCTCCCCTTCTTAAATAAATAAATATTTTTATTTTATCTAAAATTGTTATAACATTGGTTAAATTTCATAGATTTTATCTTTTGGGTTTTTGTTTTAAAGACTAATGGCCTTGTTAAGAAGCTAAGGTTTTACCAAAATGTACAACTTTGATTAATTTTAGGCCACAACTTATTGATTTTTAGTTATTTGGATTTTGACAATCTGATTTTTGGACAGTGTAAATTTAATTTATAATTTTAATTATAAAAATTTTGCAACTTCATCAGGAAATCTTCTAAAAATGCTTTGATTTTTGTTTTCTTAGGGTGCGCCTGGACCCCCAGGAGGACAAGGAGAACAAGGTAAACCAGGAGAACCGGGTATCCCAGGAGAACCAGGGAAAACTGGACGAGATGGGGCACCTGTAAGTTGATATATAAATATGAGCTAGGTATAAGCTTAGACAGGTGGAAGCTTTGTTTGCGATTTTCAATTTAGGGTCACATGATTATGGAAAAAATTTCAGCTTATTGAATTTTTCGAATTTTTCTAGTCAATTAATATTGATTGTATTTTCAACAAACGATTTAAACCAATATGCTATTTTTGTGAAAATGTTTTTAAGAAATGAAAGATTTATTAAACTGACATGTGTAACATATATTTTGCTTTTAAGGGTGAGAGAGGTAGGCCTGGTGTTGGAGGAGAGCCCGGACCCGCAGGTGAGGCTGGGCCAGTTGGTCCACAAGGCGGTGCAGGCAGAGATGGAGAACGGGTAATTTTATTTCTAAATCTTTGGATTTTTCTATAGGAAGGTTGTATATACCTAGTATAAAATAAAAAATAAAGTTTATCATAATTTTTTGTTTGTTTTGGATGCACATCTTTTTTTAGTTGTTTGACGTAGAGAGTTTAACACACAAGATGGAGTATACTGATGATAGCCTGTTTCTTAATATTTTAGGAAATGGTATTATTTACAACAGCTAAATATTGGGTTCACACAAATTTCTTTGCTAATTTTTCGTCAGATTTATTGGAAAATAAATTTTGATATTTTTAAATTTTAAATTCATTAAAGTCAAACAATACCAAGAATTCTATATAAAATATCCAAATTTTGAAACAAGACACTGCTTTACTTAGGTGAGAAATTGCTAAATTTTGAAATTTAACCGATACTGAAAAGTTAGTGCTCCCTTTAAACCTATCTAATCTACATCAATTGAAAAGAAAAGGTTCCTTTATTAAACAGTCTTTGAGGACAGCGGACTCTTGTCTCTGTATATTTTATTATATGTGACTGTTATTTGTTTATTTTGTTTTTGTCACAACCTTATCTTGTTTATATTACAATTTATTATTATTATTATCAGTAATACAAATTTAAATATAATTTTTCTTAGTCAAGTCATGGGAGTTGATTCCTATTTTGACTAATGTTACTAAGGCCAGTTAACTTATAAACATTTATAATATTTTGCCTGCCTGGCTAAAAGACCAGTGTAAGCTATTGCCATCAATTGGTACCCACTGTTGTCTGACATGGTCGGTAAATTTTTACGTTTTAATCTTCTTCTATAAAACCACTGGGCAAATTGGGACCAAACTATGGGGAGTGGTCCTTGGGTGACCCCTTTATAAAAGTATGTCTGGGGTCCCCGACTTCCAACCGACATGGCTGCTGATACCGAAAAACAGGGGGATGAATTATAAAAATCATCTTCTATGGAACTACAAGGCAGATTATAACAAATTTTACTGAGATAGTCCCTACGAGGTGGACTTTCAAAATTGTATCCAATAACCTGGACTGCCAACCAAGATGGGTTCTACAGCAGAACTTAGTTTAACACAAGACCCTATTGGAAATTCATTTGAAAGTCTTCTTGTCTAAAACAAATTAGAGTATCCTATTGGAAGCAAATTTGGCAGCAATGGTCCTAAGGTTGTCTTTTTTCATAATTGTCCAAATATTCAGACTGTCAACCATGATGACCTTCAGAGCTGAACTTAGTTCAACATAGAAAAATATTGGAAAATTCATTAAAAAATCTTGTTTAAAACCACTTGGCCCATTGGCACCAAACATGGAAGTCATGATGCTTATAAGTAATCAGAATAGTGTCATATTACCCTGATTGTCAACGATGATGACTACAACAACCATACTAGAAACATGAAAAACCATACTTACTTTAACATTGGACCCTATGGGAAATTCTTAATTTAAAAATCATTTGTCTGAAACAACTAAGCCATTTTGAACCAAACTTGACAGCAATGGTCCTGAAATGGTCCTTCTTCAGGACTGTGTCTGATGACCCAGACTGCCAACCAAAATGCCTGCCACAACCAAACTTACTCAAACATAGGAAAAAATGGGAAAATTAATTAAAAAATCTTCTTGTCTTAAACCAATTGGCCAATTTGAACCATACTTGGCGGTGATAATATTTAGATTGTCCTCTCTCAGAATTGTGTCAGAAGACATCAACTGTTAACCAAGGTGGTCCCCAACAGTCAAACTTAGTTTATAGTTTAACATTGGACCTTATAGGAAAATTCATTTAAAAAACTTGTTTTCTGAAACCACTTGGCCAATTGGAACCAAAGTTGGCTGCAATGGTCTTTATATTGTCCTATTTCAGAATCATGTCTGATGACCAGTGCTGTCGACGAAGATGGCAGCGGCTTATTTTAACCTAGGACCCTATGGAAAAATTCATTTCAAATCTTCTTGTCGGGAATCACTTGGCCAATTGGACCAGAGAGTTGTCAATAATAGTCCTTAGTTGTAGATGATTTCAGTAACTATTTATAGTATACTTAATGTAAGAAACATATGTTGTTTTTTTTTTATAAGGGAGCACCTGGACAAAGAGGACAAAAGGGTGAACTTGGACCTGACGGGAATTTGGTATGTATACAGAATATTTACTATTTTATGATGTGTAATAAACAAGTATATACCACAATGTCAAATATGATTAATTGAATGTGTGTATGTGTGTGTATATATAAACGTCTAAAAAGTTGCAAAACAACATCAAAATAAAACAAATAAAATTTTGAATTATAAAAATTCAAACTTAGCAAAATTATTGGATCACTCTGATCCTTCATCAGTGCTGTCGCGTTGCGAAATGACTAATTAATTACATGTAGAAAACAATATGGCTAATCGTGATCTTGATCTTCCTCATGTGTAGCAATGCATATAAACATATATATATATGTGTGTGTGTCTAAGATAATAACCAATGTTCGATCTTACTTGATGCTGCACTGATAATAAATTAATGGTACAATACAGACTAAAAAATAAAAAAAAAACGTCTAAAAAGTTGCAAAATGGCATCAAAATAGAACAAATAAAGTTAAATATTGTTGTGATTCAAACTTTGTTTTTTCTACAGTATATATATATATATAATAACTTGAAATTCAGAAATCTTTACTATTTGTCAGTATTATTTAGAAACATGAAAATACTTGATGGAATTTTAACCCGCATACAAAAAAACAAAAAAAACAAAAACTAATCAGAATTTGTAACAGTGATTTATATTTTGAAATGGTCTTGTAACAAGAAAATATAGAATAGAAACAGGGAATGTGCCAAAGAGACAACAACCTGACCAAAGAGCATAAAACAGCTCAATGCTACCAATGGATTATCAACGCAGCGAGAAAATTCCGCACCCGGAGTACACTGAAAAAGTTAAAACAAATCACAAATGGAATCACCATTTTCAATTGGCTGTCCAGTTTGTGTACTTTGTATATATTCTACAAGCTTTACGTTACTTCCAACTTGTCAGTTACAAGATATCAGTCTTACAACAGATGTTCTAATGGTATTCAGTGCAAAAATATACAATATACATGTACATGTATGTAAATTGTTAGAAAATATGCAATTTATTTGTACAAGCCTTCGAAACAGGTAGAAATGTGAGGTTTAACCAGCGTTTTCTACCGATTTTGTGTCAAGTACATGTCGAGTACAAATAAATTGTATTATTTTCTGACAATGTACATATATTGTTTTTATTCTGCAATGAAAAATTGTTGTCTTTATCGAGAAAATGACACTTTTTTTTTCAAAAGTCGATGTTTGATGTGTAATCCAGGGAAAACATGACATCGTATACACTATGAGCCATAACACATTACAAACTTTCATTGCAAGTGAAGACAAGGGTACCAGGAGATGATGATATGCTTCTACACAAATATCAAAAAAAAAATTTGACACCCTTTATTTGCCTAGTAAATAGGCCTGTTGCTGGATAAAACTAGGATTTAGATAATAATATGGTAGTTATTTTCAAAAAAAATTTATAATATTTACAGTAAATTTATAAATATATGTAATTGTTATTTATAGGGACCCACAGGTTTGAGAGGTCCTCGTGGAGAAAGAGGTGCCAAAGGAGAACTGGTATGTTGTGTTTTAATTTGTTCTAAAAATTTGAATGTCCAATATTTTATTATTAATACATGTGTTGTATTTATGTAATTAAAATTTAATATGCTGCTGGCGTGACCAATGATGCCAGCACAGCATTAGTCCTTTCCAGAAACTCATTTCCGGTATCACGATTCTGACTCTAAAATTATAATTTGAAGCAATTATTTCCCTTACTTTACTTGCTTCCGTTTCCGGCAAAAGAAACTTTTACTAGCCGTAGTATGTATGACAATATGGCCATATTCGCTTTAACAAATAAATTCACTTCGGATTGCATAATGGCTGCCCCCATTAAACAAAGACTTTTCTAAATGACCCATATGCTCCCATAGAGTGAGAAAAGAAAATTTAATCCCCAAATACTGTATACAGAATTAACTCTCCGTATTCAGATTTCTGTTTGGTCAGGAATTGATCTATGATGCCATGTCAGTAAAAACATCCTTGGCAGTTGCATAAATAGTGGTCACCCAGAATGGTATAATTTCTGCTTGAAAACAAGTTCTTTTTCCCTTTACTTGTAGGTTAGGTCCCACCAAATTGATCTTTAGTTCTTGCCGCTCCAATTTTTGGACTATGCAAATTTTAAGAAAATATTTTTTTGCTGCTTCATTTTGCAAAAATACTGAAAATTCTCCCCGAATTCTTCACCTTTCAAGACATTATAAATAAGAATTGTTTGCCCACACTTAAAATTTTGTAAAATTTAAGTTTTTTTTACATTTTTTACAATATTTTAGTTAAAAAATGTGTGATGCACGTAAATTTGATCTTTGATCCAAAAAAAACTAGTCCTCAAGAAAAAAAAAAATTATAATTTCGCTCTCTCGCAGCTTTTTTTACCATCCAAATATCCAAAGAACTAAAAATAAATTTGGTTTGGCATTATCATATTTCTACTCTCTCGTTACTTAATGTTTTGATTTCAACAGGCTTACTAAAGCGGGCATTTTGGAAAGCTAAAAGGACAAGGTATGATTTGGCCCGACATTTGGCCCCTTGAATTCCAACATCTAAAAATAATGAAAAAATTTCTCTCAGCTATCATTAAGTACTCTTAAAATGTTGAATTTTATGTTTTATTTTTAACAGGAAATGTCTGTAAAAGCGGCAATATGCTGTCAAAGAATGGCTAATTGTTAAGAAATCAATGAAAAACACCACATTTCATTCAGTTTTGGACCTTTAAATTAAAATTTTGATATGAGCAACAGCCTTGCCCAAATAGATATTTCACTGAAATGTGTTTTTATTAAGACAAAAATTATATTGAAAAATCTTTTTGAGCAAGGATGTTGCTCATAGTTGTTTTGACAAAAATCTACAGTGAATACACTCAATTTTCTTCAAATTATTGATTTAGCTGACGTTTGTGGGGAGGGGGAAACATGGCTGAGATAATACCATTTGCTTTAACTCGAGAGTAGAATTATTGTTAACCACTTATAACAGAAGGAGAACCTATATTTATATCATCCGTTTTCGTGCTTTAAATAAAGAGTTCTAAGTTGTATGACCAGGTTGTTGTTGTGTTAAAGGTTTGAAAAATCACATTTTCTTTATAAATGCGAAAAAAGGTCTTGAATTTTTAGTATTAGTCTAATTTAGATGTAAAGAAGGATCAAAATATTTCTTTGTTGAGCTTAGATTCCTGTTTTGCATCATGAGAGAAAAGTTCTTAAAATACATTGTAGAATTAGCTGAAAACAACTAACAACTTTAATAGGTTTCATCAAAATCACTCGAAACTCTTTCTATGTCGAAGAAACTTGAAGATACGCAGTAAAATAGCCATCTCCAAATTAGACATCTACCATGACAAGTTTCTGTTTCTAGGGTGAAACTGGACCACCAGGGGAAGATGGCAGGGAAGGAAAGCCAGGAAAACCAGGTCTTGCAGGAATGCCCGGCCCGTCTGGACCGAATGGATTAACGGCTAATAAGGGAGAGCCAGGGGATGCTGGATTCCCGGGAGAGAATGGAGCCCCTGGTGCCCCAGGAGATCGAGGCCAACAAGGTACTCAGGGTGAACAAGGCTTGGCAGGTCCAGCAGTAAGTTTAAATTTTTAGATGAAGAGCACCAAAATCTGTGCCTTAAGCCACTAACAAAAAAGCCCCAAAAGCTTAAAATGCCTAAATTAAACATAAAGGGCCAAATATTAACACATCAAATTTTAAAATCAATGTTTTTAATAGAAAAAACCATGAAATTTTCAATACACCAAAATATTTTGATTATGGATATTTGTTCTGTGAATTTTTAAGGATTATTTGAATCAAGTTATCTACATGTACTTATTATGTTACATAAAACTGTGACCACTTTAATATATTTTTTAAAAACTTTTTTATTTGCAATTTTGTTCTGTTATTTTTTGCATTTATTCATTCATAACATCCTAACAATTTCTTACTTCAAATACTGGTAATACATTTTCAGACCTGTGCTTTGGTGTTGTATTCACAAAAATCATATTGATATAATTCATTGTTTTGTATTTTAACTTCCTTATTGGTGTCGTGGTAGCGTGCTCGCCTTGAGTGCAGAAGATTGTGGGTTCGATCCCCGGTCGGGTCAAACCAAAGACACAAAATTTAGTATTTGCTTCTTCTCTGCCAAGTACACAGCATGTACGAGTAAGGACAAAAGACTGGTCAGCTCAGAATCAGTATAATGTGTCATGGTGGGTTGATATGTCTTCCTGCAGACTGTTATCTCATGAGTCAGCACATTAAAAATCCAGCTTAGCGTGCTGGTCTAGTACCAAGCAGGGTTCATATGCATATCATATCAACATGTTATCGTCCTCAATGCATTTGATAATTGCCACTGGACGTTAATTCATCAATCCATCTTTTTACATTTTCATTGATAACCAGATATTTCTTCTTGAACAGATAAAGTATTTTTTTTATCCACTGCTTTCTATATTTGTCTGAAGTACTAAGTTAATTAATTTCAAATTTACTTATTAATTAGACTGTTGAATTGTACTCACCTTTTCAGATTAGCTAATAGAAAAATTATTTAGATCAGCTGTTATAATTCAAAGTTCCAGTAAATTTAAAGCTGTGGAATGTTGTAACTACATGTAGTTAGAATATTCTGGAAAAAATTAATTATTTTTAAATTTTCAAACAAGCCTGTCTATAAATTATAAAGGAGAAATCTTTTAAGAGCCTTTGAAAAATTTCTTCTCAAGAATGATATACTATATTGGATCCAAAATTTACAGATATGTTGTTAACAAGGAAAATAAATTGAAACGGTGAGCTGTCAAAAGGCATATAAAACGACTTAAATGTATAAAATACACAAGTCGAACAACCAAATATAAAATCATGAAAAAAAAATTTTCTGCTCTCTGGTCGGGTTCTTGTCTCTTTGACACATTCCCTGTTTCCATTCTCTATTCTAATAATCAAACTTAAAAGTTAAAAATACCCAACATTTCGACCAATATGGTCTTGATCATAAGCATGTAAAAAATAAAAATAAAAAGGTGTCGACTCTTTGAAACCCAGAGCAAGACTGAGTCCGTGCATAAAATTTTAAAAAAAAGAAAAATTATTTTTTATTTCGCAACATACTTAGTTTTTTGTTCTTAACAATTTTTTTTAAATCAAGGTGGCCTCCACAGCCAAACTTACATGTAGTTTAACATAGGATTTTAATTTTTTGCGGTTTATAAATCCCAGATAATGCCAGGTAAACTTTACATTCTTTTTTTAGGGTATTGGCGGACCCCCTGGTGCCAAAGGACAGAGAGGCTTCAGAGGTGCAAAAGGAGAACAAGGAGCAACAGGGACCGAAGGACCTCCAGGACCGCCAGGACCAACTGTTAGTTATTTACATTATTTGGTGTATTCTTTTTTACTGATGCTCTTTTTTCCTTTTTTACACAAAATAACAAGAGACTTTTTTACAAAAAAAATAACGAGGGACTTTTTTACCCAAAATAACGAGGAACTATTTTACACAAAATAACGAAGTTTTTTACACAAAATAACGAGAGTCTTTTTTACACAAAATAACGAGGGACTTTTTACACAAAATAACGAGGGACTTTATTATAGTTTGTTAATAATGAAACCAGTATTAAATTGATATTTGAATTTGTCAGATCACAAATTAAAGGTGGGAAATATTAGAATAAGATATTGATATCTCCAATGCTGCTGTGAAAATTTTAAGAAAAAAAAAGATTTTTTAAACCCCAAAGAGACACTTTTAACATACCATCAGTGCCTACTGTATCAAATTTAGAATTGATGCCACAAAATTTTCAGCATCAATCAATGTTGTGTCAGAATCAGTGTTTCATATTTTCAATTATGCTAGGCACCTGTTATGGCTCACGCGAGCTCAACCCACAGAGCTGCCTAACCTGCCCCCAGGGAGACACCTTCAATGGGGGGTCGTCATGTCATGATACCGAAAGCCTGATGGCAGACTATAGTGGGTAACGTGTTTGGAGAATGCTACACTCCGTGCACGCTACAGATCCCTTCTGTAGTTTTCAATAAAGAGTAGGCTAATGCTGCTGCAGAAGGCTAAATTATCCGATCTTACCTATCCATCCACCCTTTTACAGTGGCAGTCAAAATAAGTTCCCCTCTTTGTCCTGCCCCATCCCTTTTTGAATTGTTGATAAATTGTTTAACTGGTTTTCATCCTGAAGAAGCATGAAATATTTCCCACCAGATGTAAAGCAAACAACAGATCAATCAATCATTTAAATATGGAAGGTTTAGGGAATTAATGGTAACATTGATAGGAAATGGGTCCGCTCAGAAAGTGCTATTTTAAGACCAATATTTCCATATTGATAGGGAAGAAATGGTGTCAATGGCAGGAAAGGGGTCCGTGGAGACCAAGGAGCCCAAGGAATTCCTGGAATACCTGGAACAACAGGGCGTGTAGGACCACAGGGAAATGCTGGACCAGCTGGTTCAGATGGACCCCCAGGTGAACCGGGCCCAGATGGTATCAAGGTAAGCAAGAAAAAAATATAGGTTCATTTGCTCATTTTTGAGCTATAAAGCCTTGAAAATTTGCAGAAAAAAGGGTTTTCTCTGGATTTTTCATTGTCTTTGCATTGGCAACTTCAGTCTCAAAAATATTTCATAATATTTTGTCAAATACCATTTTAAGCTATATACATGTATGATCGAATTATAAAAGAAAAAGTAGGGGTTCATGGGCAAAAAATTTAATGTTTAAAAAATGGATAAAACCCGAGGATTCCGAAAATCTGACAAAATGACCAAAACATTACCAGCGAGCATCATTAAAGTCTGAATCATAGCACAACACAAACTTTTATTGCAAGTGAAGACAAGCGTACCAGGGCATGATGTTCTACTTGATGAATATCAAAAAAGTATTCTATACCATTTATTTGGATAGTAAATAGACAAATTGCATTATAAATGGAAACATTTTCTTGCTAAAAATGAGATAATTTTCTTTCCGAAACATTTTATGATGAGGATAGCATGGTAAGAGGAGACTTTTGAGAAATACTTGCACAAGATATTAAAATATTGTTTATTATTGACAGGGATCTCGCGGAGAGAATGGACACATGGGGAGGTCTGGTGAGAATGGTGCCCCTGGCCCTGCAGGAGAATCTGGATTGAAAGGATCACGTGGAGAAGATGGAGAACAAGTGAGTAATTTACTTAGAAAAATCAGTTAAAAATATGTACAATGATGCCCTCCCAGTTAATGCAAGGTAGAGCTGCTTTGGTTTAGGTTAATTCAGTTTGTCCACTTTTAGCACGATTGCCTAAATCCTGGCAGCAAGTTTTTGCTGATCAGACCTGATTTTCTTCCATTTTAAAGTGGAACTCTGCTTTAGGAAGTCCAGATTTGTCCATTACGGTTCCTTTATTATACATAGTAAAATGGCTGCCGAAGTATCATTTTTCAAGGTTGTCAAAAAGTAAGTGTTGATTTAGGGAGCCATGAAAACCACTACCCTGTAGAAGGAAAATTGGCAATCTGTATCAAGATTAGAATCAAACACACCTTGCCTTGTGTAAATCAAACTAACAACTTCAATGTTAAGAGATGTTAGGGATAACAGTAACAATAAACTACCCTGACCTCTCAGCTACACAGGCACTTGTTTCTGTCAGTGGGATAGTCAACCTTCCCATTGATAGAAACATGTGCCTGTGACCATATCTATTATTTATGAGTGATGCTCTGCCCATGAAATAGTGATGATTGCCCTCGGCTTAAAAACTGGCAGAGCTTGTCAGCTCTATATCAGAGTCATATGCAGTTTGTTGCTGGCTTGATTTGAACTCGTGGTTTCTGTGATAGTGGTAAAAACTACCCAGATTATTATAAACACTGAGGACCATTCTGACACAAATAGTAATCATGTAATCACATTTTTCAGTGATATTTAAGGACACATTTGGTAAAATTTCTAAAAAGTCTAGATTTGTCTCACAGTATTAAACCAACAACTTGTCATTCAGAAAACTACAACAGTTAAGTATTTACTTTCATTTCATTTAAAATAATGTTCAAGTCATTTATATTTTGAGACAAATTTTCCGTTTTTGGAAAGAAAAGACACATTTGTGGATTCTGAAAATTGTATGAAGATATGGCAGTGTGTATTTCATATCACTGTTTTAGAAAGCTATTTTGTAAATTTGCTTTGATAAGTTATGAACTTATTGATTAGATTTTCAGCGAAGTTTCCAGTTGAGTTTCAAAGATACATTGCCATTTATCAACATTTATAGCCTTGGGCATTGAGATTGTATCACCATGAAGCACTTCTGTGTAGCCGAGGCAAAGCCGAAAGCTGTATGGTGGTCCTCAAGAGTGGTATAATCTCAATGCCCAAAGCTATAAACGTAGATAACAAATTTATCATGGGTTTGGCCTTTTTCTGTGGTAAAAATATATAATTATTAGTCAAAAAGCAAAGAAAAAATGTGACATCATTTTCATGTCGCATTGTAACAGTTATAAAATTTATGCAGAAATTGCCCTCCTTTCCTTACCTATGGTACCAACCTCAGAGTTTTGTGTTTTTATTTAGTTTTTATGATGAAATAGGTCGTACAGAGTAATTTCAATGTTCCTGCAAAAAGGTGACATTTTTACATTTTAATAGCTTTGACGTCGCTGCAAACTAAATGGTCTACTTGGTCTTGAGTGACATTATGTTCAAATAAGTTATGTGTGTTTAATTAAGCAGATATGTTACGAATAAGACATTTTAATGTCACAGTGGTAACCAGGATACTAAACGAGCTAGGAACATGGGTTTTTAAAAGAAGTCACAATAGCCAATCAACTTGCTTATTTGAGCAAGCGCATTGAGGTTATTTCGAATAGACTGAAAACAAAATTACTATCTATCCTTATAATTTAATTCCAACAGTTGCTTTGGTGTCTAAAACTGGGGGATTCCCTTTAATGACGTCATAGTAGAAAATTAGTCTATGACATGATAGATGAAAACAATTTGACCATTCAAATGATGCATTACTTCTAATATTAAATTATTACCAAGTAAAAGTATTTCTTCCTGCAACTTTGCTAAATGAGGAACCAGAACCCATTGACAGCATATTTAAAAGTTATATACAGTCACTGACTGTGACGTCACAGTACAAAACCTTGGAATTTTACCTATGATGTCTTGAAATGCAACGATTTTGCGGTATGATAGTGTTGCTTGTTTCATACAGAAATTCACTGTTTTTCAGCTATTTTTGACATGTTATGTTGCAGGTTTAACAGAATATGTTAACATTTTCTCTTAATATTAATTTTGTTCGAACTAGTCATGAAACAGTGAGAAAATCTCTACAAGCCTCGCATTTCTGCCGGTTTCTAAGCCTTGTCCAAAGAAATTCTATATTCCGAGACAATGTACACATATTCTATATTTACAGTTAATTACATGTTTTATTCGTAAGTTCTAATGTACTGGTAGATACTGCTTTCATTGTTGAACCTATTTTAGTCTGAAAATTTTATCTGATGTAGGGACAAGTTGGACCAATAGGACCAGCAGGACCACCTGGGGAGATGGGACTACCGGGTGAACCAGGTATCCGAGGAGAACGTGGACCAGCTGGACAACCAGGACGAGGAGTAAGTCGCTGATATTGTTGTTCATTTTTTATATCTTACAAAATCTCAAGAATACATAAGATCTCAATTAGTGTAATAAATCTGATATCCTACAGAATCTCAAGCATATGTGAGATCTCACTTAGTGCAATAAATCTGATATTATCAATTTGTATGTGATATCCTAAAGAATCTCAAGTATATATGAGATATTAATATGTGCAATAAATCTGATATCATTGCTATGTGTGCAATATCCTACAGTATCTTGAATATATGTGAGATGTCACTAAGTTCAATAAATCTGATATCATCACTTTGTGTGTGATATTCTAAAGAATCTCAAGCATATGTAAGATCCCACTAAGTGCAATAAATCTGATATCATCTCAGTGGTATAAATACATTTCTTTGATACCAATTTTGATCCACAGGAGTAAATGAGTAAGTTTTTCTAGTTTGTTTCAACAGCTATAGGTCAGTAAAGAAAGTAAGATATTTGTTTCTCTAATTAAGGCTCCATTTTGGGAAATTGCCAAAGTTTTCAGAAGAATTACAGTAATCAGCCTTTGAAAAAGATGCTGATCAGAAAATTAACTCTGAAATATATCAGCCTTTGAAAGAGATGCTGACCTGAAAATTAACACTGAAATATATCAGCCTTTGAAAAAGATGCTGATCAGAATATTAACACTGAAATATATCAGCCTTTGAAAAAGATGCTGATCTGAAAATTAACTCCGAAATATATCAGCCTTTGAAAGAGATGCTGACCTGAAAATTAAGACTGAAATGTATCAGCCTTTGAAAAAGATGCTGATCAGAAAATTAACACTGAAATATATCAGTCTTTGAAAAAGATGCTGACCTGAAAATTAACACTGAAATATTTCAAATCATTGGTATTTTCAAAATTAATAAATTATTTTGTTTATATTTTTTAGGGACAGCCAGGTGAACCAGGTAGAGCAGGCCAGGATGGCATTCCAGGAGACATGGGACTCCAGGGACCTCCCGGTAACCCAGGACCACCAGGAGATACCGGACAACCTGTAAGTTGTTTAATCGATCATATTATGATTAGTCATTGTAGGTGATTGTAACAGTGATTTCATTGCAAAAGTGTATTTTGTTCTGGTGGAAAAAAATTCCTAAGGAAAAAATTCCAGTGTCCCAAATATACACTATGTTAATAATTCCTTGTGTAGTGTAAAGGCTTTTCTGAAAAAACTGATATTTTTGTGGGTATTATAAAGAATAAAAGGTGTATAAAAACCTAAATTGTTAGAATAAGTTTAGGATGGAATTCAACCACCCGTGTAATTTATCCATGGACATTTTATGCTAGTATATTTATTCTGACCCTAAATATACAATTATATGATATTCTACTCACAAAAATGAAAATTTGCTGCCAAATAAGATAAAGGAATTTTTGTGTATAAATACTCCAAACCATCATGTTATTTGATATTAAACAAAATAGTCCTTATCAGCCCTGATACATCTTCTTAAAAATCTAAAAAATATCAAAACATAAACAATATAACCAAGTACACTTATTACGGATATAATCCTCTAGTAATTATTAGTATGCCGGATGATATACACACCGGAATTAAAGTACGCTTACATCAGAGTGCCGTTGGCCTTATCAGGGGAGATAACTCTGGAATAGTAAATTTTAGAAAACTGTGACACCATTTATCCCCCAATTTGAACACAATTTGCACCGGTAACAATAAAAATGTCATTAGTTTCATAAGGTTTTTTATGCTAATGGATAACAAGAAAAATAAGAAATGGTGAGCTGTCAAAGGGGCTTAAATTGACTAAAATGTATGAAATACACGAGTTGAACAAAACCAAATATAAAATCGTAAAAAACAACAACAAACTAAAAAGTTAAAAATAACCAACGTTTCGACCAATATGGTATTGATCATGAGCATGTAAAAAATAAAAATAAAAAGGTGCTGACTCTTTGAAACCCAGAGCTTTTACGATTTTATATTTGGTTTTGTTTGACTTGTGTATTTCATACATTTTAGTCGTTTTAACCCCTATTGACAGCTCACCATTTCCATTTATTTTTCTTGTTATCTATTGTCACATGAGCTGTTTCGCAACATACTTAGTTTTTGATGCTAATGCACTGTTTAAATCTGAAATATTATTTGTGTTGACAGTATTTTTTATTTATGCAAGTAAAATTGTGATGTCATAAATTCAATTGTGTTTAAATTTATCTTTCTTGAAAAAAAAAATTATGGAAAAAATATTTCACAATGATTTTTTTAAAAATTGTATAGAAAATAATGGGAAAAATCTGAAGCTATAAACAATCTGTAGTATGTTATGTACGTATCTCCTTCTACATTCAAGCTGCTGTTTATAAAACATTTTTAGGGTTAGGTTGCTAAGCAACCAAAACCCTTATGCCGTCGGTCGTTTGGTTAGACAATGAAGGAAACTTTGGGAAATCTGGTGTTTTGTGGAAAAAGTTGGACCAGAAGTTTTTGAAACTATGTTTTTATGAATAAATATGCAAGCTTATCTAGGATTGAAGCTTAAGCAAGGCTAGTTAAGCAGCTTTTTATCTCGATTTTGGGATATGACACATGCGCAAAGAAACGAATTTCTTTCCGAATTACGACTATGTTTATATTGGAATATCATATAAGAAAATAAACATTCCGCGGTAAAATAGTCCTAATATTTGTTGTTGCTGTTGTAGTTGTTTTTTAATAGAAATGTAACTGAAACACACCGAGAAGTGTAATTGTCCAGTTATTTAATAAAAGATGTGTGTTTTATTGACGATTTCCTTTTTGTTTTGAAAGCCGTGTAAAGTATTCGCGCCTTTTAAAATGTACCAGATATCGGCGTAAGGATTTTGAATGTTTACTGTGACATTTGCACGGATATTTTCGACTCCGATCTTATTTTCAAAAGATTTCAAAGGTAAGTTCCATTTTTGTTGTGAACGTGATTGTTAACTTATACAGAACATATTTTGCACATTATTTGCTTATTCTTCTTGTAATTCTGATGGTATTTTGTGTATTTGATTAACCTTTTGACCTGATCATCGTGACTTCATTTTGTCAAACCTGTTGGTCAGTGATAGAATTGCATACAGGTTATTTGAAATGCCGACAACTTGCACATTAAGATTGAAAAACAATGTGTTTATCATTAATTTAGAAAACGGTATTATCGAAAGTATAATGGGTTTATTTTAATTGAAAGCTTGAATGTTTACGTTCTGATCTACCTGCACATGCGCAAGGTAGTGTAAATATATTGTAGAAATGACCCCCTTCTACAATTGTCCAAACTTTGTCTTTTTATATAACCTTAATAACTTGAAGACCTTTGATTTCTGTTTATTTTAATTCATCAAATCATTATTATGCGTTTGTCTTTTTAAAAAAATTCAATTTAGAGTGATAATTCAAGAAGCGTTAGCCGACTCGTGCTTTCTTTGATTGATTAGTGCATATTTATTGAAATAATCATCAGCAATGTTTGTACAAATAAAAGTCAAATGCTAGCAACCTAACCCTAGCAGTGCCTATGCACTTTGATTTGAAATATTTTGACTCTATGTATATTTATTTGTGTGATGCTTAGTGATTTAGATCACTACCACTGGCTTACAGATTTCATTTCAATTTTGGAATTTTAACAAGATATGAAATTTATATGAAATCTCTCAGCCAATCACATTGTTTCAAATTTCTCAACAGTATAAATTAAATTCTGACAGACATTTGGAAATGAGCAATTTTAACAGAAATATGTAAAAAAAAATTGAAAGCAAAGTTGCATACATTATAGCATAAATACTTCAGTCCTATTGATTACTTATTAAGAAAGTGATACTTTTTGTAGGGACAATCTGGACCTGATGGTGCCCCAGGATTACAAGGACCACATGGAGAAAAAGGCCCAGATGGTGATATTGGTATTCAAGGTCCTGTTGGACTAATGGGATTCTCTGTAAGCTTGAGTTTACGAGCTTTTGTTTTATTTAATATAGGGCAGTGTTCTAGCTGGGATTTAAGGGTTTCAGGGACATAATTTTTAGGATAAGGGCACTTTAATACAGTTTCAGGTCTGAAAAGGCCAAACATGATCATGCTGACTTCACAAAAAATAATAAATTTTGCAATTATCTAATGTCCTTTTAGACTTCTTTTTCCAAACATTTAATGTATTATCAGTACATTTAGGCTTGTATATTTATTTGAATCTTTTTTATTTAAGGATGCTCGCTGGTCATGTTTTGGTCTTTTTGTCAGATTTTCGGAATCCTCGAATTTTATCCATTTCTTAAATATGAAATTTTTTGCCCATGAACCCCTACTTTTTCTTTTATAATTCAATCATATATACCTTAAAATGGTATTTGACAAAATTTTTTGAAATCCTTTTTATTTTTTCATACATCTTTGAGAGACTGAAGTTGCCAATGCAAAGACAATGAAAAATCCAGAGAAAACCCATTTCCTGCAAATTTTCAAGGCCTTATAGCTCTAAAATGAGCACATGAACCTATATTTTTTCTTGCTTATTTGTTTACTATTCATATGTTCTCTCAAACTAAAACACCTATTTCAAATCCTATTTATTTCCTATTAGACCAGCGATCATCCTTAATGTATTATCAATACATTTAGTCTTGTATATTTATTTGAATCTTATTTATTTAACATGAACATTTTCCATTACTTTTACATCTCAGATTATGATAATTTTTGAAATAAAGTAATTAATCCATTGTAGGGACCACCTGGACCACCAGGCCCTGCTGGCCCGGCTGGACAACGTGGTGAAAGGGTAAGTTTACGCATTACATAATTGATATTCTATGAAACTATTCTTGATGCACATTTTGTTGATAATTTGAAAAATCAGTTAAAAGTTCTTACCATTTGCTCACTTGAGCACCCATATATAGGCATTGATGCATAGGAAAGTCTCAGCGGAAAAGTTGGGGTAAGAAATATTTTGCACATCATGTGACATGTGAGCTGCTCAACTTCTCACCTCCAATGCCTAATTTGCACACATTTCACAGCTGCAGTACACAACTTTTACATGTGAATTTCGTGTACAGAAATGTGCACTTTCTGTACAGGAATAAAGTGTTGAAACCTAAAGCACTAACCTGGAATGTTAAAAGCAAAGTCAAATTCCAAAATGACCGAAAGGATAAATCCAAAACTATCGAAGGATCAGAGATGTTTCTTAGTTTTCACTATACTTAACATAAAAACTCTGATTTTCATGTAAGAGAAGTAAAATAAAAGTTGATCTTTCACTATAGGATCTGACATACAATGTATAAACTTTTACACATATTATCAAAAATAGATACGAATTTCATTTATATACAAACTTTTATACATAATATCTAATAAGAAATTCAAATTTCATTGATGTACAAACTTTTACACGTTTTATCAAAAAGAAATTCAAATTTCATTGATATACAAATTTTTACACATATTATTGAAAAATAATTACAAATTTAATTGATTACAAACTTTTATACATAATATCAAAAAATAAATACAAATTACATTGATTTAGGAACTTTTACACATATTATCAAAAAGGGAATAGAAATTTCATTGATATCCAACTTGGACAAGTGTGTCTTTCTGTAAGTCTGACTTGGACTAAGTGTGTCTTTCTGTAAGTCTGACTTTGACAAGTGTGTCTTTCTGTAAGTCTGACTTGGACTAAGTGTGTCTTTCTGTAAGTCTGACTTGGACAAGTGTGTCTTTCTGTAAGTCGGACTTGGACTAAGTGTGTCTTTCTGTAAGTCTGACATGGACAAATGTGTCTTTCTGTAAGTCTGACTTGGACAAGTGTGTCTTTCTGTAAATCTGACTTGGACAAGTGTGTCTTTCTGTAGTCTGACTTGGACTAAGTGTGTCTTTCTGTAAGTGTGACTGGGATTAATGTTATTGTTGTTTTATAGGGAGAACCCGGACCTAATGGGGCACCAGGCCAACTTGGAGCTAGAGGACCTCCTGTAAGTTTAATTAGAAAATTAGCCATGGTTTACTGAATATTTTACCATGGGTAACACTTCTTTTTGTTGAGGGTTAAACTTAAGACTTACATCTGATAACATTTAAAATAAAAGTGGAATGGACCTCCTGTAACGAAAGAGTCATGACTTGTTTTAAAATTATAAAAAAAACATGTTAAATTTGGATAATTGTGATAGAAAATTAATAAAGTGGTATACATATGTTAAAAACAACATGCACACAATAGTCGGATACATGTATTATCTTTGCATTGAGATATTTAAAGAGTTGATGTAAAATTGGTTCTACTGAATGATAGAAGATTGTCCTGGGGTTTTTGCACATGACAAATTTGTTCATGCAATACTAAATTATGATATGAAATTAAAAGGTTTGTAATGTAAATATTAAAATTGATAAGTTTGTTAAGTAAATATAAATATCTGCAAGTCTGTATTATAAATATAAAAATTAATGTCTCTTATTTTTTACGAAAATTGCTATATGGTCATCATATTGGAGCCAAAAGCTCTGTATACATTTATTAATATGGACTGTTTTTGGTTTTTTTTTTTGTAGGGACCATCAGGCCCACAGGGAGATACTGGTGCACGAGGAAAAGATGGAGAAAATGTAAGTTAGTTTAAAAAAATAAATATTGTTTTCTCCCAAATTTGTAGTATTAAAGATTCAAAGATATATTATCTTTATACATACCTCAACATGTAACAGTATTGAGACGTAAGAATATTTTTTTTTTCAAAAATTCCAAAAAATTGTAATTAATTGAGGATCTTGTCTTTGATATCTTTTTGTCATGTATGTATTTGAATATGAAAAGGACCACTCTCTTCTTCCGTAAATGGCTGTTTTCAGTGGTAGATAACCAATGAAAGTAGTTGCACGTGCATGGATCTCCCACTGTTGTGATGACCGATCAGAAATCTTTTGTCATACCTTTTGACAAATCAGGCGTAACCTTGTTTAAGTTCATTTACTGTGCTGAATTAATTGACCTTCGTACTGGAAACCTAAAAATCAAGTATTAATGGAAGAAATTGATACGTATACTCGTTCAGAAGTGAAGAACTGCAAAATCTTCAACTTGTTTTTAAAATTCAGCACCTTTGCCCTCGTTCGGCTGCGCTATTCTTCGGAAAGACACAAATTTTAGAAAGTTTGGATGATTTTCCACTTTTAATTGTGAACTCGTGTAAGAACCTATTATTCTTAATCAAATATCCTTTAGGCATACAAAATTTAAATAGAATAAGCACATGGATACTTGCTCTATTGTGAATGTAGAGTCGTAGCCAAACCTTCACTGCTCCAATCTCGAATACAGTGTATAGGAAGTGCAGTGTGGGTTGGGATTTGATTAGTTAATTGTTTAATAGAATGTTACTAGCCATTGATCTTTATATTATAAACTAACATGTTTTCAGATAAAGAATAAAAAAGTAAAAAATTACCAAAAACATAATGGTTTTGTTTCTGTAATTTTATGTCCTGCCATTCATAAAACATTTTTTCCCCTTGTTTTGATACTTAAATAAGTCCAAATACATTTAATTCATTTCTTTAAGGTATTCAGACCACAAATGACAGTTTGATTTTTTACCTCAGTAATTATTGGCCACCTTCAGAAATGCAATATATACTGAACTTATTTTAATGGATACCGCATACAAACAACAAAACAACAAAGTTTTTTTTTAACTTGACAAAGATATATCTACATAAAATCTGCGTTAAGCTTTTGGTTAAAAAGAAAAATGATCAGTTGTGGTCTGTTTACCTTAAGGTTTGTTTCATAAAACAAATTTAGCTTGTGTTGTTTTTGAGAAAAAGAATCAGAATTTTTGTCAGTTTTAATTATTCTTCCTTGAAAAGAAAATCTAATTTCCATTATTTACATTGTACTAGGGAGACAAAGGAGATCCTGGATTACAAGGATTGCCAGGCTTATCTGGACCAGAGGTAAGTTTCTTATTGTCAGTTTTCCTGTTCTATATGTATGTAGAAAGGAGATAAAGGCTTAACTGGACCACAGGTAAATTTTCCTATTGTCAGTTTTCCATTCCTTTTCTACAAGTATGTACTACAGAGATAATGGAGACCTTATATTCAGACCAGATTTTCTTCCTCTTTAAAGCGGAAATTCTACGTTTGGTAGCCCAGATTTATCCATTATAGTAAATGG
The DNA here is from genome assembly GCA_028015205.1 of Mytilisepta virgata. Lineage (NCBI taxonomy): Eukaryota > Metazoa > Mollusca > Bivalvia > Mytilida > Mytilidae > Mytilisepta > Mytilisepta virgata. The sequence continues at coordinate 54,875 of JAPWFG010000015.1, forward strand.
CTGCCAGAGTATCATTTCCGGTCATTTTACACGGTTGTCAAAATCAGGTCTGTATATTAACATTCATTACCTAGACGACATATTTCGGAGGCAAGTTTATTGTCATTTTTCCATTCGTGTGCTAGTTGTACATGGGAGAAAAGAGAGGTGGCAAATTACAAGGAATACCTGGATTACCCGCGTCAGAGATAAAAAATTGTCGTTTTTCCGATCCTGTGGCACCTATATGTATGTATGGAAACCCATGTTGACGACAAAACATAACATACTATAACATACCAATGCCATGCAAATGACAGTAAAAATTATTTTTCCTTTATTTAATATATTGATAGTAAAATAGTGGATTACAAGTATTTTATATAAGGATGGACAGGCGACATTTTTTAATTTTATTTCATTATATATGTAATTTTCTCATGCATAGTAAATTGATGAAGATTTTAAGGTGATATTTCTTTTCACAGGGACCAATAGGAGAACAGGGATCATTGGGCCCCCCAGGACCACCAGGACAGAGAGTAAGTGTTATCAATACTTATTATTCACAGAAAACCTCAGTTTATAGAATGGATTTTTGACAGTGTAAATGTAAAAGTAAAAATATAAATTGTACCGTTTGTAAAGGTTATATATTTATACTTTATGCTCAAAAAAGATTCTGAGTGCAGAATTTCCAAAATAAAAATTAATATACTCCTGAAATTGTAAATAGTAAGTAGTTAAAATTAATACTAATTATTATTAATTAACTACTGTGTTATTTGCTTAAATAACAGTTAATCTGTCTATACAATACAGATAATCGAACAAGGCCAATATAGAAAAACTCGGCCAATATGAACTTCCGGTCTGTATTAGCCGAGTTTTCCTGTATTGGCCGACATGCCCCGCCCCCCTCAAATGACAAAATACTTTATATCTTGAAAACCATTGAGATCCCCACCCTATAACCATATATATTATTACTCCTGATGATTAGACGAAGACTTCGGTACTGTAGGGGGGGGTCTGAGGGGGGTCATGCCCCACCCCCCTCAAATGACAAAAGACTTAATATCTTGAAAACCATTGAGATCCCCACCCTATAACCATATATATTATTACTCCTGATGATTAGACGAAGACTTCGGTACTGTAGGGGGGGGTCTGAGGGGGGTCATGCCCCACCCCCTCAAATGACAAAAGACTTAATATCTTGAAAACCATTGAGATCCCCACCCTACAACCATATATATTATTACTCCTGATGATTAGACGAAGACTTCGGTACTATAGGGGAGTCTGAGGGGGGGTCATGCCCCACCCCCCTCAAATGACAAAAGACTTAATATCTTGAAAACCATTGAGATCCCCACCCTATAACCATATATATTATTACTCCTGATGATTAGACGAAGACTTCGGTACTGTAGGGGGGGTCTGAGGGGGGTCATGCCCCACTCCCTCAAATGACAAAAGACTTAATATCTTGAAAACCATTGAGATCCCCACCCTACAACCATATATATTATTACTCCTGATGATTAGACGAAGACTTCGGTACTATAGGGGAGTCTGAGGGGGGGTCATGCCCCACCCCCCTCAAATGACAAAAGACTTAATATCTTGAAAACCATTGAGATCCCCACCCTACAACCATATATATTATTACTCCTGATGATTAGACGAAGACTTCGGTACTATAGGGGAGTCTGAGGGGGGGTCATGCCCCACCCCCTCAAATGACAAAAGACTTAATATCTTGAAAATCATTGAGATCCCCACCCTATAACCATATATATATATATATTCGCCTCAGGCCAATACAGCAAGCCTCGGACCAATAACTAAGCCAATACGGAAATTGTTAATTAATAATATCATATTACAACCTTAAAATAACCTAGAAATGTTGTAGATATTTTTTTTATATTGCCAGTTTTTGGCAACACTTATACATTGTACTTACACCCATACATATTTCTGGAAAAAAAGCAAATTTTGAAGAAAATTTTTTATTGTTTTAGGGTCCAGACGGAAGACGTGGAGAACCAGGACCTGATGGACACAATGGACCCTCTGGACCTCCAGGACCAGCTGTAAGTCATGGCTTTTTTTGTTTTTAACTGGGATACATTTAGATTTTCCCCATTTCTTCTTTCTGGTATTGGTCCCTTTTTTTTTTTGGTCCAACTTAAGATGATGTTACTTAAAGCTAAATACAAAATTACATTTTTCACTAGTACTTATTAAATTAATTAAAATCGAAACCATTTATAGAGATTGAAGAATTTGTGTATTATAGACAGAAGTTTAGCCTATACAGGTTAATTGTACTTTTGTTATAGACTTTGTAAACTCATATATGTACTTGAGATAACAGTTATTTAATAAAAGAAAAATATTGTCTTTTACAGGGCAGACGAGGACCTCAAGGAGAAGATGGAAGACGGGTATGATCTGATGATATCATTGTTCTATTTAAGGATCACATGTCTTAGTATTAAAACAAGAGAAATGAGCGAACTTTCCCGGTTCAGTTTCACTATTTTTTGTCAAGTCCGGGGAAAATGTGCATATACACATATAATATTCAGACTTTCAAATCAATCAAGATAACTAGATTATAAAAATATTTTATTTAAAGTACGTCAACTTATCTCTCTTATTCGTAACAATTTTGATTATTTTCAGATTTTAACAATTTGCAGAATAATTTTAAAATTTGGGGAATGTGATTGGATGAAATAATTCTGTTTTGATGTGTCTGTATTATCCTCTGCAGATACATACAATAACAGTTGAAATATTTGTTCTGAACAAATATTGGCTGTGAAAGAGATTGAAAAATAACTCAAAGCAGGTTTTCCAGCTATATTTGTACTTGATAAACTAGAATTAAATGATCAGAGCAAGGAAGTTATATTACAGTGTATTGCATTCTTGGATTTTTTAAGGGGGTACAGACCACCTAAAGGACTTAACTCCTTAAAAATCAGCTGAACGTTTTAATCCATACTATTAGTAAAGAGAAATCAAGCTTCTCAATGATCAAACTTAGTGCTTGTGAAACTGCTATATATCCAATGAAATTATTCCCGTAAATTGTGTGGTTCAAATTTCTTGAAACTTTTATATTTTTGTCAACAGGTCAAAGTAAATATTTCGTCAAAATTTTATGAAAATTAAACGAGCCAAATCTATTTTAGTCAAAGTGTTGGGTACCCCCTTACAATGTAAGTAAAACATAATAATGAGAATATTTTATATTATCAGCTGTTATGTATGGGATAGATAAGCAGGGGTTGAAATACAGCATTTTCTTCTACACGTATATAGATTCAGATTTTGAATGATTTTTATTTTTTGTAGGGACAAATGGGAGAAGCTGGAAACCCTGGTCCACCAGTAAGTAAAAGTTATCTCCCTTTGACAATTACATTTTGTGTCCCTTTTACAAATGCATGTTAAAATAATCAACAAATTTTTATGGTTAGCATACTTTTCTGAACATCAATTATTTAGTCCTGAAAAATATGGCCTAGCCTTATAGCTGCTTCTGTTAGTGTTCAAAGATCATTACTAATAATTTTCAATGTCATGGATTTGCACTAAAATTTTTTTTTTTTACATTCATCAATTCAACCCTAACAAATTTGTTAGATGTTAACAGTAAAACTGCAATTTTCTTTTTATAATCGACCATATGAGATTTATCATTTGACTCACCCAGAATCATTCAAAACCAACCTGATAAAGTCAGTACCAGAAAAAGATTATTCTCATCAAAATAATTATATTAATGATTACAGGGACCACCAGGAAGATCTATCTATGGAGGGGCTGTGAATGGGTGGTTTAACAACCAAGGACCTAAAGCTTGGCAAGGTGATGAAGCACTAAAAGAAGAAGAGGTATTATTGTTATTTAATAACACAGTCAAACCTGGCTTAAAGGACAGCTTAATTAAGGGGCACCTACCTTTAGCAGTCATTTTAAGTGAACATTTTCCCTTTCAAACTTTTTAAAAACATTGACTTTTGAGTGATCTTTAATTAGTGGTAGTGCCTAATTATCTCTCAAATTACCAACGGCTTCATTTGTATTCAGTCGATTGTAGAAAACACATCGTGTCATTTCAAATATTCCCATGCTATTTTCATCAGGAGAATCACATGATGGTGTGAATCGGAGGAACTAAAATAACAATCCAAAGATACTAATATTAGATATAGTAAATTTATACTATGCTGTATACGACGCATTACAAGGAGTTACCTCTCATCAGCAGCATTAAAACCGAAACATTTGGAAGACCAAAAACCAAACTTATATTAAACAAGAAGTACTCAACCAAAAATACCGAAATAGGAAGCCAAATTTCAGCTAAGGAGATCTACCATGTGCAATACAAGGAATGAACCCTTAGTATTTCTATTATTTTTGAATTTTGCTAAATACTGGTAATTTCTGTAACAAATCAATGAATAATCATGTCAGACAAGTCTGACGACTGGTTTGGCGAATACCCTCGGGGACCCAGGGTCCACCAGCAGAAGCATCATCCCAGGAGTTTCAAAATAACAATCCAAAGATACTAATATTAGATATAGTAAATTTATACTATGCTGTATACGACCCTAACTTGCACCAAACAAGACTTGACACGTTGTTCAATATACATACATACATGTAATTTATCCATCAAATCACAGGTTGATGCAGATGTCTTCAAGGCATTAGAAGAAGTTACCCTGCAGATTTCCAAGATCCGTAACCCAACTGGTGAACAAGATTCTCCTGGACGTACATGTGAAGATCTGAAATTACACAACCCTGATATCAAGGATGGTGAGTTTCATGAAAATATATTTCTCATTTTCTGTTGCCAATGAGAAATAAGTTATCCTTGTCGAGTGCATCAGAGGTGATTTTATTCTGTTTTTTTTTTTTAGCAGTATTTGCTTTTGCAATCCAGATCTATCCATTATGACCGCCTCGGTGGTGTCGTGGTAGCGTGCTCGGCCCGAGTGCGGAACGTCGCGGGTTCGATCCCCGACCGGGTCAAACCAAAGACATTCAAATTGGTATTTGCTGCTTCTCCGCCAAGCACGCGGCATCTGGGAGTAAGAGCAAAGACTGGTCGGCTCGGAGTCAGTATAATGTGTCCGAGTGAGGTGATATGTCTTCCTGCGGACAGTTACCTCGTGAGCTAGCACATTAAAAATCTGATTTAGCGTGTCGGTCTAGTACAAAGCAGGGATGTTAAACAATAATTCATCCATCCATCCATCCATCTATCCATTAGTTTCTGTTTGAAGATTAATAATTTTGCATTTTGGTATAGAATTCTGCATTTTTTCATGGAAGGCAAAACCATCTCAGAAATGTTTAAACAAGCATACGTCTAATGTAAAAAAAATCACTTGGGTTTCAGTCATGGAATATTCATAAGCTTCACTTTGTCATTTTAAAGATTTGCTTTGTAGGTGAATACTGGATAAATCCAAATCTGGGTCCAATTTACGATGCTATCAAAGTAAAATGTGACTTCAGAAGAAAGAGGACCTTCACCTGTGTACAACCTGAGGTTAAATTGGTGAGTATGGTGAGATGAAATATATTTCTGATGAGGGAAGGTTAAATATTGGTGCTCCTTGAATGCTTAATTTAAAAATATGTAAATTTCTTTTTGACATCATTGATATTATCTTGAATTTGTGACAGAGTGTAACAAATATTCTACATTGTCAATTTTTAGACACAAATGCATACTTTTTCATTTTACAACACACCAAAACAATAACCTAAAAAATGTTTTAGAGAAAATCAAAATGGCAAAATGACCAAATTGGTTACCGGTATTATAAATTGTGTCAAAACACTTTAAGGAACCATGAAAAAAATGAATATGTTGAAAATTAGTTTAAATATAAATATTTTCTGTTAAATTTTTTGATGCCATTGAGAGTATTGAAGTACCACGATTTCTGAGTGAGAGAATAACCAGTTGAACATCTGGGATTTCTTCCTACATTTATGAGAAATTCCATCATTTTCACGAGTAGAGTGCAGAGCAGGAAAATCACTGCTTCACATATTCTGGAATTAATGTGTTGTTCGGATACTTATTGTAGATTTTAGATTTTCAAATTGCAACATAATTTATACCATTATTATTTCAGTTTAAATTCTTATTTCAGTTGAAGAATTTAAATGTAGTACAGACTCCAGCTCACACATGGATATCTGATGTTCTGGGATACAAGGTGAATATTTATTATTATGTTAGGCCAATTTAATTATTGATAGATGATTACCCCCTACCTGTCCATCAAAAAATGGCCAGCCCGGTTTTTTTTTGTTTTCGAAAAATTTTCTTGTCTGTTTCTGTTTATAAAGTATTTGACTCTTTCATAGATTTATTTTCCATTTTTAGTGGACAAAATATGAAATAAAATCCCCCCATATTTTGTAGACGATCCAGACAATAAGCTATAAATGAACTTGAATTGGCCTGGGCAAAGGACAAGAGAAATAACTTTGTTTTATTGTTTTAGATTTTTCTAAATTTTTTTTTGCAATGATCCATTAAATATTATCAAATAGTGCTGGAAAATAAATAAAATTCCATAAAAAATTTCGATCAAATTTTATAATACTCCCGGGACAAAATTTTTTCCATAAGCTCATATTCATAGCCGAGAAAAGGAAGAAAAGGAATTGTCATCACAGGGGGACTTATCTGGATCCATTAATCCAAGTTAAAGCCATCAGTGCCACTTGAATATCTGTTTATGAAATAATAGTAGATTAACTTTTAAACCCTTTTCAAAAATTCTTCCGTGACAAATGCGTATAAAATTTGTATATTATTTGATCATTACAGTTCAACTACGACCCAGCACAGTTTGTCAAACCACAGATTAAATTCCTGCAATATCTCCATCTGAAAGCCAATCAGAAAATTGTTTATCACTGTAAAAATTCTATCGCCATCGACAGTGACGAAGATAAATCAATACGTCTTGCTGGATTTGATGATAGTACTATATCTAGCAAGGGCAAAAAGAGTATAAGATACAAGGTTGCGGAAGATTCCTGTAAGGTAAGAGATTTATGGTTGCATTTGGTACAACAGTTATTGGGGAGGGGACAGGGAGAAGCAAGAATTTTTTTTTTAATTTTAAATTCAGGATAAAAAATGTGACAATCAAAAGATAGGGTTGAATATACCACTAAAAATAAAACAATAGTATATTTTGAAAAAAAAAATTGAGCATGTTTGAGAGCCAAATTAAAAGAAGAAATTCAGATTCAAGATTACATCATTACACATAAAACAAATTTTAATTGACAAGAATTGTCCGATTTCCTGCGGAAGGTCAGTGGTTCTGTCTGGGTACTCAATGACATGATTTTTTTCGGAGTTAAAGTGGAAGTCCATTATGGTTAGTAAGGTTGCAGTCAAAGTATCATTTCCACCATTTTTTTCCTATTTGCCAAAGTGATCTCTGTACCCAGGCTTCCTCCACATTGCTAGAAACAGATGGCATAATAAGCTTCCGGCAGTGCTACACATCGTATGTAAATGCAGTCAGTTCTCTTTATGTCAAATCCATTTGGACCTGAAAATCTAGTTCGACTTAAGCGACAATTCAAAATAACAGGACTAAATCTGTATAGTTACTGCTGTTGAGGGTCCAAACAGATAATTCGAGTTACCCGGAATTTCTACTTAAATGTATTTGAGATAATGAGAGTCAACTGTATATAAACCTTTTGTTCCAGTTAATGAATATGTTGTTTTAATCTCTTGTAGGTAAAGGACGGAAATTGGGGAAAGACCGTTTTTGAGATTAACACAAAGAGAACAAAATCCTTACCAATCATGGATATAGGGGTGTACGATGTAGGCGGATCTGACCAGGACTTTAAAATCAAAATTGGAGAAGTTTGTTTCTTCAATTAAATTGATAAACAATAGTTTCATATTTTAATTTTTTTGCATATTTTTTGTATTTTATCATTATTTACAATGTTATGATGCTGTATAGCTCAAAAGAATATTTACGATAATATTTAATCACATTTAGGACGGAAAAGTGACGATATTATTGTCATGTAACAATGAGATGTATGTGCAATATTTTTTTTGTATGTTATGATTTGTTATATGACTTTTCGTCCTATGAGAGGGACCATTCCTAATATAATATAAACATCAGGGAGAGAGTAGATGTACGTAGATAGATTTTTTTCTATCGTATGAAAGTTGTCATGAATGAATGTTATTTTTTTTTAAGTAATGAAATTTTTTGCCGCAAGATGATTGTAACATCTGTGGTCTGCCATGATACCACTTCACTTACGGCAAAAAATTTCAGAAATTATTTATCTGTGATATCATTTGCCAAATTCTGCCATGGTTTCAAGAATGTTGACATTTTTTACTTGTTTGTATAATATGCTCTTTTTCTTTCCACGGTACAAATATACATTATCTGCTTGATTATCCATAGCATTTCATAGATTTTCTTCCTGAGATTTTATGTAATGAACAGCTTTCTGTGAAATAAATCTACAAAATTTGGATTTTATTCTTTAATGTTATGCATTGTATGCTCTTCTGATGGGCAAGATTTTTCTCTTTGTTGATAGTCTCCAACCCACAACTATGAAAGCCATGTTAGGCCACACCAAATTAATTTTTCGTTCTTTGGATTTTTAGATGGCAAAAAAAAGATGCGAGCGGGCGAAATTTAAATTTTGATTTTTTTTCTTGAGAACTTTTTTTTTAGCGCAGATCAAATTTACATGCGGCACACATTTTTAAAGTAAAATATTGAAAAAAATCCCAATTCTTACAAAATTTTAGGAGCGAAGAATTTTTATTTTTACCTCACAGGTGAGCTGTTGCCATGACTTGGCGCCCAATGTCGTTGTAAACTTTCTTTTAAAGATCTTCTCTTCTGAAACAACTGGGTCAATTGGAACAAAATTTGGCAGTAATGGTCCTTAGGTAGTCCTCTTTCAGAATTATATCCGATGACCTGGCCCGTCACGAAAGATGGCTACCAGAGCCGAACATTATTTAACATAGGACCCTATAGGAAATTTATTTAAAAATCGTCTGAAACCACTTGGCCCATAGGAACAAAATTTAGCAGCAATGGTCCTTAGGTGCTCCTCTTTTGGAATTGTATCTAATGACCTTGCCCATCATCCAAGATGGCCACCAGAGCCGAACATAGTTTAACTTGGGAACCCTATGGCGAATTTAATTAAAGATTTTCTTGTCTGAACCACTTGGCAAATTGGAACAAAACATGGCAGCAATGGTCCTTAGGTGGTCTTCATTCAGAATTTTATCTGATGACCCGGCCCGTCATCCAAGATGGCTGCCAGAGCCAAACATAGTTTAACATAGGACCAAATGGGGAATTTACTTTAAGATCTTCTTGTCTGAAACCACTTGGCCAATTGGAACAAAACCTACCAGAAATGGTCCTTAGGTGGTCCTCTTTCAGAATTATATCCGATGACCCCCACCCATCATCCAAGATGGCCGCCAGAGCCGAACATAGTTTAACATAGGACCTTATGGGAACCTTTCTTAAAAATCTTCTTATCTGAAACCTCTTGGCCAATTGGAACAAAACTTAGCAGCAATAGTCCTTTGGGGGTCCTCTTTCAGAATTGTATCCGATGACCCCGCCGACCATCCAAAATGGCCACCAGAGATGGTCTTTAGTTGGTCCTCTTTTAGAATTATATCCTAAGACCCAACCCGTCATCCAAGATGGCCACCAAAGCCGAACAGTGTTTAACATAAGACCTACAGTAAGTTGAAAAAAACTGAAAGATCGTCTTGTTTGAAACCAGTGGGCCAGTTGGAACTTGACATGCTGATAGTCAAGATGGACATAGTCCAGGTGAGCGATACAGTCTCTTGGGAGCCTCTAGTTTAATTTATTGAAAAATAAAAAATTTCAGCATTTCTGCAAAATGAAGCAGCAAAAAATATTTTTTTTAAATTTACATTGTCCAAAAATCAGTGGCAAAATCCAAGGAACGAAAGATCAATTTGGTATGGTCTTGCAAGCTAAAGACCCTTTCTGTAGTTATGGAAATAGAGTAGGCTGATGGATGCTACAGAAGGCTAAATTATCCGACCCTACCCAACCATTCTTCTTTGACAGTGGCAGTCAAAAGTGGTTCCCCTTTGTGTCCCATCCCATCCCTATTTGAATTGTTGATAAATTGAACTAGTTCTTGTCCTTAAGAAGCATGAAATATTTGCCACTGGACGTTAAGCAACAATCAGTCATTCAGTATAGTTCTTATTGTATTATGGTTCTGATATTACAGTTTGCCCAAAATTCATTTCCAATATGTTTTACATTGTATATGGAAACTTTACACAGCTGCAGCCGTAGGATGAGTGGATCAATCTCATCCAAAAGCGGATCATTTGTAGAGGGTATTCCCATTGTTAGTCCTGCAAAGTTTCAAAACATTTAATAATGTAGTTTCAGGAGAATATTTTTGAAAATTGACCAATAAAAATCAAAAGATGGCCTCTGGCAGCCATGTTGTTCATCCAACAAGAACCAAATATGGATCTTCCATACTTTGTTCCCGCCAAGTATGGTTTAAATCTGACTTTTTGCTTGGGATAAACAACCAAATGGATGACGGGAAAGGTCAACAATGACATACCAATCAATCAAGTCATTCAACAGACAGAACCCCACACAAAAAATAACTTAAGAGCACAAAACACAAACATAAACACAACAGTTAGTGGGGATAGTCTGACTCCGTACATTTATTTTATACACTTTACATTATAATGCTTGTTATGAGATGGAGGATGTTACAAGGCCACACATCAATTCCCACCACATTTTACAGTACACATCTATTCCCAACACTGATCCTGTATACACTGTATAATTTATAAAATCTTGGAAATGATATTGTAAATACACGTGTATCAATGGATAGGTAAATTACTCAACTATATTAAAACAACAGTTGTCAGTAAAATATTTTGAAAAATAAGAACACAAATCACAATTTAATATCATTATAGATACATGTGTAATAAATAACACCTGAGGTTAAACTGTAGTTAAAATTCATACATAAAAAATCACAGGAAAATGCTTATTTAATTGGGTCTTTAACAATTTTCATGAAATGTATTTCTATAATACAAACTTTACACTCTTGTGTCGATATTAAAGAGAGAATCATATTAGTAAAAAATTTTGTGGATTTCTCCTAAATTATATCATAACTGTGTTTGATCCATTTTAGTTCAAGTTTTTGTAAAAATATGAAATTTCATCTCTATTATTCATTAAATTTTTTTCACAACTTTTTTAATTTTCAAAATCTGATCCTTGACCATTTTTCATTGATCAAATGTATTGGTTTTAATACAGTTTTAACTATATACATTGTAGCTTATTAGGGCATGGGCTGGAATAGCCCACAATGACCCCCCTCCCCCAAACACACACTTGTGTATATATAAAGAGACCAACTTTTTATATACAATTATTATTTCTTATACAGCTATGGTAAGAATTTTACATCATTAATAATACTTCTGAATTATGAGCTTTTGATAAGTCAATACATTTAATAAGGATCTGGAAAACAGCCGAGGACAAAGTCCCAGGTAGATAAAATTTTTAGAGATCCATATAAAATATATTCAACAATTAATAAAATGCTCCGCTGGGCGCAGCTAGATACGACCGCAGATGTGGAACCCTGAATAGTTCGGGCAATTATGAACACAACATTCAAGCTTGATACAATACTGAATTTGGATTGTGAATAAATATTTGACACAGCATAGGTTTCTGACACAGAATGAATGTTGTCTAAGAACTTAAAAATTTTTAATTTACCTATTCAAACCATATCAGTATTATTTGTTTTTATATATAAAAACAGAAATAACCAATTTAAAATTGGGCACACATATCAATTTCTTGCTATTGCGCAATACTATGCAATTGAAGATTTCTTGCTATTGCGCAATACTGTACAATTGAAAATTTCTTGAAATATTTGACACATAATAGGTTTCTGACACAGAATAACTGAATTCAAAGAACTTAGAATTGGTCATATGATTTGAATTTATATTCAATTTTTTGCTTCTTGTGCAATACAATATGCTTTGGAGAATTGACCCCCCCCCCCAAAAAAAAAAAATAATTTACCCCTTTTTTTAGCTTTTGTGCAATACACTATGAAGTTGCACATTGACCCCCCCTCCCAAAAAAAAAAACAATAAAATTTATTGTAATCCCCCCCCCCTTTTTTTGCTAAAGAAAATTTGAAATTTTCTTTTTAATTTATGAAATATGAAATGAGAAAAAAATTGCCCCCTCCACAATTTCTCATTTACCCCCCCCCCCCTAAATTTTGTTTTCAACCCCCTCCCCCCATTTCTTTATACTTTGCAACCATAACAGCTCATTTAAATACACCATAACATATTAAAATAGAAAATGACATCATAGTCATGGATGGCAAATTTTAAATATACATAATTTAAAAGCAGTTTAGAAGAGATAAACAAAAAAGCTTCATCAGCACATTTTATATTGGCAAATTTCCAATGGAATTTGTTAATAATAAAGTTTTGATAACAGGGCACACATATCAATTTCTTGCTATTGCGCAATACTGTGCAATTGAAAATTTCTTCAAATATTTGACACATAATAGGTTTCTGACACAGAATAACTGAAATCAAAGAACTTAGAATTGGTCATATGATTTGAATTTATATTCAATTTTTTGCTTCTTGTGCAATACAATATGCTGTGGAGAATTGCCCCCCCCCCAAAAAAAAAAATAATTTACCCCTTTTTTAGCTTTAATTTTGGACCCCGATTTGGATCAACTTGAAAACTGGGCCCATAATCAAAAAACTAAGTACATGTTTAGATTCAGCATATCAAAGAACCCCAAGAATTCAATTTTTGTTAAAATCAAACAAAGTTTAATTTTGGACCCTTTGGACCTTAATGTACACCAATTTGAAAACGGGACCAAAAATTAAGAATCTAAATGCATGGTTAGATTCGGCATATCAAAGAACCCCAATAGTTCAATTTTCAATGAAATCAAACAAAGTTTAATTTTGGACCCCGATTTGGACCAACTTGAAAACTGGGCCCATAATAAAAAAACTAAGTACATGTTTAGATTCAGCATATAAAAGAACCCAAAGAATTCAATTTTTGTTAAAATCAAACTAAGTTTAATTTTGGACCCTTTGGACCTTAATGTAGACCAATTTGAAAACGGGACCAAAAATTGAGAATCTAAATGCACGGTTAGATTCGGCATATCAAAGAACCCCAATAGGTCAATTTTCGATGAAATCAAACAAAGTTTAATTTTGGACCCTTTTGGCCCCTAATTCCTAAACTGTTGGGACCAAAACTCCAAAAATCAATCCCAACCTTCCTTTTGTGGTCATAAACCTTGTGTTTAAATTTCATAGATTTCTATTTACTTATACTAGAGTTATTGTGCAAAAACCAAAGAAAAATGCTTATTGGGCAGTTTTTTGGCCCCCAATTCTTAAACTGTTGGGACCAAAACTCCCAAAAACAATCCCAACCTTCCTTTTGTGGTCATAAACCTTGTGTTAAAATTTCATAGATTTCTATTTACTTATACTAGAGTTATTGTGCGAAAACCAAGAAAAATGCTTATTGGGCCCTTTTTTGGCCCCCAATTCTTAAACTGTTGGGACCAAAACTCCCAAAATCAATCCCAACCTTCCTTTTGTGGTCATAAACCTTGTGTTTAAATTTCATAGATTTCTATTAACTTATACTAAAGTTATAGTGCGAAAACCAAATGTCTTCGGACGACGACACTGACGACGGACGACGACGCAGACGACGTCATACCAATATACGACCGCAAAAATTTTGCAGTCGTATAAAAACTGTTACATTCGTATGTAAATAAGAAATAAGTTGATATCAACCTCAAACTTCGTCCTCACTATTTGCTCTTCCTGAATAATACAAAGAATATTATAAATTTAAAGATATGCATTTAATCTCTCTACTGAAGAACAACAGAAACAGTATGCATTTACAGATGAAAAAATACTTCTACATGTAGATAAAAATGTCTATATTGTTTCAAAATGTAAACACAGCCTTATCACATATACTTCAACAATCATGTGACTGTTTCAGCCAATAAAAAAAGCAAAAAAGACACATGTTATATTTACAAATATTATACTTTTACATTTTTACTACTTTATTTATCTATGTTATCTAAGCCAGTCCATATTATGTTATATGGACCGCCTCATTTTGGTAAGATCGATTAAATCCCAGAAAAGTATAATATAACAAATATTTCATGACACTTCGGGTCAAATGTCAGTATATGGATCGGTTGGTTGCCCTCCAAAAGTTATATGGACGGGTTGGTTGCCCTCCAAAAATTATATGGACTGAAGCCAACATATAATTTTTGTCGGGCAACCAACCGGTCCATATACTGCCATATGACCCTCAGTGTCATGAACTATTTGTTAAATATACTTTACATCATAACTTAACCAGAAAAAAGAAATAAATATAAAATTATTAACAAATTTGATTAATTCTGCATTAATGCTGTTATATTGAATCGATCACTCCATTTTCACTTTGACACCTGGTACCAAATAAAAAAATAAAGTAGTACATATTCCCAATCAGTCTGCTTAGGAATTTTACAGTGCTGAATTTCCGAAATTTACTTGGATTCAACACAACATAAATTTTTTAATCAATGATAAATTAATTCTCTCAATATTTCTTTAGTTATCTCCCTTGGCTAACTTAATCAAGGGAGATAAATAATGAATGTTTCTTATTAAATCTCCGAAGATTTGATTAACAATAATCATTTAATGCACTTGATATACCATTTTCCGAAGACTGCTATTTGAATACTCAAATTTGAACAGCCATCATCATGGAAACAGATTATCTGTTCTGATATTATAAAGTGCATATATATTCACCACTATCTTAACCACAAAACATAATGTTTTTTTTATGTCATTTACATAAACACCTTATCTTTTGGTATGCATTTAATCAATATTTCTATGCAGTAAGAGATTTTTCTTTTAAGTTCAAAATAGATAATTCAAAAATTTCAAAATATGCAATTTCACATTGTAAGTTCAGACTAATTCATGGGATTAATGTTTTGTTTGTTTAGTTGGGGTTTTATGCCGTTTTTCAGCACATCTGGCTATTTTGCGGCGGCCCATTGGGCTCAGGGAAATTTCACGTCTCTAGACTGGCATTTTTCGCAAATACCCTTCCTGAGCATGATGTATCTGTATAATATAAAAAAGAATATTTAAGCTACCGTGGTAAATTTTAACTATCAAGTTATTTGAACATGTAATCCCTTTTGGCACATAGTGAAAATACTGAACTTAGTTAAAGAAGCTGTTATTTAAAGTTCAAAGTTAACATCTACAATTTTGTTTGTGGTCATTAAAATAGTGGTGTTTATGAAGATCAGGTAACACGTAGATCTAACGACCAATTCGGTGGTTTACTGTCATATGATGTTCCTGTATAACTTCTCAGTTCACATGAGTTTCCTCCATTTTGTTTCATAGCAGTGGCTCCACCATCATGGACTGAAATAATAAATGTGTTTCTTATAAACCTGTCAAGATTGATACATGTACTACTCATGGCTTTCCTAATTCACTTAAGGATTTTTTTAACTTTTGGAATAGGTTATATGATATAACTTACTTTGAGGCAGTTTTCGCTTCATAAACCACAAAGCATAACCTGTTCCAAAATTTAGAACAATCTTTATTATTTAATTTTTTTTTAAATTCGGATCCTAAATTCACATTAAATCATCTGAATATTAACTTATTCAACCTGGGAATATTTGAATCGTGGACTTTGAATTAATACGTTGGTGACGTCACAGTACCCAAAGTTGATTATACAATATAATGTAACTTGCCCAACCATTAACAACCAATCAAATTGTCTGTTACAATTCAAATTAAATTATTACTGTAGGTACTAAATGAAAGCTTTCAGGAAAAATTTACCAGTTTTAAGAAGTATCTCTCTCATACATAGCTCTGATCTCAGAAGATTTTGGCTTTTACCTGTTTGTTCATTTTGGCATTTCTTAATTTGTTTTTCAACTTTTTGGGTTAATGTTTATTTATTTGGTTTTCAACCTTTTTTAGCCTTGGGCACAACTGATGAGTCATAAATTGACAAAAATGGGCACATCTTCTTCATCAAAAATTGTTATCAAAATTTTTTTTTTTATTATTACAATGTCTTCAAAATGGTTTCTACAGAGTTAAATTTAGGAAGCCATTTAATAGGGGAACAAATTAATCATAAAAGAATACTGTGTCACTGTGCTTGCTTTTGGGATAAATCTAATTAGACAAAGTGAAAATGAAAGTCTACACTGAACTTAGCATATGTATATGCTTATCCCAACTTAACTTCCAGTTGCAAAAATCCAAAAATAAAATTCACTTAAAAATAAAATACCTCATTTTACAATCATTTAAATGGTTTATAAAAAATAAATAAAGAATTATTAAAGACTGCAAATAAAAGGTAAATTATTAAAGACTTATTCAAGATTGCAAATAATTTAGTTATGGCAAAATGTCAAAATGTTAGAATAGCTGGTCACAACATTGTATACTGAAAGTTTGTGAAGTGTTGAAAAATAAGGATTTTATCAGAATTCAAATTCCCATGAATTTTTAAAAGTCTAAAAAAATACAGTAATCAGTTTTGGATAGATAGGATTTTTTTTATGATGTAAATATACTTTTTTCATACAGAGCATAAAACATGTTTTAGCCCTCAAAAACCAGTAAAAAAAAATTTTTTTCTTGTGAGTGGGGGTGGGTGTCCTGAAAACTGGTTGATTCTTTGTACTCCAGCTCTTATAATTCTGAGCTTTGATTGATTGTGAATTTATGTGTAACATAATGCTGTTCTTAACATCATTGGCAATAATACCAAATGGCTGCCAACTGACACATAATTTTCTTTATTCTAAAAGGAAATGGCATTGGAGAACCTATTTTACTTTCATCTGTTCAAAGTTATAAATATTTGTTCATTTTCTATCTAAAATATCATGCTTTACATGCCACTAAAGCAATCAAAATCATCCTTCAAATACAGTCAAACCTGTGTATAAAGGACACCCATGGGACCAAAGAAATGTGCCTTTTATGAGCAGGTGTCCTTTATATAGAGGTTAAATATACAAGTTTTGTTCATAGTGGGGATTTTTTCAGACTGCCCCTTATAGGCAGTGATTTGCTATATAGAGTTGCCCTTTAAAGCAGGTTTGACCCATTGACTGTATCATAACCAGCTCACAACAGAAGTAGAATCTGTGTTTTCATTATCAGCTTCAGATTCTCTGTTGAAAATCTAATTCCAATAATTTGAGGTTTTCCAGGCTACTATAGCATGGGTTGAAAATAGCACTAGCCTGACACCCGTGTTTTTTATCGGCAGGCTATCATATTTCATAATAGTTGAAGTCAGGCGGGCTAATGAATTATCATCTTCTGCCCATAAATTACTATATCAGAATTGAAATGATTTCACTATTTTGGACGGCTAATGTAATCTCAGCAATTGTATACACCCCAGCTGGTAAATTTATGTTCATTAGGGTAAATCAACCTTTTTCTGAATATTAACCAAAATACCAAACACTTTCCAGATATCTATTTAAAAAATTGACTGATTTTTGTGGTCTTTAGTTGATTATTCTCCAAAACAAATAAATTTTTGATTGGACATTGTGTCCAATGTGATAATTAGAGTTGGAACTCAGTGCTGCACAATTTTATTGGATGCAAGTAATACATTTTGACAATAATATGAGGCAGGTGTTATCTGATAAGCTCCCTCAGTTTTTTAAGAAGGGTATATCAGGAAATGTGTATCCATATTTCCCATGAAAAATTATTTAACAAAATATCTTAACAAAGGCTTTGAACGGATCCAGGGGCGAAAATACCTACATTGGGGTGAACAGACCCACATTCGTGTCTTAGTGCAAAACCGGAAGTAGGTTTCAACTTCCGATTGAATAAAAATTATTCTTAGTACAGTAGCCAAATCGACACTTCTACCATTATATGAATTTGGTTAAGCTTTTAATAAAGATTTTTGGGGAACTGTCAGTCAAACATAATAAAATAATTTTGTAGTTTTTGTAAATTTGATTTTTGGGAACTGTCAGTCAATTATAATATTTATTTTGTAGTTTTTGTAAATTTATTTCATGTCCTAAGAAGTCTATAAGTCATTTTTAAATATTTTGATATTATCTTTTGTCAACACAGTATTAACAAATTAAGTCAAAATGTGAATATTATAATCCTAAAATAATCTACTGGCTACTACAATCTCAACCAATATACTTTCAAAAACTCTTGCTAAGGATTCTACATTTACCACTATCATCTGTTGCCTTGGAAACACTTCCACTTTGCTGAGGTAGAGCAAGGTCACCAAGGTCAATTTCATCACTATAGGGATGTTCTAATATTTTCAATACACGTCTGACTTCTGAAAAATCTCCATTTTCAGCAGCTTTAATGGCATTCTGAGCAATGTAATTCCTTAATATAAACCTGAAATAAAATTAAATAACGTAAAAACAATGAGCCGGATTTTTAACGTGCTAACATATGAAATAACAGTCCGCAAGAAGCCATATCACCCTACCCAGACACATTATACTGACTTTGAGCCGACCAGTTCTTTGCTCTTACTCAAAGATGCCACGTGCTTGGTGGACAACCAGCAAATACCAATTTTAATGTCTTTGGTTTGACCGGCATGGGTTCGAACCCACAACCTTCCACACTCGTGGCGAGCATGCTACCACTAAACCACCGAGGCAGTCCCATAACAAAGAAGTACCTCTTTCATGCATAACACAATCCTTCCACAGGTATTGGAGCTTTTCGTTTTGGATTTGGAATTTACTCAACATTTTATTTTACCTGATGGTGATGCCTAGTACAAATACATGTCACACAGGACTAAGTACAGTGAACTACCTTGGATTATTCGAATTCATCACTTCAACTCTATCACAGTTTGCCTTAGATAAATCTTTCTGCCCTTCTACTTCTTTCTTCAGTCTATCAGTATATTTCTTTAGCCAAGTATCCCATGATTCCTCTATAGACTTCCTGTAATCTTCATCTGTTACATCCTGGTGACAAAATGAACAAATGAAAAATCAATATGAGCCCTTATCATTCACTCCTACAAATCTATCGACTAAGCTTTCAACAAAAAAATAAAATAAATATATAGAAATAATAAATAAATAAATAAAATAAAATAAAAAAGAAAACGAAAAGAAACATATACTAAATGCCAAACAAAAATAACAGTGCTAAAAATTCAACACATGTTATCCAAAAATTTCACATTAACAGCCAGGGCCTCGGTGGCTGAGTGGTCTAGGTAGTTCATCATGACTACTAATGATCACTAGCCTGTCAACACTGGGGTTGTGAGTTCGAATCTCACCTGTGACAGGGTGTGTTTGACTCCGATCTAAATTGACAAGGATTGCCAATTTTCCTACCGAAGGTCCGTGGTTCTCTCCGGGCACCCCGGCTTCCTCCATTATTAAAAACTGGCTGCTGCGAAATGGCCAAATGTGCTGAAAATGGAGTAAAACACCAACTAAACAAACACATTAACAGCCATGAAATACAAAACTTTTTTGCTTGTTACCTGATGATTTTGGTTTAAGTTATACTACTATACCTGCACAGAGTTTCTAATATTTTAACCTTTTGATAAAATGTCATACATCTAAATAGGCAATGGTGTGGTGTACAGTTAAATTTCTGTTTTTATGTTTTTAATTGTATTTTTGTCGACATAATTTATACATTGTGAGAATTCTCAATCAGAAATCAGTGTACTATAGAAGATTATATAAAATATTTGAATGAAGCTAAGGAACTTGAAAACATGTGAGGCTCCCCCCCACAAACCTTTGGTAAATTCCAATCCCCTCTGGATAACTGTCCCAAGGACAATTACTCTTCAGATTTATGTAACTCTCTCCTCTGAATCCATTTTTAAAAATGTTACTTCATCAATTGTTATTAAAGTAAGAATATGCTTTCATTAGCCCTTGTGAAGGATATGAGATATCCAAAGGCTTGAAATATTCTGTTTTTGTTTCTTAATGATGCATATAAGATGAAGTAAAACATTTTTTTCAAATTCTTTACAGGATCTGAATAAATTATGATGTTAGGTTAAATTATTTCAAATTCTTTACAGGATCTGAATAAATTATGATGTTAGGTTAAAAAAAATAATGTTAATCAAATATTAAAAAATAGAATAAAATGGATACCCGTTTTAAAAAGTTTTATATAATACCTCTAATTCCTTCATCCTCTCCATTTTCTCCAAATCCCTAGTGATTGCAGCAAAATTTCTCCCTAATGCACTCATTAAAGCTGGGTTTGATTGTAGCATAGCCAAAAAAGCTTGTAACTGCCTAAAAATATAAACAAACAAAAGTATGTAATAACACTGCCACAATACAGCAATGTATGTAATAACACTGCCACAATACAGCATTGTATGTAATAAAACTGCCACAATACAGGTTTGTATGTAATAACACTACCACAATACAGCATTGTATGTAATAACACTGCCACAATATAGCATTGTATGTAATAACACTGCCACAATACAGCATTGTTTAATAACACTGCCACAATACAGCATTGTTTAATAACACTGCCACAATACAGTTGGTAATAACACTGCCACAATACAGAGTGTGTAAGAACATTGCCACAATACAGCATTGTATGAAATAACACTGCCACAATACAGGATTGTATGTAATAACACTGCCACAATACAGCATTGTATGTAATAACACTGCCACAATACAGCAATG
This sequence comes from Mytilisepta virgata, assembly GCA_028015205.1. Taxonomy (NCBI): domain Eukaryota; kingdom Metazoa; phylum Mollusca; class Bivalvia; order Mytilida; family Mytilidae; genus Mytilisepta; species Mytilisepta virgata. The sequence goes on from JAPWFG010000015.1 coordinate 75,911, forward strand.
TATGTAATAACACTGCCACAATATAGCATTGTATGTAATAACACTGACACAATACAGCATTGTTTAATAACACTGCCACAATACAGTTGGTAATAACACTGCCACAATACAGAGTGTGTAAGAACATTGCACAATACAGCATTGTATGAAATAACACTGCCACAATACAGGATTGCATGTAATAACACTGCCACAATACAGCAATGTATGTAATAGCACTGCCACAATACAGCATTGTATGTAATAACACTGCCACAATACAGCATTGTATGTAATAACACTGCCACAATACAGCAATGTATGTAATAACACTGCCACAATACAGGTTTGTATGAAATATCACTGCCACAATACGGCATTGTATGTAATAAGACTGACACAATACAGCATTGTTTAATAACACTGCCACAATACAGTTGGTAATAACACTGCCACAATACAGAGTGTGTAAGAAGATTGCCACAATACAGCACTGTATGTAATAACACTGCCACAATACAGCATTGTATGTAGTAACACTGCCACAATACAGCAATGTATGTAATAACACTGCCATAATACAGGTTTGTATGAAATATCACTGCCACAATACAGCATTGTATGTAATAAGACTACCACAATATAGCATTGTATGTAATAACACTGACACAATACAGCATTGTTTAATAACACTGCCACAATACAGTTGGTAATAACACTGCCACAATACAGAGTGTGTAAGAACATTGCCACAATACAGCATTGTATGAAATAACACTGCCACAATACAGGATTGTATGTAATAACACTGCCACAATACAGGATTGTATGTAATAACACTGTCACAATACAGCACTGTATGTAATAACACTGCAACAGTACAGCATTGTGTGTAAGAACACTGTCACAACACAGCATTACATGAAATATATTCAAGAGTAACCTAGATATTTCAATTCCTCTAAAAATGTTTTTCATCCTTTTTAATACCATAAAGAAAGTTTACATTTAAGAGTTTGGATGATTCAGACTTTGTAAACACAAAATAATTGATGACTAAAGATTTGTTATAATGGTCTTGATATCTAATAAGAATATACACAAAGAATTCATTATATTCTGTTTGACTAATTTTTCAAGTTTCTATAGATGCAGTGAAACCACAAATGCGACTATATGAAGACAGTAACATCCCATGAAATTTGTCACCTTTTAAAGAACAAAATTTTTTCTGAGTCAAATATAAATGAATGTCAAACATGAATGTTGTATATTTTTAAATTTTAATTGGTTTTATATTTACTGTTTAATTAAAATCGTAATCCAGTTACTCTAAGGACAGAACTTCTATATTCATTTTGGGACATGCAAGCTAAAAAACAGACATGTCAGACCTACCTTGGGTCCATTTCCGGTTTATGAGCTGATTTCATTTCCTCCAATGTAGAACACTGTGTAACTAAGTAATCTTTGACCTCCTTTAACTTTTTACTATAATCTGAAGAGCCTGGTAAAGGGAGAGAACTCAGACATCTAAAACAGTTTGTGAAGTCAGCTCCTGTCTTTTTCATTGTATCCAAGAAAGAATCATATATGTCCCTGGAAGAAGCAAATCAAAAGATGTTTTATTTTGGTTACAAGTTTAAGTAGTTGGAAATTCAATATAAACAAAAATATTGTTGAAATTAAAAGCTATTGTAATTGGCAAAAATTGGTCCTTCCAACACTTCATACCAAATTTTGACCAATCAGAAATAAGAATTCATCATGGCGACCATATTAGCTGTCCAACGGGGACAAAACATGCAAACTTTATAAAGGTCCATCCATAGATGCTTCATACCAAGTTTCAGTTCATTTGGCTTAGGCGTTTCAAAGGAAAAGTTCAAAATGTAAAAGTTTACAGAAGGACGACACACGCCAGACACCAACTGATGACAAAAGCTCACTTGGCCCAAAAAGAAAACTGCAAATGTTCTAAATATAAAAAAAATCTTTTTCAATTGACTTGAATCAAAATGGGAGGTAACTACTTTCTCACTGCACACTTTTTTCAGTATAAAAGCTGGAGTTATACTAGAGTTATCTCCCATATATAATTCAAGACTCAAAGTCTAATCAATTAATCAAATGAAAAAGATTACCAGAAAAATTCAATGCTTTGAAAATTTAACTTTTTGGGATGTTTGTTAAAATTTCTTTTTAAGCAAATTACTTAATTACTTACTTGTCAGATTGAATTTCTTTATTCAGCAGTCCAAACTACAAAAAACAAGAATCCTTCTATATTGTGTAAAAGCTTCAATTTTTTTACATAGTGCATACACATACAACAAAATAAACCCTGAATAGGTGTTTCTCCAACAATGAAAATAACATTATACCTTGATTTGTATGTGAATTTATTTGGTTAAAATCTATTCATAGGATCAATGACCACTTGGGAACTTACTGAATTTCAATACTACAACACACAGTTTAAAAGCAAAACCTTCTTTGTGGACAACTCTATCCTTATATTGTTAATTATTAATTAACTACTGCGTTATTTGCTTAAATAACAGTTAATCTGTCTATACAATACAGATAACTGAACAAGGCCAATACAGAAAAACTTGACCAATACGAACTTCCGGCCTGTATTGGCCGAGTTTTCCCGTATTGGCCAACATCCGGGGATTTTCACACATGCACATCTATAGGGACGTCGCACTGTTGGACAATTGTGCAAAAAGCTACTTAATTTTTTTTAACTATTCATTTTTTACCCCACTTGTGACCATTCATCTTACTTGTCTCAAAAAGTTTAACTAGAAAATAGATGATTTTTCATTCTTTACAAAAAGTATACTTTCGTAACTTCACGTTCGTGCATAAGATTCCCTTCAGCTCTTAGAGAATTGTGGTTCAATTTCACAGACTATATTTAAAAGATAATTCTATATAATGTTTATGAAAAGTTAATTAATAAAGACATTATTAATTGACAATTTGCGTATTGGCTGAGTTATTGGTCCGAGGCCGGCTGTATTGTCCTTCGGCTTCGCCTCAGGCCAATACAGCAAGCCTTGGACCAATAACTAAGCCAATACAGAAATTGTTAATTAATAATATCATAACCCTTTTGGTCATACTGCTATTGGAATCTGTTCTCCAACATTTTAAGTTTTTGTTTTAACTTTTACTATTTTCAGTTTTCATTCAACAAAATAAACAAATCTTGTTCATCGAAGCTTGTATCATACTTGTATCATACTTATTGCTGAAGACCCTGACGACTGATATTAGTCCTTACTATTTTAGTATTACAGATTTATACGATGAGCATTAAGGGTTGCACAAGTATGTGCATGTAGGTCAAACTTTGGATGTTGCTTATTATATTTCATATTTTACTTCAAAATGAGTAGAGTACTATAGGGTTATTGCAAGAATACTGGGAAATATTGTCCCGAGTAGAATGTAATATTGCACTAGCTTGCAAGTGTGATATAATATTCTACGAGGGACAATACTTCCCAGTTTGGTGCAATAACCCTTTTATTGTATGGCAACACCCCACAGATCCCAGAAATAACCCCAAAAAACTATCAAAGACATCGTCCTTTATACAATGCAATATTGCTCCCCGTGTAATATCGACAAATATTGCGCACAAACTTTTGGTTACGTTCTACAGGGAATATTACATTGCTATACAATAATATAAATTATCAAATGTTTGCATTCACTGTACAAATTATTTACATGTACCTTTTTTCGGATTTTTTGCTTCATATAATCACTGTAAACTTCATCAAACAGATCCAGATGTGGTTTTGTTTCTACTAAAGGCACAGCTCCCTGGATTGCCTCCCCTAACTTCATACAATTCCATTTACATATATCTGGTTGATTCTTATAGGTATACCTGCCTCCATCATCTATAAATTCACAAAAAACTATTAAATTGTTTCCTTTAAAATGACAACAATATCACTTTTCCCAAAATGACATAAACACAATTTTATACTCGGCTGTTCAAATTTAATTTCTTTGAGACTTTAATCTATTTTTAATCAATTCAATTAAATCAAAATCATGAGCCAAAATTTCAGGACTGTTTATCAAAGTAAACAATTTGTTGGGATAACATGTAATTACCTAATTAAATGTGCATGTTTTCAAATTTCTATGATCCTTACTAAAATGATTGCTATATGGTTCAAAAAATTCAAAAGAAGTACAAAGAATTCTTTTTCTTTTTACCTGAGCCATTACATATAAAGTCTGGATCAAATTTGTCCATAAAACCAAATGGTCCATAATCAATGGTCAGTCCTACGATACTCATATTGTCTGTATTCAAAACACTGAAAATAAACATTCAAGTTTAACGCCTAAATCAAAATATCGTCGAATTTGACATGACTGAAAACATTTTGCAGCCTGTTCTGTGATTTTTTTTTTATGATTTCGACATTGGTTTCGTATATAGTAACATTCTTTTCAGAACAGTCTGTGAGTCATTGTTACTTAAAATCTATAGTCCCGATTGTTCCCAATGTCATAAATGCATAGATTTTGAAACCTGCTTGAACAAACAAAATATTTAATAATTTACCTACCTATCTACCAAAAACTTTCAGGCTAGGGAGGAAAAGGGGAAACAAACATATTTTTAAAGCTTTCGTAAAGATAAATAACTCGGCATAAAAAATCGCACAACAAGCAAGTACATGTACTGCACCAACTAAGCCAAAATAAATTGCATTTCCAGTTTCAATAAAATAAAAGATATGGTAGATTGGTATGGAAAATATTTCAAATATTTAACACTGTATGGCTGACAACAAGCAATGTTTTCTAATATCTTGGTCACTAAAAATCCAAAGGGCTTGGATGATTATGATTATGCTTGCTTATTACCTAATGTCACTCCCTTTGTGAGAGTTCACATTGCTAGTCCTTTTTACTACTGTTCTTGTTATAGTTTTCCCAGTTTTAATTGTGTTATTATTTTTATTCTTATTGTCATTTTTTTGTCCCATTATCTACTTGCTATTCTCACAAATTTGTCTCAATGTTTTAAATTTTGCTGTATTTACCCATGACACCATCCAACACATTGCCAATCAGCCACCAACCTAGCAGTTCTCTGTATTACCTCTTTATACATCTCTACATACATTCTGGTTTTATCATTATTATGTTTTTCCCAAATCTGTAAATACAAAACTGGCGTAATGTACTTTAACAAATACAGTTGTATATGTATATAAAAAATATGAAGAAATGTGTGTTGTTTTTCTTTTGTTTGTGTGTGTGTGGATTAGGACAGTAAGTGTTTTAGTGTTATTGTGTTCAAATCTGTCTGTATGAGTAACTGACATACAAAAATTTTTTTTTTCTTTTTCACTAAGTTATTTCAATGTGAAAATACGTTTTAGCTGACGTCATTCCTATAAATTGTTTTGATATAAGACCCAAAAGTATTTCTGTGTTGATAAACATTCCAAAAAAAAAATTTCTGGTCTGTGTAGCAATGAGCAACGTTGTATAACTTGAGACTATAATAATCTGTTGTGGTCTAAGATGTGAGATTTCACAATTCCAATCTCACATTTTTTACCAGGACTGATTATTTTTCTCACATTAAAGGTAATAAACATTGCCGCCATGACACAAAAATGTGTTCTCTTAAACTAGACGACCTAGTGCAAAATAAATTCTATTTTCGAAAAGATCGTATGTGTTTTGGTTTTGTACCAAAGGTAGAAAACTTTCAAAAGATATCTTTTAGGTTGAGCTTCAGGGGTTTTCAAATTGAAGCGATGTTAATTTCGCGACTTTGTCGTACCATTTGTGCAAAGTTGTGCATTTTCTGACGTTCTAGCATTGTGACGTGACGTTTTTTGCATTGTTATGTCAAGGTAGGTCAAGTGATGTGAGATGCATGAATCTAACACTGGTGTCTCACATGGAATATAACGGTCCCAAACACATAGAAATGTGAGAAACTACGATCTCAACACTTAAAATAGCAAACCTCAGGATAAAAGGTTTTCACTGTATAATCCAACATCTGTACCAATATATCCTTCCTCCCAACACTCGGTCCACCTCTACCTGTCGTTGGGTCTAAAGTCTTGAATATCTCAAAAGAACCAAATCTACAAGATACCGGGGTAAATGAAATTTGATGTAAAATTAAAGAAAATGAAACGCAGCAATCGGAGATTGCACATCCCCCCGCTCCCAGCAAAGTCGGAATGCACAAAGTCTGAACCCCTCATAATTTCAAATTGCATAAATAGAGAAAAAGTTTGACACTGATCTTTGGATATCAAGAAACAACACAGAAATATGAAATTGGACTTCTACTGCTCGGACAAAGTCGAATGCAAAAGTTTTAAGATGGATAAAATTGAAATGGCCTACATCAAATAAATGTAAGTCTTAACTTGTCATGTCCATTAAATATATATATTGTTTAGGGGTGGGGATCTCAACTGTTTTTGAGATAACTTGTAATTTTGTAAATGAGGGGGGTGGGGCCGACCCCCGGGGATGACCATTCAACTGGTCTTGTCATGCCCACTAAGAATATATATGGTTTAGGGGTGGGGATCTCAACTGTTTTTGAGATAACTTGTAATTTTGTAAATGAGGGGGGTGGGGCCGACCCCCGGGGATGACCATTCAACTGGTCTTGTCATGCCCACTAAGAATATATATGGTTTAGGGGTGGGAATCTCAACTGTTTTTGAGATAACTTGTAATTTTGTAAATGAGGGGGGTGGGGCCGACCCCCCGGGGATGACCATTCAACTGGTCTTGTCATGCCCACTAAGAATATATATGGTTTAGGGGTGGGGATCTCAACTGTTTTAGAGATAACTTGTAATTTTCTAAATTAGGGGGGTGGGGCCGACCCCCGGGGATGACCATTAAACTTGTCTTGTCATGCCCACTAAGAATATATATGGTTTAGGGGTGGGGATCTTAACTGTTTTTGAGATATCTTGTAATTTTCCAAATGAGGGGGTGGGGCTGACCCCCGGGGGTGACCATGTAACTCGTCTTTAAATGTGGAATAAAAATATATATGGTTAAGGGGTGGGGATATGAACTGATCTTACCATATTTTGAGATTTTACATATTAGGGTGTAGCCCCACCCCCCGGGCAAAAATCAAAATTCCGAAACCTTTGGCACAGACAACTCTTCAAGTGTTACTAGTGTACCTAATTTCATGTTTCTATCTTCTACGGTGTAGGAGGAGTTCTTGGACAATCGTTTTTAGACATTTTTTAACTCCTTAGGGCATTGCCCCTAGGGGCGGGACCAAAATTTTGATACCCTCTTTCAACTTGGGAAAGGCATATAAGTAGTGACATAAGTTCCAATATCCTAGCTTTAACACTTTTGGAGATATCTCCATTTATTGGATATCGCGAAATTCGTTTTTCGCTCATAATTTGGCCTTAAGGGGTCTATTCCCTAGTGGGTCATATACTCTTCCATGATGCCAAATTTCAAGTTTCTATCTTTTACCGTTTCAGAGATATGCCTTGCCACTACAGACGTACGTACGTACGTACGTACGGACGGACTGTATTACATGATCCCCCCGCTTTCGCTAAGCGGGGGGATAATAAAATTGAGTAACATATAAAATTAAAAACATGTACAATTCCAAGTGCCTATATTGATCGCAGATCCACAGAAAACAGAATTCAGAAAGTCAGATGGAGTTTGTTTGAAAATGTATAAAGTAAGAGGATATAGGTATTTTTTGCATATTTATTATAACACGCCCCAACACTTTGGTGATAGTTTTTTACTGGAAACCGCACATGTTTTGTCTCAACCCATGGGTGAGATAAGGAAATCTCACACCGACAAAAAATGGAATTGTCTTGTACCAAAAGTAAGAAATCTATATAACCATGAGATTAAATATACTGACGTGTTATTTTTTTGGAAAGTATTTGCATAGCAAGAAAAACTTTGATGATTACATTGTATTTCAACACTCTATGCATCCTTCTGATCTTACCTTATAAAAGTCTGTGCTATACGTAATACTACTGTACATTTTTCTTCTATAGGGTCACCACAGTAGAATATGTCTCTTATTACTGTGCTGTCAGAGGTGACACAAGTCCCACCTCTAGTTGTTGGAATTCCCAAATGGTGAATAGCCTAAAAATAAATATTAAAATGAAACAACAATGAAAAGTATAAAATTTTGGAGTGAAACAAATGTTCAGTCCAATCATGGACTAGAAAACTCTATCTGGCAATTTTTATATATGATATGAGTGCCCAATAAAATCTGGAAGAAAAAACACAAAACCAAAGTTCCAAGGCAAATATAGGAAGTGCCCAGATTTTTGGCAACAGTATCTGATTTCAATCTTTTCCATCTTCAATTTTCATTAACGAAGGATAAATCATATTTAATTCAAACTCACCTCACTACAGAGAAATTCTCTAATTGTGCTCCTTAAAACTTTCCTTCCATCTGCTGTCCTAGAGTATGGAGTTTTTCCTGATCCTTTGAACTGAATTTCCCATCTTTCCCCTTTTTTATTGATAACCTCCCCTAAATACCTGCCATAAAATAATGTATTTTCATTTAGCAGTTTTATGTATACATATAAGTATTGTGCATTATGCCATTTTTTTTTTAAAAATGGAATAGAATACTTTATTGGCCAATCAAGGGATCACAAGGGCAAGATATGAATATAATCTTTACAACAGAAGAATGCAATAATTGTTAATGGTACATAACACCATTCTTTAACTTCTTTTTAAATCCCTAATAATTCTCAAACTTATCTTATAAAATTTGCATATTTATTCCAATACATTTTTTATTCTTTATTTACAAACACATAGCATAATATCTTTCACAATATCAAACAAAATCTAAATTTCAGTAAAATTTGTTTGAATATTTGAAATTAAATCCACATCACTGGGTTCTTCTTAAATACGCCTGCAGGTTTAACATCATATTTTAAGTTAAAGTAGTGTTACATATATTTTTAAAGTAAATATTATCTTAAGTGTATATATCATGCTTTTATGAAGTTTATCGGGTTATTTTGGAAGTTAAATTGCAATAAAATTATCATTTGCAGATGTTCGTTGATCATGATTGAGCATGCGCATTGAAGTTCCCTTGACAGGTCACACTAATCAACGGTTGTTTATAGTATCATTGCCAACATATATACTTCCTAGTCTAAAAAAAAAACATCTAAAACTTAAAATTGTGATTGGGGTATTCAATTTATATAAATATTCATCCATATTTATTATTTTTATCTTTATTATATATTTAAAAAAAATTATAGACATAGAATACAGTGTTCCAGCTAGGATTAAAAGGCAGAGGGGCATTTATTTAGGATAAGGGGCACTTCAGCGTGTTTCCAGAACTGAAAAGGGCAAACAGATCAAGTCAACTTTTAAAAAATATAAATTATTCACTAATCTAATACCCTTTTAAGAGTTCTATTAGTTTCTCTGCATTCTTTAATTCATTTTCAATTAATTCTGTATTGTTCATATGCATTAAAAAGTGATTTGCTGTATTTTATATTAAACTTATTGTGGGGGCAGAGGGGAGCACTGAAAGGGCAGAGGGGTGCATTGGAAAAGGGGCAGGGTGCTGCACCCCTCTATTTCAATCTAGCTGGAACACTGGAATATACTGACAAAAAAGAACAGAGGACTTTTGACTCAATAACCACATAATTTTTTTTTAAATGTATTTATTTAACTTATATCTATTCATTTTTACTTATTTTATTGTTGAATTCAACCATTTAAACCTCCAGGCATATTTAACAACTGTTAAAGATTTAGGGTGATTCAAAATATGAATTTATTCAAGACCTAAGATATTTGGGAAGAATTGAATTAACTCTAACTACTGAGTACTCCATTTTTTTCTCTTGTGCTTGTTCAATGCAAGGATGAAAACAGAAGTCTTCACACACTAGAAAAGTAACCATACCGACTTACATTGCAGCCCCATCACCCAACTGTCCCGAAAAATAGCCAAACTGATGTCCACAATAACAATGAGCTGCAGGATCACTCCCAGCAAGTAGTTTATTACCACTGAAGTATTCAGCAAAGTCCTCTCTTTTTGTCTCAGATGGTGGAATGTCCAATAGATCAAGAGCTGGCTGTGATACTGCAACCAATACTGGGTTATCAAGTGGGGTTGGTTTTACTTTTGAAAAACATGCCCCAGAAACAGATCTTACATAGTTTTCAGTATTCGAATCAATAGGCAGGGATCGCAATGCAAGATTGTCAAAATTTAATGTCTCCAAAGTTGCCATATCAGAGGTTTTCCTATGTAAGAATGTAATAAATCGCCAAGCTACGAGACAAGAGCATTTCAAAAAATTGTCAAATGGCAGTGAGACATTTTGTCTGTAATGAGAATTACGATTTCTTGTGATGACTGAATTAGAAAATATCCTTTTAAACATGAGAATGTTAAGTGAAACATTCCTTGTTCCAGTTTTTAACTTTTCAACTTTTCTTCTGCTTGAAGGGGAGATAATCACGCAATAATTTCTAACTTTAGAATGCAACCGGAATCCAGCCGACTAATTCCGGACAACTGTCGTGAAATGGAACTAGCGGCTCTCAAGAGCATGTATCGCTCATATGGATTTAACTTGTCTACCTTGAGCAGGACTAAAAATTTAAGTGCAGCAGTCAATTTCGCTGGTTTTTCCAGAGGATCATAAACTAAGTTTGGCTAGCTAAGGTGGCCATCTTTACTTGTAGACAGTCGGGGACATCAGACAAAGAAAGAAAACCATCTAAGGATCATTTTTGCCAAGCCAGGTTGAAATTGGTCAAGTGGTTTCAGACAAGAAGATTTTTTAATAAATTTTCCCACAGGGCCCTATGTTAAACTAACTTCAGGTCTGGTAGCCATTTTGGTTTCTTAAGGCACTGCCCCGGTGTCATCGGACACAATTCTGAAAGAGGGCCATCTAAGGACCATTACTGCTAAGTGTGGTTCCGATTGGCCAAGTGGTTTCAGACAAGAATATTTTTAAATGAATTTTCCCATAGGGTCCAATGTTAAACTAAGTTCGGCCTAAGTTCGGCCTTGGCAGTTGACAGTACGAGTTATTGGACATAATCCTGAAAGAGGATATTAAGGACTATTATTGCTGCCAAATGTGGTTCCAATTGGCTCAGTAGTTTCAGACAAGACGATTTTTAAATTAATTTTCCCATATGATCCTATGTTAAACTGTGGCTGTGACTGCCATCTTTGTTGACAGTCCATGTAATCGGACAAAATTCTGAATGAGGACCATTGATGCCTAAGTCTGTTTGCAATTGACTCAGAGATTTCAGACAAGAAGATTTTTAAATGAATATTCCCGTAGGGTCCTATGTGAAACTAAATTTAGGTGTGGCAGCCATCTTGGTTCACTGTCCGCGTCATCGGACACAATTTTGAAAGAAGGCCATCTAAGGACCGACGTTGCTGCCAAGTCTGGTTTAAGTTGTTTCAGACAAGAAGATTTTTAAATGAATTTCCCACAGGTACGTCCTGTGTTAAACTAAGTTCAGCTGTGGTAGCCATCTTGGTTGACAGTCCGGGTCGTCACCTCGGACATAATTTTGAAAGAGGCCCATTTAAGGATCATTGCTGTCAAGTCTGGTTTAAATTTGCTCAATGGTTTCAGACAAGAAGATTTTAACACGAATTTTTCCACAGGGTCCTATGTTCAACTAAAACTGGAGGCCAGTTTTGTTCTTGGTATATGCTGTAAGAAAAAATCCAGCCCGCAGTAGATAAATAAAATGACCGCCAACTGTACAGTTGATCTAAGGATTATCCTAAATTCCGGCAATATTTTCATTATATGAAATTTAAGCCTTTCCATGTAAATAATTTATTGCTATGAACTGAAATTCAGATAAATATATAATATGTTTCCATTTTGTTAATAAAAAGTATCACAAAATACCCACATAAATTCCCGTAGGATCCTACATGTCCTATGTTAAACTGGGGCTGTGGCTGTCATCTTTGTTGACGGTCCATGTAATCGGACACAATTCTGAATGAGGACGACCATTGATGCATAAGTACTGTTAAAACAGTAACCTAAAAACTTGGATAAATTCAATTTTACTTCTTTAAAAAATTGAAAATTGAACATGAATAACATGAAGGTGAATTACGGTTTAAGAATGATATTTTCCATGTTATAAAATTGAAATTTTTTATAAAGAAAAGTAGTGTTATCGGTGGTATACGCCTGTGCTTTTATTTACATGCAGTAATCGGTGTAAATCTGTGTTTTTATCGAACCTCATATTCATATACATGTGTTCGTTGTGTATATGTGCGATATCTCTGGTGACTTTGTAAATATTCAGATAAACTCTTTGACCCATTTTTAGTTATTTTATGTCCATACAGGGTAAGTGCTCTATTTTCTCAATTCATAGATAAAACACGTACAAAAAGCAATTTCGTCAAACTTTCAACAAATAATTATTGTACAAGTCATCTGCATCAGAGACATATAAAACGTTAAATGTCTCTGTCTGCATGTAGTTTTCCTTTCTGGTTAAAAACGTACAAAAGTGCAAAGTTTATAATCACATTATACTAAATCTTTCCTACAATAATGTTGAGGATATTTTCGCTGAAGGTCCATTACGTCGACATGCAAATAGCGAATTAAATAGAAATTTCATCATATTATTTGAATATTTTGCACTCTAATGGTTTTGAATAACTGTATCTGAAAAACATTGCCCCCCCCAGCCCAGAGCCGATTACTAGTATACTTTACAGAGATATTTTTTTAGATTGTCTCCGCCTCATTGCTTGTTTTTTTTGGTGCAGCCTTTGTTAAGCCAGTCCGAGTAACCCCTTTTTCAAACTTGCATGTCAAATTCCATTTGAGTCCTCAATAGAGGGACGATGGTTTCAATTCCAATATTACATATTGCAGATTGAGAAACTAATGGGGGATGAATAAATTTGCTTCAAGATTTCCGAGGTTGTTTCAAAACAAACAACTGACAACTGTTTTCAGTAGAACAATGACTAGCAAGCCATCAAACGAAACAACAGCTTCAGGTACTGAAATCAACTATTAGATTTCTTTTTTTAGTTCAAATTCGGAAAATCTATTATCTATAAGATTTTTTTTTTATTCATTGCATACCACCTTTCATTATTTATTTATTTTTTATTTATTTTTTTATTTATGTAATCTATAATGTTGCTTGAGCGGTTGACTCGTCTCTTGTTATAATTATGAAACGACAAACCGTGTAGGTAATATTCAGCCTTTAAACATGTTAAAAATCATCAAGTGTGATAAATAATATATCACCATTTCGGTTATAAATGTAAGACCATGTTTATATATAAATTACACAGGTAAGTGCGTGTAAGGCGATATTTGAATATTTTAAAGCATTCAATATGGCAAGTGACAAGCTTATTGGTAAGTCTTTGACTAGGAATTACTTATGAAGGTTCGTGGTTTGTTACCTATTTTACAACGGATCTGTTACACTGACATTAGATTTTTAGAATAAATTACATGTTTAAAAAAGATCTGTTTATTTTGTAGGATATTCATACGCAGAACCAGATATACAAAAATTTGTTACAGATTTTAGCAAACTAATTCAAGATGCAGCATTAATCCCCCAAACCGATAAAAATACTAAAGTTATAAACTTCAGACAACCCGAAGACCTCCATGTAAGTACATCTATCACTATTGAGGAAACAGCAAATACCAGTTTTAAGGTATTTGGTTTAACCCTGTTGGGGACCTAACCCGCGACCTTCAGCACTCGAAGTTAGCAAGCTTCCACAAGACGACCGAGGAGGTCCCTTCTGAACGACATTCCACTGCTCTAAAAACTGGGATAAAGGGAAACCACTCTTCTAACTGAGCTGAAGGTGGGCCGTTTTCACTACTGAACTAAAGGTAGACTGTTCTAACTGTGAACTTAAGGTTAACCCGTTCTAGCTGCGGAGCTAAAAGTGACCCGTTCTACCCCGCATGAGCTAAAGATGACTCGTTCTATCCACTACATGAGCTAAAAGTGACCCGTTCTACCCCGCATGAGCTAAAGATGACCCGTTCTACCCGCTGCATGAGATAAAGATGGCCCGTTCTACCCGCTGCATGAGCTAAAGATGACCCGTTCTACCCGCTGCATGAGATAAAGATGACCCGTTCTACCCGCTGCATGAGCTAAAGTTGACCTGTTCTACGTGCTGAGCTAAAGACATTAAAGGGGGATTTTATTGGCAGGGAGGATAATCATGCTGAAGGCCCCAGGTGCTCTAAAGTTACCCGTGTTTATTTTTCTTACACATTGTCAAATGAAATTACGAATATCAGATACAAAGATAAATGAAATCTAAAGGACATTTAAAAAAAATAACAAATTTCTAATATTACATATCGGTGAGAATTTGTGTAGTTTACAACCTCGGAAATGTGTTCTCCTAGGGTAGCTCTACTGACAAAGCGGTATTATATGTAATAAAAAGTTACAAGATATCATGTAATAAAAAACATTACTATCATTTTTGAAGAATTATTTTTGCAGAAATTTTTGGATCTTGAGATTGACAAAGAGCCAGTTTCCCATGAGAAGTTGTTGGAACTCGGTAGAAAAGTAATCGATGGCAGTGTAGTTTCTGGTAAACTTACCATATATGATATAGCGTGTTGTTTTCGACGGCAATGTAGTTTCTGGTAAACTTACCATATATGATATAGAGTGTTGTTTTCGATGGCAGTTTAGTTTTGAGTAAACTTACCATATATGATATAGCGTGTTGTTTTTTATGGCAGTAGTTTCGGGTAAATTTACCAGCGTGATTATTTAGATGGTTGATAATTTTGATAATTTTTGCTTATCTTATCGGTCGATCGAAAATCGCCGGAATTCATCTGATAAATTTGTTTTAAGTCACAATTCCAAAGAATAACAGTACAATTCACCGAAATGCAAAATAACTTTTATATTTTCTTAAATCAATAAATTTTAAAACTAGCTAACTAACTTTCTACACGGCATCTCTTTCAACTACAATACTCTGTAAAAGTCTATCTACATATTTATATATAAAGCATTAAATCTTCAGAATTTTGCTTCCAAGAGTCCATCGATATGCTTTGCCGAGACTGTGATAAGCTTTGTCATGGCTTTTTAACCAGTTTTAGTTATATTTACACAGGTCATCCCCATTTCTTTAACCAGCTATACACAGGAATAGACCCATATAGTTTATTTGGTGCCTGGATGACAGAAGTGTTAAATTGCAATGTGTGAGTATCATCAATATTATGGTGTAGAAATAAAAAAAAATATAATGGATTGTTCTTTTTTGTGTGAGTGTGTGTGTCTGTGTGTTATGTTGTATATTGTATGCTTATATCCCTAATGGGATTGTTTTGCATTAATAAAGTTGTTTTTCATATACTTATCTATTTTTCTTCACCAGATAACAGTGAGTAAGACATATGGCAAGCCGTTTTACTATTTATTCTAACTTCAAGATATCTAATAAACTTTATAGGATATCTCATATATTTTATAAGATATAGTATATAGTTTGTAAGACATCTCATATATATAGTTTTCTTTATAAGATATCTTATAAACTATTTGAGATTCTTATAAAATATATGAGATATCTTATAAAGTATATAAGATATCTTATAAAGTTTATAAGATATCTGATAAAAAACTACAATAATAAGATATCTTATATATTATATGAGATATCTTGAAGTTAGAATAAATAGTAAAATGGGTTGCCATAAAGACACGGTGAGGAAAATAAAAAGGTTCTCACCTAATACACATTTATATTTAAAAAAAACTTGACATTGGTAACGATTTTTAATTTCACTATCATGCCATTTTTAGTTTTAACATACCAACGTCCTTCGTCTATGGTGTCTATATTTTATAGTAGATTCTGTGATACAGAAACAGAAATTTTTAGGAGCAAATTATGTCCAATCATGTTCATCATTCTAAAAATGTTACGATCGTCATCGCCATTTAAGGTCTCCTGGCATACTTGACACTCTACCAGATCGGGTACCATATATTAGCAACTCGCTGTTTTGGGCTTGGTAATCAGGGCCCTCCATGTCACTCTATGATTTAGTGACAATTGACATTGCTAGTGACAGCCGGTTTCAGTGTTGACTTGTCCTATTTCACTTTTGTTCAGTATTTGTATTTCAATCTTTTTGTAATGTGTTGTTAGCATTTATTCTGATTGTTACAGTAACTGTTTCACGAATTCGCATTGTCTTTAAACATTTGTCCTGGAGGACTTCCTGGTGTCTTATTGGGTATTCGTTGCAAAAATTTACACCCATCAAATATTTTGTAGACACACATATGAAGTATCACCTGCTATGGTAACTTTAGAGAATTATATATTCGGTAAACTGTCATCAGTTATAGGCTATCCAAATGGCGAGGGTGTCTTCTGTCCAGGTTTGTATATGGCTATAAAAATGCGTTATACACCACTCATATGCTCAGTTTGGCTTAGTGCAGCATTTGTGTCTGCATTGTAAGTTGTTGAGTGGGTTTTTCGCTTCAGAAACAAAAAGAAATGGCACAACTTGACTGTAAAGAATCCTTTCTTCAGATAAGAGAAAATTTCTTTTTTATTGATAAAACCTCAAACTATTTGATTAAATGCAGGGAATGTGTTTTTAGGACGACCTCTTACTTTAATTTTAAAGCAAAGGTGCATGCAAGGGACGAAAGTTACAAGCTAGGTAATCACAAATGCATGTATTGATATGTCAGTGTAAAAGCATATATTGACTCCGAATTACAAAAATTAGATCCGGATTCGTTCTATCGTAAATATCTCATTATTGTCAAAATGTTGATTTTTTCAATTTTCTTTGATTAAATCTGTTTAACTTATGTTTCATCGTCTACCTGTTTTACGGAAGGTTGAGAACTATCAAAATGTATGACAAGCCGTTTTACTATTTATTCTAACTTCAAGATATCTAATAAACTTTATAAGATATCTCATATAGTTTATGAGATATCTTATATAGTTTATAAAATATCTCATATAATTTATATGATATCTCATATAATTTTCTTTATGAGATATCTTATAAATTATATGAGATATCTTATAAAGTATATAAGATATCTTACATGAAAAATATTTATAAGATATCTTTTAAACTTTATAAGATATCTTATATACTCTATAAGATACCTTATATACTCTATAAGATATCTTATATACTCTATGAGATATCTTATATACATTATGAGATATCTTATAAACTTTAGAAGATATCTTATAAAAACTAGATTATATAAGATATGTTTAGTTGGGGTTTTACGCCGTTTTCAGCACATTTGGCTATTTCGCGGCGGCCAGTTTTTATTGGTGGAGGAAGCCGGAGTTCCCGGAGAGAACCACCGACCTTCGGTAGGAAAATTGCCAATCCTTGTCAATTTAGGTCGGAGTCGAACACACCCCGCGACAGGTGAGATTCGAACTTACAACCTCAGTGTTGACAGACTAGTGATCATTAATAGTCATGACGAATTACCCAGACCACTCGGCCACCAAGGCCCCTATATTATATGAGATATATTATATGACATCATTAAAAGTCCATAATTGATAATTATATATCTGTAGAAAACCCGATAGATATATATATTTATCGTATTCTTGACGGGGTATTTTCTGCTAATAAATTATAACTTTTTCGACGTTTTTCAAGTCCTTATAACTTCTATTAACGTTTGTGACCTTATAACAGGCCATTTACAAAACTCTGCAGGGTGAGATCTAGGAGAAGGGAAATACGAAAAACTTTAACTATCATTCTGCAGGTGGGTCATTCTGCAACATCATGGCAATACATTTAGCTCGACTGAAACACAACCCCTCTCTGAAAAAGACAGGACTGTTTGGTAGCGAGCGTCTCATTATAATGACGTCAGAAGATGCCCACTATTCTATAGCCAAAGGGGCCAACTTTCTTGGATTCGGAACAGACAATGTTGTAAAAGTTAAAACGGACGACAGAGGTAGAGTTGTTCCGAAAGATCTGGAAATTAACATTCAGCAATGCAAAGAAAATGTACGTTTGTAACCATAGTCATTGTTACTTCAAGTTATCTAGCGATTTTCGAATTGTCACCATTTAAATACAACAATTTCAAACTTTTGGGAAAACCGCCTTCTGCAGCACGGCGAAGTTTTCATTTGTAAACATGTAGCTGCCTATTAGGCAGTGATGTAGCTTGCATCTGCCTAAAGATGAGGCACGCATTTGCAAGGACACGGATAAAGCCCTTTTAAAGGAGTTTGCCTAATTTCAGATCATATTTCAATGTCCCAATGACAATCTAATTAAAATTAGTTCTCCGCGGTTGCTCCTTATTTTCGTTCGGTTGTTTATACGTCGCGCGTCCCACACAGGCCATTAGTTCTAGATAGCAGTCACGCAACAACAAACAAATTCAATTATATGATTTTGATTTGAATCAAATGACATTTAAATACATTGCTTTTTTATAAGACTACTGCAAACATCCTAAACTATTTTAACGTTTTAAACATATTATTATGTTTCTAGAAAACGGTTCCAATAATGTTTATGGCGACTTGTGGAACAACCGTCCTTGGTGCATATGATGATTTAGAAGCTGTAGCTGACATATGTCAACGTCACAATGTATGGATGCACGTAGATGTAAGTCCGATAGGTTTTTTTTAAACTTACAATAGAGTGCAGAATACCCACGGAAGTAAATTAAACGTGACAAGAAAATACAAATTCAAATATAAAAACAATTACTATATGATTTATGCAGTACTCAGTGGAACATTATGCCGAAAGCAAGGGAACAGCGCTTTTATTGTTGTTTTTTTTTTAGCTTGAAAGTCATGTTTATCAAAATGAGCGAGGAGCTCACTCACATATTTAAGACCTATTAGATGTAACAATATGAATAGAGTATAAATAGAGTAAATGGCACAAGACCAATTTCGCCCTAGCCTGATATTGCTATAGTCAAACGACATTTTACTTATAATGTTGGTTTGATTCATGGGTGGATCCTAGTATGACAAAATGATGTCTGACGTCAGAGAAACTAAGTTTGCTTGAGACAAGAGGAATCCCAGGCATCCATAGTATTGAAATTGCGGTTCCATTAATTTTAATGAAATTTTCCTTGCAGGCCGCTTGGGGTGGAGGTGTGATGCTTTCAGACAAGTTGAAACATATAACAAAAGGAATAGAAAGGTACGTTTGTATATTAAATGTATGTTACATTTGTGTATTTAAATCTCCCTTTCTGAGGTTATTAGGTAGGATCAGGTAGGCAAGTTACCATTTGAGGTCGGAACAGAAGTAACGTGACCGGAATCGGAAATGATTAGGAAGTTGTTTGCGAGCATGCGCAACAGGATGTAATAGACATTCCCGCTATGATATGTAAACGGAAATGACATCTATCATGTGCCTGGACCCGGAAGTGTAGAAAAATTTCCACCGTTAATTCCATTCCAGCAATCGTATACTTGTTCTTGGGAATTTAAAGCTTTTCTTAAACACTCGGGCGTTTCAACCAACATACGTAACCAATCGGATGTCTACGAAACCATTCGTGAACTTTTTTCACTCTTCTTAAACGTTGTAACCTTTCTGGGACAGCTCGGTCGTTTCGGACATCCCAGGGTGCTCTCTCACAGGTCTTCTTTCGTGGGGAGGTTATCTTGGATTGTGCAATACCATGAGTCCATGAAAACGCGACCGTGAGCAAAGACACCTGGTGCATTGTCTAAGACGTATTCCTGCCAGATGTGTGGCGATGAATTTTCCACACCAGATGCCAGGAAACGCCACGACGTTCCCAGAGTGCGGCCAGTAATTCAACAGACTAGTTAACTTTGCTCGCTTGACATACTTTACATACCAGACAAATGGAAAATCAAGAATACTAGTCAAGAAATCCATGAAAAGATCAGCATTGCCACAACCTGGCCCAAGTGTAAAAAGATACCGGATGGCTACAGCCAATACACGGACATATAAATTTGTGCAATTAACATTTGCGGGTTGAGCAATTCATGCTATTTCATTCGATCAGCATCAATAAAATTTAAACTTTCAAGTGCACACATATTTATGAGTTTGGTGATAAACTTTTGATTCTTTTGGTCACTTTTACCTTACTGAGTCTTGGTCGCCTAATTCTCACATGGGCAATGTATTTAGTGTCTGTTTATTTTTCAGATCAGATTCTGTTGCTTGGAATTTGCATAAAATGTCAGGAGCGGGTATTCAATGTTCAGCATTTGTGGTCAAGGAAAAGGTAATAATCAGATTCATTCAAATATTCTAATTGTTTTACTTTGTTTGAACCGGCGTATGCACATTATGTCATCAATATTTCAGTAGCCTGTTAACTCGGGATTGCCTTGAATTTAAAATGATATGCGATACTTCTTCTCTGTGGCTGAAGGACTGATTATGACTTTAAGACGAAGAACAGCAGTTCAATTGGCAGTCACGTGAATATATTGATTTTGCATGAAGAATTAATGAATACCAAGATGAAATGTCAAGTGTTTCCGGTACTGAATTTAAGAATTTCAACGTGAAACTGGCATTCTTTTAAGCAAGACTATTTCAGAATATAGTATTTCCTAAAGCTGGAACAGTAGCATGTAAAATAGCTTTTTAAATAAGTTTTGTCCTATATCATGTCAAGGTACGAACTACATGTAGAGCGTACTAACTGTACCTGGATATGCCTGGGAAATCGCTTATGTGGCGTTAAATTCTAGTCAGTCAATCTATCTGTGAAGAAGCTGAAACTTGGTACACAAAAGTATAATTGATGTTTTGAGGAAAAACTGAAATGAAAAGAAATCTGACAATGATAATTAATTCACGCTGGCTTACTCAAGGTTGGAAGATTTAAACGAGCGAAACCATACGATTACTATCAACATTTTTAAGCTAAATACCCGGCTTCCCGAAAATCACTTATCATGAACTGGTTTTATTATAATATCGTGAATAAATGCAAGTCTCGCTAATAACCCACAGAAACTTGATAGTTACTTACGATCTTTTCACAGTAAAGGCTAAAAATATGAAATTATTGTAATTCTGTAAAAATTGCTCTTTCTCCCAATGACTTGAAGACTTTAAATTCATTCTGGCCTCTCAAGAATATTGCCGATTTCTATTGATTCAACTCTACGACAGGATAGCATTAAACCCTTTATGGAACCGAGTGCTATTTCAGATTTTTTTTGTTAAGTGAGCGACAGTATCCGACCGGCAGCTATGAGAGCCTTAGCTAGTTTTACAGTTAAAACGAGCACATTATGACCCTGCTATCTAAATTATGTACCGTCCAATCTAATTTTGCAGTTCTAGCAAGCAGTCACCTTGTTGGTAATCATACTGTATTGGTTTTAATAGTGTGTTTTATACACCAGAGTGTTGGGATAGATAAGGGGGGACATTGGGATACCTATAACCGGTTTACCCCACCACTATTCAGTGTCTGTTCCAAGTTAGACTATCCTGACTCTCTGTTGTGTTCATGTTTGTGTTTTGTGTTCTTTAATGTTAACCTTTGCCCGTAGTTGTCAATTGAGTTGCTTTGATTGGTTAGTATGTTATTGTTGAACTTTCCTGTTATCCATTTCGTCTGAAAATATACACAGACATGCTGTTGATCTAGCATATTACTCGTAAGGGTTGGTAAACATGTTAAATGTATAGATAATGCATCCATCTGGGTACTGGAACGTAATTTCATTGAAAGTAGAGCGAGTTTATCATATACTAGTATGCATTGGTGGGAGAGTTGATCTCGGATCATCTCGATATTGACAGAATTTTGATATTTTTATCACAAGTTATCCCGACCTTATAAGAACTTTGACTTTCATGTTCAGCAATGTTGGAATACTAACGGTTCGTTGTATCATGATAATTTTATGCATTTTTTCAAGGATTTTGTCTTGTGCTTAGCTGATCATTTTCCGACCTGAAAGAACTCTCAATATGCATTAAAAGATTTTTTTTTACATTTGTTTGTCTCATATGATAATACAAAAACATATCGTTAGGGACATTATTGCATACATTCAAAGTATCTGTTATATTTATGTTACTTGCACATGCTTTATACGTTCTCGCATAGCCGCGGAATGTTTATCTCTGTTTTGAGAGGGAGTTTTTACCTTAATGAAAAGTTATTTTCATCTACATGAAGCTGGTTTGAATTTGATTACATAAATTTTGGTTGTGCCAGTATACTGTTTAGGCCAGTGTGAAAAGGGTAATTTGAAGAAGGCTTTCCTGAGCAGCCAATATGTAGATTTACTCTTAAATGCACTGAAAGTATGCTGTTAATTGTTATCGGAGTATGTATTGTTTCGTTGTTCAGTTAATTTTTGTATTTATCAGGGCTTCTTGGAGGAATGCAATGCTTTCAAAGCTGAATATCTATTTCAACCAGACAAACCATACGACACCAAATACGATATAGGTAAATATATGTAAGCTCGCTAATAGTATAGGGGAGGTTCTAAAGTCGTATTTAGCGAGTGGTGCCGGAAAAGACGTCACAGGAAGCCATATGACCGGAGGTTATGTCACCAGAAATAGTGGATAGGAAGTACAGTGAAACTTCTCAAAACCGGTCCCTCTGAAAACCGGTTTCCCCTCTATATCGGTTGAATATTTAAGTCCCGGCCAATTTGTATTAAATTGTATGTAATTTATCTTCATAAAACCGGCCACCCGTCTATTCCGGAAATCGGCCGGTATTTGAAAATTTCCATAGTTAAAATAGGTACAATTTAACCTCACAAAACCGGTCGGCCGGTCAGTTTATAATTGACAAATACAGGCAATGTATGATGTTTGTGCGCATGCTCGACCGGAAGTGAATCTTCTCGCCATTTAAAAAAAGGGATTTTATGTTTTTTTCGTGCCATTTTGCAGAAATAATTTCCGCCCCAGTTCAGTGATCGTCGTAGACCTCTAACATCTAACTTTTTCCCGCACTTTTTTTGAACTCCTTTCGAGGTGTTTAGGCTCGGACATATCACTGGAAGGTAAAGTACCGAAAGGGTACGCTTGGCCGGAAGTCCATTTTCAGGATTGAATTATTTCCCCTTTCCCGCGCTTATAATTTTGGATAGTCTCTTGAAAATAAACGCGATGGAAGGGAAATCTAAGCACCCTTTTGGTACTTGACCTTCCAGTATTAGGTATCTACGATGACCAACGAATTGGCGTGACATTTATTTCCGCAAAACGGTGCGAAATTACCTCCCTTACACTTCCGGTTAAAATTGAATTCATTTTTGAAATAATTGCGGGAAAATTCATCACTACCGGATAAGCATTCACACTACATATATCCTATTCCGGTGATGTAACTTCCGTTCATGTGACGTCATTTCAGACACCACCACGCACGACCTTGACAAATACAACTCAAGTTAGAACCTCGAGATCTCCTATACAACTCTTCTATTTATTTTATTTTATTATTATTTGGTTGGGGGGGGGGGGGGTCAAACGCAACTACTTCATTTCAACATTGTTTCCATTATACTCAAAAGTTGGTGGGAGGTGTTTAAAGCTTCTATTCCATTATTCTTATAAGTAAAGATTTTGTATCATAAATTGTCACGTCCCATCATCCCCACAAGTTGGGGAATTTAGTGTAGCGGATTTGTCTCATCATCATCACAAGTCGGGGACTAGTGTAGCGTTTTTGTCTCGTCATCCTCACAAGTCGGGTATTAGTGTCACGTTTGTGTCCCACTGGTGTCTCATCACCCTCAGTATTCGGACGTTGTTTCTAGCCTTTGTCCCACAATCCTCACAAGTTATAGGGTCATAGTTTGTATACTGAACCAACCCCTCAGGCTGATATTTCTAGGTGATTTGACATGGATCCTAAGTAACACAGATCAGAAATCTTTGTTGTTGTAACTCCTTAGTGTTATATGCTACGAAGTTCGAGCTGCTTTTATTCAAATTCCAAACCATTACAGTTGGTATCTGAGTTTATCTGATTTAGCCAATACTGCTGGTGTTGGAGCTTTAAGTCCCTGATTTAGCCGATACTGCTGGTGGTGCTTTTAGTCCCTGATTTAGCCGATTCTGCTGAAGGTAGAGCTTTTAGTGCCCTAGAATATCTTTCCCTCATTTATTCATATGTTTGTGTTTTGTGCTCATGTTGTTTTTGTCTGAAGGATTGAGCTCTTTAAAAAATGGTATTTGTTGACACCTATCTTGTAATTGAATTTCAGGGGATAGAACCATTCAGTGTGGTCGTCGAAATGACGTTTTAAAATTATGGCTCATGTGGAAGGGCCGAGGAGACAATGGAATGGCAGCACGCGTGGAAAAGGCATTTGACAATGCAAGGTATTTCATATTTAAAGAACTTATATTATCGAAAAAGAAAATACCTGCAAAATATCTATCCGCTTGCCGAAGTTAATTTCCATTCGGAGGGATTGGCATTTACCATAAAGGGCTTGTATTAGAGCGGAATTTTCACTGTAGCTTGCAGGTCAATCCGCCTGCGGAAGTTAATTTCCATTCGGAATGATTGGCGTTTACCATAAAGGGTTTGTATTAATAGAGCGGGATTTTTACTGTAGCTTGCAGGTCAATCCGCTTGCCGAAGTTAATTTCCATTCGCAGGGATTGGCGTTTACCATAAATTAAGGGTTTGTATTAATACAGCGGGATTTTTACTGTAGCTTGCAGGTCAATCCGCTTGCCGAAGTTAATTTCCATTCGGAGGGATTGGCTTTTACAATAAAGGGTTTGTATTAGAGCGGGATATTTATTGTAGCCTCTACTCCACGGATGAGTAACCATATCTTGTCCAAAGCATTGATCGTATGCGCTATATAAGAAGTCTTTTATGGTAATTGTCACTCTCCTCTTTTAACTTCAGATAAGTCACTCATCTTCAGTTTTGAGAGAATAATTGTGCATTTGAAAAAGACAGGCTAGAAAATACGATAAAAAAAATACAGGAATGAATATTTTATAGAATCAAATGGTAGTAGAAATTTGGATGTTGTAATTAAGAAATTCTCGACGATAAACCCCCACCCCCACACCCCCCTACCACCACAGCCACCACCCTTAAAGAAATAAAGTGCTTAAAGGGCACCTCTATATCGCAAATCACTGTCAATAAATGGCACAGTTAAAAAGTCCCATTCACGAAGCATGTAAAATTAACCTCTGTTTAGAGGGCACCTGATCATTAAGGGCACTTTTCTTTGGTCCCTTGGGTGCCCTTTATAGACAGGTTTTGAATGTAATTATATTAGCTTTTTGAATAGATATCTATTGGATTCTTTTTTAGGCATCTAACAGAAAGACTGAAGTCAACCGAAGGTTTCCGTTTAGTAATACCAGAGGTAAATATTTATGATATTAGATTCTGTAATTTATCCCCTTAATTTGAAAAGGTAAACTTTTTAATAAGAAAAATCTGTTTAATAGTTTGACAATGTACCCTGGGGGACGAGAGAGGGTGGGGTGCAGGCAGGCGGGCCACCGGCTGCGCCAACCAATGGATGAAGTAATATCAATCTAGTATGTAGTCGCTCAGAAAGCTTCTTAAACAAATAAACTGTAATAAATGGAGATATGTAAGATTTTACCACATGTCGAAGACTGTACAGCATCATTGTTTAACATTTTACGGCTGTTTTTCTTTTTTTTGTAACAATATTTGGTTTAAGTAAAAATGATTCCTTTTGCTTACTAACAAGAAGTAGAAAATAAACGGTTTGGGCAATAATTCAATTCAAGCTTATATTGTCATATAAACTGTAAAAACAAAACAGTTTGTGACAAATAAACAAAACGAAAAATTAACAATTTACAGGTCAGTATTAAAAATCTAGTCCCCTGTCCTCAGTTCTAATGACTGTTTTGAAAAGGAAACAATTGTTTTAACAAAACCATAAAAAGTAGGATTTAGTATATTATTTGAGATGTTTATACCATCCAGATAAAACAAGTTAGGATGGTGTTTTATTAGTTTATTAAAAAAGGTCTTCATTAGGTTCGTTATATTAAGAGCAAATTAAGAGAAAATGCTTCTCATTTTCAACTGTATTGGTACAAAATGTACACATTCTCAAATCTCAAGGTAGGACATTTATATAAATGCCTATAAATTCCATCTTTACATATATATTAATCGTCATATTGGTTGACTTCTGTTTGCCAAACTCAATTTTTCCTGTGCAGGTGTTTGTTAACCCTTTAACATTTACACTTTATTCAGTTCCAGTGCACAAACACTTGTTTTTGGTATATCCCACAACGACTGCGTGGTAAGAAAGAAACACCAGAATGGTGGGAAGAAATCGGAAAGGTAAAACTGTTTTTGGAGAATTTTCTCATTTAATATCAGTTAAGTAGTGTGTTACCCGTTGATGATCGTGGTTTATTTTGTGATCCTTATATTTTTCACATTTTAAACATAAATTTGATCGTTTAACTGTCTCAATTGGCAAACTCACAGAGTGAAATCTTAACAAAGTAAAATTCTCCGCGTATGACCTTCTGTGTTTAGTCTTACAGTTGTTTATCAAAACTATTCATCCAACAATGACTTTAAAATATGGCAAGCCGTTTTATTATTTACTCTAACTTCAAGATATCTCATATAATATATAAAATCTCATATAATATATAAGATATCTTATTTAATCTAGTTTTTATAAGATGTCTTATAAACTTTATAAGATATCTCATATATTTTATAAGATATCGAATATAGTTTATTATAAGATATCTTATAAAGTTTATTAGATATCTTGAAGTAAGAATAAATAGTAAAACGGCTTGCCATATTAAAAAGTTACAAAATGTTTTAATGACAATTTTAATTAAGTTTTATTATACTAATGTTGATGCCCCTCGTATGTATAGTTCAACAAAGTATCTTTTCAGCATAGCTCCGACGGTCAAAATTTGGAAAACTAAAATAATCAAATTTTGTATAGGACGGATTCAAATAGGTTAAATTCAAAACCATGTGAAGAATGAGATATATTTATTACTTGCATTTTCACGTTTAATTTACTATTCGAGAATCAACATTTAAGTTATAAGGTATACGTTCAGTATTTTTTTCAAAATTATATTATGGAATGGTGATTTAATCCGTCTGGACAACATTTAAGCCGTATAACGGCGACGAATGTTATAATGAATATCGCATTTTATATATCTGTTTTAGGTGGCCCCAAAAATAAAAGCAGGAATGATGTTGAAAGGGTCAATGATGATTGGATATCAGCCTTTATCTACAAAAGGATTGGTTAATTTCTTCAGAGTTATAGTGGGCAATCCGCTATGTGAGAAATCAGATATGGACTTTATTGTTGAAGAAATTGATAGATTGGGGCGCGACTTATAATGCTATTATTATGATCATACCTTCTATAATTCAAATATTCAGATTCTAGTTCGATATTAAAATTCACCAGAAAAGATATTGTTTGATAATAAATTTGTTAAGAAATTTATTTGTAGAAGCAATTTAATTTTGAGAATGGTTGTACCCTGTATCAGGGTATTACATGAATAAAGTTTGTTTCTGGGTATATCAGATCATACTTTTGTGTAAAACTAACACACGCCTGCTTATCTCTCTCATGCATAACAGCTGATAATTTTTAAATATTCACATTAATCTGGTTTATTTAATAAAACTAGGGATTTGATTCGATGGTATATTGTTTCATTCATGTCATTTGCGTGCGACTGTGCGTAGTCAGTTGTAGTTCCATACCAATGGGTCACACTCGGACCTTTCCGTCAATAGCCGGTATTATCGACGTTGGACGGAAATTGCCGAGTGATGTTCCAATTGGTTGCATACGAGAATGGCTACAAAGTCCCGGCACTCTGAACTAATTTACAATCTCTTTCAAGCCGATATATTCGTTCGAAACACTTTCTGAGATTTTTCAGTCATAATTATGTTTATCTTATTGGGTAAAATACACACACCCGAAGCTCTATATTTTGAAATTACTCAGCGTATAGTGAAAATTTATCCATAAATATTTCAACGGATATGAGTTAGCGTGATACCATATCAGGATGGAAATAAGGTCAAGTATATAGTACACGTACTTAACATATGCAAGACAGACACATATTCCATTAGTTTTCAGTGTTTATTTGTTGTGCTTGTGAATATTCATTTGTTTTCCGCGATTTTTCTGTCTAATGGATTTCGTTTTTTGGTTTGCTCCTTAAGTATAAAACGTATCAAAAAATACCGAACAACAAACAGTTAAGGCCACGCGACATACATAAAAAAACATACATGTAGACGAGGGTCTGGATGGGAGTGTCTCAAATTCTTTATTCAGTTGAACTTTGACCAATTTTTCTCTATTAAGTTTAAAAAGAACTGCTGATCATAGTTCTTTAAAATCATATCATGTTTAAATTTCAAACTTAAGATAAACTGAGTTAAAATGTAGTTTTGTTAAGGTGCAAGTGACATGTTGGTCTTTGAAATATTGTTTAAAGTATAACACGAAAATAGATTTATCAGGACATTCTTTTACCATGTACAAAAAAATTTTGTTACTTTCTGTAATCATTGATTTTCTCCTCAAATCCTGTATCTATATTAAAATTATTCTTTATACTATATGTCTTCACAAATTTCTATTCTTTACTTTTTAAGGCTATTATTCTGTATTCATTAAGATTTCAGCCCATTATTCTGCATTCATTAAGATTTCAGACCATTATTCTGTATTCATTAAGATTTCAGACCATTAAAATTTATTCTCTATTCTTTAAACATCATGGACTTCTAAAATATCCACATGCCAAAAATTTTTTTTGACAAGCCATGCATAGAGACGGAGTAAAAGTCTAACAACCTGGTTGCAGTTGTTAACGCCATCGTAGTCGCAGCCGTTATTGAATATTAGTAGCATCAGTAACCATGAAAGGATTATTAATAAATCACTTCCTCCTGCACCATGTTTTAGTTGCGGTATTTGAAATTCAGGCAGTTGGAATTTCAGTACTTTGAAAACAGCAGTGAGGTACGATTTGCAAACATAGACAGTATCAGTACAGGCATTAGAATGGGTTATAAGTGGAACATTCCAGACATAGCTGGTTTATGAGTCCGAAAAATGGTAAAATCCTGAATGTTATATACATGTATCCTCTTTAAACATGGAAAACCCAAAATTGTAAAACGATTTTTGTATCGGCCAAATTAAAATGGAATTGTGTAAATGACTAACATCAAATATCACTTACAGTTACTGAGAAACGGACCAGTACATTTGTAATCACAAACTATAGATGTGACTCACTGGGTCATGAAAATGAGGACAAAAACACGTAATGTACAGACGTACACTCCCGGCTTAAGGAATTTACTTAACATGTACTTGACTTGCCCTGTACAGTCAATAAGAAACAAACCTAATCCAAAACCTTTAACCTGATCAAGTCAATAACATACACTCCGCTAAAGGAATTTTCATATCGAACACAGTTGACCTACTATGTATAGTTAACGAGAAACAGATCTTATCCAAAAACTTTAACCTCACCACTGGAGTGTGAAAATGCTAATAAACAACAAAATGGATAACAGGAAAGGTCAATAATGACGTACCAGTCAACAGCGGCTTACGCTACCCAAAATACAACACACAAACACGACAGAGAGTCAGGATAGACTGACTTGCTATTTTGGTACAGGAATTAAACCGGTTTTACGGGTACCCAAACGTCCATCCCCTTATCTATCCTGACACTCTGGTGTATAAAACCATAATATAAAATATAATACAGTATGATTACCAACAATGGGACTGCTTGCTAGAACTGGTTGGGCGGTACATAATTTAGATATCAGGGTCAGGTGACGTGCTCGTTTTAACTGTTAAACTAGCTATAAGGCTCTCATAGCTGCAGGTCGGATACTGTCGCTCTTTTAAACGAAAAAGTCAGAAATAACATCAGTTACATGCTAGTACCCAAATACCAGGACAAGAGTTAATGCTTAGAGCATACTTGGTGGTAAGTTATTTTAAGTTTATTAACAACTACTCCAAACTGGGTTAACATTGATGAACTAGTTGGCATGACATTCCTTGTCAACGCCGCCGAGAAAAGCAATATCAGTCGTGTGTCTCGCTTTCAGCGACTTTTCTCGCATTCGTGGTTCCTCAGTAATTGAGGAGGTAAAATTGAATACTTCCTCCCACACTTTAGTGTTTGCAATAGGGTCTGATTCTGAGAAAGCGAAATGTTTAATTTGGGACTTAAAAAAGCAAAAATAAAGTTTCTTCTCCTGAACATTATCCCTAAGAAGACAATAAAGCAGGCACAAAACCATTGGCTATGATTGAGATTCTGGTTGACAGTCAAACTTAGTCTAACATAGAACCTGGTGGAAATATATGAAACCATTTAGCAATCTTGAACCTAATTTATTGCAATAATACTGAAGTGGTCATCTTTCAGAATTGTGCCTTCACCCAACTGCCACGTTAGTTTCCAATCGATTGGATATCAGATATGGATCTTATGGCTCATTATCACATATATAAATCTAAATTTGGTCGTTCCTGCAATTTTAGTGGGATCATTCGATGTAATTTTGAAAGATTATCATCTAAGGTCCAAGTTGACATGTTTGTTTCAACATTGCTCTGTAGTTACCAATCTAGAGAAAAACTATATATCTTTGAGATGGAAACCATCTCTTTAGGGCCTCGCTCTGTACAAGTAACCTTAATGGTTTAAGTGAGTGGTGTGCTCCTTCAGGAGACTGTAAACCATCATACAAACATTATCGCCCTTTAACTCTGTACAGTATTTATGACAAGACAGTGGACGCAATTTGTAAACAGAGAGACTTTGATTGTGACCTTGATCTTCAAGGTAGATATTTCAACTAAGTTCATGACACACTTTCAGGTAGTTGTAAACAATCGTGCGTAATATTGTAACTGTACACAACGTGGTTCTAAAGTTATAGACACTATTTGTGAATATTATAACCCATAACCTTCAAAGTTAAACTAAAACTGTGATCTTGACCTTCAAGATAGATATTTCAACCTAATTCATGACACCTTCTAGTAGTGCTGAATAAACTACAAAGTATCATCAATGATCTCCAAGCAGTTCTCAAGTAACATATACCGGACAAGATTTGTAAATATGGGCTTATGATCTGCAAATTTAAACTAAGAATGACCTTCAAGGTAGAGATTTCTACTCAACTTATGACAAACCTTCTGTTAGTGTTAAACAATCGCCCAAAGTATCATAACTGAACTCCAAGTGTTTCTCAAGTTATAGACCAGACACAATTAGGGCAAGAGTTCCATTTGGCACTCCCCATGCTTATCCGTCCGGTACACACACAGTTGGGGATGCCATACGGAACTCTTTCCCAATAAGTTAATATGGATATATGGTTTGCAAAGTTAAAACTAAGATTATGACCTTGACCTTCAAGATAAGACTTCAGCTCTGTTCATGTCACACCTTCTAGCAGTGGTGAATCATAATTAAAATCACAGGGGTTCTCAAGTTTAAGCCATGACAAGGTTTGTAAACATGGGCCAGGAACTGTATATGAAGTATTATATGATCCCTCCATGGGCGTATGATCTGCAAAGTTAAACTCATATAGTGAGGTAGAGATTTCTAATCAATTCATAACACACCTTGTATTAGTGGTAAACAATCATGTATATTATCATCATTGAACTGCGAGTGGGTTTGAAGATGTAGACCAGATACAATTAGTGAATATGGGCGATATTATACTAATATTATGACCTTGACCACCATTGTACCAGACACAATTAGTGAACATGGGCGATGTTAAACTAATATAGTGACCTTGACCTTCAAGTTACCAGATACAATTAGTGACTATGGACCATTTTAAACTAATATTGTGACCTTGACGTTCAAGGTACAAATTTCAACTCAATACTTGACATACCTGAACAGAAGATTGATCACTGAACTCAAAGTGGTTCTCAGGTTATATAGCAGACAGGATTAATCTGTTCAATAAAGGTAAAGTCAAGATATACCAAAGGGATATTTGAAGAAAGGAAAAATCAAAAACAACTGACAAACTCCGGAGAACAACGAAGACGAGTCCAAAACAATATAAACATTACACTAAAAAACTGGGAGTAGACTCCAGTTGAGAAGAGTAGGTAGTCTCCGTTTTCTGCAGGACACCCGCCATGCTGCCCATGTCAAATCCGGTATGAGGAAGGCCCATTGTCATTGGGAAACGTTTTTTTCATACCTGCCAACCAAGTCATCATGATGTCCATAAAACTTTAATAAGGATGACTGCAACTTAGGAGCAACATACCCCTGTTAAGATTTTGATCTAGAGTTACTTTTCTGTCATAGATGTGTGGCCCTAATTAGATTTTCAAGTTTCCAGACCATGAGGAATCGATATAGCTCACATAAATCTTTGGTCCAGACAAGGTGTACTAATTAAAGATCAAAGAGGTTGGATATTATCTCATATTTCCCTATAACTATTTTTAGTCTGTACATCCATAAGGGAATCATTATTCAAACCAGATGCTCTCATGACACTGTAACTGGTAACATAAATGACCACTGAGTGGGCTCTATTATCCTGAGAGTTTCACCAACTCTGGGCAACAGCATGAAACTGATACTAGAATAGAGAATGGAAACTGCTCCCATGACACTGTAACTGGTAAAATAAATAACCACTGAGTGGGCTCTATTATCTTGAGAGTATCACCAACTCTGGGTAATAGCATGAAACTGATACTAGAATAGAGAATGAAAACGGGGAATCGGTCAAAGAGACAACAACTCGACCAAAGAGCAGAAAACAGCTCAAGGCTACCAATGGGTCTTCAACCCAGCGAGAAAATCCGGCACCTGGAGGAGTAAATTAACTGTAAATTTACTTTTATAAAATATTATTTTGACATTGATTTGTTATTTGATGTTTAGGGTTACTGTCATGGCATCTTGGGTTCAAACATATTTGGACTTTAGCGCAACTGATGAGTCGTAAATCCATGAAATATGCACATTGATTTTGAAGCCAATGTTTTCATTCTTTTATAAGCTTTCTTAAATATAAAGAAGAACCATTTCATACAAGCAAGTTTAAACTGACAACAAAACGTGGGTGGGGGCAGGGGTTGGTTCTGTCTAGAGAATGTAAGTGTTGTGTTCTTATCTCATAAATTATCCTAAGACAATAGTTTGGTAGGAATGAGATAATTTGTCCTCAACTCACAAACAGGATAAATGGCATAATATTTTTGTATATTAATTCAAGGAACACTTGTGATAGAATTTTTGAAATTTTATTCCATAGACTGAATTTACTATGAAGAATGTAACAATGATATGATGCTGTCGATAATGTTCATGAATGTTCATAGTCATTTCACAATATTGATCTCATAAATATTCATATATGCATTTCACAATACTGATCTCATTAATATTCATAAGATGTTTAAGATGAAGTTCATGAATATTCATATGCATTTCACAATGGTACATTAATATTCATAAAGATGTTATAATTAAACAACTGATGTTGACTGTGTAAGTATATAATTACTGGCCATAATGTCCATTAGTTATAATGTCCATTAGTTATGATGGAAATAGAAAGAATTTTGTATAAAAATTTACAAAATTGCACATTTTAATTTTCCATTCATTTTCTCACTCTCTCTCTCACACATACATTTGAACGGAATTGAAAGGGATACCAACATACACATCTACATCACAACAACTGTGATGTAATCCTAAAATTTTCAAGTTGCCATGAAGTCTTTACAAAAAAATAAATATTTTCCATGATTTTTATAAAATTTATACAAAACTGGTAATTTTGAAAATCTTCCATTTTTGTATTAAGTGCCATGATTTTTTCTGAATGGAAAATTTCCAAAATCCCAGAAATTTTAGTAAAAAACATTTTGAGATGGTCCCTTAGCTGCAACTGGTTCTCTGAAGAAAGGAACCAGTTTTTCACTATCTTGCCATGATTTTCATTTTCTTGCCATGATTTCAAGTTGCCATTAAACATCTGCCATGATTTCAATTCTGATGATATACATAAATTTAAATTGTCTTTTAATTAAAGCAAACTTCTCCTATGCTAATAGCAAATTCTTGGTTCTCCAAACCAACATCTTTAAGTTTAATATCTGTAATTGGAAGTACTTCTGATATTTCTGATTTTACATCAAAGACCATTTCTCCCCACTTGTTATTTTTCTGAAAGTAAAAAAATATCAACTATAAGCATGATCAGAATTAAATACTTTGATTCAGCAGTCAACCCAAGTGTTAATTTTGACAACTGTGTATGAAGAGCAGAAATGACACTTTGGCAGCCATTTTACTATGTATAAGAAAGGAGCTGTAATGGAAAAATCCTGACTTCCAAAAGATGAATTCCGCTTTAAAGCAGAAGAAAGCCAGGTCTGTTTAAGCCTGTATATAGTCTTTAACTTCAATCTTAAACAAGGCAGAGCAAGTTACAATACATTCGAAGACTAGAAATAAAATTTATCAGCTCTGTTGTCTACAAATATAGTTCTCCATTATACATAACATATTTTTCAATTTTTAATATCTTATTTTGGCATATTTCAACAGCTTAATCATCAGGTTCCATTTTCAGAAACACTTGTACGATTTTCAATCGAGACTGGTTCCAGGACATTAATAGAAGATATATACTAAAGACCAGAAACCATATCACACTTTATTCATCATTATATCTTTAACTGGTTTTCCAATATTTTGATCTCGAGCACTGCTGATGAGTTGTCAGTCAACGAAATAGCCATATAGTGCATCAAATTTGTTTTCGTATTTTGTAATACGTTTTACTACTACAAACATAATCGTATGAATTTTTGTGAAAAGAGATCCAGGACAAAGGATTTTCCAGAAATCTATCGCCCATGACTTGAGACCATTAAACTTACAGCACAGTTGCCAAACATCTTCACTCTCTAAGAAGAAGGATGGTCTAGTTTTTTAATATCTGTCTTTAGGCGTGTTTCTTCTTTTGACCACAAGATAGACTCACTAGGATCAGAGTTCAAACATTTGTATATTATCCTTTGTCGTGCTTTTGTAGTGTGCATCTGGAGCATCTTCAGTTGGATTTCTTCAATCTTATATTCAAACTGAAATTTAAAAAAATAAAAAGATCACAAGTCTAAAAATATTCTAAAACCATTAAATGCTATTTTATTTATTGGTTGTCCAACATGTTATGTTATATATATATTAAGGCCTAAAACAAATTTTTTTTCAAGTATTAAACCAGACCAACCCTAACATTTAGGTCATTTAGGTGCTAAAAGTGCCTACCATATAATTTTTTTAGCAATTTTCAGCAAAGGACTGTTAAAGCCAGGAAGGGCCCAATATATATAAAAGTTTTGAAAAAATTAAATATAAAAAATACCTACCTACCGACCCTAACTTTTCAGAACATGTTTCTGGAGAAAACAGGATTTATTTTTCACCTTAGCTTAATATGGAATTAAACATAAAAGGGAAATCATTTAAATACAGAGCAAAGCTTATGTCTTCAGTAAAATTATACTTTGTTTGGAACTGAAAACAAATATGGTAATATAATTCCAATGTTGTTTTCAAAACATCAAATGTAGTAATTTCATTGGCTAACAGCAACGTCTGGTAAAAAGTTTATAACTGGATAAATTCCTTCATGACGTCGTGCGTATGAATACGTACGCATGCAATAAAAAGCATGAGGGAAATATTAATTTCAAATTGAAAACGTCATAGTTCTGCATTACTTTGGAATTATAAGTAATATATAAAGGTTATTTTTACGGAATTTATCAATGTGTAAACTCGGGCTTATCACTCACAAACTTTGCATAAAGTCCTTAAAAATAACCTTTATTACTATAGTAAACTGCTTAATTACATTTTCAATCAATCATGTTTACCAAAAGAATGCAAATTTGTTACCTTTATCTAGTGTCAAAAGTTAAAACAACTTTTCAGTTAGGGAACATAATTATAGAAACCAATCTATACTTAACACAGGCAAAAATGCCACACATGTGCACATGTGTGACACATGCATTTTACATGTGTGTCACCATGTGTTAGATGTTTCATGTCACGCATGTGACACCTTTGCAAAACGCATGTTATATGCATGATTCCAGGTTCAGTCCTGACACATGTGGCATTTATGCCTGTGAATCAACAGCAACACGAAAATTTTCAAATATTTCCGGGGGGGGGGGGGGGCACTTACTATATATGATGTGCTAGGTATGTTCTGACAAAAGGGGCCTTTTTTTCCACAATACGACTGTAAAGGGGTATACTTTTTTCTCTTTTCTACAAAGGGGTAATGTATATGACTATCTGGTATGGGATTATATGTCAAGAACATCTGGAACAGGGTTATAATTTGAAGGAAACATAGAATTTCAGTTACAATCACATTTAAGGTGGTACCCAACACTACAGGCAGATAACTCTTAAAAATCACCAGAGTGTTTTAATCAAATTTAATAAGTAAAGGGAAATTAAGCTTTTATATGATCAAAATTGATGTTTGCCAAACAGCTATATATTGAATGAAATTATTCCTGTGAAGTGTAAAATTCTATTTACTAAAAAATATCAACATTTATGTGAACAGGTGAAAGTAAATATTTCCAAAAACATTTATGAAAATTAAACGAGCCAAATTATTTAAGTGAAGGTGTTGGGTACCACCTTAAAAAAGAGAAAACTTACATTGGGAAAACAAACATAAGACAAGTAGCTGAAGCCAAATCTGGATGTCAATGTTCTACATTTGGATTGCTGGTTAAAAAGGGGTATTATTTTAGACACAGGTTCTCTGTATTGGAGTATGCAACATGATCAAATGTACTAGAAGAACTCACCTGTCAAATTTTTGACAAGGTGCCCCTCCCCCGGGCTTACCTCGCATAAAGCTTGTGTTAATTGTTCATTTGTACAGTAATGCAATCACCCCACGTTATGTAAATCTTACTTTTGCCTTCAATAATATAGATTCAGATTCAATAGCTTCAATATTTTATTAGAGTCTCACCACTTGTACAACATATAAAATCACATAATATATACAACATACTTCAGCTTAAAAGTCAACAATAAAAGACACAAAAGTATGAAAATCAGTATAGAAGTGCCATTCTATTAAGAATTATCAGAGACTATTAAGATATATTCATATATGTAAATATGCAAAATAAAATACAAACGAAATATACAGCACATTTATAAAATGTTAACTATTCATATAAAAAACTAGTTCTCCTGCATAAAATATTATAGCAGGTTTTAGCAACTAATTGACACAATTCTTCACAATTAAATGCATAAATAAATTTATCGTCAACACACGCTTCCTCAAATAATACATTACGAAGATCTGCATATAATGGACCTATATTTAAAACGTGTTTTTCATCTTCAATATTATCTTTACAATTAAAACAAATACGCTCAGACACTGGTTTATTTTCGTATCGTCCAGTTTCTATCTTTAAAGGAGCAACACCACATGTAAATTTTGCAAAGCACTTCTCTGCTTCTTAGACATATTTGGTGTTAGATAAGATTCTGTACAATAGTTTGTCTTGTATAATTTATAAGTACGTAGCTTATTATCATTACTTTGTAAAAATATTCTGTTTTGCCATTCACAAGTAAATTTATCAAGTAAAAAAGTTTCAGGTTGTACAATACTATTTCTATTAAGTATACTATCTAGATTTGCATATACATCAAAAGTACACTCTTTGAGTTTACACATTACTCTAAAAAACCAGTTTTTTTCTTTTTATTTATAGCATTTCTATGTGACGATTTAAAAACTTTATAATGAATTCTATCATTATACATAACACTGCATCTACCCCAGTGTCTATAAACACATGTCCATTGCTTTACATTTGGTGGTCTCCAGCTCATATCACCATGAATAGCATCATTTGGTGTATACATGCCAACACCCACATAAAATCTGATAGCCCTGTTCTGGACAGATTTAATACATGAAAATTTACGAGTGCCCCCAAACTGACGCTCCATAGTTAATATATCCAAACAATCAAGATGGCTGCAACAGATGAACATAATTTTGTGTAGCCAAACAGGGGGAGAACAGTTAAAGGGTCAAATTTCATTGGAATACAATACTTGTAAACTTTTCTTATTATTAAGTCGCCCGAAGCGTATTTAGAAAGGCCTCCGTTGTCATGGAAACGGTCCAAGAGACCAGACCAAAAAAGCCATTCTAGAACGTTCTAAAACACAAGATTGATTCCAAAGTTCATGAACTTTTAGGTGAGGGTAGGGGACCAAAACAAGTGATGCATGCAAGTATTGAAATTCTGGTTACCTGTATATCGAGCGAAACATTCCTAAAAACTGAAATTTCAGATTTTCAAATCTTAATGAAACTTCATATTACTGTTAGGCATCATGAGTGCAAGTGGAATTTGACCTTAGAATTTCTGGTTTCCATGGTTACGGATCCAAAAATTCAAAAATCTGAAATTCTATAGCTAGGATTATAGGGTCAATGACGGGTTCGGGCGACTTTCGTGTTGGTATCCAACACACAAATACTACTTTTATTGTTTTTTCTTTTTTTTTCTAGATGGAGCATATATATTCATGGATCGATAGACGGCTTTAGTAGACTTGTAACATTTTTATTAGCAAGTAATAACAACCTCTCCAGTACCGTACTTCGTTTATTTACAAATTCTGTACAAGAATACGGTGTTGAGTCAAGAATAAGAGTAGACAAAGGGGTAGAAAACACAAATTTGTGCCATTTTATGGGGGGTTATAGGGGTTATAGGTTATAGGGGTGCAAACAGGGGTAGTGCTATTCATGCAAACGCTGTCACAAAGCTAGAATTGAAAGGTATTTGGTAGATGTCTGAAACAATGTTGTTCATGAATATTATTCACTTTTCACACACCTTGAAGAAATTGGTATTCTCACTAACATTGGTGATATGGAAATACTCCACTTTGTGTTCTTCCCTAGACTGAATTTTTCTTTACAACAATTAAGATTCCAAAACAACAATCATGGGTTGTCCACTGAAAAATTCAGGAGCCCAAATGAACTTTATATAACAGGGAATAATGTAAATGGTGAAAGTGTAGCTATACAAGATTTAATAACAGAACCTGAAAAAAACACTTCAATTCAACAACATGCATCATCATGTGCGCGTATCTTGCCAATCGTTTACATGTGGTTAATTTGGTACGAACGTTCAGCCTTTTATTGTAAATTTCGTTTTCAAATTGCATCATTTCCATATAGTAATTTATGAGCTCCAAAACGATCCCTATATTAATGAAAATATCGTTTCAACTTCATGACAATTATTTAGGCTCCTACATTGACTTTAGAAGAAAGGTAATGACAATCAACTTGGCAACCCAGCTTACATACTTGCATATGCACAACTATACCAAGGGCCAAGCTTAATTGATCATAAGAAAGTAGTTTTATTTACCATTTTCGGAATAAAGACCTGTAAAGAGTTCGACAAAATTTATATGTAAAAAAAGCTAAATATGATAGAGTATAATTACAAATAAAGGTTTTAAAAATTACTTTTTGTCAAATATTAAAGAACAATATGGGAGGGGGGAGGGGGTGCAAAGATAGTAGATGATGAACAAGCATACTCGCACAGTTTACTGTATTTAGTACTTACGAAAAGGATAAAAATAAAGCTTGGTAAATCTCTGAAGTGTCTAAATGCAAACTCATTCTACCATATAAAAATCATAGTTTGGAATTATTAACCGTCAGTAACAGAGCTATACTGACCAATATCACTTTGTGATTTTGTAAATTTTAGCATTGCAAATTGTCAAAATTTTAAACTTTGAAATAAAATCTAAATTACCGTATTACTAGCTTTTTTCAAATTTTTGAACATCTGTTAGGGGAGTGCTTGTTTAAGTAAAGTCAAGAAATACCAAAGGGATATTCGAAGGAGGGGAAAATCGAAAACAACTGATAAACGCCGGGGAACAACGAAGACAAGACCAAAACAATACAAACACTACACTTAAAAACCAAAAACATATGAACAAACATGGATCCCACCAAAACAACCGGAGGTAGACTCGTGTGCTTCGGAAGAGTAAGCAGTCTCTCTTTCCTGCAGGATACTCACCCTACCGCATATTTAAGTATTGTTAATGAATGTCCACGTTTCACCAAATCACTTATAATACATATAGATTCTCCTTCAATTTCGAGATATCTTATTTAGTTAAATAAGATATCTTATAAACTAATTGAGATATCTTATAAATTAATAGAGATATCTTATAAATTAATAGAGATATCTTATAAACTTATAGAGATATCTTATTAACTTATAGAGATATTTTATTAAATATATAAGATATCTTTATAAGTTAATAAGATATCTCTATTAGTTTATGAGATATAAACTTTATAAGATATCTAATAAAGTATGTGTTTAAAAGATATCTTTATAAAGAAGTAAGATATCTTATTAACTAATAGAGATATCTTATTAACTTATAGAGATATCTTATTTACTTTCAAATTGAATAAGATATCTTATAAAAATTAAAGATATCTTAATATGTTATAAGATATATCTATAAGTTTATAAGATATCTCTATTAGTTCATAAGATATCTCTATTAATTTATAAGATATCTTATTAACTAATAGAGATATCTTATAAATTAATAGAGATATCTTATAAATTAATAGATAGAGATATCTTATAAATTAATAGAGATATCGTATAAACAAATAGAGATATCTTATAAATTAATAGAGATATCTTATAAACAAATAGAGATATCTTATTAACTTATAGAGATATCTTATTTAACTGTTTATAAAGATATCTTATTTAATATATAAGATATCTCTATAAGTTAATAAGATATCTCTATTAATTTATAAGATATCTTATTAACTATATAAGATATCTTTTATATAGTTAATAATAGAGATATCTTATTTACTAAATAAGATATCTTATAAACTAATAGAGATATCTTATAAAGTAATAGAGATATCTTATAAACTCATAGAGATATCTTATTAACTAATAGAGATATCTTATTAACTAATAGAGATATCTTATTAACTTATAGAGATATCTTATTAACTTATAGAGATATCTTATTTACTTCCAAATTAAAAAAGATATCTTATAAAAATTAAAGATATCTTAATACTTAATAAGATATCTTGTTAAATATCGTTGCTATGTAGTTTACATAGACGTCATTTCGGGAATTCTCTAATTTATCGTTCCAATAACTGTAGAAAAAGGGCGGTAATTCCCACGTAGAAATTTAATCACCGGAAAGTGGTTAAAGATATTATGTATTTTTATCCCACCGATTAAACACGTCAAGAATAGGGAAATATATTTAATTTCCTAAATGATTTATCGGGTAGGTCTTACCTGAAACATGTAAAATTTTGTTCCTCCCCGATATTTTTATAGTATATTACAGGCTTATTTTAAAATTGATAACTAATAAGGGGAATAAATGTATATGTTTATAATATATTCGTAATGTTCTAAATATATTTTTACAGTTAAATACGGGTTTTTCACAAAAAATATTTTCCAACAAAAAAAAACCCTTGAACTAAGGATTTTATTCTCTATGAAATAATGTAATCTTCACAAATTGTATTTGTAAAAATTTAAGTAGATACATGCACTGATGATAGTAAAAAACAAATCGACAACCAACATAGAGAGTTGCCAAAATATTGCAAAGATTCAATTGTGACAAGTAACCAAGTCTTTCATTGATTGTCTGAATTTAGCGCTCATCCCAAGATAAATCCATAAATTCATAAAGTATGCAATGATGACCATAACATTACAAACGTAAATTCCTTCATCAATAATAAACCATCGTAGAAAACTGTTGGTTGTGTTTGGTGCAAATAGTTCAATAGCAAAAGATACCGTAATTGGTATTTCACCTAGTACCAATGCAGCCATAACCATACAGATCATCAGAGTTGTCTGATTTATCTTCCGTTCTGTCTCATTAGTAGCCACCATTTGTCTTCTACTCTGTACGGTGTATATACAGTATGACATCGAGATAACTGTAAGAAGCAGTGGAACAACTCGAAAGGCAAAAAGCTGAATGGGTAAATATGCATTTATCA
The DNA here is from genome assembly GCA_028015205.1 of Mytilisepta virgata. Lineage (NCBI taxonomy): Eukaryota > Metazoa > Mollusca > Bivalvia > Mytilida > Mytilidae > Mytilisepta > Mytilisepta virgata. Next base: position 118,346 of record JAPWFG010000015.1, read on the forward strand.
ATTCGGCCACATTTACAATAAATCTAGCGGTACAGACTATAATTGTTCGGTTATCCAATGTGCGTTCACGGAATCCTCTGATTTGATGTATGTTTAAATGGAATATAGTATAGAACACCATTGGGACTATGAATGCAGATACAACAAAGAACGTTGTAACAGAATGATTACAGAACCTACGCCATTCCATGGGAAATGCACATATAACAAATCGCTGTACTGCAATAATGGTAGAGAGCAGTATTGAAAATATATGGGCGATTTGTGCTATCGAGGAACTGTAAATGAACAGGTTACATGTTGTTGTCTTATCTTCTATTCTGTTTACATTACAATCCACAGCTTCTGTCGTTACGGCAATACTATCGGAGACAGCTAAAACTGAAAGTAGGATTGTTGTTTGTGAGCGATTCTGTCGCTGTAAATATACTCTAAGGATAAAAATGTTTGATGTTACGGACAATACTGCTATGACAGTTACTAGTATGGTGTACCACAGTGGAATATTTGGTATAAGAGTATACCAATAAGTCATGTTGACTTAAAGAAAGACTATCTGAAAATAGAAAACATTCTTTCAATTAAAATAATTTTTAAACTTTAATTCATTGATAAGAAATAACAAAATGGATAACAGGACAGATCAACAATGACATACCATTAAATCAAAGCAATCCAACAGACAGAACTCTGGACAAAAAATAAAAAAATGGCACAAAACGCAAACATAAACACAATAGAGCGTGAGGATAGTCTGACTTAGTACAAACACTGAAAGGTCGTGGGTACCAAAACCTCCCCTTATCTATCCTGGCACCATGGTGTATAAAACACAGCATATATGGTAAGGTCTGAATCGGTTTAGAATAATAACAGTTTGGATGAAATAGTACAATAAAGAGCAAAGTTTCCTTAGGTGAAAGAATAAAAAATGAAAGAAATTGATATTTTTTATATAATGACTGAATTTCCATAAACCCTAGATACCTTCTCTAATAAAGATGTTATGTTGTTTTCAAAATGAACACAGTATCATATCAATATTTAATATTTTGGATGTGTTTAATATATGATAAGACATATCTCTACATTCATGCCATTTGTTTAAAAGCGACTTCGCACATTATCGCATAATGCGGACTTTCAGTACTGAAAAAATGCTACTAGCCTCAAGTCTTAACCCAGAACGAAAAAGATTAATAATGTCGGAGTGAATCTACTGAAATGAGACTTCACACAATACTACATAATGCTAAATGTTTCTATTTAAAAAATGACACTAGCCGGACGTCTAAATCCAGAACGAAAAAAAGTTGATAGTATCGGGGTTATTGTTACAAGTTAATGTATTTTTCATCTTACAAGATGTAGATCCAACGTTTTGAACAACATGTATTGCTCATTCCCGAAAACATTTTTTTTTATCAATTTAAGTTAAGGTAACATCGTATATTTTACACTTATCAAACCAATAAAAAAATATATACAATCGATGCTATTATCTTAGGGACGAGATCAAAAGTTCAATGTAGAATAAAAAACTTAATTCAAATAGTTTTTTTTTTTTTTTTGGGGGGGGGGGGGTAAAAATCGCTGCAAGTTTTGTTAGCCGACATCGGTTTTCGGATTGAAAAATACTGATTCAAGTGATGTCCTAGTCAATATACAGAACAAACATTCATTGTTGAGGAAAAGCAGGACCCATCATACAAAAGGTATACTCTCAAAGCATATGCCCATATTGGTCAATCAATTTTTCACAAATTAAGTTAAGACGGGGGGGGGGGGGGGGGTGGGGGTCAGTGAAAAAACTATGTGAATTAAGTTTTTTATCCTATATTGAACTTTTGATCTCGACCCTTATTGGGACATCCTTACAATATCATTATAAAAGGAGAGAGGAAATCATTATTTCGTAAATTCTTAATTTAAGCCTCAGAATCATCTCTATGTAAAATGTAAGCTAATATATACATTCCTTCCAATCCACTCCAACGGACTAATGTCAGGATTATTCATATTTGAATAGTCAATTTTCCGCCCTTTTTCAGGCAATTTCGAAGGTAAAGTTGTCCATCAGCAGATAGCTAGGTTGTCTGCATTTACATGTAACTTGTGTTTTGTATTTTGTACTTCTGGATATTATGGCTGAATTTGTCATATCCCCTATATAACCGGTTTTTGATTGTTTTTCTCTAATAACGATGCTAATATGTTTTTTACACAATGGAGTCAGTAAAACACACACTATGAATCTTATCGGGGCGTTTAAAAAATTAAAAATATTAACGTTATCACCAAAAAATTATTTAAATGTGAGGAAGATAAAAATGAAATCTATCAATTTTTATTATTTCCGAGAAACTAAGAAAGGTTATTCTGAAATGTCTTTGACATCCAATCGCTCATCATTTATTATTTTTAGCTGTTGTCTTCCCTTCTACACTCGTACTCAAGGTACTAGTAATTAATTATTTGCTGACTAATAAATAACACAACGGATAGCATGAAAATTTAACAATTCGCATTATACAATCAACAGAACTTCAGATGAAAGTAGCAAAAAGAAAAACAAAAGACCACTACACATAAAGATAGTCACAAAGTCTGGTTTGTTACAGACAGAACTAGTATTTAATTGATAGAAACACACGAAATGTACACTAAATTGTTAGACTGCTTACAGAGAACATAAAGGATACTCACTTATATATGGATCAATGTGCAGTATGTCCCTTTCAGGAAACAATTTAGTAATCTGCTTCAATTTAATTTTCCAAATATATATATTGGGCTGGAAATGATAGAGTAGTAGATAACATTTACACCAAATATCAAAACAGAAAGTAATATTTTAATCCCTGACATTTATATTTTGCTTCCGTGATTCATCTACAAACTAGACTGAAGATTTTTCGCTATAAAGTATTTCATGTCCCGCTTCTCGTGTATTTGTTTCAGACATTAAGCGTTAATTTTTATTTGAAAATGCTGTTTTACTTGTTTTTTTGTGAACAATTGAATAAACCATTTACATATGTGAACAAGTACGGAATTTGATCATTCACAAAATACATACTTATATTTCTAATCAGTACAGACCATTTTGATCATTTATAAAGTATTTATCAAATTTGACAAAAATAAATTCGTGCCAAAACCTTTCAAATGTCACCTGAAAACGAATACATGTACTGGCTTTAAAAAATCGGATATGGTTGAACATTTTGCGAACGATGGAGCATTAAATATTTGAAACTTATTATATAATATTTTTTTCTGTGAAAATGTCATCTAATTTTGATTTGAATTGTTTATTATATATACAAAGTGAAGTCAAAAAATACCAAATGGATATTCGAAGGAGAGAAAAATCGTAACAACTGACAAACTCCAGACAACAACGAAGACAAGACCAAAACAATACATATACTACATTTAAAAACTAAAAACATATGAACAACATGGACCCACCAAAAAACCGAGGGTAGACTCAGATGCTCCGGAAGAGTAAGCAGTCTCTGCTTCCTGCAGGAAACCCGCCATGCTGCCCATGTTAAATCCGGTATGAGGAAGGGATAACATCAATGGAACAGGTCCATTTTCTTTTGGGAAACGACTTTTTTCATACTTGCATGACTTCAGTTTAGGGGCAACGTACCCCTGTCTGAGCAACTTTTCTGTCAGGAGCCAGGCTCTGTCCAGGAAGTCAATGTATATGTCACAAGCTCTGGAATAGCGTATGAGTTGTGAAATATATACTCCATACGCCGGCGCTTCTGGAATATTGCCGTTCAGAAATGGGAAGTTTGGAAAGTCAAAGTCATTCCGTTTGTCGTAAAGTTTTGTATTCCTCTGGTGTCAATTTCGAGGTGAAGGTCAAGATAAGATGCAGACTTGGCAGTGTAATTTCGAGCTCATTGAGATAGATGAGATGTAAGAAATTCCCAAAACGTGAATTGTTGAGTGATAAAACATCATCTATGTAGCAGAAGCTGAAAATAAAGGTACGGGCTAACTTATTCTGTTTTTCCTTAAGAAGCCCGTCAAGGACGTCTGCCTCATTTGTCATATGAGTAAAGGAACAACTCGGCCAGTTGTGGCGCACAATTAGTACCCATAGGAATGGCAATTGTCTGTTGGAAAACACGTCTACCAAATTGAACAAATATGTTGTCGATCAAAAATTCAATTATCAGGACAATTTCGTCCTCTGTATATTTTTTGTTAGATTTAGAGTGGTTTTTAACAAAGTAGGATTTATCTCTACCAATGACAAGGTATGTGTATCTGTCGTTGCCATTTTTATTTTGAAAGCATCGACGGATTAGATCTTTCAACTTCTCCTTCAGCTGTGATTGAGGAATGGTGGTATAGAGGGTAGAGAAATCAAATGTTTTTATGCTGTTACAGACTGAAATGGACAGAGATCGTAAAATATCCTTTACGTCTTTGGAGTTCTTTGATATCCACATTTGATTGATACAACTTCTTCCTCAATTATTGTACTAAATGTCTGCCGTTTGGTGGTTTTTGTATGAAAATAAATAGATATATAATTAAATACTATATATAGCAACGCACATTAAAATGCATTTCGTGGGTTGGTTAAATTATGCATTTTATTGTAAAATCTAAATTCCTGGATTGACTGTCCTCATGAAAACCTCAACAATTGGTATAAAACTTAAAATAATGAATTAAGTATTAAAATTGATAAAACATAATGACATATAATTTTATTAATTTTCTTGTTACATTCATAAAATTGATTTTTTTAAACTATCCTTAGTAAAAACTAGTGTAGTTGGTAATTCACCAATTATTAATACAGTCATAACCATACATATCACCCGGTTCATCTTCTGTTGTTCTGTTCTATTTGTAGCTACCAATTGTCTGCACGGTATGTATATACAGTGTGACATCGAAATAATTGTGAGAAACAGAAACATGATACGCCGGTCGTCTTGTGAAAAAAAAACATAATAAATGTTTTTGGAATCCCCCTTTATTTAGTGGAGCTACTGGTGGGATGTATATGGAAACCCGGCAAAACATAAGCGTGTAAACTTTTAAGCAATAGAGATACGGCGCAAAATGTGACCAAAAAGACTACCTTTTTACCAAAAAGGTCAATAAAAATTCAATAACTCAAAAACAAAATAAAGAATCATCACGAAAAAGTATACAGATCTTCAGATTAATATAACTAAGAAGTGTGTAAAGTTTTATGCAATAATCATAAATCGTTTTTGATATGCGGCGCGACATGTGAAACCCTCCTCCCTTTTTTTTTTTTACAAAAAACTCAATAACTCTAAAATAAAATTTTGAATCATCACCAAAAAGTATACAGATCTTTAGATTAATATAACTAAGAAGTGTGTAAAGTTTTAAGCAATAATCATAAATCGTTTTTGAGATGCGGCGCGACATGTGAAACCCTCCCCCCCCTTTTTTTTTACAAAAAGCTCAAAAACTCTAAAATAAAATTTTGAACCATCACCAAAGGTATACATATCTTTAGATTAATATAACTAAGAAGTTTGACCATCATAACAAACAACTATGTTAAGTTTCATGAAATGTGGATAAGTGGTTCTCAAGTGACGGCGCGACATGTTTACGACGGACAGACGGATAGACGGACAGACGGACAGAACTTTCATGGGAAATGCACACAAAAGAAGTCGCTGAACTGCTATAATGGTAGTGAGCAGGTTTTAAATGTGTGCATGATCATTCTACCCATTGAATATAAAAAATCAATGTTGACTTATCTTGTATTTTATTCAAATGACATACACAAGTTCACGTCGTTACGGAGATACTGTCTGAGACAGCTAGTGTTGAAAGTAACAGAACTTTATTCAATAAATGCACAATTATACCCGTAAGGGTTGATGGCATACATGTCAATAAATCATAAACTAAACAAACAAGCAATAACTCAAGAACATTAATTAATGTCCTATAAACTATGCAGTGCAGGGTCCACTCTCCTCAGATAAAGACTTTCTAATGAATGGAGCTGTAAATTGCATAATTTGATATAAAGAAAGAAGTGTTTCTGTTTTTGGTTTTTATCAAAGTTTTTAAATTCTGGACATATTTGACCAATTTCTGTTTCTAAATTTTGCCGAAGAGATTTATATTTAGAACAAGTTAGGAAAAAATGATTCTCATCTTATAATTCTAAATTACATTGTTTGCATATACGGTTTTCCCGTTTTAATCTTGCATATCTTCCTCTTTCAATTTCTAGGAAGTGGTCACTAATTCTCATTTCGCACATTAATCTCCTGGTCTCAAAATTACTCTCCAGAATAAATTATCTACAACATAATCGGCTTTAATTTGACAGTATGTAAATATTTTACTGTTTTCTAGGAGCGATTTTAATTTTTAAAAGAATAAATTTTCATAATTCTTAACGATTCTGTGTCTGTAAATATACTTTAAGAACAAAAAATATCTGATGTTACAGAACAAATTGCTATGACAGTTGTTAGTAGGTTGTACCACAGTGGAAACTCTAGTAACAAAGCTCTGGTCCAGCAACAATTTTCAATATATATAAAATTACAAAAAATATATTCCCTGCGTGAGATGGAAACGATGAAAGAGTAGATAACATTTACACAAAATATGAAATCAGAGGCTGTTATTTATCCAACATGTATATTTTATTTTGTTGATCGATTTTTCCACCATCAATTAAAACTACAGAAATATTTTTTATAGGATTACCACTTTCTCCTAAATTTTTTTCACAATTTTTGGACAATGGCATGCGAAGTTTTAAATGTGTATAAGCAAGAGTTTTTTGTTCAATTATTCACAAACTAAATTTTATATCCCTTGTGGTGATCAATAAAATCCGATTTGTCAATAATAAACGAAAGAATACCCGACGGAAACTCGAATGAAAACTTCCAATGCTGCATGAAAAGGAACGCACGAAATTACATTAAAAATTGGCTTTTGGTTTAACAAATGTTCTATTAAAAACCTAAACGTGATGGTAAATTGTCTCCAAAAGTAGTATGTAGACATGTAGAATATCTTGTACAAATTTTTGTTAGGAAGTCAACATAATACGTAACATATAGGCTTTGAAATAGTGCAGACAATAGAGCCTTACACTTCCAAACTGTGTCAGTTCGATACCCGAAGAAAGAACCACAAAATATATCAGTGGTAACATATACATATGTAATTCTAACATTTCATAAAGAACCAAAACTACGCCATACATATGTTTTAATGTTAGCAAATATCATTTAATTTGTTTAAGGGATTATTAGTTTTTCTAATTAATTGACAATTTGTTGACCGAGGGATGATACATTTCATAGTTTTGTAAACTTCTAGTAATAACGCCTGTCAAATATATATTTTGTGGGATACTTAAATTTTGGGTTCGCTGGACACACAAAAACCATTAAGATATAACGATTTATTTAAGAAGAAAATAAAGATAGCTTGAAGACTATTATAAATTTTTAAAAAAATGCGCCTCAAGATTACATTCCACAGCAAACAATATGCTTCTCCATTGATTGAATTCCTGGATAGAGCCCAGCTCAGGACTGAAAAGTTACTCAAACAGGGGTATGTTGCTCCTAAATTGCAGTCATCCTTGTTAAAGTTTTATGGACGTCATCATGACATGGTTGACAGGTGTGAAAAACACAGTTTCCCAAATGAAAATTGTCCTGTCCCATAGGTGTTGTCTCTTCCTTATACCGGATTTGACATGGGTAGCATGGGCGCATGTCCTGCAGGAAGCAGAGACTGCTTAATTATTCGAAGCACCTGAGACTATCCCCAGTTTTTTGGTAGGGTCCATGTTGTTCATATGTTTTTAGTTTTTGATTGTAGTGTTTGTATTGTTTTGGTCTTGTCTTCGTTTTTCTCCGGTGTTTGTCAGTTGTTTTCGATTTTCTCCTCCATCGAATATCCCTTTGGTATTTCTTGACTTTACTTACCGCTCAACATGTACTATTATCCATTTATCCACAGATATACATGTATATGTCCTCTGTTTATTCACACACGAGAATGTCGATAAATCATAAAATAAGAAGACAGATGGCAGTGCTTTTAGATGTATTCCTTCATCTATTTGCCCGTCAAAAACATACCACACAATTTTCAAAGACCTTATGAAGACGACATTCAAAAAAATAAATAGTTTAACCTATTTTCACGTGAGCCAGATGGGGATTTTGTGTGAGAATTGTATCCTTTTTGGCATGAAAACTATCATAGGGCACTCCAGATAAATCGTCAAACATACTATAAAAACTCATGCTAGCTAGTAAATCTATTATGACGTCATATTTATCTAAATTCATAAAAAACAAAAACAAAAACACAAACAAAAAAAACAAATCAAATTTTATATATGCTTTTAGCAATCGTACGAAATTTGTACAAAGTCTGGCGCGATGTTCTAGTAGTAATAGGAGTATTTCCATACAAAATGATTTTTTTTCTCGATATTGTATTGTATATTAGCTACGTAGCTTATCGTTCAACATAGATAGATACCTAGGGCATAGCAGCTAGGCTAACCGCTACGATATTGATCGCAACCCTGATACCTACTTTAAAACAAAAAAGATACTTGAAACTAATTTTATTTTCAAAATCATATTTTTTGTTTTCTGTAAAAATGTCATACTGGTTTAAGTTGAGTTGTATATCATATACACAAAAGCAATTAGTGATATTTCAGTAATACAATATCTGAAAGCATCGAAGCTCACGTTTGTTGATTTTTGTATTAAGATAAGTTGTCATACACATTAATACTATAGCAAAGAGGATTGGTTAACCTTTTAAGGGATGAGCAAGTCGGTAAAAATATGCAGATAATTGTGAAATGTCTAAATTCGTGGATTGACTGGACCAACAAAAACAAATAAAATTGGAAGAGAACAATATATAATGAATCGAGTTTTTAAGAATGTTTACACATAATAATATTATGATTTGATTTTTTGTTACTTTCATGAAATTGATAATTGAGATGTACTGTTATAGATAGGTTCATGTTTTTATAACTAAGTAGTACAATGTATCTCCCTAGTGAATAGGGCTATGCTCAGATTGTTTTGGTTCTATCCGTTGAGTCAGTTTTACATGTGGACTGGCTCGTATACGGTTTATATTTTTTTGGGCGTTTTCAGCATTAAACACTTTTACAAAAGGAGCCTCGGTGGCCGAGTGGTAGTTCGTCATGACTACTAATGATCACTAGCCTGTCTACGCTGAGGTTGTGTGTTCGAATATCACCTGTGGAGGGTAGTGTTCGACTTCGATCTTAATTTACAAGGATTGCCAATTTTTCTACCGAAGGTCGGTGGTTCTCTCCGGCTACTCCGGCTTCCTTCACCAATAAAAACTGGCGGCCGCGAAATAGCCAAATGTGCTGAAAACGGCGTAAAAACCCAACCAAAAAAATCCATAACTTAAATTGTTACATGTATATTTTGTGAAAACAAAGCTCTATTTGTTTGGTTATTTTGTCATTTGTCATTTGAAAAACTTCACCTAATAATTTTTAAATCGGCAAGATATCCAAGAAATCTTAATTTGGTTTCATGAAATATGATGTTATACCAAAGATTGCCAACAATCCATATGTACAAACATTTTTGATATTTTAAAGAAATACTTTTAAGTAATTTTGCAGTAACTGCTGGTGATCAGATAGCAGATAGTTTGGTAGAACATTTGGTACATGTCTTTTCCACGGAATTTTTGTCTCATGACTGGCTATCTTTTGAGTAACATTTGGGTATGAAAACTACTGATCTTTTCCACCTATGAATATGTAGAGTATTCAGTGCAGTAGTTTGTATATTTCAATTCTATTGAGATTATTGCAAGTCTCCCCTTGTGTTTCAAAATATCAATTTGTATGTCCATGTAATGTTTCAGAAATTCAGAATTTTTACCCCCGCTTTTTGAAAAAAGCGGGGTATATACTATTCGTTGTGTCCGTCCGCCTGTCCGTTCGTCCGACCGTTGTATCCGCAACTCCTCCTAAACTACTGAATGGAATTTGATGATACTTTCAGAGAATCTTCATCCTATGATGGTATTGTGCACCTCCTATTTTAGAATTTGATCGGACCAATTTTTGGGGTTTCCCATAGAAAAACATGGACTTTGACTTTAAATATGATAGGGGGTACCATGATGCCATCCGCAACTCCTCCTAAACCATTGTATGGAGTTCGATGAAACTTTAGAGGATCTTTATTACATGATGCCATAGTGCACCTCCTATTTTAGATTTTAATCTAATGAATATTTCGGCCTATCCATACCAAAACATGGACTTTGACATTCATTGTGATAGGGGTACCATGATGCCATCCGCAACTCCTCCTAAACCACTGAATGGAAATTGATGAACTCATCTCACTGCTGTTGGAGTTTTCCTATCCAAAATATTGACATTTCCGTTTATGTGTCTTATGTAATGCGGGGGTATCAAGTAGTGCTCACAGTACTTCCAGTTACACATAAGTTGGCCTGTATCAGGGTATTACATGAATAAAGTTTGTTTCCGGATGTATCAAATATACCTTTGTGTAAAACTAACACACGCCTGCTTATCTCTCTCATGCATAACAGCTGATAATTTTTAAATATTCACATTAATCTGCTTCATTTAATAAATCTAGGGATTTGATTCGATGGTATATTGTTTCATTCATGTCATTTGCGTGTGACTGTGCGTAGTCAGTTGTAGTTGCATACCAATCGGAACACACTCGGACCTTTCCGTCAATATCCGGTATTATCGGCGTTGGACGGAAATTGCCGAGTGATGTTCCGATTGGTTGCATACGAAAATGTCTGAACTAATTTACAATCTCTTTCATAGCCGATATATTCGTTCGAAACACTTTCTGAGATTTTTCAGTCATATTTATGTTTATCTTATTGGGTAAAATACACACACTCAAAGCTCTATATTTTGAAATTACTCAGCGTATAGTGAAAATTTAACCATAAATATTTGAGTATGAGTTAGCGTGATACCATATCAGGATGAAAATAAGGTCAAGTATATAGTACACGTACTTAACATATCCAAGACAGACACATATTCCATTATAAATAGAAAGGTATGTTTCATCATTCTTTTACTAAATACATTTTATAAATAGAAAATAATGCATACGGCAACTAACAGCAATTCACGCAGACTGAGTAATCGGATTTATTCCTTAAATAAATAAATCGTGTTAGTTTTCAGTGTTTATTTGTTGTGTTTGTGAATGTTCATTTGTCTTTTGGGGTTTATCTGTTTAATGGATTTCGTTTTTTTGGTTTGCTCCTTAGGTATAAAACGTATCACAAAATACCGATACAACAAACAGTTAAGGCCACGCGATATACATGAAAAAAAAACATACATGTAGACGAGGGTCTGGATAGGAGTGTCTCAAATTCTTTATTTAGTTGACCTTTGACCAATTTTTCTCTATTAAGTTTAAAAAGAACTGCTTATCATATCATGTTTAAATTTCAAACTTCAGATAAACTGAGTTAAAGTGTAGTTTTGTTATTGTTTAAGGTGCAAGTGACATGTTGGTCTTTGAAAATATTGTTTAAAGTATAACACGAAAATAGATTTTTTTCAGGACATTCTTTTCCTATGTACATTTGTTACTTTCTGTAATCAATGATTTTCCCTCAAATCCTGTATCTATTTTGAAAGTATTCTTTATACGTTGCTCCTAAGATGAAGTCATCCTTATTAAAGTTTTATGGGCGTCATCATGACTTGGTTGACAGGTATGAAAAAACCGTTTCCCAAATGAAAATGGACCTGTTCCATTAATATTATCCCTTCCTCATATCGGATTTGACATGAACAGCATGGCGGGTGTCCTGCAGGAAGCAGAGACTGCTTACTCTTCCAGAGCACATGAGTTTACCCCCGGTTTTTTGGTGGGGTCCATGTTGTTCATATGTTTTTAGTTTTTAATTGTAGTGCATGTATTGTTTTGGTCTTGTCTTCGTTGTTCTCCGGAGTTTGTCAGTTGTTACGATTTTTCTCTGCTTCGAATATCCCTTTGGTATTTCTTGACTTTACTTATACTATATGACTTCACAAATTTCTATTCTTCACTTTTTAAGGCCATTATTCTGTATTCATTAAGATTTCAGACCATTATTCTGTATTCATTAAGATTTCAGACCATTAAAATTTATTCTCTATTCTTTAAACCTCATGGACTTCTAAAAAATCCACATGCCAAAAAAATGTTTTTGTTTTTTTGACAAGCCATGCATAGTGACGGAGGAAAAGTAAAAAAAAACGTTACCTGGTTGCATTTGTTAACGCCATCGTAGTCGCAGTCGTTATTGGATATTAGTAGCATGGGCTAATTTCGTTAAGGCCAGGCAAAAAAAATTAAAACACTAGACATGATGACAAAACTGATAGTGCGCCAAGATGGCTCACTGAAACAGCTATCGCAAATTGTAAAACAAAATGTAAGAAATTCCCAAAACGTGAATTGTTGAGTGATAAAACATCATCTATGTAGCAGAGGCTGAAAATAAAGGTACGGGCTAACTTATTCTGTTTTTCCTTAAGAAGCCCGTCAAGGACGTCTGCCTCATTTGTCATATGAGTAAAGGAACAAGTCGGCCAGTAGTGGCGCACAATTAGTACCCATAGGAATGCCAATTGTCTGTTTGAAAACACGTCTACCAAATTGAACAAATATGTGGTCGATCAAAAATTCAATCATCAGGACAATTTCGTCCTCTGTATATTTTTTGTTAGATTTAGAGTGGCTTTTAACAAAGTAGGATTTATCTCTACCAATGACAAGGTATGTGTATCTGTCGTTGCCATTTTTATTTTGAAAGCATCGACGGATTAGATCTTTCAACTTCTCCTTCAGCTGTGAATGAGGAATGGTGGTATAGATGGTAGAGAAATCAAATGTTTTTATGCTGTTACGGACTGAAATAAACAGAGATCGTAAAATATTCTTTAAGTCTTTGGAGTTCTTTAATATCCACATTTGACTGGTACAACTTCTTCCTCAACTATTGGTATTTCAGTAATACATCTAAATGTCTGCCGTTTAGTGGTTTTTGTATGAAAATAATTAGATATATAATTAAATACTATATATAGCAACGCACATTAAAATGCATTTCGTGGGTTGGTTAAATTATGCATTTTATTGTAAAATCTAAATTCCTGGATTGACTGTCCTCATGAAAACCTCAAAAATTGGTATAGAACTTAAAATAATGAATTAAGTATTAAAATTGATAAAACATAATGACATATAATTTTATTAATTTTCTTGTTACATTCATAAAATTGATTTTTTTTAACTTTCCTTAGTAAAAACTAGTGTAGTTGGTAATTAACCAATTATTAATACAGCCATAACCATACATATCATCAGGTTCATCTTCTGTTGTTCTGTTCTATTTGTAGCTACCAATTGTCTGCACGGTATGTATATACAGTGTGACATCGAAATAATTGTGAGAAACAGAAACATGATACGCCCGTCGTCTTGTGAAAAAAACATAATAAATGTTTTTGGAATCCCCCTTTATTTAGTGGAGCTACTGGTGGGATGTATATGGAAACCCGGCAAAACATAAGCGTGTAAACTTTTAAGCAATAGAGATACGGCGCAAAATGTGACCAAAAAGACTACCTTTTAACCAAAAAGCACGATAAAAATTCAATAACTCAAAAACAAAATAAAGAATCATCACAAAAAAGTATACAGATCTTCAGATTAATATAACTAAGAAGTGTGTAAAGTTTTAAGCAATAATCATAAATCGTTTTTGATATGCGGCGCGACATGTGAAACCCTCCTCCCTTTTTTTTTTTTACAAAAAACTCAATAACTCTAAAATAAAATTTTGAATCATCACCAAAAAGTATACAGATCTTCAGATTAATATAACTAAGAAGTGTGTAAAGTTTTAAGCAATAATCATAAATCGTTTTTGAGATGCGGCGCGACATGTGAAACCCCCCCCCTTTTTTTTTACAAAAAGCTCCAAATCTCTAAAATAAAATTTTGAACCATCACCAAAGGTATACATATCTTTAGATTAATATAACTAAGAAGTTTGACCATCATAACAAACAACTATGTTAAGTTTCATGAAATTTGGATAAGTGGTTCTCAAGTGACGGCGCGACATGTTTACGACGGACAGACGGATAGACGGACAGACGGACAGACGGACAGAACTTTCATGGGAAATGCACACAAAAGAAGTCGCTGAACTGCTATAATGGTAGTGAGCAGGTTTTAAATGTGTGCATGATCATTCTACCCATTGAATATAAAAAATCAATGTTGACTTATCTTGTATTTTATTCAAATGACATACACAAGTTCACGTCGTTACGGAGATACTGTCTGAGACAGCTAGTGTTGAAAGTAACAGAACTTTATTCAATAAATGCACAATTATACCCGTAAGGGTTGATGGCATACATGTCAATAAATCATAAACTAAACAAACAAGCAATAACTCAAGAACATTAATTAATGTCCTATAAACTATGCAGTGCAGGGTCCACTCTCCTCAGTATAAAGACTTTCTAATGAATGGAGCTGTAAATTGCATAATTTGATATGAAGAAAGAAGTGTTTCTGTTTTTGGTTTTTATCAAACTTTTTAAATTCTGGACATATTTGATAAATTTCTGTTTCTAAATTTTGCCGAAGAGATTTATATTTAGGACAATTTAGGAAAAAATGATTCTCATCTTCTAATTCTAAATTACATTGTTTGCATATACGGTTTTCCAGTTTTCATCTTGCATATCTTCCTCTTTCAATTTCTAGGAAGTGGTCACTAATTCTCATTTTGCACATTAGTCTCCTGGTCTCAAAATTACTCTTCAGAATAAAATTAGTCTGCAACATAATCGGCTTTAATTTGACAGTATATAAATATTTTACTGTTTTCTAGGAGCGATTTTAATTTTTAAAAGAATAAATTTTCATAATTCTTTACGATTCTGTGTCTGTAAATATACTTTAAGAACAAAAAATATCTAATGTTACAGAACAAATTGCTATGATAGTTGTTAGTAGGTTGTACCACAGTGGAAACTCTAGTAACAAAGCTCTGGTCCAGCAACAATTTTCAATATATATAAAATTACAAAAAATATATTCCCTGCGTGAGATGGAAACGATGAAAGAGTAGATAGCATTTACACAAAATATGAAATCAGAGGCTGTTATTTATCCAACATGTATATTTTATTTTGTTGATCGATTTTTCCACCATCAATTAAAACTACAGATCTGAAATATTTTTATAGGATTACCACTTTCTCCTAAATTTTTTTCACAATTTTTGAACAATGGCATGCGAAGTTTTTAATGTGAATAAGCAAGAGTTTTTTGTTCAATTATTCACAAACTAAATTTTATATCCCTTGTGGTGATCAATAAAATCCGATTTGTCAATAATAAACGAAAGAATACCCGACGGAAACTCGAATGAAAACTTCCAATGCTGCATGAAAAGGAACGCACGAAATTACATTAAAAATTGGCTTTGGTTTAACAAATTTTCTATTAAAAACCTAAACGTGATGGTAAATTGTCTCCAAAAGTAGTATGTAGACATGTAGAATATCTTGTACAAATTCTTGTTAGGAAGTCAACATAATACATAACATATAGGCTTTGAAATAGTGGAGACAATAGAGCCTTACACTTCCAAACTGTCTCAGTTCGATACCCGAAGAAAGAACCACAAAATATATCAGTGGTAACATATACATAAGTAATTCTAACACTCCATAAAGAACCAAAACTACGTCATACATATGTTTTAATGTTAGCAAATATCATTTAATTTGTTTAAGGGATTTTTTAGTTTTTCTAATTAATTGACAATTTGTTGACCGAGGGATGATACATTTCATAGTTTTGTAAACTTCTAGTAATAACGCCTGTCAAATATATATTTTGTGGGATACTTAAATTTTGGGTTCGCTGGACACCCAAAAACCATTAAGATATAACGATTTATTTAAGAAGAAAATTACGATAGCTTGAAGACTATTATAAATTTTTTAAAAAAAATGCGCCTCAAGATTACATTCCACAGCAAAAAATATGCTTCTCCATTGATTGAATTCCTGGATAGAGCCCAGCTCAGGACTGAAAAGTTACTCAAACAGGGGTATGTTGCTCCTAAATTGCAGTCATCCTTGTTAAAGTTTTATGGACGTCATCATGACATGGTTGAAAGGTGTGAAAAACACCGTTTCCCAAATGAAATGAAAATTTTCCTGTTCCATAGGTGTTGTCTCTTCCTTATACCGGATTTGACATGGGTAGCATGGGCGCATGTCCTGCAGGAAGCAGAGACTGCTTAATTATTCGAAGCACCTGAGACTATCCCCAGTTTTTTGGTGGGGTTCATGTTGTTCATATGTTTTTAGTTTTTGATTGTAGTGTTTGTATTGTTTTGGTCTTGTCGTCGTTGTTCTCCGGTGTTTGTCAGTTGTTTTCGATTTTCCCCTCCATCGAATATCCCTTTGGTATTTCTTGACTTTACTTACCGCTCAAAATGTACTATTACCCATTTATCGACAGAAGTACATGTATATGTCCTCTGTTTATTCACACACGAGAATGTCGATAAATCATAAAATAAGAAGACAGATGGCAGTGCTTTTAGATGTATTCCTTCATCTATTTGCCCGTCAAAAACATACCACAGAATTTTCAAAGACCTTATGAAGACGACATTCAAAACAATAAATAGTTTAACCTATTTTCACGTGAGCCAGATGGGAATTTTGTGTGAGAATTGTATCCTTTTTGGCATGAAAACGTTCAATATCGTATCTGCTACGTATAGGCTACGTAGCTTTTTACCATTGAACGCTTGGCTAGCCTAGCTGGTACGTACTGCTAGATAGCACTAAAAACTCATGCTAGCTAGTAAATCTATTATGACGTCATATTTATCTAAATTCATAAAAAACAAAAAAAAACAAATCAAATTTTATATATGCTAGCTTTTAGCAGTCGTACGAAATTTGTACAAAGTCTGGCGCGATGTTCTAGTAGTAATAGGAGTATTTCCATACAAAATGATTTTTTTTATAGATATTTTATTGTATATTAGCTACGTAGCTTATCGTTCAACATAGATAGATACCGAGGGCATAGCAGCTAGGCTAACTGCTACGATATTGATCGCAACCCTGATAACTACTTTAAAACAAACAAGATACTTGAAACTAATTTTATTTTCAAAATCATATCTTTTGTTTTCTGTAAAAATGTCATCCCGGTTTAAGTTGAGTTGTATATCATATACACAAAAGCAATAAGGGATATTTCAGTAATACAATATCTGAAAGCATCGAAGCTCACGTTTGTTGATTTTGGTATTAAGATAAGTTGTCATACACATTAATACTATAGCAAAGAGGATTGGTTAACCTTTTCAGGGATGAGCAAGTCGGTAAAAATGTGCAGATTGACTGGGCCCACAAAAACAAATAAAATTGGCAGAGAACAATATATAATGAATCCAATTTTTAAGAATGTTTACACTTAATAATATCATGATTTGATTTTTTGTTACTTTCATGAAATTGAAAATTGAGATGTACTGTTATAGATAGGTTCATGTTTTTATAACTAAGTAGTACAATGTATCTCCCTAGTGAATAGGGCTATGCTCAGATTGCTTTGGTTCTACCCGTTGAGTCAGTTTTACATGAGGACTGGCTCGTATACGGTTTATATTTTTTTTGGGGCGTTTTCAGCATTAAACACCTTTACAAAAGGAGCCTCGGTGGCCGAGTGGTAGTTCGTCATGACTACTAATGATCACTAGCCTGTCTACGCTGAGGTTGTGTGTTCGAATATCACCTGTGGAGGGTAGTGTTCAACTTCTATCTTAATTGACAAGGATTGCCAATTTTCCTACCGAAGGTCGGTGGTTCTCTCCGGCTACTCCGGCTTCCTTCACCAATAAAAACTGGCGGCCGCAAAATAGCCAAATGTGCTGAAAACGGCGTAAAAACCCAACTAAAAAAATCAATAACTTAAATTGTTACATGTATATTTTGTGAAAACAAAGCTCTATTTGTTTGGTTATTTTGTCATTTGGCATTTGAAAAAATTCACCTAATAAGTTTTAAATCGGCAAGATATCCAAAATCTTAATTTGGTTTCATGAAATATGATGTTATATCAAAGATTGCCAACAATCCATATGTACAAACATTTTTGATATTTTAAAGAAATACTTTAAGTAATTTTGCAGTAACTGCTGGTGATCAGATAGCAGATAGTTTGGTAGAACATTTGGTACATGTCTTTTCCACGGAATTTTGGTCTCATGACTCGCTATCTTTTGAGTAACATTTGGGTATGAAAACTACTGATCTTTTCCACCTATGAATATGTAGAGTATTCAGTGCAGTAGTTTGTATATTTCAATTCTATTGAGATTATTGCAAGTCTCCCCTTGTGTTTCAAAACATCAATTTGTATGTCCATGTAATGTTTCAGAAATTCGTTGTTATACCCCCGCTTTTTGAAAAAAACGGGTAATATATATTCGTTGTGTCCGTCCGCCTGTCCGTTCGTCCGACCGTTGTATCCGCAACTCCTCCTAAACTACTGAATGGAATTTGATGAAACTTTAAAGGATCTTTATTACATGATGCCATAGTGCACCTCCTATTTTAGATTTTGATCTAATGAATATTTGGGGCTATCCATACCAAAACATGGACTTTGACATTCATTGTGATAGCGGTACCATGATGCCATCCGCAACTCCTCCTAAACCACTGAATGGAAATTGATGAACTCATCTCACTGCTGTTGGAGTTTTCCTATCCAAAATATTGACATTTCCGTTCATGTGTCTTATGTAATGCGGGGGTATCAAGTAGTGAGCTTTGCTCACAGTACTTCCAGTTACACATAAATTGGCCTGTATCAGGGTATTACATGAATAAAGTTTGTTTCCGGGTGTATCAAATATACCTTTGTGTAAAACTAACACACGCCTGCTTATCTCTCTCATGCATAACAGCTGATAATTTTTAAATATTCACATTAATCTGCTTTATTTAATAAATCTAGGGATTTGATTCGATGGTATATTGTTTCATTCATGTCATTTGCGTGTGACTGTGCGTAGTCAGTTGTAGTTGCATACCAATCGGAACACACTCGGACCTTTCCGTCAATATCCGGTATTATTGACGTTGGACGGAAATTGCCGTGTGATGTTCCGATTGGTTGCATACGAAAATGTCTGAACTAAATTACAATCTCTTTCATCGCCGATATATTCGTTCGAAACACTTTCTGAGATTTTTCAGTCATATTTATGTTTATCTTATTGGGTAAAATACACACACTCAAAGCTCTATATTTTGAAATTACTCAGCGTATAGTGAAAATTTAACCATAAATATTTGAGTATGAGTTAGCATGATACCATATCAGGATGAAAATAAGGTCAAGTATATAGTACAAGTACTTAACATATCCAAGACAGACACATATTCCATTATAAATAGAAAGGTAAGTAGTAGAAAGAGCTGATTATAAGGACGTTTCAAAATGGCGGACAAAATGGCGTACCGGAAGTCTCGTTCAACACGAGATCTCGGGTAATCCCGTTGGCTAAATCTCGACCATAATGAGATCTCGTGAAAAGATGAATCATAACTTCCGCCAATATGGCTACCACATCACGTTTGTCTCGAGATCTCGCTTAAACTTAGATATTAAAACTTCCACTGTATTCTAATTCTCTTTAACACGAGAAGTTACTATATTCTTGCTAACTGAGATATATAAAAATAAGAGTTAAACCTTAGATATTAGGATTGTAAAAAAATAAAGGAAAAGAAAAAAGATAGTGTTTTTTTTTTTTTTTTTTAAATGATTATAGTCATAAAAATTATTTTACCTTTATTTCCAAGACAAATTTTCTCGAATTTCAGCCTCACAGTAAAAGTCATAACAATCTAAAATCATCCCTCGGAAGTTAGTATCTCCACTCGAGATTTTATCTAGCAAAATTTCAATCAGTTCTTGATCCTCTCCGATATAAACTCCATATTCGTAGACTTGCAATAAATATTTTAAAATGTTTTTGAAACTATCTTCCAGTGTTTCCAATAATACTGAGTTTGATCTTCTGTTTTCTTCATTCATTTCAAGAACATAACGATTAACGATCGATGACATGAAAAATGTAGCTGCTTTTACATGTTGAAAAATGTACCTTTCGCTTAATTCCTTTAACGTTAAAACAGCTTTTCCATAGTGAAACGGGTATACGGAATACGAAAACTCCATTTATCGAATTATATGAAATGAAGTTTGGAAAACGAGAGGAAATTTATTTAAAAAGTTCAAACAAATTGTATTATAGATCTCAGATATTTGGGGTTTTTTTTCTTTTTATTTTTCTGTTTGTGTGCTACACGTAGTAGTTATGACCTAATTAGAACATGCACTAACCAATACATAAAAATGTCTCCGTGCGAAATGTACATTATTGGTAATTAAAGGTAAAAACAAATTTAAGGGTCATTGAGAAGTCAAGCGAACAAAAGGTTAACTATCATCGACTCCGAGTAAACGAAAAGAGAATATGAAAATACAACTTACAGTTTAATGTATAATTATTTTACAATTGAAAACTAATATAACATGTATAATTGAACATTAATCGTTCAAAACGCCCCCCCCCCCCCCCTCTCAATTTCCACTAATAATCCATCTTTCAGTACATTCATTTGGGTTATAAAAGAATTAAAAAACAACAAAAATCTACACAAAAATAAAAAAAAACAAAACAAAAACAAAACAAAACAACACGACGTCATTTTTTTCTTTTTTCTTTATATAGTATGGTTTCACTACTTATATACATACTCATAGGCGTCTCGCTGGGAATTTAAATTGTTTATTATTCAGAACAAAAGTGAAATAAAATAAAATGGATGTCGATGGTTCCAATTTTAACTGTAAAATGGAGACAACATACACCAATGATTTAGATGACAGAGAACATGAAAGTTGTTTATTTATTCGCTTTTTTCCTTTCTACATTATATCTGCCTTCTTACTAAGCATTACAATACTGATCCTGGTTTTTGGATTGAAATCTGAAACGGAAACCGTTCCCATCATGACTGACATTCGTAGAATCGTAAAAATGATTGTCGATAAAGAATAATGACTATATCTGTAAATAGCAACTGGATATTTTGATAGATTAATGACTATAAAAGAAATGAAAACAGCGTGGGAACAACTGACCAATGTATTTTTTTTTTTATTGACATGCTTTGTTTGTTTGTTTGTTTTTTTTTTTTCGCGACACGAACTTATTAGTCGTGGAATGATTACATAATTGCTGTGTATTTATACGGAGAGCGGAACCTGGAATATTATTTCGAAAATCTAATCTACGAACATGGACAGACAACTTCCTTGGGATGATTTTCAAGTTGATCCTCCACAAGAAGTTATGGAGGAAATTCAAGAAATGGAGGACAACTACTACAGATTTGAAAAATTTCGAGAAGTAAGTACATTTCGCTTTCAACATAATTTATTTCTAATTGTACTGCTGTTTATTTTTTTTTATGAATGCTCATCTATATCTTTTTCATTACAAGGTTCCATGTCATTGTAACATTCGACTAAACAAAATATAAACACTAGATTTTAAAAAATAAAATTACTTTCAGAATATCCAAAGACTGAGAGAAGAAAGAAAAAGAAAAGCAGAAAACGAGAAGAGAATGGAAAAAAACGTAAGTATAAAATAAGTAAACATCCTCTACTAATAAAACATAGTGAAACTGCATATCCGCGAAGAATAATTACGTGTGTATCTAGAAGTAATGGACTTTTTATTTGAAAAGAAACAATTAGGGAATTGGTACGCAGATATAAATTTTAGTATCCTTGAGACATACCATCGTGTCAGTTAATTGAATGTTATCTCGAAACAATTAGTAACGGAATATAAATATATATATAATATTTTTTTTTTACACAGAAAAAGAAAAAAACAGAAAATGAAAAAGAAGTCTCATCTGACGTCAAAGGAAAAAAAAGTGGTAATGTAATTATCCGTTTTGTATTGTAATTATGATCATCATCTAAGCAAAACTTAGTTTTTATTTTATTTTATTTTTTTTTTTAATTTTTTTTATTAATAACTTAATTTATATATATATGGAAAGCATATAAAGCAAGCTTAGACCTACAGCTTTAAATAACATCATTATATTTTTTTTTCACTAATTTTTTAATTTTTTTTTTTTTTTTTTTTTTGCACAGAAAATACAAAAAGTCCATCCAATAAATTGCATTGTAATAGACAATTAGATAATACAAACACGAGTACCCTTTCGCCATCTTCTGATCAGTTCGCCCAACAGGGTTCGTCCCGAGACCATTCTGAAAATGTATTATTTTGTGAAACTTGTAATAGTGAATTCGAAAACCAAAAAGATTTACATGAACATAAATTAAGAGTGCACCAAAATTTGATGTCCCACACGTTAGATCATTCTTATCCGGTAAAAGCTAAAACATCGCGTGTAAATAATGACCGTAATTTTGCAATAAACTATCATAACGATCATTCGTACTATTTAAATTCGCATAACCAAAACGAGCAAGGACCGTCTAACGAACATTCGGGAAACGCTATTTTTTGCGAAAATTGTAATGATGAGTTTGAAGACGAAGAATCACTTAGTGAACACAGTCAACGGTTGCATCCCAACTTGTTTGCTCATCGCTCTAGATCTGTAGAGAAAGAGGATCCTCAAATACGTAATATTTTACGACGTTATCATAGTCTGATCAACAGATCTCATGTAAGAGGAAGGGTTCAGAACGAATACAATTTTTCATTTGCTCCAGATTTCCAGGTTTCCTACAATGCGCTTAGTTCGCAGATGGAGGAAATCTTTGCAAATGAAAATAACGCGTTCAAAATAAATATGTCTTTTGGTTTTATTTTGCAAAACATTGAAGGTGAGCTGAGATATTTCTATGCACATGAAAACGAAAGTTTATTAGATGAACCATTCCTTATCAGTAACAGAGCTGATTTTGATAGATTAAGAAAACTTCTCGGTACTAAAGATGTCTTAGAGGATGTTTTCCACCAAAGACCCAACACTAAGTGGACAGTTTTTCTCATAACGAACGTTCGATGGGTTGTCACGAAGACCTCATTTCCACTGGGACGTGGCCAATCCATTCCGAGGATAATGGTGAAGAGTAGGTCTTTAATTACATTAGCAAATCATCCCGACCGAGCTGAAACAAGAGAAGATAATTTATGTGCTTTCCGATGTCTTGCCTTCCATCGTCTGAGAAACAGGAAACGTTTGGAAAGGTTGACACTTTCACTTTTTAAAGAATTTACAGATAATAAAATTACTCCGCAAGCTTATAAAGGTCTCCCATTACACGATATAAGTGCTTTTGAAAATTGTTTTAGAATAAATGTAAACGTTTTCGAAACAACCGAAAAAGAAGCCTTGCAATTCGTATACAGATCTCTGGGGAAATACGAAGAAACGATGAATTTGCATTTATATAAAAATCATTTAATGTATATGAAAAACTTGGCTGTATACTTTAAAAAATACCAATGTCGAAGTTGTCATCATTTGTTCAAAACTTTACAAATTTTAAAACGACACGAAAAGAAATGTTCATCTGCCACCAAGCTCGTCTATCCAGGAGGTTATTATTCAAGACAGGAAAGTCTTTTCGAAAAACTCGACAACATCGGCATTCATGTACCGGAGGAAGATCGATACTTCCCGTATTTCATAACCTATGATTTTGAATCGATGTTAGAAAAAGTAGCATCACCAGACGTCGAACAAAACTCGGCCTGGACACACCGGCACGTGCCAATTTCATTTAGTGTCTCTTCGAATGTACCTGATTTCGAAGATGCCGTATGCTGTATAGAAGAAGACGTCGATGTATTGATTAGAAAGTTTGTTGAAAATTTACAACGAATTCAAATTGTTTCCACCGCTTTAATGACTGAACGTTTTACCGACATTTTTGACCAGATCAACGACGAACTGAACAGTTTAGACAACGACTCTGACCGACAGGAAAAGTCTGTTTTAAAACATCTTCAAACAATAAAAAAGGATTTAGAAGTGTATGTTAGTCAGATTCCCGTCTTGGGTTTTAACTCCTCCAAATATGATTTAAATCTTATAAAGTCCCGTCTGTCAAAATATCTCAATTTAAAGAAATGTGACAATAACCGGGTGTTTGTGGTTAAAAAGTGTAATCAGTATGTTTGTTTGGCAAATGATGAATTTAAATTTCTGGACATCAGTAATTTTGTTGCACCCGGTTATAGTTACGATCAGTTTTTGATAGCATATAAAACAGACCTACGCAAAAGTTTTTTCCCGTATGAATTTTTAGATGATTTCAATAAATTAGATTATCCAAAGCTCCCACCCTATGAAAGCTTTTATAGTTCCCTTAAAACGGTAAATGTGTTGGAGGAGGAACACTCAAGATTCCTTAAACTTACAACCGAATACGGTTACACCGTAACCGATGCCCTGAAATTGTTAAAACTAAAAGAAAAACCCTTGACTGGTCAACAAAATTATCAAAATTTATTGGAGCTATGGAATAAATATGATATGAAGACTTTCAAAGATTATTTGGTATACTATAATAATTTAGATGTTACTCCGTTTTGCTCTGCAGTCCACAAAATGATAGAATTCTATAACCAAAATGGAATAGATGTTTTTAAAAGTTGTATTTCTGTACCCGGTGTAGCCCGGGAACTGGTTTTTCGCTCTGCACAAGGAAAGGCCCACTTTGCGTGCTTCGATAAAAATACAGAAGAGATTTATAACACTTTTAAAAAGAATATCGTCGGTGGACCGAGCATTGTCTTTCACAGATACCATGAAAAGGACAAGACAAAAATAAGAAATGGAACTGAAACTTGTAAAACCATAAATGGCTGGGATGCGAATAGTCTGTATCTGTGGGCAATCGATCAACCGCAGGCATGCGGCCATTTCACTATCCGACGAGAGGAAAACAATTTCAAACTCGAAAAAAGAGACAAATACTTGAAAGCTATGCGTTGGTTAGAGTGGTTAATTTTGTCTCAAAAAAGACAAATTCAGCATTATTTTAATAAGGGTAAAGAATTTTCAGTTGGTCCCTACAAATTAGATGGTTTTGAAGCACAGACGAAAACAGCATTTGAATTTTACGGATGTTATTTTCATCGTCATAAGTGCCATTTAACAAAACATATTACAGATCCTGACTGGTTAAAACGTCAACCCATCGAACTCGAAAGAATCGAAAAACGACGACAATTCATACAATCTAGGGGTTTCAAAGTGGTAGAAATATGGGAATGCGAGTTCGATAAACTATCGAAGACTGATCAGAGCCTTAAAGAATTTTTAAAACAAAAGTGCAACGAACGTCCCTGCGATAGGAAAAGCACCATGACAAGAGAAGAAATTTTGGAAGCAGTTTCCAAGGACCAACTTTTCGGTGCCGTGGAATGTGACATCCATACCCCGCATCAGCTGAAACAAAAATTTGATGAAATGCCTCCCCTGTTTTCGAATACAACTGTTCAAAGTCAACATTTTGGTAATTATACTCTTAGGACAATGGAAAAACTCGGAATTTCCCAAAAGGACCGAAGAATGCTGGTAAGCGCAATGAAAGCACGTAAAATGTTAATCGCCACCCCTCTCTTGAAGTGGTATCTGGAAAAGGGTCTCGTTGTAAGTCGAATATACAAGGTAATAGAATTCACTCCAATCCGATGTTTCACTTCTTTCGTCGAAGACATAGTTAGAGCTCGTCGAGCGGGTGATTCGGATCCGGATTTGGAGATAATTTCGGAAACAAATAAATTATTAGGAAACAGTAGCTACGGTAGTATGCTTCTGGAAAAACTCAAGTTCATGGATGTCGAGTACTGCGACTCTCCCGAAGATGCCTCCAAGAAAGCAAGTCACAAAAATTTTAGAAAATTGACCGAATTGGATTCCGAGACGTTCGAAATAGAAATGGCAAAACGCAAAGTGAAACTAGATCTTCCCATACAAATAGGCTTTTTTATTCTAAACTATGCGAAATTAAAGATGTTAAGTTTTTACTACGACTTTTTAGACAAATTTATCGACCGAAAAGATTTCCAAATGTGTACGATGGACACGGATTCGTACTATTTCGCTCTGTCTAAGCATAGCCTCGATGAAGCAGTAAAACCAGAACTTAAAGAACAATTCGACCTTGAAAAACACCAATGGCTTCCCAGAGTTTCCCCAGCTGAAGCGTCAAGATGGGACAAACGTGTTCCGGGATTGTTTAAGCTAGAGGCTAGTGGTGATTGCATCGTAGCGCTCTGTGCCAAAACATATTGTCTCCAAAAAACGGAGGAGAATAAAAAAATTAGTAAATTCAGTTGCAAGGGAATTAATAAAAGAAACATTTCCCATCCCATAAATATGTACAAAGACGTATTATTTCAAAACATTGCGAAAGGATCTACAAACCGAGGATTTAGAGCCAGGGAAAATACGATGTTTTCGTACACTCAGATAAGAAAGGGATTTTCACCGTTTTACTGTAAAAGGAATGTTTTAAACGATGGAATATCCACGTCTTGTTTGGACTTGGAATTACGAATAGAAGATCGATAAATAAAAATATTATAAACACTTGATAATTTTAGTTGCAATCAACATTTTTTATATTTTCACGCGTATCATCATCGTTTTATTTTAATAATCTTACACTTTCGACGTTTTCGTTCCGCATGAACGCATATATTGGACGGGGTATTCGGTGGTCGTGTCAGAATATTGAGGTACACTTGGGGTTAACTTACCGTTTAAAAACGTTTCAAATATGTACGACTGAAAAAAAAAAAAATTCTCAGATGTTTTTCTTCTTTAGATATCCCCTATATAATAATAATAAAAAAATTAGACACTTGCAATATTTTTAACGTCTATATGTTATTTCGCAAAATTATTCAATTTCAATAATGTTTCACATTTTGTAGTCTTGTTCAAAATAAAATAAAACAACGATAATATTCTAAATGTTCGTACGATACTATGAAAAATAATAAAATCAAAATGATTGTAATAAAAAAAAAACCAATTTAGTTTTTGCTTTAAGTGTAATATCAACATCGCTTTATATTGCATATTTTGATAAACATACAATTTAAATTGCCGAATGTTCGTTAGATAGTCTGAGAAAAAAATATAATAAAAACTATCCTTTTAAAAATTCATTTAACTTTATTTCCCCCTCTTTTATTTAATTTTAATCCCTTTTTTTTAAAACTTATTGAAGTTTTATCCCGCCACTTATTTTAGTTGCAATCAACATTTTTTATATTTTCACGCGTATCATCATCGTTTTATTTTAATAATCTTACACTTTCGACGTTTTCGTTCCGCATGAACGTGTATATTGGACGGGGTATTCGATGGTCGAGTCAGAATTTTGAGGTACACTTAGGGTTAACTTACCGTTTAAAAACGTTTCAAATATGTACGAGTGAAAAAAAAATTCTCAGATTTTTTTTCTTCTTTAGATATCTATATAATAATAATAAAAAATTATTAGGTAGATTGGAAAATACCGAATTAAAAAAAGAATGGCAATTATCTTTAGTCATATCCATCCCCCTTTTTCCCCTCCGTAGTATTTATTGTCAGAGACGGGGGGACCTATCTACCAGTCACACGAAGATGGCGAAAGTTAACGTGATGTTTGTCGTTTTGTTTATAATGATGTTATGGGTGGAGGCATGCATAAGGAAGAGCCAGAACACCATGGAGTGTAAAACCTTAAGAAATCTCAGGAAGATTCCAGCAGATGTTAGACATCTGAGGATTATGAGGGCAAAGGAAATCAAATTAGAAATTACTTCCAACCTGACATCCTTAGAGGTTATATATCCGGGTGGAGATTTGAGGTGTGATAAAATTGATGACGACGTTTTAGAAAGAATCAGGATCTCACTCGGAGGAAAAAGGTGTCTGGTAAGTAGAGAAATGTTTTCATCGGTTAAGATTTCTTTTTAAAATGTTTTCACTCAAAAGATATACATTTACTTGCTGTCAGAAGACTTAAACAAAAACAAAAATATTAATAATAATAATTCAATCCATATCGTTTAAAAAAATATATATATATATATATAACTATCATGTTTAGACGGCGGCTTCGCCGCCGCCGCCGCCGCCGCCCCCTCCCCCTCCCCCCTTTCCCCAAGCAGGGATGGGGAGAGGAGGGGTGGGGGGGGGGGGAGGGATTTGAAATTAAACGAACAGTCTTAACGGTTTCTTTTAGTTTTTGTTGTGACATATAACATTTTTTATTTTCCTTTATTTTTTTATAACAGTTGTCCATACCGGTTCCAGTCATTACGACCGAAAGAAGAAGACTGCCCGTACTTCAGTCCAGGCGGAGACGAGAGACCACGACGTCCGATAATTCTACCACGACGTATAACACGACGTTGGCTAATGATCCTTCGCCTGTGGTCGAAGGTAAGAATTGCTTTTCTGATATTATTTTTCCGATGTAGAGTTAAACTTTGATTTTTTTATTAATTGCATTAAAAAAAAAAAAGACAGCAATCGTTATGTTAAAACTTGCATATTATATTGCACAAAGTCTCAAAGCTTTAACGAAATTGTAGATGTCTACACACACACAAAAAAAAAAAAAAAAAAAAAAAAAAAACCATAGTAAACGAGCTCGAGATTTGGATGTATAAGAACAATTTGACGAAATAGTGATTCTCTGTTCTTCTTTTCTATTTTTAGTGGCGACAGATTGGGAGATCAGCATATACGTCGGCATCCCGTTTCTAGGCCTAACTTTAATAATGCTGGCTTTCGTCATAAGAAGGATACAACGGCAGAGGAGGAGGAGGAGAGCAGATACTCCGAGACGCCATCATGTTCATGATAAGAAAGAGGTCAAGCACTCACCCAGGAGAAAGTTCAGTGTTGAAACGTTGGAGGCGAGCAGTATAGAAGAGTTTTCCATGATAAAACTAGATTAACATTCCATGGGACTTGTTCTGACTCTTTGTTTTATGTGTAAAACAAATGTATGTCATTATTCATTATGATAAATTTTTTAAATATGCGTGTGTGTGTGTGTGTGTGTGTGTGTGTGTGATTTTTATTTTTTATCAGAATTGTTAGTTTAACTATGTGTGAGGTTTTAATTAACATTCCCTTTGATTTTGATTGTGTGTATGTGTGTGTGGGTGTGTGTGTGTGTGTGTGATATCCATTATAGTTTCTTTTAATAATTTTTTTTCGAGAATGCTAATTAAGGAATGTTTTATGTATTAAAAAAACACGAATAAAAATAGTTGTCTCGAATATGTCTTTGATTTTTTTCTTCCATTTTTTTTATACAAGATTATTGGAATTCTTAAAAGTTGATCTTGAAAATGAAATTCCTTCATTTTGACACGGATGGATATGTAAGACGATATGATATATTGTTTTTACATATATGACATCTTTGCAAAATAAGAGAATTTTTTTTTTCAAGACTAACTGTTAGGAGTTTCTTTCGATGCAGGGAAAAAATAACAATTTTGTTTTACAGTTACATTTTATTATCTAAACGGTATCCATTTAATTTTTCTCGCAATTGTACCAGGCGGGTGAGCAATATTTTCATTCCCCACCGTCCTTTGTTTCTTTTTGTATATTTCACCAGATTTCCTGTTTGTTAACACAGCTTTCTGTTTATATTTTTTCATCCGAACAGTCTTAGTTTCGGGAGACTTTGTCGATGGAATTTCCACTTCCGGGATGGTCTGTGTCTCACTCTCGGAAGTCGGATTGATTGTTGCATTTTCTCTGGGTTCTATTTTCGTGTTGCCTGTAACGTCCTCCTTAGGTTTATCGCAGTTTTTAATCTCCTGAACAGAATGGATGTTTTTATCTCTATCAATATGTCTCTTCGGAATTAAAACGTATTCACTAGCCATCTTTCGTAATAATGCTATACTGGAGTGTGTTCACGATGGGTATTAAAAGTTTGGAAAGAAAATGTCTATATTTGACGAGCAATGACTTCCTCTTTCGAAACGTCGTCTTCGGTGTGGATAGTTTTCTTAGAATCGTCCTATACGGTTTCAGAGCTGACAAGTATCTTTGCGAAGGTACCAGTGACGAGTTATTAACAACGTTATGTATAATTTCGCACACAGTTTTTACTTGCTCAGGAGAGGAAGTTTTTAGCAATGCACTCTGTTGTTTAGCGTTTGTTGACGCGAGTAGCTTTATGTAACATAGATTTTTCTTCAGTCGTCTACTCATTGTCTTTCATCTTTATAAATCACCGTGAGTTCTCCCGGAAAGATATTGCTTCGAAGTTTATAATCCTTATCGCAGTTGGAGGTGAGACACACTACTAAATAACCATATGGGTTTTGCGTCGCTTTTTTAAATGCATCTAGAAAAAATTTCATTTGTCCAGGGAACATTTGTCTTGCCAGCGTCTGTATTTGTAAATTATCCCTGGGGTTGTCAAAGAGGACGACGTACTGAGAATTAAGAGATATTGTTCGACTGTATCGACCTTGTGGAAAGACCGATTGTGAAAGATACACAACCGACACGTTGAGATGATGAACGTGTATGGTAACGAGCTCCATGTAGTCGGGAGACTCTATTATTCTGTAAATTAAGTCATCTAATATCAATAGACAATGCTTGGTTGTTTCCGCCCAATTTAATAAATCCTCCCTCTCGGGTAGTCCTCTGTAAAATTCTATTTCCAATCCGCAGTCGTTCATTTCTTGGAAGGCCGGCTGCCATTGAGAGTATGCATATACGATTTTCGATGGACGTTGTGTAAATATTCCATTATCTACATTCTCAATAATTTTTTTAGTAAATTGCGTTTTCCCACATTGAGAGGGTCCAGCAACAAAAATAGTACACGGAGAACGAAAGGGGAGTAAACAAGTCATTTCCACCTCCTTAAATCCTAGAGTTCTCTCTTAAGTTAATCACTCTTAACGGACTACCAAACGCAGGTTTCTAATATGGAAAACACAGGTGATGTTAAATGGAAGAGTAAAAGGAAACTTTACTGTGCGATAGATAATAAGCATGGGATCACCATTTCGCGTCGGAAAAATAAAGTTTTCATAAGGATCCGAAAGGGAAAAAGAGACATAGCACTATCACCTCGCCTTTGGGAAACTCTGTGCGATTTGAAGGAAATAGTAGGTCTTTGTTTAATTTTTTTGGACAGTAATGAAAATAAATGCTAAATTAGATCGATACCTCAGTAATTTATATTTCAATGTGGAGCAACCGTCCGCCTTCAGGAGCCCTCTTCAGCTGTACAACAGAGTAAAGAAGGATAAAAAGTACAAGATCGGATTAGTGAGGATAAAGCAATGGCTTCAAAACCAGGATGCCTATTCCATTCACCGCCCCAGCAGAAGAAAGTTTAAAAGAACCAGAGTATTGGTGGGAGGCATCGATGATCAGTTTGACGTAGACCTATGCGACGTTCAGAATCTATCGGCTTTTAACGATTCCGTAAAGTTTTTGCTTATGGTAATCGACATTTTTAGTAAATATTTATGGGTGGTTCCTCTAAAAAATAAAACTGGTATTGCAGTTAAACAAGGGTTCCAAGAAGTTTTTGAAGGAGGGCGGATTCCCAGGAAAATTAGAAGCGATTCGGGTCGTGAGTTTACTTGCGTCGTTGTCGAAAAATATTTCAGGGAGATAGGAATCAAGCACTTTGTAACACGAAATGAAGGAAAGTGTAATTTCGTCGAAAGGGTTATCAGGACAATTCGAGGGCTCTTATCGAAGTACATGGCTCACAAAAATAGCAATCGTTACATCGATGTCCTAGACGATATAGTTAGATCTTATAATCACACCCCTCACCGAAGCCTAGGGAATTTAAGCCCCTCGGAAGTGACTAAAGATAAAGAGGCCGAACTGATATTATCCACATATTTCGAGAAAGAAGCTTCGAAAGAGAATACAAAACAAAATAAAATGGAGAAAAAAAATTACCAGCTTAAAAAAGAGACAAAGTTGAAAATAAAAAGGAAATCTGTTTTTAAATTTAAAGTCAGTGATATGGTTCGAATATCTTTTCTTAAGCGTCAGTTTCAAAAAGAACACGAGGAATCTTGGACAGGAGAAATCTTTAGAATATACAAGAGATATTTAAGACAAAATATACCCGTATATTTACTCGAAGACTTGAACGGGGAACCTTTGTTGGGATCTTTTTACGAAGCAGAAATGTTAAAGGTGGAAAAAGGGATAAAGGCGTTATGGAAGGTAGAAAAGATAATAAGAAAAAGACGTCGTAAGGGCATGCAAGAAGGACTTGTTAAGTGGTTGCACTTTCCATCTTCTTTCAATTCATGGGTACCCTTAAACGAAATTAAGAACATCTGAAACAAAATATGGATTTCTACGTCGTGCTTAGGAGTTCCGATTCGAAAATTTTTTATCCTTCAAATACAACCTCCAGATTTATCGTACAGTTGAACGAACAAATATCTTTGAACGGACATTGGTACGTCGGACTTGTAGAATTCGGAATAACTAAAGGAACGAGTCAGTCGAGGGAAATTTACGTTTATTCTAGTATCTGCGCAAATAGTATAGTCGGGGGGACAAAAAGCAGATTTCTGAGGAGAATTTCTTTGAAACCAAGAGAAAAAAACGTCGTATTTTCAAATCCGATGTACATGAGTGTTGTTACTAAAGATTTTCATTCAATCGAAATCGATCTCAGAGGGGATGACAGTGAACCAATAGCTCTAAACGTGGAGAAAACGACCGTAGTTTTGCATTTTAAAAAGTATCCGTTTCTACCCTAAATGGCAAATAGAGTGTATATCCCTGATACCGCGAAGTGGGTAAATTTTTTCAAAAAAAGTAGCGAGAAATCCTCAAATCAAGAACGATACATTATTTCCTCTAGACTAAGAGGCGGAAGCTTAGGAGGCTCAAGTGTTAAAGCGCCTCAAATTTTGACGATTGAAAACAGCGCCGATAAAAAATCTGATTCCCCGTCAAAAAGTGGAGAAGTGACATTGGTGTCACCCGTAGTTCAGAAAGTACATCAAGCCGAATTAGAAATACGACGCGAGAGGCAAAACTTCAAGAATAAAAGGAAAAGCCCAAAAGCATCCAGTCTATCTAGAAATTCGAAGAGGTCCAGAAAAGACAACTTTGATTGAGAGTCCACGATGTCGAAAGTTATAGAGGACGGTTTTACTGAAGGTGTTCCCCGGGAGCTCATGTTATTCAGTGTTCCTAGTCATCAAACGGCGATTACTCGTACATATTTCACACAATATAGACCCGTTTCTCAAATATCTGGCAACGGACCGATAGAATTCCATTTGTCTGGACAAACAACGGATTATTTGGATTTGAAAAGGAGCGTTCTCTACGTAAAATTAAAAATAACCAGGAGTGACAATAGTCCCATGATACCCGGGGAAAAGACTTCGGTCGTAAATAATTTGTTGCATAGTTTGTGGAGCCAAGTTGATTTTTTCTTACAAGGAAAACCTCTGTCGGGTTCTGCCGGAGCCACGTATCCGTACAAAGCGTATTTTCAAACTCTACTCAATTACGGAGATGAAGCTAAAAGTACACAATTGCGAAATCAGTTATACGTTAAAGACGATGCGGGACAACCAATGTTCTCTTCGGATCCAGTAGACGGCGATAATTTTGGACTAGCGGCTAGATACGACTTCGTTAAAGAAAGCATAAGCGTAGAGTTAGAAAGCCATCTCATGGAAGATCTTTGTAAACTAGATAGACTTATTTTGAATGGTGTCGACGTGGACCTTAAATTGTATCCCCAAAACACTCAGTTTTGTTTAATGTCTTCGGAGAAAGATCCATCTTACACAATAGTCTTGGAGGATGTTGTTTTTAAGGCATGTCGTGCCGAAGTTAGTGCAGGAGTATTAATTGGACATAGTAAGGCATTGGAAGATAGTACAGCAAAATACCCTATGATTAAAACATTCCTCAAAACAGCCAGCATACCAGCTGGTCAAACCAATTTCGTTTGGGATAATTTATTTCAGTCTCAGTGTCCAACCAAAGTGTGTGTTGGTTTAGTATCAACGGAAAGTTTAACAGGTATATATTTTTCTTTATTCCTTTCGGTAGTGAGAATTTAAAAAAAAAATCAAAATCAAAATTTTGTATTATTTCCTTCTTTCATCTTTAAATAACGGTTATTTTTTTTAAATCTTTACTCATATATCTATATATTTTTTTTTCAGGGAATTACACGAAAAACCCCTTTAATTTTCAAACATTTGATGTGAGGAGTGTTGGATTGTACGTGGATAACGTTAGTGTTCCTGGTCGACCATTTAAAATTGACGAAGGAGGTTCCGTTGCAGCTTACCGTAGTTTATTTGATATTACGGATAAAACTTTAACAGATAGTGGAATTGGTTTCACAAGAGAAGAATGGTCGAAGGGTTATGCCCTGTTTGGATTTCAGATACAACCGGAATTTGGAAGTAACGACTACCTCACATTGGTGAAGCAGGCTAATGTTAGACTTGAACTCACTTTTTCGAAACCTTTAAAAGAGACTGTTTCTGTTGTTTTATATTCAGAGTTTCCGTTTGCGTTTGAAATAGATTCGGCACGGAATATTATATTATCTAACCCAACTATATCATGAATGGAGAGACAATAATTAACCTGATAAGTTCCGACGTATATGCTTCCAGATATTTCAAGGGTGTTTTTGGAGCGGAACACTTAGACTTTAAAGTTACGAAACCCTCTCTAATATTCGTAAATCTAGAAAATCACTGGATCGTTCTGTATTTCGATCAGATGGAATCGTGTTACGGGTTTGACAGTTTTGGAAGAAACATCATTCGCATGAACGAAATGATTAGCGCATTTGTTTTAAATAACTGTAAACGATTTGTTTGCTCGACGTCTAAATTACAGAGTAGTAATAGTTATGTTTGTGGCCTGTATTGTGTTCTGTTTGGATTAACCGTTTGTAGAGACGAAATCATTGATATTTTCTCAACTAAGTTTTCTGATGATTTAATTCAAAACGATAGGTTTATTTATGATTTATTAATGAAATTGTATGAAATATAATATATATCAGAATTGAGTGTTTTATTTTTTTTGGCCCACGGGAGACTATTTGTATATTTCTAGTTTTATCGAGGTATATTATCAGGATTCTAAAAGAAGTTGTCTCGTTGATGCATTAGCGTTCATTTAATTAATGCTACAAAGATGCCATGAAATTACACAATATAAAATTTAATTTATTTATTAAAAAAAGATAAAAAATAAATTTAAAAAAAAAAATTCAGAAGTAATACATTTTCATTCTTGTGAAATCAAATTTCTCATTCTTTCCGGACACACTCTTGCCACGATATTTTCAACTTGGTTTTTGTCAACTTCAGCAAAGTCGTTCTCTATTATTCCCACAATGTCCCCTCTTTTCATGTTGCCAAAACATTCGTCGAAAAAGTTTTCTACCTTGTCCTCCCAGGAAGATAGACAACCGTTTTCCATGTGCTGGACCTGACTTGGATGTGTTACACTGCATCCATAACACGCCCTTTCTGATGATTCGGTAATTGCCGATTTTAATTTCGCCACAAACTGATTGTCAACTGCATCCTGGAGTTTTTCAGAATTTATTATTTCAAATAGTTTCTCCCACTGCGCTCGTTTGAGTGCGATCCCCCATCTCGTAGGTTTGATTGGATCGGATCTGGTGTAAAAAATTCGGAAATCGACAAGGACTACGAAATCTGTCTTAAAATCGTTGCATAATTTAGAAACGCAAACAAATTTATTTTCGGTTAAGTTCCAGGTCTCAGTCACGTTTTCTTGACAATCTACTGTACTGGCAAGCGCAATCATTTTTTCCTGGATCTGGTTCGATATTGTTTTAACTTTTTTCCACTGTTCATCATTTAACGAAATTGCTTTGTTTTCAACCACTGTAAAAAAAAAATGGGTAAAAACGAAATAAACAGGTTGATTTCAAATTCAAATTAATAAGATCAATAGTATCGATGAAATAATTCTAAATAGGGCATAAAAAATAAAACGGTATTATCGAAAACGATTTCTATTTAAACTTAGAAATTCTTTAAAAACAAAATACATACCTTCAGCGTTTTTATCAGCGAAAACAGTCAGTTGTTTTATTTTATGTCGTCTCTCTCCATTCCAGTCTCCTCTGTAAAAGTATACACAACCTCCCAGGTGTTCCATCGTTCTCAAAATTTTGTTCTAAAATTCTTTGGATAATAGATTTATATATACTACTCTATCCCACGTTTTTGATAGAACCTGGTTGTTTTTCTGTAATAAAGTTGTCATCGTTCGGGTGTAACATAATAAAAAAAACTCACAAAATTGGTCGTTTTAGCTCATAAAACAAATACATTTATGACGAGGCAGAATGTCAAATATTACAAAACATCGTAAAATACTCATGGGAAACGTTCGTTTTATCCCATTAAATTGATATATCTATATCGAATGAAATAAAAATTACTTATGCATAATGATAATAATTGTCTTCAGAATTAACATATAAAGCAAACACTATGAACAGAGACATATCCAGTTTCTTTTTCGAAGCAATTAGATGCTATGTATAAGAAAAAGCTAAATAAAGTAAAATTTTCATAACAATTTTCATAAGGGAAGTTAAGAAATACCATAGGGATATAACTGATTTATTTCTGAATGTTTTTTTTTAATTTATATTTATTTAGTGTTTTTTTTTTTTTTTTTTTTTTTAATTATTGCAGTATCCTACGACTTCTTAATTTTATAAACGACAATAGTTATTTCAAATAACACACTCTATTCATCATTTTTTTTTTAATAATACTAGTATTTAAAGTTTCACTCTCAGTGTGTGTGTATATATATATATATATCCCAGTTAGCATTAATTTAATAGCTTCTCGTGTTAACGAGAATAAGAATACAGAGGAAGTTGTAGCCTAAGTTTAAGCGAGATCTCGAGACAAACGTGATGTGGTAGCCATATTTGCGGAAGTTATGATTCATCTTTTCACGAGATCTCATTATGGTCGAGATTTAGCCAACGGGATTACCCGAGATCTCGTGTTGAACGAGACTTCCGGTACGCCATTTTGTCCGCCATTTTGAAACGTCCTTATAATCAGCTCTTTCTACTACTAAGGTATGTTTCATCATTCTTTTACTAAATAAATTTTATAATCGGATTTATTCCTTAAATAAATAAATCGTGTTAGTTTTCAGTGTTTATTTGTTGTGCTTGTGAATGTTCATTTGTCTTTTGGGGTTTATCTGTCTAATGGATTTCGTTTTTTGGTTTGCTCCTTAGGTATAAAATGTATCACAAAATACCGATACAACAAACAGTTAAGGCGAGGATATACATGAAAAAAACATACATATAGACGAGGGTTTGGATAGGAGTGTCTCAAATTCTTTATTTAGTTGACCTTTGACCAATTTTTCTCTATTAAGTTTAAAAAGAACTGCTTATCATATCAGGTTTAAATTTCAAACTTAAGATAAACTGAGTTAAAGTGTAGTTTTGTTATTGTTTAAGGTGCAAGTGACATGTTGGTTTTTGAAAATATTGTTTAAAGTATAACACGAAAATAGATTTTTTTCAGGACATTCTTTTACTATGTACATTTGTTACTTTCTGTAATCAATGATTTTCCCTCAAATCCTGTATCAATTTTGAAAGTATTCTTTATACGTTGCTCCTAAGATGAAGTCATCCTTATTAAAGTTTTATGGGCGTCATCATGACTTGGTTGACAGGTATGAAAAAACCGTTTCCCAAATGAAAATGGACCTGTTCCATTGATATTATCCCTTCCTCATATCGGATTTGACATGAACAGCATGGCGGGTGTCCTGCAGGAAGCAGAGACTGCTTACTCTTCCGGAGCACCTGAGTCTACCCCCGGTTTTTTGGTGGGGTCCATGTTGTTCATATGTTTTTAGTTTTTAATTGTAGTGCATGTATTGTTTTGGTCTTGTCTTCGTTGTTCTCCGGAGTTTGTCAGTTGTTACGATTTTTCTCTGCTTCGAATATCCCTTTGGTATTTCTTGACTTTACTTATACTATATGACTTTACAAATTTCTATTCTTCACTTTATAAGGCCATTATTCTGTATTCATTAAGATTTCAGACCATTATTCTGTATATTCATTAGGATTTCAGACCATTAAAATTTATTCTCTATTCTTTAAACCTCAGGGACTTCTAAAAAATCAACATGCCAAAAAAATTTTTTTGTTTTTTTTTTTGACAAGCCATGCATAGTGACGGAGGAAAAGTAAAAAAAAATGTTACCTGGTTGCATTTGTTAACGCCATCGTAGTCGCAGTCGTTATTGGATATTAGTAGCATCGGCTAATTTCGTTAAGGCCAGGCAATAAAAAATTAAAACCCTAGAAATGATGAAAAAACTGATACCTAGATGGCTCACTGCAACAGCTAGCGCAAATTATATTCAGTAACCATGAAATGATTATTAATAAATCACTTCCTCCTGTATCATGTTTCAGTTGCGATATTTGAAATTCAGGCAGTGGAATTTCAGTACTTTGAAAACATCAGTGAGATACGATTTGCAAACATAGACGTATCAGTACAGACATTAGAATGGGTTATAAATGGAACATTCCAGATATAGCTGGTATATGAGTCCGAAGAATGGTAAAATCCTGAATGTAGCCTCTTTAAACATGAAAAAAAAACAAAATTGTAAAACGATTTTTGTATCGGCCAAATTAAAATGGAATTGTGTAAATGACTAACATCAAATAGCACTTACAGTTACTGAGAAACGGACCGCTACATTTGTAATCACAAACGCTAGATGTGACTCACTGGGGCATGAAAATCAGGACAAAAACACCTAATATGCAGACGTACACTCCCGGCTTAAGGAATTTACATGACATGTACTTGACTTGCCATGTATAGTTACTGAGAAACAAACCTAATCCAAAACCTTTAACCTGATCATTGGAGCGTGAAAATTAAGCCAATAACACACATTCTGCTAAAGGAATTTACATATCGAATACAGTTGATCTACTATGTATAGTTACCGAGAAACAGATCTTATCCAAAAACATTAACCTCACCACTGGAGTGTGAAAATGCTTAATAAACAACAAAATGGATAACAGGAAAGGTCAATAATGACGTACGCTACCCAAAATACAAAACACAAACACGACAGAGAGTCAGGATATACTGACTTGCTATTTTGGTACAGGAGTTAAACCTGTTTTACGGGTACCCAAACGTCCATCCCCTTATCTATCCTGACACTCTGGTGTATAAAACCATAATATAAAATATAATACAGTATGATTACCAACAATGTGACTGCATGCTGGAACAGCAAAAATTGGTTGGGCGGTACATAATTTAGATATCAGGGTCAGGTGACGTGCTCGTTTTAGGAAAAATGTGCTCGTTTTAGGAAAAACTGTTAAACTAGCTATAAGGCTCTCATAGCTGCAGGTCGGATACTGTCGCTCTTTTAAACGAAAAAGTCAGAAATAACATCAATTACATGCTAGTACCTAAATACCAGCACAAGAGTTGATGTGTAGAGCATACTTGGTGGTAAGTTATTTTAAGTTTATTAACAACAACTACCCCAAACTGGGTTAACATTGATGAACTAGTTGGCATGACATTCCTTGTCAACGCCACCGAGAAAAGCAATACCAATCGTGTGTCTCGCTTTCAGCGACTTTTGTCGCATCCGTTGTTCCTCAATAATTTAGGAGGTAAAATTGAATACTTCCTCCCACACTTTAGTGTTTGAAATAGGGTCTGATTATGAGAAAGCGAAATGTTTAATTTTGGACTAAAAAAAGCAAAAATAAAATTTCTTCTGATGAACATTATCCCTTAACCTGATTTCCATTTAAAATGGATATATCTATAGCAGAAAGACACCACTA
Source organism: Mytilisepta virgata (assembly GCA_028015205.1). NCBI lineage: Eukaryota > Metazoa > Mollusca > Bivalvia > Mytilida > Mytilidae > Mytilisepta > Mytilisepta virgata. Next base: position 158,539 of record JAPWFG010000015.1, read on the forward strand.
GCATTATAGAAGTCGATTGAATGAAACAACACTGCTTAGTTCTGGACCTACTTTGCCAAAAGAAGGCAATAAAGCAGGCACAAAACCGTTGGCTATGATTGAGATTCTGGTTGACAGTCAAACTTAGTCTAACATAGAACCTTGTGGAAATATATGAAACCATATAGCAATCTGGAACCTAATTAATTGCAATAATACTGAAGTGGTCATCTTTCAGAATTGTACCTTCACCCAACTGCCACGTTAGTTTCCAATCGACTGGATATCAGATATTGATCTTATAGTTCATTGTCACATATATATTAATCTAAGTTTGGTGGTTCCTGCCATTTTAGTGGGATCATTCGATGTAACTTTGAAAGATTATCACCTAAGGTCCAAGTTGACATGTTTGTTTCAAGATGGCTCTGTAGTTACCAATCTAGAGAAAAACTATATATCTTTGAGATGGAAACCATCTCTTTAGGGCCTCGCTTGCAAGCACCCTTCTGTACAACTAACCTTAATGGTTTAAGTGAGTGGCGTGCTCCTTCAGGAGACTGTAAACCATCATACAAACATTATCGCCCTTTAACTCTGAACAGTATTTATGACAAGACAGTGGACTCCATGCAGTTCTCAAGTAACACAGACCGAACGAGATTTGTAAACACGGGCTTATGATCTGCAAAGTTAAACTAAGAATGACCTTCAAGGTAGAGATTTCTACTCAACTTATGACAAACCTTCTGTTAGTGTTAAACAATCACCCAAAGTATCATAACTGAACTCCAAGTGTTTCTCAAGTTATAGACCAGACACAATTAGGGGCAAGAGTTCCATTTGGCACTCCCCATGTTTATCCGTCTAAGATATATATACACAGCTTGGGATGCCATGCGGAACTCTTTCCTAATTAGTTAATATGGACCTATATTTTCCAAAGTTAAAACTAAGATTGTGACCTTGACCTTCAAGATAAGACTTCAGCTCTGTTCACGACACACCTTCTAGCAGTGGTGGATCATAATTAAAATCACAGGGGTTCTCAAGTTTAAGACAGGACAAGGTTTGTAAACATGGGCCTATAATCTGCAAAGTTAAACTCATATAGTGAGGTACAGATTTCTACTCAATTCATAACACACCTTGTATTAGTGGTTAGCAATCATGCATATTATCATCATTGAACTGCGAGTGGTTTTGAAGATGTAGACCAGATACAATTAGTGAATATGGACAAAGTTAAACTAATATTGTAACATTGACCTTCAAGGTACCAGATACAATTAGTGAATATGGGCGATATTATACTAATACTGTGACCTTGACCCCCATGGTACCAGATACAATTAGTGAATATGGATGATGTTAAACTAATATTGTGATCTTGACCTTCAAGGTACCAGATACAATTAGTGACTATGGACCAATTTAAACTAATATTGTGACCTTGAATTTCAAGGTACAAATTTCAACTCAATACTTGACATACCTGAACAGACGATAGATCACTGAACTCAAAGTGGTTCTTAGGTTATATAGCAGACATGATTAATCTGTTCAATATACGTAAAGTCAAATATACCAAAGCGATATTTGAAGGAGGGGAAAATCGAAAACAACTGACAAACTCCGGAGAACAACGAAGAACAGACCAAAACAATATAAACACTACACTAAAAAAATTTGAACCCCACCAAACAAACTGGGGGTAGATTCCAGTTGAGAAGAGGAAGTAGTCTCTGTTTCCTGCAGGACACCCATCATGCTGCCCACGTCAAATCTGGTTTGAGGAAGGAACATCAATGAAACAGGCCCATTTTCATTTGGGAAACGTTTTTTTCATACCTGTCAACCAAGTCAAGATGATGTCCATAAAACTTTAATGAGGATGACTGCAACTTAGGAGCAACATACCCCTGCCTGAGTTACTTTTCTGTCATAGATGTGTGGCCCTAATAAGATTTTCAAGTTTCCACACCATGAGGAATTGATATAGCTCACATGGATCTTTGGTCCAGACAAGATGTACTAATTAAAGATCAGAGAGGTTGGATATTATCTCATATTTCCCTAAGGGTCATAATGTAACTATTTTAGTCTGCACATCCATAAGGGCATTATTATTCAAACCAGATGCTCCAATGACACTGTAACTTGTAAAATAAATAACCACTGAGTGGGCTCTATTATCCTGAGAGTATCACCTAATCTGGGTAACAGCATGAAACTGATACTAGAATAGAGAATGGAAACTGCTCCCATGACACTGTAACTGGTAAAATAAATAACCACTGAGTGGGCTCTATTATCCTAAGAGTATCACCAACTCTGGGTAATAGCATGAAACTGATACTAGAATAGAGAATGGAAACGGGGAATGTGTCAAAGAGACACCAACTCGACCAAAGAGCAGAAAACAGCTCAAGGCTACCAATGGGTCTTCAACGCAGCGAGAAAATCCGGCACCTGGAGGAATAAGTTAACTGTAAATTTACTTTTATAAAATATTATTTTGACATTGATTTGTTATTTGATGTTTAGGGTTACTATCATGGCCTCTTGGGTTCCAACATATTTGGACTTTAGCACAACCGATGAGTCGTAAATCCATGAAATATGCACATTAATTTTGAAGCCAATGTTTTCATTCTTTTATAAGCTTTCTAAAATATAAAGAGAAATTATTTCATACAACCAAGTATAAAATGACAACAAAATGTGGGTTGGGGGAGCAGAGGTTGGTTCTGTCTAGAGAATTGAAGTATTGTGTTCTAATCTCATAAATTATCCTAAGACAATAGTTTGGTAGGAATGAGATAATTTGTCCTCAACTCACAAACAGGATAAATGGAATAATATTTTTATATTACCTCATTTTTCTTACTATCAATGGCATAAATAATTCAAGTAACACTTGTGATAGAATTTTTGAAATTTTATTCCATAGACTGAATTTACTATGAAGAATGTAACAATGATATGATGCTGTCGATAATGTTCATGAATGTTCATATGCATTTCACAATATTGATCTCATAAATATTCATATATGCATTTCACAATACTGATCTCATTAATATTCATAAGATGTTTAAGATGAAGTTCATGAATATTCATATGCATTTCACAATGGTCCATTAATATTCATAAAGATGTTATAGTTAAACAACTGATGTTGACTGTGTAAGTATATAATTACTGGCCATAATGTCCATTAGTTATGATGGAAATAGAAAGACTTTTGTATAAAAATTTACAAAATTGCACATTTTAATTTTCCATTCATTTTCTCACTCTCTCTCTCACACATACATTTGGACGGAATTGAAAGGGATACCAACATACACATCTACATCACAACAACTGTGATGTAATCCTACAATTTTCAAGTTGTCATGAAGTCATTACAAAAAAATAAATATTTGCCATGATTTTTATAAAATTTATACAAAACTGATAATTTTGAAAATCTTCCATTTTTGTATTAAGTGCCATGATTTATCTAAATGGAAAATTTCCAAAATCCCAGAATTTTTTATTAAAAACATTTTGAGATGGTCCCTTAGCTGCAGCTGGTCCTCTGAAGAAAGGAACCAGTTTTTCACTATCTTGCCATGATTTTCATTTTCTTGCCATGATTTCAAGTTGCCATTAAACATCTGCCATGATTTCAAGCTTATTCTGATGATATACATAAATTTAAATTGTCTTTTAATTAAAGCAAACTTCTCCTATGCTAATAGCAAATTCTTGGTTCTCCAAACCAACATCTTTAAGTTTAATATCTGTAATTGGAAGTACTTCTGATCTTTCTGATTTTACATCAAAGACCATTTCTCCCCACTTGTTATTTTTCTGAAAGTAAAAAAAAATCAACTATAAGCATGATCAGAATTACCTACTTTGATTCAGCAGTCAACCTAAGTGTTAATTTTGACAACTGTGTATGAAGAGCAGAAATGACACTTTGGCAGCCATTTTACTATGTATACAAAAGGAGCAGTAATGGAAAAATCCTGACTTCCAAAAGATGAATTCCACTTTAAAGCAGAAGAAAGCCAGGTCTGTTTAAGCCTGTATATAGTTTTTAACTTTGATCTTGAACAAAGCAGAGCAAGTTACAATACATTCGAAGACTAGAAATATAATTTATCAGCTCTGTTGTCTACAAATATAGTTCTCCATTATAAATAACATATTTTTCAATTTTTAATATCTTATTTTGGCATCAACAGCTTAAGCATCAGGGTCCCTTTTCAGCAATTCTTGTACGATTTACAATCGAGACTGATTCCAGGACATTAATAGAAGAGATATACTAAAGACCTACCATATCACACTTAATTCGTCATTATATCTTTAACCGGTTTTCCAATATTTTGATCTCGAGCACTGCTGATGAGTTGTCAGTCAACCAAATTGCCATATAGTGCATCAAATTTGTTTCAGTATTTTGTAATACGTTTTACTACTACAAACATAATCCTATGAATTTTTGTGAAAAGAGATCCAGGAAAAAGGATTTTCAGAAATCTATCACCCATGACTTGGGACTATTAAACTTACAGCACAGTTGCCAAACATCTCCACTCTCGTAGAAGAAGGATGGTCTAGTTTTTTAATATCTGTCTCTAGGCGTGTTTCTTCTTTTGACCACAAGATAGACTCGCTAGGGTCAGAGTTCAAACATTTGTATGTTATCCTTTGTCGTGCTTTTGTAGTGTGCATCTGGAGCATCTTCAGTTGGATTTCTTCAATCTTATATTCAAACTGAAAATGTAAAAAAATAAAATAAAATGCTAAAATTTCATTTTACCAAAGATCACAGGTCTAAAAATATTCTAAAACCATTAAATGCTATTTTATTTATGGTTTGTCCAACATGTTATGGTAAGAATATATTAAGGCCTAAAACAAAATTTTTTTTTTCAAGTATTAAACCAGACCAACCCTAACATTTAGGTGCTAAAAGTGCCTACCATATAATTTTTTTTAGCAATTTTCAGAAAAGCACTGTTAAAGCCAGGAAGGGCCCAATATATACAAAGTTTTGAAAAAATAAAAAATAAAAAAAAACCTACATACATGTAGCGACCCTAATTTTGGGACTGAACACAAATATGGTAATATAATTCCAATGTTGTTTTCAAAACATCAAATGTAGTAATTTCATTGGCTAACAGCAACTTCCGGTAAAAAGTTTATAACTTGATAAATTCCTTCATGACGTCGTGCATATGAATACGTACGCATGCAATAAAATGCATGAGGAAAATATTAATTTCAAATTGAAAACGTCATAGTTCTGCATTACTTTGGAATTATAAGTAATAAAGGTTATTTTTACGGAATTTATCAATGTGTAAACTCGGGCTTATCACTCACAAACTTTGCATAAAGTTCTTAAAGTCCTTTGGACTTTATTTAGTTTGTGAGTGAATCGCCCGAGTTTACACATTGATAAATTCCGTAAAAATAACCTTTATTACTATAGTAAACTGCTTAATTACATTTTCAATCAATCATTTTTACCAAAAGAATGCAAATTTGTTACCCTTATCTAGTGTCAAAAGTTAAAGCAACTTTTCAGTTAGGGAACATAATTATAGAAACCAATGTACACATAATACAGGCAAAAATGCCACACGTGCACATGCGTGACACCTGCATTTTACATGTGTGTCACCATATGTGTTAGAGACGTTTCATGTCACGCATGTGACACGTTTGCAAAATGCATGTAATATGCATGATTCACACATGTGATCATGCGTGAGAAAACACACCTGTGTCACATGTGTTTTCAAACATGCATTTTCAGATACATGTCATTCACATGTGTGTGTCACACATGTATTACATGCGTGGCATAAAGCGTGCATATCACGCATGTGACACACCTGTGACACATGGGTTTCCAGGTTCATGCCTGACACATGTGGCATTTATGCCTCTGAATCAACAGCAATCTAACCAGTTTCTGCAGTTTATTTTGCCTTCAAAATGTATTTAAAATAGCATTAATCAATAAAAACAATCCAATATTTTCTAAATGCAACTTACCGGTAATAAAACATACCAGTAACTCAACGGTTAACACACAGTTACAATGAAAATGTTGATACGGTCACTAAGGTGGATATTTAACCTGCTAGCTCATAAGGTAGCTGTTTTCAAGAAGACATATCACCCTACCTTGAAACTTTATTCTTACTTCAAATTGAAAAGTCTTTGCTCTTACTACTAAATGCTGTGTGCTTAGAGATGAAGTTTAAAAATATTTGGTATTAGAAGACATGGGTTCAAACCCACAACTTTCAGCATTAGAAGAGACCCAATACAGCATATGTATCTAAATTATACCCTAACCTCTTGATTTCCCAGAATGTCGTGTGCAAACCACTGAGGTCTTGTATCTTTTGTCCATCTTTGGTCTTCGTGCTAAAAAAAATTAAATATATATATAAAACATACATATACAAAATTTGCATTTTTCACCTTTCACAAAAAAATGCTCCGCTGGACGCAGCTAGATACGACCGCAGATGTCGAACCCTGAATAGTTGGGGCAATTATGAACACAAAATTCAAGCTTGATACAATACTGAATTTGGATTGTGAATAAATATTTTACACAGCATAGGTTTCTGACACAGAATGAATGTTGTCTAAGAACTTAAAAATTTTTAATTTACCTATTCAAACCATATCAGTATTATTTGTTTTTATATATAAATCAGAAATAACCAATTTAAAATTTAAAATTGGGCACACATATCAATTTCTTGCTATTGTGCAATACTGTGCAATTGAAAATTTCTTCAAATATTTGACACATAATAGGTTTCTGACACAGAATAACTGAAATCAAAGAACTTAGAATTGGTCATATGATTTGAATTTATATTCAATTTTTTGCTTCTTGTGCAATACAATATGCTGTGCCCCCCCCCCCAAAAAAAAAAATAATTTACCCCTTTTTTTAGCTTTTGTGCAATACACTATGAAGTTGCACATTGACCCCCCCCTCCCAAAAAAAACAAAAAACAATAAAATTTATTGTAACCCCCCCCCCCCTTTTTTTGCTAAAAAAATTTGAAATTTTCTTTTTAATTTATGAAATATGAAATGAGAAAAAAATTACCCCCTTCCCAATTTCTCATTTACCCCCCCCCCCCTAAATTTTGTTTTCAACCCCCCCCCCCATTTCTTTATACTTTGCAACCATAACAGCCCATTTAAATACACCATAACATATTTAAATAGAAAATGACATCATAGTCATGGATGGCAAATTTTAAATATACATAATTTAAAAGCAGTTTAGATAAGATAAACAAAAAAGCTTCATCAGCACATTTTATATTGGCAAATTTCCAATGAAGTTCATTAGAGTTATTGGCAAATTTCCAATGGAATTTGTTAATAATAAAGTTTTGATAACAGGGCACACATATCAATTTCTTGCTTTGCGCAATACTGTGCAATTGAAAATTTCTTCAAATATTTGACACATAATAGGTTTCTGACACAGAATAACTGAAATAAAGAACTTAGAATTGGTCATATGATTTGAATTTATATTCAATTTTTTGCTTCTTGTTCAATACAATATGCTGTGGAGAATTGCCCCCCCCCCCCCCCCCAAAAAAAAAAATTTACCCCCTTTTTAGCTTTTATTTTGGACCCCGATTTGGACCAACTTGAAAACTGGGCCCATAATAAAAAAACTAAGTACATGTTTAGATTCAGCATATCAAAGAACCCCAAGAATTCAATTTTTGTTAAAATCAAACTAAGTTTAATTTTGGACCCTTTGGACCTTAATGTAGACCAATTTGAAAACGGGACCAAAAATTAAGAATCTAAATGCACGGTTAAATTCGGCATATCAAAGAACCCCAATAGTTCAATTTTCAATAAAATCAAACAAAGTTTAATTTTGGACCCTTTTGGCCCCTAATTCCTAAACTGTTGGGACCAAAACTCCAAAAATCAATCCCAACCTTCCTTTTGTGGTCATAAACCTTGTGTTTAAATTTCATAGATTTCTATTTACTTATACTAAAGTTATTGTGCAAAAACCAAGAGAAAAATGCTTATTTGGGCCCTTTTTTAGCCCCTAATTCCTAAACTGTTGGGACCAAAACTCCCCAAAACAATCCCAACCTTCCTTTTGTGGTCATAAACCTTGTGTTAAAATTAAATAGATTTCTATTTACTTATACTAGAGTTATTGTGCGAAAACCAACAAATATGCTTATTGGGCCCTTTTTTGGCCCCCGATTCTTAAACTGTTGGGACCAAAACTCCCAAAATCAATCCCAACCTTCCTTTTGTGGTCATAAACCTTGTGTTTAAATTTCATAGATTTCTATTAACTTATACTAAAGTTATAGTGCGAAAACCAAATGTCTTCGGACGACGACGCAGACGACGACGACGACAACGACGACGACGACGCCAACGTCATACCAATATACGACCGCAAAAATTTTGCGGTCGTATAAAAAGTTACTGAAACTGCTTCATTAAACATGGCTCAGTCTGAAGACCACAATAATACATCTATAGATTTACTTTTCACTGAAATAAGTTCAGTAGAACCTAGATGGCAACTGTTGAAATCTATCTGAGTTACCGAAGTTTGTTCAAGTACACCAGAGCAACACCATATGCGAGATGGTATAGCTGATCTTTATCATGAAATATTTCTGAATTAGCATTTAACATGTTAATCAATCATTATAACAGTTATGAAATCTTAATTACATTGAAAGTAAATATTTATCTGTCAGACTCTGATCTATCTTTATCTGACTCCTGTTATGCTAGAAGTTTACCTCGAGAAACTTGGGTTTTTTTAACATTAAAATAAAGGGACAATTGACAGGACTCAAGATGGTTCAAGCCATAGGTGGTGTTCGTGCAATTGAAGTTTGACTTTTACTTCTAACAGTGATTATCAGTTTCTGTCTCCATCTTATTTAGGGTTTTCAAGTATGAAAATCAAAACATAAAAATATTACGATTCTATGATTGTGGTTGTATTTTTTCTTGTTATATCATGCATGTGGGTCTGCCTCCAAAATCTGCAATACCGTTATTTTTTTCTTTGTCTCAACAAATGTTTAAGATCAAACACATTCGAACAATAATTATACAGCTCTTCAAATTTTGATGATATCTATCCATACCAAAAATCTGCATAACAATCCTGCTATGCAAATCTCACTGTGTACCTCATTTAGTTTCTTCACTAATAATCCTACGAAAAAAACTGACAGCTCATTCATTAGAAGACTTACATTTTTAATACCAGCTGGAATACATGTCTCACCATTCATTTTCATCCTACAGTATACCTGCACGGCATCGATAAAGGTTCCACCATTAGGATCAATATAATACCAACCTGAAACAAGGGTAAAACTTATTGACCTCAAAGCCTTACAATGGGAGCATGAAAACAGAAAAATCCTTGTCCCCTCCCCATCCCCCCAGCAACATGTCTGTTTTGAAACCTACACAAAGTTCAAATCATATTTTTCACAGTACTCGCCCAAACAGAAAATCCTGACAACATGCGAATCTTCATAATGTGACACTCCATAAAGTTTCATTAGCATCATGCAAGTAATATAGGAGGGGTTACAGACAACAAATGGATCAACTTTTTGTTAAAGATGCCTATTAAAGTCTAAACAGCCATATCTTTTACATTTCTTGTCCTAACAGAAATTCCTGACAATATGCACATCTCCATAGAGTGATCTAGCCATATCTTTTAAATTTTTTGTCCAAATATAAATTCCTGACAACATGCACATCTCCATAGAGTGATCTAACACTCCAGAAAGTTTCATGAGAATCATACAAGAAATGTAGGAGGAGTTGCGGAAAACGTTATTTCGGACAGACAGACAGACTGAAACCTATATACCCTCCCAAGATATGACCTTAACCCTGACAAATCAATTAGTAGTATAATTTAGTATAATCGTACCATCATCCATGTCTGGGTTCTGCAAAAGCAGATCTCTACAGGTGATGCCTGGGTTATGTTTTTTACCATTAGGTATTTTTGTACGGTGAAGAGCTTCTTGGATTCTGGACAAGTCATCATGGAGGTGTGGAGTTTCCTTGCTTGGTTCATCACCATACTAAAATCCAATTAAAAAATACATTTTTTTTTTATCTTTCTCAGGATTCATGAGATTTTGCTTGATGCCATTATCCGGTTCGAACCTTGAAAATTGGTACGTTACTGGGGCCCTGCCAATCATGAGCAAACAGATGAAAAATACAAGATTTCAATACAAACCAGCTGAACATGCATAAAGGAACACACCCCAATTCTTTTGTTTGTTTGTTTTTTTTTGGTGCAGTATATTCTTTTTTTTTTTACTGTGTTACTACCAGAAAAAAAAAAAACATCAACATAAAAAATCAAAGTACTAAAAACATGAAACTTTTTATGTCAGACAATGCTTTCCAATGATAAGGATTCAAGAATTGACGCGAACAATTTAAGTGCAATTGTACAGTGCATTACATATACTTTTCATTTGTAGATATTATAATGTTACTGTAACTTCTTCTTCTCTGTATTAACCTCCTTTTATAAGGAGCACCTCCCAAAGAAATAAAATTAAGCTTAAAATATCTTAAGTAAAACATATATGTACAGCACACTTAATATATTTTTATTGTAACACACTGTCTCCTACAGATATTCATCTGAATGGTTATCTAAAAATAAAACTCATTAGAAACTTTTGCCACTATTTTGTGAATTTTCAGACAAAGACTGCACTAAAATTTTTTTTTTTGTACTTAAATGAAATTATTGCGAAAAATGTGACATGGTTGTAATCGCAATAATTTAAATTTTTTTTATGAATGACGCAGGATTTTTCTCAATATCCCAGAAATTAAAATCGCATTTTGGTCTAATTTGATAAAATCTCATTAATAAATGCACGCAATAATTTCTGAATTAACATTTATTCTGTACCACAATGAAAAATTCAATGATGCTATAACTTGATCCCATGAATGATCGTGTCATCAAGTACATGTCACATGATGTGTTTAGTTGTATGTTACAATGCAAGGAATGTTCTTAATTAGGGGGCAACCATTTGATTTTTCATGGGCAGGGGGCACAGGCTAGGATCAAATGTTCGATACTGCCTATTTTTTTCTTCGACATTTTGGGCATGATTTCCCCCCCCCTAAAAATCAAATGGTTGCTCCCTTATCAACTCTAGAACTTTTGAAATCCAACCAATAAAAATCACAGTCTCTTCTTGAAATGGTAACAAAGCAACAGTTGAAGCTTGTTACAGTTTCTTTAGTTGAATAGTTATATTAAATAAGGAAATTTCAACTTACATAAAGTGGATCTGGTCCTTTTTGGTTGTTGTAAGTTGGGATACGTGGATGTGGAGCATAACCCTGCAATAAAAGTAGAGACTCTCATGAGCTTGTATTGCTCACCTTGATTTACTTTGCCCACCTTCAGCAGGGTTGAGGTTTTTTGTTGGCTATTTCTCGGCGGCCAGTTTTTATTGGTGGAGGAAGCCGGAATACCCGTAGAAAACCACGACCTTAGGAAAATTGGCAATCCTTTTCAATTAAGATAGGAGTCGAACATAATTTTTACATATTATGTAGTAAAGTTTGTTAAGGACATTTATTTAAAGTTTGGATTCAATTGAATATATTATTCGTCAGAAGATGTTTTTTAAGTTCAGCCAATAAAAAATTGGAATAGACTCTGGCAGCCATGTTTCTTGAACAAAACTTTGTAAAGACCTTACAAGGTAAATCTCTGCAAAATTTGGTTAAAATATGTTTTGTGGTTTTTAAGAAGATCAAAATGTGAAAAGTTAATGGATGACAGATGCCAAGTAATGGTAATAGCTTCATTTGGCATTTAGCCAGATGATCTAAAAATAGACATTTATAGTTCACAGTTGCTAAAAAAATGACTGATGGCTATTACTACAAATTCAAAAATAATACTAGAAATTCTTGCAAGACAAGGTTTGCAATACATTAACCTATTTGATAAAATGTTGTGTTTTTAATTTTTGACTGTCAGAATTTTGAATCTTGATAGTTTAAAATAAAGAAAGAAAAATTAAAAAAACACAACAGCTATCATATATGCATATCATATATAAAATTAAAAACATCTAAAACAGAAAAAAAGTTTTTCGAGTATTTTTATAAAATAAAGGTTCAAAGTGATAAAAAATGTTTTCTGCCACAAAAAAAAAAAAAAAACACAAGTCAATTGTTTGTATTAAACTGTACAATAATACACAAGATCCAGAATTAAAAAAAGGTTCAAAATGAAAAAACTCACTGGTGCTCCTGGAGGTCCTGGTCGTCCTGGCGGTCCAGCTGGTCCCTAAAATACACAAGCGTAACACATACTAATGCTCCTTTCTAGAAGTAGCTCTAAATACAAAATTAACACAATCTGCTCCATTTTCATAATGACTTCTTTTTTCACATGAACTATTCTGAATGCATTAAAGTATCAATAGAGAAATTCACTTGAGAACTATGTATTTTCTGAAGAAGTGGACGATGACAATTTGACAATTCATAGCTTTAAGTTAATAGTTGCCATTATAATAAGGTAATACTGCATATCATAAAAATTGAAGGTGTGACAATCTAAAAAATTTGACACCATTATAATTGTTTACTGCAACGATATGTTTTCTTTATATCCACATGTTCTTAATAATGTGATATCATAGTTAATTCTCAACTAATCAGAGCTCAGACCTGATATTGGTAGAATCGTCAGGCAGAAATTTTGCCCACATGTTCCCAATAATGTGATATCATAGTTAATTCTCAATTAATCAGAGCTCAGACCTGATACTGGTAGAATCTTCAGGCAGAAATTTTGCCAACTTTAATATATTGGAAATATTTAATTCAATTTTCTCATGTGTATAAATATTGTGAAATTTAATTTTCTCATGTGTATAAATATTGTGAAATTTAATTTTCACATGTGTGTAAATATTGTGACTCTCACACAACGGAGGGTAAAAACAGGATTTTCCAAGATTATATTCTCTCCCTTATTTGGTACTTACGGTTAATCCGTCATCTCCCTGTGGTCCTCGTTGTCCCTATAATAAGTATAAATGTTAAACATAGATAAGTTTATTGTGTCATTATTAAATTGTACATAAAAATTGAAGAATACTGTTGCATTTTTTTTTAACTCGTTTCTCACAAATAATACCCTCACTAAAATTCTGAATTATGAAAGTAATATCCTGTAACATGTACATTTATATACTTCATACGAGTATGAACATACTTGTAATCGTATGATAAATCTAAAATCAAGACCGGTTTAAACATGTCATCATAGATTTGTTCTCAACAGACACTGATAGATAGCCAAGCTTTCGATTTCAATAAAAATATGAGTCATTTTAAAAAAAAAAAAATTATTCCAAATAGAAAAAGATGATAGTTCTCAACAAAGTTGATATGAAATTTAAACTGTAAAAGCTATAGAATAAAGTAAAATTTAACCTTGTTTATAATTTACAATTTTGAAAAATAAACTAATTTATCAGCAATTCGTACATATTTCCTTTGATCTTTTTGCCTAATATTTTCGAGTATCACATAAAGGCTGTATCACTGAAAACATTAGGCAATATATTGTGTGACTTTATGCAGATCTACTTATCTGATCGTCCAATGAAAATGAATTACGGAAATTATCAATAACAAGTCATCAATTCATGCAAATAGTCAATATTTTCCTTTCCCATTCACTGTCAAGAATGTGTTTCAAAATGATGTCAAACGCCAATGATTGGTCAACCGCAATACAAACTTCTTCCGCTATGAAAAATAGTGCACATTAAAATTAGTTGAAAAAGTGACATTTTTCAGGAAAAAATGAATTACTGATAAACAGAATAATAGGTAGTTTCAATTTTTATACTGACTATATCATGTGGAATATCTAAACTCGCCCTTTGGGCTCATCTAGATATTCCACATGATATAGTCAGTATCAAAAATGAAACTACCTATTATTCTATATACATTTTATTAAGAGAACATTATGCATGAAATATTTCAATCAACTTTGATACATAATCCTGTTGGCTTTAGAAAACAATTTTTTAAACCTCTCAATCTTAAATTATGACATTATACAATTTACATACTGCTGGTCCAGGTAACCCTGGTGGTCCGGGTTCTCCATCACGTCCATTATTTCCTCTAGCTCCATTATTACCCTGTCAATACAATTTACAGAAACAAATGAAAATATTGAAAGGAAATTAAATGTGGAATCTAAAGAAGTAAAAATCATTTGTTAAAATAAACTTTTTAAAGAAGTGTTTCTTCAGACAGTTTTCTAATATTATTATGGCAAATTCAGAAAGTTCTGTGTGTTCCATTTTGATTGTTGAATCAAAATTGTGGTATAGTATGGTCAACTACATATCATGACCAACAATCCTACAAAATATGAAAGCAATCCAACAAGAGGAGATAATAAACAAAGTCCCATAACTCCTATAAAAATCAATAAATCAAAATGGAGATATAGTATGATAATCTTTATATCACTGATAACAATCCTGCAAATTATACACAAAATTTGCAAAACAGTTTCAGAGGAGTTGTGTACACAAGGTATGCATATGATACAATGTGATAAAATACAACTAAGTTCCGTAACTCCTATCAAAATCAATGAATCAAAAGGGTGGTACAGTATAATAATCTTCAGAGCATAGGTAAAATAAAGTTATTTTTCTGGAAAATTTCAAACATTTCTCTCATATATCACTGAAAACTTTTTTTTATATTTTTTTTGTAGTTTTTGCCATAATAGACCCAACATGCATCAAATTTTCCACAAGAGCAGATTTTCTGTTTTCAATACAAAATTCACTGTTTTTTGCACCATATATGATAAAGGTAAGTTCTGTTTTTAAAATTTCGAACCCTGTTGATTAATGGTATAAATAACAATACTGAAAACTGTCTCATTGTCCAGTACACAATTTCCTTTCCTTTAAAGAAAATATTTTGAAAACTTTAAAACGTGAATCCATAAGGGACTGAATATTTTTCTCAAGTTTACATGTGTTTAATTTATACACATTAATTTAATGATTTTGCTGCATAAAGGCCATATTAATGGACATAGGTGGAATTCTACTAAAAAATGGAATATAATTACCCCGTCAAGATAGTATTGACATGTGTAAATGAATATACTTTTGCAAAAACTTACGGGCTGCCCAGGTGGTCCTGGTGGTCCACTTATACCAGTCTCTCCTGCTGGTCCCTAAAATAAAACATATTTATATAACCAAATGAAATATAACACATTTCTCCTACACTTGACAGAGATTTTTTCTCTACCAAATATCTGTTTTCTATTTAAGTTTAATGAAATTCATTAAGATATTTATGTTACAATCCATTTCCTAAATAGAGAAAACAGCCAAGAAAAAGATTTATCCTTGTTTTGCCTAGTGATTTCACTGATCTCATGTACTTTATGAAGTTGTGTTAACATAACAGCTGTAATAACGACATCCTTATAAGTTCAGCTACAACCTTTCATTTTCACATCGGATTTCAATTCAATTTTGAAAGGATGTGTCAAAAAAAAAAAATAATTGCATAATGGACTATGAAAATGTCACTTATGGATTTCAAAAATCTTTTATTAAAGTTAAATCTTTAAACTTGCATTACCAGTAAACCTGATACCCAACCATCAAATTCACAATTGATATCGGTAAATATTAAAAATACAATACAATGTCCTATTATTTATATGACACATTTTCATACAAAAATTCTTTTCCAATCAGATTGAAAATAGAAAATAGCATCAGGTATTAAAATGCACCATAAATGTCCTCAGTTTCTTGTTTTACTTTTAACGAGAAAATTGTTTTGAATTATTGCATGTATGCATCAAGGAAAATGTGTAAAATAATTTTTTATATGACCTACCTGTGGTCCTGGAAGTCCCTGTGATCCTGGCATGCCAGGCCATCCTTTGTCTCCCTAGAAATACAAAAATATGTGATTTTCATTCATGTAACTTTTTTTCCTTAATGTATTCTTATTAAAAAGCAGAAAAAAGTTAGATTTAAAGAAAAAGTACACAGAAATGTTTCATATAATCAGAGATGTTTTTGACAACCAAAAAAAAACACAAACATGCTGCATGTGAAAAATTTTTACAATAAATAAGAAATTTCTCCTGGACAAATATAGATTTCCATAATCTGAATTGTTAAAAAATGGAATGAAACAATCCATGTATAATTTAGTTTCTATATAAATAGAATTCATTATTCTTCATTAGCTACCAAATTTTGTGGTGTTTGTGAGTTAAGCAGAACCTTAAATTTAAATATATGATCAAATTATAATATTCAACATATGCTCAAAACAACAGGATTTTCACCCAAAACAAAACTTAAGGAATTCACAGAATTTTCTCCACAAATGTTCTTTATAAAAATGATTTTGATTTCCCTACCTTGGATCCTGTTCTTCCTGTCTCACCAGTGGCACCTGTTTGTCCTGAAGCTCCCTGAAAATAATTATACAGATATCATCAAATATATTACTATAAAGATTGGCTAGTTATCTCCCTTAAAAGTGACATGTAAGGGAGTTAATTCTAACTTCTCCTTTCAGTCCCTGTGGATAAACTTTATAAAGGGGAAATGAGGGAATACATAGCCAAGTTGTCTAGGTAATTTTTCATAACCACCAAAGATTAGTAGCCTGAAAACACTGAGGATATGATTTCAAAGCATATCATGTTGTTTCAGGTGAGGTATGTTAGATTCCAATGTTAGGTCAAAGCATATCATGTTTGTTTCAGGTGAGGTGTGTTAGATTCCAATGTGAGTCAAAGCATGTTGTTTCAGGTGAGGTGTGTTAGATTCCAATGTGAGGTCAAAGCATATCATGTTGTTTCAGGTGAGGTGTGTTAGATTCCGATGTAAGGTCAAAGCATATCATGTTGTTTCAGGTGAGGTGTGTTAGATTCCAATGTGAGTCAAAGCATATCATGTTGTTTCAGGTGAGCTGTTAGATTCCAATGTTAGGTCAAAGCATTAAATGTTGTTTCAGGTGAGGTGTGTTAGATTCCAATGTGAGGTCAAAGCATATAATGTTGTTTTAGGTGAGGTGTGTTAGATTCCGATGTGAAGTCAAAGCATATTATGTTGTTTCAGGTGAGGTGTGTTAGATTCCGATGTGAGGTCAAAGCATATCAATAATCATGTTGTTTCAGGTGAGGTGTGTTTGTCCTTGTGAACATGTTTGCCACAAACAAATGTGACATTGCTAAACATGTGTACCACAAACAAATGTGACATAGCTGAACATGTGTACCACAAACAAATTTTACATTGCTGAACATGTGTACCACAAACAAATGTGACATTGCTGAACATGTGTACCACAAACAAATGTGACATTGCTAAACATGTGTACCACAAACAAATGTGACATAGCTGAACATGTGTACCACAAACAAATTTTACATTGCTGAACATGTGTACCACAAACAAATTTTACATTGCTGAACATGTGTACCACAAACAAATGTGACATTGCTGAACATGTGTACCACAAACAAATGTGACATTGCTAAACATGTGTACCACAAACAAATTTTACATTGCTGAACATGTGTACCACAAACAAATGTGACATTGCTGAACATGTGTACCACAAACAAATGTTACATTGCTGAACATGTGTAAGTTTTGTTTCAAAAAGTGTGAACCATGTTGATTTTTGTGATATACAAAATGTTAACTTGAAATAACAAAATTGTAGTATCTCTGTAGTTTTTTCATCAAGAAATCAGTTGCCAAAATACATGGGACACACAGCAGATCCTCTCCTTACCATGGTACAAAAAAAAAAACCATGAACAAAATGAAAATACTCACTGGGGGTCCTTGTTGTCCTGGGCCACCTGGAATTCCTGATTCTCCGGCTGGTCCCTGAAAAACATGACATATAAAATAAAAGATACACTACAATAATAAGTCTGGTATAAATTCTTTCAAGTTCATGTAATCAAACATTTTGAAAATATGCATGGGTGAAAGTACAGAATATGCCAAAATCCGGATATTTGGAAGAATCAAATATTTTAAAAATATTTAATATATGAATATATAGACTGAAATGGTCAAAATCCGTAAATCCAGCAAATTTCGGAAAACTTTCAGTCATGAATATGCAACATGTATTGTTATTGTGCATCAGAAAATTTTTAGGATTGTAGATTGTTCATTTAGAAACAATTTCCATACAAATTTTTATATCTACAGGATGTATATAATAAATACATGTATTATTACAGAATTATAGTTTTTGTCAAGCTTTGATAAATATTTGAACTAATTTGCATCATGATATACTCTTTGGTAAATTTTTGTGTTAATATCATGGTGAGTTTCTACATAAGTGTCAGTACCATGACCACAAATAAAATAAATACATTTTTGCTATCTTTCGTAAGGTCAGTTCAGGTTAATTTATAGATTACTATCCATCCCTTCTAATAAATATGATGCCTTTGGAAGGGTTTTATTTTTCATTTTTTATTGTAAGTATATATTTTTCTTGTCAACTCATGTTTTGAAATGCCAATGAGTGCAAAAATTCTAGCAAACAAAGATTTTGCCAGAAACGGACACTAAAAAATTCTGAAAATCAGATTCTGGGAAATAAAATTGGGCAGGCAAATTTTCAGGGGACGGGTGGGGATGGTGATCTATCAATTAACTTGAACTGGCCAAAGTTTTCATCCCCTAACATCTGACTTGGATTTCACAAACACTTCAGATTAGAGGACTTCCTCAACTTAATATCAAGTACTGATCAATCAAAGTGCTGGAAATTCAACATACAAGTATAACGCAAAACTTTCAAAAATTTCACAGTCAACTGAATCATTTTCAATTAATTTAATTACCATTACCACTACTAAATGCAAACTGATATAAAGACATTACCCTTTCTCCACGTTCTCCTGGAGATCCTTCTTGGCCACTTGGTCCTGATGGTCCCTGAAAAAAAAAATAAAAAATTTGTTACCATGGAAACAGCACTTTTTTTTACACTTACTTTCCTACAGAAATGCCTACTTTTCTAATGCTGGAACTACAGCAAGATACAGCTGTGGGATATATTTCAAGAATTATTTTTTTTATCATCTGGTTGTTCACAAAGTGACCAGTTTTTACTTTAAACCACAAATCCTTCTTTTAAAGTACTGATATATAACACATTTTTCTGAAATGTTTTTAATTGTCTCAATTCAAAACCAAAAATAGATAAAACATTATTCAATCTTATTTTGAGTTAATAAATATACCTTCATAACTTTATGGATGGTTTAGAATCTATTCGGGATTTCAATGTATTTTCATGAATTCAACATGTATCCACAAATCAATATTCAGTATATCAGATTATTATTGTCGAGTATTGATTTCAGTTTTAGTGGTTTGTCAAAAGCTCTTTGGTCACAAGAAGTGTTTGTGGGATTGTCTGCCTTTGTGCAATTATCTCCCTTTAACAATCAGTATTTGAGGGATTGTCTCCCTTTAAGAATCAAGGTGATCAACCTTGTCAATTTTCCCTTATTTGTTACGGGTTGTTCCACAACTTATTGTGTAGGGGGTTGGAAGGCCCTTCAATTAAAATTGTTTTTTTAAATCTGCCATACACAATCCAGGATTATATGAATTTATGCATGGTTGGATAAAACAAACAGTCCTTCCAAAACCAATATATATTTAACTCTAGAACAGATCTAACCGGTTACATAAATATAATCATACATAAGTTTCTCATTGAACCATAGAATTTCTATAGATTGTTACAATAATCTATTTTTTGATTAGACTGGTTACATGGATATAATCATAAAAATGTTTTTAATTGGACCATTGACTTTTGATGCATTTTTTACCTGAGGTCCGGGTGGTCCCTGCAAACCTGGAGGTCCTGATGGTCCACGTGAACCCTTTGATCCCTGTTGTCCTGAAGCTCCAGGCATACCATTCAAACCAGCTGGACCCTACAAATAATTCAATATCAACTGTAAAATTTGGTGTTCAATATGTGCTCTTTCATCAAATAATATGGTTTCTTGAATTTAAGGATGATCGCTGGTCTAATAGGAAATAAATAGGATTTGAAATAGGTGTTTTAGTTTGAGAGAACATATGAATAGTAAACAAATAAACAAGAAAAAAATATAGGTTCATGTGCTCATTTTAGAGCTATAAGGCTTTGAAAATTTGCAGGAAATGGGTTTTCTCTGGATTTTTCATTGTATTTGCATTGACAACTTCAGTCCCTCAAAGACGTACGAAAAAATAAAAAGGATTTCATAAAATTTTGGCAATATATATCATTGAATTATAAAATAAAAAGTGGGGGTCCATGGGCAAAAAAATTGATGTTTAAGAAATGGATAAAACCCGAGGATTCCGAAAATCTGACAAAAAGACCAAAACATGACCAGCGAGCATCCTTAAGTAACAAAACAAATCAAATTGAATATTTTATTGGACAAAGTACATATAATATAATGCGTATTCCAAGTGTACAATATATAAAACATGACAAATAATGTAAATACAACATAATGTGATATCTTAACAGTGATTTTTTTAGACCTGGGCACTTCTTTATTCAATTATTAAATAGCACCTAACCATCCAAGATTCGCCCACCTATTATTTGTTAATTACAGGTGTTACAATTGATTTAATATAAACATGTTAAGCCTTCCACATACATGTAGCTAATCATTTCAGTATTACACGTAAATTTGGATAATCTCCCCCTGATACCGCTAGAGGGATCTTTTCTTGAAAAAAAACAAGAATTTGTTATCAACGATGCCATTTCTGGGGGTTTGTTGAAGATTTTACAATGGGTGAAACATTGAGTTATGGGAGATTTTATAAATAAGTGGTGCAACATTGAGTTATGGGATATTTTATAACTAAGTACAGTTTGTGTATTCGATTTGAAGGATTCTACTGTAATGTACAAAAGATCTTATTTCAAACATCCAAGAGATCAGCAATTTTTTGTATCTTAGAACTTTTGAAAAGTAGAAATTATGAAGAAAGAAGTAAAAAAAAGTTTTTCAACAGTGTTTTTTCTAAGGATTAAGGGTTAGTGCCTTTTCAGCCAATTTTGGGAAGAAATTTGGACCATTTTTGGGAATTCTGCATGATTTTTAAATAATTTCCATTGGGAAAAGTCCTTATAAAGGACCCAAATTAGCTGAGAAAAAGTGTTCATTATGTAGAAATGTGGTTTTAAAGACATGATTCTGCAATAAAAGTTTTATGACAGTTAGAATTTATAAACCTACTAAGGCATGTCATTTAAGTTGTTTTTCAGTAAAGAAATAGACAAATAAACATAAAATTATCAAAATTAGATTTATTTATTATAATTCAACAAAATATATTAAGAAATGTGTCTTATATTGAAAGTTTTACACCTTTATTATAAGAAAGAAATGGAGAATGGAAAGAAAGGAATATCTACTGTAAATTCGGAAATTATTGCAATGTTTTTATTATTGCGAAAAATGCGAAGGGTTGTTATCGCAATAATTTAAACTCGCATTTTGGATTTTTTTTATATGAATGAAGTGGGGTTTTTCTCAATATCGCAAAAATTAAAATCGCATTTTGGTCTGAAATGACAAAATCGCAATAATAAATGCACACAATAATTTCTGAATTTACAGTAACATTCGATTAAGGAAATAAAAAATTATAATGAAATTTAATGATATAAAGAGATATAATATTTTTATTTTATTATCTTATTGAAATGTAAAAAAAATCAGGTTGTTTGTTTAGAAGATTCGACTTTTAAGTCTTCTATTTCATAATAATTTAAATAAAAAGTAGAAGTTATATGACTCACACCCTGCATACTGTTCTGTAAACCATGGATCAATCTGGATCCACGGTAAGCAATACCCATGTTTACCAGTATTCCAGCTAGAATGTAAGGGCAGAGGGGCATACATTGAAAATAAGGGGCACTTTAACGTGTTTCAGGATCTGAAAAGGGCAAACAAGATCAAGTCAACTTTTAAGGAATGTTAATTATTCACTTATCTAATGCCCTTTTCAGAGTTCTGTTAGGTTCCCCAGTACTCTTTAATTCATTTTCAATTAATTCAGTATTGTTTATGTGTATTTAAAAAGTGATTTGTTGTATTTTATATTATACTTATTGCAGAGGGGAGCACTGAAAGGGCAGAGGGGTGCATTGGAAAAGGCGCAGGGTGCTGTACTCCTCTATTTTTAGCTAGCTGGAACACTGTTTACCATTAGAACATGATATGGATCCAATTTAATATCAGTTTGTAATGGATAAAATGGATATTTCTGACCATGGAGCCAGATTTATCTGCGGTTTGCAGAACTGTATGCAGGGTGTGTGACTTATTCCATATATTTAAACAACTTTACTATCTTAAATAAGGTGTTATAAATTTTATCTTATGTAAGGTGTTATACATAACATGTATTTTATTTTCCAGTGTATTTGATCATGTAACTTGAATGTACAAAACTGAAACCTAACAGTAACAGGTCCCATCTTTGGTGGCAATAAAAATACCTAAAGAAAATACAGCCACACAAAGGTGTGAAAGAATAAATCTTAAAATAATTATGGTTATTCAACACTTTGAAAGCATTCACATATCATGTGTCGGTTTTACCTCTTAAAAATGCAAAGGTAATACACAAGTTTCTACAGATACATAAAAGGACTGACCTCTGTAAATGTAAAGTTTATTGGTGTTAAAGTTGACCAATATTCAGCAGTTTATGAACAGAATGAGAAAATGAATCAGAAACAGTGTTAACCATATGATCTGGTTTTACTCATCTGGTTTATCAAAACATAAAATTTTCTTTTGATCTTCAGGTAATCAGGTACTAATGATAAAACGTTAATGATAGTTCTAATTTAATAAAAATTTTAAAATAATATTGTCACATCATTACCAGATTACAAACAATAGAAATCAACCACCAAAAACTTTGTTAAAACAATCCACTTTAAGGTAGATCAATACTAATATTTTTAGCACATATATTTTCCTAATTTTTTCCAGGCAGGATTTTGGATTGATGTACTTTGAAATTTCAATTTAAAAAACATAGGTCACCGTTCTTGATTTTGAGATAATTGAGTCTTAATGTTGATAAATTGCATATAGATTATATAGGGAAAATCCGAATTTCTCATACAATAAAAAAACTGGCAGATAGAATTTTTTATAAAATTGTGAAAAGAACACTTATCTGGAATGATTTCATATTATTAAATGAAAAGTTGGAGTCACCGTTCTTTTTTTCTTGCTATTTCCAAAAAAACTAAAATTTCCTTTACATTAAAAAAATTTTCTGCCAATTATCTCCCCTGAAAAGGTTTCTTTTTAGAATAAATTTTGTAATTTTGCTATTTATGCATTTTTGTCAATTATTTTATATAAATAAACTCAAGATATATATTTTACCTTATATCAAATACTATTTATCGTTGACGTATATATTTACATACAAATTTGAAAGATGCCCAAAAAAATGGTCAGTGTATTAGACACCCTTCTTTGAATTATGATAATAATTATTATTTTTATCAGTTTTTAAATTTTATAATATTTAAATTTTATAATATTTAAAACTGTATGGTTTTTTTATTATTCGATGTCAATATATTCAACTTAAAATAGTTGAGTTTATCAATGTCATAATTTTTTCCCTTTGGTAAACTCAGCTGTAACACCTACCGTAACACCAATCAACTGGAAAAAAACAGATGGTCAATTTATAATGCAAACAACAAACACATTTTACCTGGGCTTTGTCATCACATCATAAGGTATTTGGTCAATAAAATATTCAGTTTTCAGTGCACATACTCAAAATATTTCAACCAAGTATATGCCTTTTTAAAGCTTAATTTTCTCTATTTCAAACTAATTTTCATACCTAAAAAACTCATAAGCATGGATAAAAATATTTTAACTATTCAAAAAAAAAAAAATTTGTTTATGTTAACAAAAAGTATAAGTGCTAAAATCTAAGATTAAACACAACCCACGCATATCTTCACTGTACAATCTATTGTAGCTAAATGAAGTTTTAAAGGTAAATTTGGATTATCTGCCCCTGTCATCTGGTTTTTTGGAAAAGGGTCAATTGCTCTTTCATGGGTGCTTAAATTTGTGGATTTTAAATTTCAAGAAAGAAAACAATCTACATGTGGCAAGTATTCATCTGCAAAGGTTTAAAATAGTATTTTGTAATAAATATTGTTGTCAATAAACAGATTGGAACACCTATTTAGGTATAGAGCATATTTGCCTTATGTTGGAACCTTTTTAATTTTGTTGTAACCAAATATGTTGAAATCCAATTTTTGATCTGTTCTTAACATAGTTAATATGTAAAGAACATTATTAAAGAAAAAAAAAATAATATGTAAAGAACATGAATAATTCAAAACTGCCATGGAGAAAAATTGAAAAAAAAATATGTATGTTTTATGAGCACACGTTGGCCTGATATAATTATTTGACAGTAATTTGTCGACTTACAGGTTCTCCAGGAGATCCTTGGAATCCAGGCTGTCCCTGTGCTCCTGGGGGTCCAGGAGGTCCACTTAGTCCATCCTGTCCTTTATCTCCTGGCAATCCAGGGGGTCCCTGAAATTAAAATTACAACAAAACACTTTAATGTCAATTAAATATTTATTATAATGATTAACATGCTTTAAGTTGAATTTTTCAAAATTTAACCAATCAAAAATCTCCTTTTTTAACCTTGCAGGAATTTTGGTAGAACTGTACGAAGGTACCAAGAATTATTTGCTTCAAATCCATCAAGTTTAGTAACAATCTGTTCAGTTTCTCTTAAGAGCAAGAATTTCTAATACATTTTTTAATAGGGTCCAATGTTTACTGATTGGATGATGTTGCCATGGCCCTCCTGGATTTCCAATCAGGACCATAGTAATAACACCTATTACTGACATATGTAAAAACCTATTTGTAAAATCTGGGTTCAATCAAGTAAATAGGTCTTGAGGAGAAATCTTTCAAAGTTCAGCCAATTTAGTGGCCATGTTTCTTGAAGGACAGATGACAGATGTCAAGTGAATGCACTTTTATCTATTTATTCTGTGATAATAATTAGAAATTGACTACATATTTTTTTACCTGAGGTCCTGCTTCTCCACTGGGTCCAGGTTCACCTTGGGCACCAGGATATCCTGGGGATCCCCTCTCTCCTTGTGGTCCAGAAACACCTGAAGGACCTTGTGGACCCTGAAAGACAAATGAAACATAACTTTTCTTGTTGATACTTTATTTTGATGTTACAAAGTAAAAGAAGTAATTAGCTGTCCATCTGACAGCAAACTCGACATTAGTCCAACACTGTTAGGGGCTGCATCTCCTGACTACCCAGTCTGATACATTAATAAACAGAAATTTTTCCAATATCTTTATTTGGCTAAACATTGAAGTTGGCAACAGCTATTATTCCACTATATAAATTTAAATCTAGTAATGATATCATTTGATTGGTCTAGAGCAGCCCAAGTGACATGTAACAAACCATCGTGTTACCCTCTCGATATTTTTAACACTAATGTTACAAATCAACAGCCGAAGTAAAAGAAAATGTGAAACATTTCCATGTGTTATTCATATTATTTCATTATTGTTTATTTTTCATTAAATTTGTTCTTGTTGAAACATAATTTTTTTCCTTTCAGAAACTACACTAGGGATAGTTGAATAAATTATTAATTTCGCTTTCATTAGTGAAATATGAAGATATGTTTACCCTCGAAAAGTCATGTTTCGTCTGGCATGCCCTCGGGGAAACATGACTTTACTCGGGTGACCAAATCCTCACATTTCACTAATGCAAGGAAAATAAATGTATATTTTTACATCAATTCCTGGAGTGAAATATGACTTTTCAGTTCACTAATGAATTTTCAGAAATCCCAGTATTTCACAATACTCAATGTAATACATTTATTATATTACTAACTTGTGGTCCAGGGTTTCCACGATCACCTGATTGTCCATTTTGTCCTGGTGGACCTGGTTCACCATCTCTGCCTTCTGGTCCTGTTGGGCCAGTTTCTCCTCGATCTCCCTATTAAAATAAATAATATATAATATATATCACTCCACAAATTATATCATTATTTCTCCTATTCTTGACGTGTTTAATCAGTGGGATAAAAATACATAATATTTTTAATCACTCCCCAATGATTAAATTTCTGCATTTTTTTTTTTACGTTTATTTGAAAGATAAACTAGAGAAGTTCCGAAATGGCGTACATGCATAGCAACTGCATTTTCTTGAGGTTTTTGTTGAAAATCATAGGAGAAACAAATAGGATTCTCCTTCAATTTACTCGCGAGTTAAATTTTAGATTTTAACACACTCGTTGAAAATACACTCGTTGAAAATAAAAAATTATTCTATCTCGGGTGGAGAAATTCCCTAACTCGATCGTACCTGAAGGAGAATCTATAAATATTTATAATATGGTAAACCTTTAAATCTAAAATTACACCTTAAATTCTTCAATGATATTTGCCTATCAAAGATCAAGATTAATTTTCTGATAAATTCAGAGTACTTTTCAAATATCAAATTTCTTGCTATAAAATCATTTGTTTCTAAAACTGAACTATAAAAAATTTTGACAGAGAAACATTGACGATAAGTTCTCTTAATCACTGTATCAGCAGAGATGCCAACCCTACTTAATTAGGAGTCAAATTTTGGCCGGGAGTTCTGGGCCTGCCTAGGACCCCAATGTGGTCTAGGGGCAAAACCGTTCGGCCATTTTAAAACATTAAAGGGTCTATATTATAGGGGAGTGAAACATGTGCTTATATCTTCATCACCTGGACGTTTCTTCTTATCCCAATAAAGTCTTACCTGTCTCAGACATACAGATCAAATTCTGATAATTTACCAAAAATGGAACTGAGAATAAAAAAAAAATCCAAACTTTTTACCACTCGGAGTAATAAGGTAATATAATCAGAGAGCAGTTTTTCAGCCGAAAATTTGTATAAACTCTGCCAAAATCGTTGGCACATCTGTATCAGTCATCAATTCAGTCATTAATAGTTAATCCCTTTCAGAATAGATAACCAAACAATAAAAGATAATTCAGCCAACAGGTTATTGCAATACAGTGGAATCTCTGCAAACCGAACAGCTATCGAACTGTAAAAATTGGCCGGTTTTGAGAAGTTCCCGTCTTTACTGAAATCCGACCGGAAGTAAATGAATTTGAATAGCGAAATACATAATTTACTACATTTGCATGGTTTTTCTTTAAATTTTACTAAATCGTAGTCTTTTAGGTCCGATGTTAATTTTTTGGTAGCAACAGAAGTTAAAAACTGTTATTTAAACAGAGTTTTTCCAGTACATACCAATGAGGTTTTGTTTAAAATACGCTTCTCAATGAAGAGAATGAAAGTTTGGCTGGTATTTAGAGGTGTGTTTGACAGGAATATATATGTTTAGGACCGCAAATTATCTCCAGTATTCGGGATTCAGAGTGGCCAGTTTTTGGAGGATTTTTTTACTTGAAAATATAGGTGAGAAATCCGGACCAGAATAAAACGATCAGTTTGCAGAGGTATCCTGTTTTCAGAGGGGCCAGTTTAGGTGAGTTCTACTGTACAGCTGTAACCGTGTTTTTCATAGAAGAAAAGAACATGATATGTGTGAAATCCAAAGAATTCTTAGAAAGTAAAATAATTTTTCAATAAAACAACAGTATGAGCTTGTTTTTTTTCCCCTACTATTAAGGAATATTTACTACCATGTACACAAAAGCTCCTTGGTTTGAAAATAAGAATATTATTGTGTATTTTTATGAAAAGTGTCCACTTTTATTATATTTTTCTGATCATACCAATGAATTGAACAATCAACTTTTTTTTCGAATTCTATACTCTGTGAATGAATGAAAACAAAACGGCACAAAAGTTTTTTGGGTCGAGCTAAATATAGCCATTGTAATTATAAAAATTCTAAAATTTAAAAGGGCCAATGCCATATTGTCATGCACAGCACAACCTTTCTAGTAGCTGAGCCAAACCCCTTTATAATGACCAAGTTGGTTTCAGCCCAACTTTCATGTTAAACTGAATTAGCGGTTACAGTCAAACCTACTTTAATTAAAGGGCACCTCTAAATAGCAAATCACTGTCTATAAAGGGCACTGTGAAAATGTCCCTAGTCTCAACTAAACATGTTAAATTAACCTCTGTATAAAGCACACCTGCTAACAAAATGCACATTTCTTTGGTCCAATGTATGCCCTCTATACAGACTGTATAATGAAACTGCCCATATTCAGATATTTTTTGACAACATTTGAGACTGGTACTTGTACCTGCATTTTGTTAATTTATTGCACAAGGTAAGATGTGAGTAAAGTATAGGTATCATAGAATAAAATATCAGACGACAGATAAATTATTGATGTGTCATTGTATCGATTTAAATTACACAACATATAACATTTTTGTTACCAGAATTCATTGA
The DNA here is from genome assembly GCA_028015205.1 of Mytilisepta virgata. Lineage (NCBI taxonomy): Eukaryota > Metazoa > Mollusca > Bivalvia > Mytilida > Mytilidae > Mytilisepta > Mytilisepta virgata. Next base: position 187,257 of record JAPWFG010000015.1, read on the forward strand.
AAGAGCTGGATACCAGTTGTATTGTGTTGAATTTATATGTTTGCACATTTGTTCCCAAGAGATTTTTGTCTGACACTGAATATATGTTGTAATGAAGGCTGACTGTACAATGTAATATTACATTGTAATGAACGCTGACTGTACAATGTAATATAACGTTGTAATGAAGGCTGACTGTACAATGTAATATTATGTTGTAATGAAGGCTGACTGTACAATGTAATATAACGTTGTAGTGAACGCTGACTGTACAATGTAATAAAATAAACAAAATACAGTAAATTCCAGTAAAGCTGAAGTGCAGGGTACTTAAGCAAAACTCTTCCTTTTCATTGTTTACACTTATGTCCTTTTCTTTAAATGTGATAAGAATGTGAAAAAAACTGAATTTACATAGAAGTAAACGACTTAAAAGTAAGCTAGAAGTTAACTTTATACTTAATATATAAAAGGAAAAACACATCTGATTTATTCAGGCTATCAGGTTAGACTTCCAAAATATAAAATAATATAAATTCTGGACTCTTGGAGTATAAAAACAGTTCATCACACCCAATGTATTCAACTCGAGCATGTTGGAATAAACAGTTTTGAATTTACTTGAAATTAATGAGCAAAAATTTGGGTTGGGTCAGCAATTTTCACATATCCACAGCATTTGAATAAAGAGTTTTTGACATACTTACTCTTGAGCCGGGTTTTCCAGGGCTTCCGATAAATCCTGTGTTTCCTTGTGGACCAGGCGGTCCAGGAATTCCAGGTCTTCCTGGGCTTCCAGGGGCACCTGCTGGACCTGCTTGGCCTGTTTCACCAGAAGGCCCTGGTGCTCCATCAACACCATCTCTGCCCTAGAAAATGTATGAAGATTAACTGTTAAAGAGCAATGTTAAAAACATTACTATTTTAAATTCTAAAAGAATTTTAACAAAAAATAAAGAAATTATATGTTTCCACTAAAAGGATACTTTATAGGTTTAACTTCAGATTGTAATATTTTATATCTATACTTTTATTCGGCCCATGAATATTTAGAAGAAATTCTGTCAGTGTCAATATTAAATAATTTCATATTATTCTCATTTTTTTAAAACAAGAGTGAACACACTAAATGTCTCGCCTGAGTACGCACATGGACACAGAATAAAGATTATCTGATACCCGACATTGCAAGTCAAAGGAAAATGCGTTAAAAGAAATAGTTATGGTCAGGAAACATTTGTCTGAAAAATCTCATGCATGTCATTCAAGCCTACAACTGTGTCCAAGGTCAATGAACCACCAAAATATATCTATCGACCAAAAATAGTTGGTCTACATACATTTATAACATCTGATGAGAAATGGACTTATTTGTAAAAATTGGATGAGAGTCACTCATGCATAAAATTGTGGTCATGGTTAGGTGTCAGACTGATGACACCTACTTCCCTAGAAGTTTCTACAGACCATATAGTGGATACAGGTATTACAGCTGCAGAGAAATGGACTTAATCATGAAAATGTGACTCAAGTGTGAAATTCAGGTGAAGATGTTAGACAGCCATGTACCAACCAAGGACTATCTATAGATCAAATACGGTTGGTATATGTATTGCAGTTGTTGAGAAATGGACATTATCCCAAAACGTTAAAAAAGTCACTAAAGCATGAATTTGCTGTCAAGGTCAAAAGGCTGGTGTCATACCGACATGTACCCACTAAGAACTATCTATTGACCAAATATGGTGGGTCTAGATATTACAGTTGTTGAGAAATGGATATTATCCCAAAACGTTAAACAAGTCACTAAAGCATGAATTTGCTGTCAAGGTCAAAAGTCTGGTGTCATACCGACATGTACCCACTAAGAACTATCTATTGACCAAATATGGTGGGTCTAGGTATTACAGTTGTTGAGAAATGGATATTATCCCAAAACGTGAAACAAGTCACTAAAGCATGAATATGCAGTCAAGGTCAAAAAGCTGGTGTCATACCCCGACATGTACCCACTAAGAACTATCTATTGACCAAATATGGTGGGTCTAGGTATTACAGTTGTTGAGAAATGGATATTATCCCAAAACGTGAAACAAATCACTTAAGCATGAATTTGCAGTCAAGGTCAAAAGGCAGGTGTCATACCGACGTACCCACTAAGAACTATCTATTGACCAAATATGGTGGGTCTAGGTATTACAGTTGCTGAGAAATGGACAAATAATCTCGAAAATGTGACAAAGTCAATCAAGCATGAAATTGAAGTCAAGGTACAGAGACAGATAAAAATCGCAAATCAAAATCTATAAGTCTCCCACTTTGTTTGGGAGACTTAATTATACAGAATGCAAGTGAATACCAAGGACTCAAACAAACCTTTCATTTAGGTGACGGCTATTCCATTTAAACATATATCCCTGAGGGGGAATGTAAGTAATTTTGCAACTATGCATGGAAAACAGTTATTTAACCCCTCCACCATCATTAAGAGAAAATTTTGGAAAAATGTATACTGACCATGGATGCGATGTAAAGTTTGAGCCAATTAGAGCTAAAGTCTTTCAACACCACTAACGGGGTTTTATTTTTCAATATGCAGACCCCTTATGGTAACCAAAAATAACCAAGCCCCAACAGAAAAATAGAATCAGTGCCCCCTAACCAACCCCCACCCCCACCCTAACCTCAGATGTAGATTTAAATGGAATAGGGCTAGAGGAACCAAGTTTTATTTGAATGGTTTATTGAAGATAATACAAACCTGTTCACCGGCTGGTCCAGCAGGTCCAGGATATCCTCGTGCTCCAGTTTCACCCTATAATAAACGTAATATTATAAGCATAAAACATATTATGTACATGTATAAGAATCATTTAAAGTTACAATATATTCTCCATTTTGTTTTTCTGTGATAAAATTTTGTGTACTGATCATGAGTATCTACGATTCAGGTTTTTCTCAAAATTTTGTGGTATTATTAGTTAAATATCGTCAAAAGAATACAAAAGTGACAAAACAGTTGGAAAAGTCCACAAATTTGAGGTCCAAAGAAAATACAGTCAGGAGAATGGAACACAACAGACAAATGCGACAAAGATACGTGTATAAATAAAAGAATGAAAAACATATAATAAACTAAACAAAACTAGAACAAGACAGCACAGAAACTAAAGCACTAGTGATGTGAACTCCTATAAAAATTAGGAGTGACATCAGGTGCTCTGGAAGGGTAAGCATGTCCTACTCTGTCAACCACTCAAAAGACAAACCCTGATTATTAAGTACTAACTGTTGTTACTAGATTATCAATTTAAAAAAACAGCACATGAAACTCCGTATACCTTAAACCATGACTACAAAACTGTAGAATTTAACACTATCGAAAGGAAATGGTTCCACAAATAGGATCATAATTCAGGATAGTATTATAATAGTAATCCTGTGTATGACACAAACTAGAGGCTCCAAGGAGCCTGTATCGTTCACATGGACTTCATCTGCACATGAAAAGACTTAAATATTTGGGTTAAAATTGGTTGCATGTCAAACTAAGTTTGGCTGTGGCAGCGGGTGTGGCAGCCATTTGGTTATGGTGTCATAGTACTTGTATACAAGTCTGAAAGAAGATTGCTGCCACGTTTGGTTCTAATTTGGACCATCTAACTGCCATTTGTTTAATTCCAACTGATGATTTTGTTTCAGACATTAAGATTTTTATTTGTATTTCCCCAAAAGGCTGATATTAAAAAGTTCAGCTGTTAGGCAGTTAAAATCATCAGATACAATTTCTGAAAGAGGATCAGTGCTGCACACTTTTTTTGTTCCAATTTGCTCAGTAGTTTCAGAGAAGACGATTGAAATATAGTTAAAATCTGTCATAATGATAAAATTCAAAGGGATGTAATTAGGTCAACTGGAGGAAACTCACAGAGTTTAGAGATAATCACAAAATGTTCCCATTTTGCCTGTTTCACCCCTATGTTCTATTTAAAGCAATGGTAGGCATATTTGTTGTTCAGGTCCATCATCGAATTTAATCCTTTAGAATGATTATTGCCAATTTTTGTTACAGTTGACCCAGTGGTTTAAGATGTCAGAGAAGATTTTTGAAAAAGTTTTACATGGACAATGGACGATGGATGCCAAGTGATGACAAAAGGTCACATTTCCAAGGCGGGGCCCAAAAAAAATCATTGTAGAAGATACTGTTAAATTCCAGTACTTACTGCTGGTCCTGGTGGTCCTTCAGTTCCAACTTCTCCAGCTGGTCCCATTGGACCCTAAAAAAAAAAACAATGAAAAATTAACTTGAAGCTAACAGAACCCTTTTACTGAATCACTCAATTGATACTTTATTTACATGTTAATCTTACTAACTATATCATGAATATTCATGAGTTCTGGATGGATGGATGAATTGTTGTTTAAAGGCCAATGGCAGCCAGGTGCATATCAGGACGAGAACATATAACAATGAATATGATCCCTGCTTTAGATCGATATGCTGAGCCGGATTTTTTATGTGCTAGCTCATAAGGTAACTGTCCGCAGGAAGACGTATCACCCCACCCGGACACATTATACTGAGCCAACCAGTAGATCTTTGCTCTTACTTCTATATGCCGTGTGCTTGGCGGAGAAAAATACCAATTTTAATGTCTTTGGTTTGACCAGGGATCGAACCCGCGATCTTCCGCACTCGAGGCAAGCACGCTACCCCACGAGACCACCAAGGCGGTCATGAGTTCTGGAAGGAATTACTTACTTTATAAATGTATGCAACTTCAGATTGTGAAAAGGAATTTTGCATTTCGAAAAACTAATTATTGGATTTATATCTGGATGTTATTTTTGAGCTTAACAAACAAGGAAAATAATTAAAATTTTACCATTGTTTGTAAAAGTTATATTTTCATAACTCAATAAAATGCTCCGCTGGGCGCAGCTAGATACGACCGCAGATGTCGAACCCTGAATAGCTGGGGCAATTATGAACACAACATTCAAGCTTGATACAATACTGAATTTGGATTGTGAATAAATATTTGACACAGCATAGGTTTCTGACACAGAATGAATGTTGTCTAAGAACTTAAAAATTTTTAATTTACCTATTCAAACCATATCAGTATTATTTGTTTTTATATATAAATCAGAAATAACCAATTTAAAATTTAAAATTGGGCACACATATCAATTTCTTGCTATTGCGCAATACTGTGTAATTGAAAATTTCTTCAAATATTTGACACATAATAGGTTTCTGACACAGAATAACTGAAATCAAAGAACTTAAAATTGGTCATATGATTTGAATTTATATTCAATTTTTTGCTTTTGTGTAATACAATATGCTGCGGAGAATTGCCCCCCCCCCCCAAAAAAAAATAATAATTTACCCCTTTTTTTAGCTTTTGTGCAATACACTATGAAGTTGCACATTGACCCCCCCTCCCAAAAAAAAAACAAAAAACAATAAAATTTATTGTAACCCCCCCCCTTTTTTTTGCTAAAAAAAATTTGAAATTTTCTTTTTAATTTATGAAATATGAAATGAGAAAAAATTACCCCCCCCCCCCCATTTCTTTATACTTTGCAACCATAACAGCCCATTTAAATACACCATAACATATTAAAATAGAAAATGACATCATAGTCATGGATGGCAAATTTTAAATATACATATTAAAAGCAGTTTAGATAAGATAAACAAAAAAGCTTCATCAGCACATTTTATATTGGCAAATTTCCAATGGAATTTGTTAATAATAAAGTTTTGATAACAGGGCACACATATCAATTTCTTGCTATTGCGCAATACTGTGCAATTGAAAATTTCTTCAAATATTAGACACATAATAGGTTTCTGACACAGAATAACTGAAATAAAGAACTTAGAATTGGTCATATGATTTGAATTTATATTCAATTTTTTGCTTTTGTGTAATACAATATGCTGTGGAGAATTGCCCCCCCTCCCCCCAAAAAAATTAATTTACCCCCTTTTTAGCTTTAATTTTGGACCCCGATTTGGACCAACTTGAAAACTCGGCCCATAATAAAACAAGAGGCTGTCGAATGACAGCAAACCGGATTTTCCTGCAACAAATGACCTTTGCATGGAAACGACGACTTGAACTGCCTTTTTTCAATTTTTTAGAACCATAACTCCTGAACGGTAAAGTGAAAATCGTCAATATCGGAACGGTGAAAGTATCAATATCGAACTTGACCTCCATTTTGTCATCAGTAACAACATATTAAAATTTGAAAAGCTTTGGTTGAACAGTTCATAAGTTATCACACGGACACCACTGGGAAAGCCATTTTTCAATCTTTCAAGAACCATAACTCCTGAACGGTGAAAGTGAAAATCGTCAATATCGAACATGACCTCCATTTTGTCATTAGTAACAACATATTAAAATTTGAAAAGCTTTGGTTGAACAGTTCATAAGTTATCACACGGACACCACAGGGAAAGCCATTTTTCAATCTTTCAAGAACCATAACTCCTGAACGGTGAAAGTGAAAATTGTCAATATCGAACTTGACCTCCATTTTGTCATCAGTAACAACATACTAAAATTTGAAAAGCTTTGGTTGAACAGTTCATAAGTTATCACACGGACACCACTGGAAAAGCCATTTTTCAATCTTTCAAGAACCATAACTCTTGAACGGTGAAAGTGAAAATCGTCAATATCGAACTTGACCTCCATTTTGTCATCAGTAACAACATATTAAAATTTGAAAAGCTTTGGTTGAACAGTTCATAAGTTATCACACGGACACCACTGGAAAAGCCATTTTTCAATCTTTCAAGAACCATAACTCCTGAACGGTGAAAGTGAAAATCGTCAATATCAAACATGACCTCCATTTTGTCATCAGTAACAACATATTAAAATTTGAAAAGCTTTGGTTGAACAGTTCATAAGTTATCACACAGACACCACTGGGAAAGCCATTTTTCAATCTTTCAAGAACCATAACTCCTGAACGGTGAAAGTGAAAATCGTCAATATCGAACTTGACCTCCATTTTGTCATCAGTAACAACATATTAAAATTTGAAAAGCTTTGGTTGAACAGTTCATAAGTTATCACACGGACACCACTGGAAAAGCCATTTTTCAATCTTTCAAGAACCATAACTCCTGAACGGTGAAAGTGAAAATCGTCAATATCGAACTTGACCTTCATTTTGTCATCAGTAACAACATATTAAAATTTGAAAAGCTTTGGTTGAACATTTCATAAGTTATTGCACGGACACTGTTTGGCAGCCGCCCGTCCGCCCGCCCGTCCGCCCGCCCATCCGGCCGCCCGCCCGCCCGCCGTACATCACCAATTTAATAACCGATATTTTCCTATGAAAATCCGGTTAAAAACTAAGTACATGTTTAGATTCAGCATATCAAAGAACCCCAAGAATTCAATTTTTGTTAAAATCGAACTAAGTTTAATTTTGGACCCTTTGGACCTTAATGTAGACCAATTTGAAAACGGGACCAAAAATTAAGAATCTAAATGCACGGTTAGATTAGGCATATCAAAGAACCCCAATAAGTCAATTTTCGATGAAATCAAACAAAGTTTAATTTTGGACCCCGATTTGGACCAACTTGAAAACTGGGCCCATAATAAAAAAACTAAGTACATGTTTAGATTCAGCATATCAAAGAACCCCAAGAATTCAATTTTTGTTAAAATCAAACTAAGTTTAATTTTGGACCCTTTGGACCTTAATGTAGACCAATTTGAAAATGGGACCAAAAATTAAGAATCTAAATGCACAGTTAGATTCGGCATATCAAAGAACCCCAATACTTCAATTTTCGATGAAATCAAACAAAGTTTAATTTTGGACCCCTATTTGGACCAACTTGAAAACTGGGCCCATAATAAAATAAAATGCTCCGCTGGGCGCAGCTTGATACGACCGCAGAGGTCGAACCCTGAACAGTTGGGGCAAGTATGGACACAACATTCAAGCTTGATACAGCACTGAATTTGGTTGATTGATTGATTGTTGCTTAACGTCCAGTGGCAAATATTTCATGCATCTTCATGACGAGAACCAGTTCAATTTATCAAACAATTCAATTAGGGGTGGGATGGGACACAAAGGGGAACCAATTTTGACTGCCACTGTAAAAGGAGGATGGTTGGGTAGGGTCGGATAATTTAGCCTCCTGTAGCGGCCATCAGCCTACTCTTTTTCGAAAACTACAGAAGGGGTCTTTAGCGTGCAGGGAGTGTGGCATTCTCCAAACACGTTACCCACTATGGTCCGCGGTCAGGCTTTCCGTATTATGACCTGACAACCCCCCCAACGAGACTGAATTTGGATTGTGAATAAATATTTGACACAGCATAGGTTTCTGACACAGAATTAATGTGGTCTAAGAACTTAAAATTTTTTAATTTACCTATTCAAACAATATCAGTATTATTTGTTTTTATATATAAATCAGAAATAACCAATTTAAAATTTAAAATTGGGCACACATATCAATTTCTTGCTATTGCGCAATACTGTGCAATTGAAGATTTCTTGCTATTGTGCAATACTGTGCAATTGAAAATTCCCCCCCCCCAAAAAAAAAATAAATAATTTACCCCTTTTTTAGCTTTTGTGCAATACACTATGAAGTTGCACATTGACCCCCCCCCCCCCCCCCCTCCCAAAAAAAAAAACCAAAAAACAATAAAATTTATTGTAACTCCCCTTTTTTTGCTAAAAGAAATTTGAAATTTCCTTTTTAATTTATGAAATATGAAATGAGAAAAAAATTAAATGTGTTTGGATTACCTCCCTTAGCCCACCAAGATAATATCATACATTTCTATTTACTTATACTAAAGTTATTGTGCAAAAACCAAGAAAAATGCTTATTTGGGCCCTTTTTTAGCCCCTAATTCCTAAACTGTTGGGATCAAAACTCCAAAAAATGGTCATAAACCTTGTGTTAAAATTTCATAGATTTCTATTTACTTATACTAGAGTTATTGTGCGAAAACCAAGAAAAATGCTTATTGGGCCCTTTTTTGGCCCCTAATTCTTAAACTGTTGGGACCAAAACTCCCAAAATCAATCCCAACCTTCCTTTTGTGGTCATAAACCTTGTGTTTAAATTTCATAGATTTCTATTAACTTATACTAAAGTTATAGTGCGAAAACCAAATGTCTACAGACTCCGACGGACGACGACGACGACGACGACGACGCCGACGCCATACCAATATACGACCGCAAAAATTTTGCGGTCGTATAAAAATGATCTGAATGGGTGATTTCCAGAACAAAAATTAATTCAGTAAGTGTGGAATTGGAAAGTTGCAAAACAAAATTGACACAACATATGTGAAATGGACAATGTGAAGGAATCCTGAAAAAATCTGATGAGAACTTAGTAGTTTCAGAAGAATTGCATCCACAAGGTATGTATATGATACACAGTGATAATAAACCAAGTCCCATAACTCCTACAAGGTATGCATATAATAGTTTCAGAGGAGTTGTGTACACAAGGTATGCATATAATACAATGTGATAAAAGTCCTGCAACTCTTGCAAAAATAGCTGAATCAAAATAGCAGCATAGTGTGATCATCTTCACATCATAGGTAACAATCCTGCAAAATATAAACCAAATCGCCCAGTAGTGTCAGACGAGTTGCATCCACGAAGTTATTGGGATGGACGAAAGGACTGAATCCATCTATTAGCCAGGTGATATTTAGCAAATAGTAAATTGCACTGAGGGTCATATAACAGTATAACCCTCAGAGCATTCAACTATTCACTATATTATACTTTTCCAATGAACATCATAAAACGAGGCTGTCAATAAAAATACGCCCTGTCTGCCCGATGCAACTCCAATATAATTTCTAGTTGATCCATATAGCATTTTATGGAGCGGTTTCATTATAATACACAAATAGAAAGTAAAATTTTTACAAGTATAATATTTTCAACTCCTTCAAGGCTTTAAAAAGTTGAGAGCCAATCACAGACTGCATCAATAAGTTACGTATTCTATGAAATGTGTTTTGTCTTCATCAAAGAAAATCAGTACTCACGGAAATAAATGAATCCATATTATATTGATTAAATTCATCAGATCATATTTAACTAAAACTCACCGGTGGTCCTTGGCCTCCATTAAGTCCAGGGTTTCCTGGGTAACCTCTGACTCCAACATCACCTTTTTCTCCTGGTAGTCCAACTTCTCCTGGGGGTCCTTGATCTCCTTTAGGCGGAGGAATGGGACTAGGAGGTCCTGGCTGTCCTGCAGCTCCTGGTGGTCCTGTTTCTCCAGGAACTCCTGGTTCTCCATCATTTCCAGGCGGTCCTGAGACTCCCTGAAATAAAGATGTACCGATTGATATTTTTACCCTAGTGGATGTGATCTGTCTTTTAATATGGTAATGCATAAATTGTGGTGAATACTGTCCAGATTGGACTTCATATTACCAAAATTAAAAACACAAAATGCAAAAATTGAACACCACAAAATTTAACATCCAGGATTTTAGCAAAAAATGCCAAATTATTTCTACACCATAATATTCCAAACTACAGCACATTTTAATATGAAAGAATAGAATAGAATACTTTATTATCCAATTTGGGCCCATTAAAAGCATAATATAACTAGGTATGATTGTGATCGCAAGCGAGTCACAAGATGTCTCCCAAACCCCCATTGCCACTATCTAGAGCTTATCAGTAACCCCCTAAATTCCCTTTTGCTCTATTCACCTACAAAATTTCAGAATCCTACCCACCTAGGTTACAGAGATATCGCAATGTCCTATATAATGACCTTTTGCTGTTTCCATGGAAACAGCGGCCATTTTGATTTTTTTAAGCCCTTTGCAATCGCCATCATTTAAAACCCCTAAATATCAATTTTCATTGAAATCGAAGCACTTCGAAAGAATTTCGAATTTTGGGCCCGAAAAATCACATTTTCGTAAATAACGCGAAAATCGTAAATATCGCTTCAAATTTTTTTTTCGTATAATTAAAGAGCACCTTTTGCTCTATTCACCTACAAAATTTCAGAATCCTACCCACCTAGGTTACTGACATAAAGCAATGTCTCCTATATAATGACCTTTTTCTGTTTCCACGGAAACGGCGGCCATTTTGAAAATTTTAAAAGTCGTTTGCAAAACTTCAGGTCACCCTTAACATATTCCCAAAGTTTCATATTGATTGGACATTGCATCTTTGAGAAACGTCGCGGACAACATTGAACGGAAAGAAAAAGGAAAGAAGAAGAAGAAGAAGAAGAAGAAGAAGAAGAAGAAGAAGAAGAAGAATAATAATAAGAAACCGGACAAAAACAATATGTCTCCCAAAACTTTGTTTGGGAGACATAAATATATATACATATATACAATACATTTTAATTTGAACAAGAATTATTACAATAAAAAAAAAAAAAATATTTTTCTACGTAAAATAAATACATATATAAGTTACTATCAATAAAATATACAAAATGTGATATGACCGACCCAACTATTCTAAACCATGTAAAATCTCTATTCTAAATATTTTTCATACATTTTTAGCATATTTGGTGCAACCCCTTTATAAAAATTTGAAAACAAAATATTATTGTTTCTCTGGAAACCACAAATGAACAAAATCAGGTAAATTCAATTGTTTAAGTTTGTGACAACAATGAAAAATAAACTGTATTTGTAGATATACTGTGTAATCATAATTCTAAAACATACTCTAGATCCTTGACCTCCTGGGGGTCCAACAGGTCCTCTGTCCCCTTGCAGTCCCTAAATACAAAAAACAAGAAATGATCTGTAACTGAAAACATGTCTTCATTTGTTTGAAATATGAAAACCAACAGTCAAGATTTGTTTGTTAATATACAAGATAACATACATAAGATTTTCTCTAAAAATTCATATTAAGATATCTCATAAAATAAATAGTTGCATGCGACTGTTTAATAACTATGAGCTTGATTCGAGGTGAGTTTAAAAACAAACCTATATATAATTCATCATAATTGTAATCTTTCACTAAACCTTACCGCTAATCCTGGACTTCCTGGACTACCACGTTCACCAATTGGTCCTGGGGGTCCCTGAAAATTAGGTCAAAACTGTATATTAGGATTTTTTTCAGTCTCCATATATACCAATTTCTTAATTTATTTATGAATGAATTGCTCTGTTTGACCCAGGGTCAATCAGCACAATGCATCATTGCGACACAAATAATTTTGTATTTGAATTTGCAGGAAACTGCACTAACTAGAAGATCATCTATTGCAAGGCCATGAGAAAATAGTTCCTACTGCGATTCCCACATAACTTGATATCTTAATGAATAAGTTGTGGCTTTGCTAACATTTCACACATTATTATTAAAACAGGTTCAGTCAGCTAATGGAAAATCTACTTTAGTTAAAAAAGTTTGTATTTTAGCATTGCAGTGGTAATAATTTGTTACAAAAAAATGTATTTTACATAAATAGTAAACGAACTTTAAGGTCCATCGGGGACACACAATCCCAACTTTTATAATAACCGAGGCAAATACATTACTTTCCCTTGTTTTTGAGCCTTTTTTCTAACTAAGGAGTATCTCCCTCATGCAGAGCTCTGTCCTCAGATGGTTTTGGCTTTACCCAGTTTGGTCATTTAGAAATTTTTGAATTTTCTCTTCAACTTTTTGGATTGTTGTTTTGGTTTTCAACATTTTAGGCCTTGAGCACAACTGATGATTCGTAAAGTGACAAAATGTGCACATCTTGTGCATCAAAATTTGTATCAAAGAATTTCATTCTATTAAGGGAATACAATACAGTAGGATTCCTCTACTGATTTTTTGCTAAAATTTTACGTTATGGTCATTTTTTGGTACTTTTCATATAAAGAGAAAGAAAAAAAAGACATAGCTTTTAAGATATTTTACAAGACTTTTACATAAAACTGCCTAACTTTTTAACAAAAAAATGATAACTCCATCAGGATATTTGTAAAATATTTGTAAATACATAGACAATTTTCTTTGATAAATAAATAGTGGAAAAGATCAATAAAATAATTTGAAAATCATGCAAATTTTGGTTAAATATGGAATATTGATGGTAATTTGGTCACTTCAGATGAATATAGAAAAAAACACACTTTTGAATATTTTGCTTTAAATTTTAGTATAATTATCTTGATATAATGTACTTCTCTTTACAAAACAAATAGTCCAGGTCTATGTGCTTATTAAGGATATATTTAAGGATTGACTGTAATTTTTTTCAGTCTATGAAGAAATAACCTCAATCACGTGGTGCACACTAAATAACCCAGGTAGCGGGTTATTTGAAAGTGTGCACCATGTGCATTTAGGTTATTTCGAATAGACTGAAAACAAAATTACTGTCAATCCTTATAATTTAATTCCATCGGTTGTTTTGATGTCTCAAACGTTGGGATTCCCTTTAATGACGTCATAATAGAAAAGAAAATTTAGTCTATGATATGATAGACAAAAAAAATTTGATCAATCAAATGATGCATTGCATCCAATAATAAATTATTTGAGAATAACCTCAAATTTTAGGATGTTATAAGGCTTTTTCTTATGAATACTATGACGTCACAATATGTACATTTTTGTGATGTTATTACCTCCCTCTGCTATTGTATCGTACTGTATCTGTTATCTTAAAAATGAACTTTGTTTCTGTTAAACAATATAAACAAAATTGTACAAAAATAATTATTCAAAAATAATCTCTATATTGCCTCATCAATATGGAAATTTTGAAACAACTTCAAAAAATTGAAAAAAAGTAGAAAATGTGTCTATATAAACACAGATGCCCCGCCCTAAAAACAGCCCAAGTGTTGCTGAACTGCATTGTACGATACATGAGGACTGTAGTGGTGAAATATCATTGATTTATTACTAGAGGTTTCTGAGAAATGACACTAAACACGAAAACTTAACCAAAGTCACTGAAGCATGAAATGTAGGTCATAGCGATCCAAGTTTGCTGAACTGCGTTGTACTATACAGGAGGACTGTTGTGGTGAAATATCATTGATATATTACTATAGGTTTCTGAGAATGAACCTAAATGCAAATTTAAGCAAAGTCGCTGAAGCATGAAATGTAGGTCATAACGAACCAAGTGTTGCTGAACTGTGTTGTACTATACAAGAGGACTGCAGTGGTGAAATATCATTGATATATTACTATAGGTTTCTGAGAAATGGAGCTAAACGCAAAACTTAACCGAATCGGGACGTACTTATGGACGGACGGACGACGGTAAATCTATTTACCCCAGCCAAATTCGTGGCGGGGCATAAAAAATTAAAACTTCGCAACGGATGTAAATAACATGATGAACTTACCTCACCCCCTACTTCTCCTGCTGGTCCTGGTGGGCCTCGTTCTCCTGAGGGTCCACGTCTTCCTTCGGGTCCAGGTGACCCAGGGAAACCTTGTTCTCCCTATAAATATTCGTGTTTCTTACTTATTATAAAAGCCTAGCATTATTTGAAATAAATCATTCAAGCCTTTCAATTCTTGAACTGTACAAAATATAAATTTGTTGACACATTGTTGATTCATTATACAGTTAAACCTGCCATAGTGACCACCTCTATTAAGCAACAACCTGTCTAATGTGACCATATTTTTTATTTCCCTTTGCCATGCATTTTACCTGAGCAAAGTGACCACCTGTGTTATGGGACATAAATTCAATGCTCCCTTTGAAGGTCACATAAGGCATATCTGACAATGTACCGAAAGCCAAATTGGTAAATCTAGGTATTACAGTTGCTGAAAAATGGACTTAATCACAAAATTGTGACACAGGTCACTCAAGCATAAAATTAAGGTCAAGGTCCAGAAACAGGTGCCAGACTGGCATGTACCCACTAAGGACTCCCTGTAGACCAAATATGGTGGGTATGGGTCTTACAGTTGCTGAGAAATGGAATTAATCATGAAACTTGGATGCAGATTTTACAAATGTTTATGAAGTCAATGAACCATGAAAATAAACTTGAGGTCAAAAGATTATTATACTGCTGCAAAGTTTATATCATAATGTATCTGTGGACTAAAGTTCTTTAGTGTAGCTATTATGTGTACAAAGTTATTAAAGTTTTAAGGATGCTCGCTGGTCATGTTTTGGTCTTTTTGTCAGATTTTCGGAATCCTCGGGTTTTATCCATTTCTTAAACATGAAATTTTTTGACCATGAACCCCCACTTTTTCTTTTATAATTCAATCATATATACCCTTAAAATGGTATTTGACCAAATTTTATGAAATCCTTTTTATTTTTTCATACATCTTTGAGAGACTGAAGTTGTCAATGCAAAGACGATGAAAAATCCAGAGAAAACCCATTTGCTGCATATTTTCAAGGCCTTATAGCTCTAAAATGAGCACATGAACATATATTTTTTTCTTGCTTATTTGTTTACTATTCATATGTTCTCTCAAACTAAAACACCTATTTCAAATCCTATTTATTTCCTATTAGACCACCGATCATCCTTAAACAAGTTTACAGCGCCACCAGCAGAAATAAATAAACTACTGGTTTCTTTATAAATAACATACCCTCTCTCCCTGTGCTCCTGCTTCACCTTGTGGTCCAGGGGTACCGGGATCTCCAGCTCTACCAGGTTCTCCTGGGGCACCTGCTGTTCCCTGTAAGCCCTATTAAAATAAAACATCCAAATTATACTTTTTGCATCTGGTTGATCCAATAAAAGTTGTTTGTCTTCTCAGTTTTACACTTTTAATAAGATTATTATGAATCCGACTTTTTCTATTTCTTTTCTATCTAATACATTCGATACTACATTGAAATATGGGGTTAATATTTTTTGTAACCCACCGTAATGACTAACTTTCAACAGTTTTGAAAATTCAAGGAAGCTTGAATTTTTTGATAACTTTTTGACACTTGCAAAATTGTTAAAGTTATGATCATTGTTACCAGCTAAGGATTGTAGATAATTTTAACTTTTTCCATAAAGTTAATTATTTTCAGTTCTTATAGAGTGTTTATTTCGTCCTTCTAAACCCTTTTTCACAATCCATCTTATTAAAAATAGGTCAAAGACTCAATAGGCCGGGTTGCATCTAATGTATAAAAGGATTACACATAATTCTCAAACCATACCACAGGGATGAGGTTTATGATGGCCAGTAACTAAATCGATGTGACATGCAGGACCAAGCATTGTATATAAAATATAAATTTGGGAGGGTAGAACTTGAAAAATTTAGAATATTTTCTTGAATAGTTAAAATGACATCATATTCCTTAATGCACATCTTCGATATGTATATAAATATTCTGCAAATTTCAATAGGTCTAAGGTAAAAAGCTGTAGTAGGAGTTGATTACACAAACACAAATAAGTACCCTTTTAAAAAAAAACAAATCCTTTAATTGGGCATTTAAAAATTATTACTATAGATATTGTAATAAGATGAAAGTCAACAAACATTTAACACTTGCATATTTGTCAATGGAAATTTGCTGTTGTTTTCATCTTCAAAATTAAAACAACCATTTTAATGAACCAAAAAGCATTGCTAAAAGTATAACTTATTATTTGGTTTTCCTATTCTGAAAATCTAATGGAGTCAAAAAATCAGCAAGACAAAATGCTAATTTTTGGACGATTTTCCAATTTTTGTACAAAATAAGTGTACTTTAGTGTCGGAAAATAAGAGTAATTATGGTATTTCTATAACCATGCCGTTAATTGATATCTCTTGTTATTTCAAACTGTTTTCTCTCAAAACATTGGACGTCTCATAGCAATTTATCGGCCCCAGGATAATAATTTGCATCTGATATCTCAAAAAACCTGCCTTCTCAAATCATTTTGTTTGCTTGTTTGTTTAGTTGGTGTTTTACGCTGTTTTCAGCACATTTGGCTATTTTGTGGCGGCCAATTTTTATTGGTGGAGGAAGCCGGAGTACCCAGAGAGAACCACAACCTTCGGTAGGAAAATTAGCAATCCTTGTCAATTCATTTTGATGATACCTTCAACTTTAGAATATATATACTTACACCAAGACCTGGTTCTCCCTGTTGTCCTGGTGGACCTCTTTCTCCCTGTGGTCCCTGCAATATATAGGCAAAAATATACCGGTAATCCAAGATTATGTATAAAGTAAATATAATGTAAACCGTTTTTTTTGGTCCATAGAGATGTTCATTCACAAATGCATGTGGAGCCATAAATATGCTTATACACAGAATACTTAAGTTAACTCATTTAACATTACTTAAATAAAAGTCCTATACTATACAATGTATGTGTTTTTTATACTTACACCATTTCCTGGTGGTCCGACTGGTCCTTGCTCTCCTGTGGATCCCCTTTCACCCCTTGGTCCTTGAGGGCCAGCTGGCCCACTTTCACCGTCACGTCCTGAAGGTCCCTGTTGTCAAATTAAATAGAATTTATAAAATGTTGATTAATTCATGAGTTCTGACACTGATATAACTAATAAATTGTGGGTAATAAAACGTACACCAAAACTTATTTACCAGTTATTAGTTAAAATTTCCTTCAATATTTAGTTTTGGGTCAAACAGGGTTCATTCGACCAACTGGTTAAAGAGCTTTTTTGGAAGCCAAAATTACTATATATAGTAAAGAAAGGGCCCCGCCAGCTTGTGTGATTGAACTCATGGGAATCAAAAACACTTCAAAATCTAGTTGTGATTTCATACATTCATTTTATCTATCAAAAAGCATGAAGCTAAATTCTCAAAATTTGCCTTTTTCCATATAAAAACAAAGTTTTTCCCAAAAAAGTGGGGGCCACAAAAAAGGAATTCTCATAAAAACTGGAATAAAATCATCCATCATGGAGAATATTGCCTATTGACCTCATGACCCATCTCCTAGCAATCATTTTTTAAATTCAGCTTTTCCACACATTTTTCTTCCCAAAATTTCATGACTTTTCCAGGACTAATTCTGAATTTTCCATGACCTTGTGATATCAATTTTTAAGTTGTTGATGCTTTTCAATCAGTACTAATGTCACCATAATGACAAAGAGAACTGTATTTCAACTTGTTGCCAGTAGTAATTCAAAACAAAAATTCTGTGACTTTTCCATGCTTTTTCATGACATTTTCAATTCAAAGATTTTTCAAGGCATTTTTTCAGCCAAAATAAATTTCTATAACTTTTCTAGGATTTCATGAAGTGTGTGAACCCTGTAAATTGTGATATCTTATTTTTCCTTTTGTCCTTTACAAGAACTTGCATAGTTTATGGTGATGACTGACAAAGTCTATGTTAACAGACAGTGTGACAATACTCACCGATTCTCCCGGTACACCTGGTGGTCCCTGTAAACCAGGATTACCCGGCGGTCCATCTGGTCCTCGCTCCCCTGATTTGCCATCATCTCCAGGAGTACCCTGTAATATAAATTTTCATAAACAACTGAAGACATATATCTACTAAAACTGAAAATGAGGAAAACATCTATACATGTAGTTAATAAACACAAACATGAGAATAATACAAATATTTTTTAAAAAAGCAGTCATAAATCATGTCTGCTTAAGACTGCTGTTGGTTTCACTGGTAACTAAAGTTACAATGTACTGTAATTCTAAAAATATATAATTTAACAAATTGCAGGATACAAATAAGATTTTAATCATTACTCATTTACAATATATAGTCAACTCTCATTATCTCTAAGTTATGTGGAATATAGAAAAATTTGTCACATTTGTTAATTTAGACTTGAAACATGTGTCAATAATTTTCCAATTATCTAAGATAACAAGTCATTGTAACCTCAGTTAAAGACAAGACTGCTTGTCATCAATCATTATTATTGCGAAACAAATGAAAGTTTTCCACAGATTCACTTGTAGGTTACAGAGACATCTGAAAGATTTATGTGGTCAGTTATGGTCCAGATTCCTTAAATAGATGTCATTTATTTGAACATTTTCAGTTCATTTATGTCTAATGACAATTTGATTTCTGTTACTAACTATATCAGTTTTGTGTTTTGACTAGCCGTGAAGCCGAGTCAAATGACAAACCTGATTAAGTCAGTATCAGAAAACAAATTGTTAATGTTTTTTTTATCCGTAATTTTTAAGAAATTTATAAAGTGCTGAAATTTAAAGAAAAATAAAAAGTAATGTTTTTAGCTCATGTATTGTCATAGTAAGTTGTGAGGTTTCATGAAGTAATGTCATCTTTGACACTGACAGGACAATTTTATTCTCAGTCTAAGATACTGACATGATCAACCTGTAGGATCCAAAAGGAAATACAAACGAATCACTGATAAAACTGTACTTACTGCTGGTCCTTGGATACCTGGTTTCCCTTCATTTCCCGTTTGTCCCATTGGTCCCTGTTAATATAGAACTATATATAGTCAAATATACTTTAAAGGGTACCTTGAAAATGTCTCTATTATGAACACAGCTTGAAAATATAACCTATGTACAAAGGGCACCTGCTCATCAAGGGCACTTTTATCTGATCCCTTAGATGCTCTTAATAAACAGGTTTGACGGTATTCTATGATACAAAGCATAAGATCTGTACATTTTGCTGATTTACAACTCGTCAGTTTTGCTCAAGATCTAAAATAACGAAAGCTGTGACAATAACCCTTATAGCCGAATATCAGATTCAAATACCTAAAATGGCCAGAAGAGTAAGCAAAATTCATCTACATGTATGGACAAAGCTGTCAGAGAACAGATTCAAAAATGGAAGTAAAAATGAACAAGACCTTTCTCTTATGGATCATTTAAAAAAATATTCAAGCCAGTCTAATTTTTCTCAATCAAGTTAATATTGTAATTACAAAAATTTCCTGAATTAAGGTCATTCAACAAGAGGCTCCCAAGAGCCTGAATCGCTCACCTGTTATCTTCTGCGTACCACAGGGTTCCCATAAAAAAAATCATCTCAGATTCAAGGACTTTTCAAGGTGTTTTCCAGTGCTTTCTCATGATTTTCAAGGTCCCTTTTGTGAACAAATGTCTCGCCATTTGTCGGTTTTAAACATAAAAGAAAACATGCGTAGAAGATACTGTTACTGCTCAAAAGATTACATACAAGAGACGTAGCCGGATTGAATGCGAAACTGCCTTTTGTGTGACCCTCTATAAAGCAACAGTAAGGCAATCAAATAATGATTTCTGCATGGTCACAGTAACAATGCGAAATAATGATTCATGAGAAAAAAAAACAAATCCGGTAAAATCCCGGTTTTTTCCCAGATTTTCGTGATTTTCCCAAATTTCAAGGACTTTTCAAGGCCTGGAAAATTCAAAATGAAATTCCAGCTCTTTTCCCATTTTCCAGGTCATGTGGGAACCCTAGTACCAGTAGATCTTGCATCAACGATTATTTTTGCTATTTAATGTATACCCTCGCAATTTTCGCTTAATATAGAATCCTGAACCCAAATAGATAAGACTTTTTCATCAGTTGCTATGGACTTTTTCAATGGCATTGACTTTATTTCAAGTAATGCCATAAACATGTGTGACAATGTCAGACCATTATTTTCTGTCTACATGTAAATAATCTTTCAAGGGCAAAAACTCCTATAAGGGGTCAATTGATGATTAAATCATGTTGACTTATTTGTAGATCTTACTTTGCCGAAAAATTTTTGCTGCATACATTTTGTCTTTTATCTATAATAATATTCAAGCTAATAACCTAAAACTGCAAAATTGCCTTAAAATTAACAATTCATGGGCAATAACCCAAAAATGGGTTGATCGATTCCTCTGAAAATTTTAGGACATGTAGATCTTGACCTCATAAACATTTTTAATACCTGTCAGTTTTGCCCTAACTGCTTTAGTTTTGGAGATATGAGCCAAAAAGTGCATTTTCACCTATGTTCTATTTTTAGCCAGGGCAGCAATGTTTTTCGGTTGACTTATTTGTAGATCTTACTTTACTGAACATTTTTGTTGTTTACAGTTTGTCTTTGTCTATAATAATATTCAACTGCAAAAATTTCCTTAAAATTAACAATTCAGGGGCAATAACCCAACAAAGGGTTGTCTGATTCATCTAAAAATTTCATGGCAGGTAAATATTGACCAGATGAACATTTTTACCTCCATGTCAGCTTTAGTTTTTGAGATACAAGTCAAAAACTGCAGTTTACCCCTATGTTCTATATATAGACATGGTGGCCATGTTGGTTGGCAGGCATGGTCATCGGACATAATTTTTTAACTAGATACCCTAATGATGCTTTTGGCCAAGTTTGGTTCCATTTGGCCCAGTAGTTTGAGAGGAGAAGATTTTTGTAAAAGTTAACAGATGACGACAGACAATTATAGAATTTACATTTTTGACCCATTTTTGAGAATTTGAACAAGACTTTAACTAACAAAAAATTGCTTTTAGGACAGGTGAGCTAAAAACCTAATATCTGAATGGACTAATAGCCATGTGTAAGAAAAAACTGTTTAAAAACAAACTAACATCATAAATTCCTTTACTGTCCCAACAATTCTCAATATAAATATCATTTTCCAGAATTTAAAAGAAAATCATTACTAAACCACACAAATAAAAATAAAAACAAATGTGTGAGTCTTCCAAGGAAGACATGTGTCGCCTGCGGACGTCAATTTTTACAAAAGATATTAAAACGTTCTGAAAATGAAATATATATGCACACCTTTGCATTAAGGTTAATGCACAGAGAAAGTTTCATCAAATTGCTTTGAGTGGTTATGGAGTAGTTGAAGATAGAAGTTTTGAAAACCCCCCCTTTTTTTCAAAAATGTCAATTTAAAAAAAAAAATGAAAATTTTCTAAAAATGCAATATATATGCACATCTGTGCAATAAGGTTAATGCACAGAAAGTTTCATCAAATTCCTTTGAGCGGTTATAGGGTAGTTGAGGATAGCAGTTTTGACCCCCTCCCCTCTTTTTTGTTCAAAAAATTTCAATTTCTACAAAAAAAAGTTAAATTTTTCAAAAAATGGAATAAATATTCACACCTGTGCATTAAGGGTAGTGCACAGAGAAAGTTTAATCAAATTCTTTTGAGCTGTTATGGAGTAGTTGATGATAGAAGTTTTGCCCCCCCCTTTTTTTTGCAAAAATGTCATTTTTTACAAAAAATTTTATAAAATTTTCTAAAAATGAAATATATATGCACACCTGTGCATTAAGGTTAATGCACAGAGAAAGTTTCATCAAATTCCTTTGAGCGGTTATGGAGTAGTTGAGGATAGAAGTTTTGCCTCCCTTTTTTTGCAAAAATGTCAATTTTTACCCGAAAAAAATTTTAACTTTTCTAAAAAAGAAATATGTATGCACACCTGTGCATTAAGGTTAAGACGACAGATAGTGATCCCTATGGTCGACCATGCGTTCCGCAGGCGACACAAAAATGAGGGAAACTTGCCTTTATGCCAATGATAATTAGTTGATATATCTTCATCCTTGTCTGTACGTCATAAATTGTCCTATCCCAATTTTTTTTTATTATCAGTAAATTACAATTTCTAGAATTTTTTTCTCGTACCATTATGGAAACTGAATGACAATATGTTTTTTAGTAAATTTCCTGTTGTAATTTCTTGCTTTCGCATTGAGAAATCCTTGCATTTGCCTTGTATTTCTTGGTCAGGGTGGATTGGAGTCAACAAATCAAGTTCAGTTGGTCTGACACAATTGATATTACTTTTCTCATTTATCTCAAAACTCCTGATATCACAAAGAAATTGATTGTTGATCCCAAAAAACTACTCTGCATTAAATTTTTTATGTATTATTTATCATTGACAATAAATGCTTTTACACAACGATAAAAATACAAATATACAGGATTTTCTATTCTTTCATTTGAATGAGAAATAATTCAAGGTCGCTTCAAAATGTCCTTATTTTACCACAATTAGGCCATTTATATGTATGCCAAATATTGTGCCAGGAGTATTAGCGGTGGTAAAATATAGGCATAAAGGGCCTACCCATGGTAAATTCAAGATATTTTCAAACCACCGAAGTATTTCTATTCTAATAGGACAGTTTCTACGACATTTTGAAATGCCGCAACATAGGTACTCAGACACGAAGACACCATTACACAACAAAAGTTATACTACGACATCGTTAAAGCTTGTGCAAAACTTTATTTACTATGACGGTATAAAAACAAGCCGTCACATATAACTGTACATGATACATACCCTCGGTCCAGTTGGTCCAGGCATTCCTGGGGTTCCTGGTGAACCCTGAAAATAAATTAAAGTTGTTACCTGGTATTTAGATTAAATATGACGATTAATTCTTGACACAAAATCCCGTTTACTGCTGATATTCTTCTAAAAGTTATTCTAAGGAACTTATGAAAACTAGAGGCTCTCAAGAGCCTGTATCGCTCACCTGGATTTAACTTGAAAACTGAAAATTTAAGTGTAGCAGTTATCTTGGCTGGTTTTTACATAGGTACAATGTCAACAAAGTTAGAGTGTGGTGGCCATCTTAGTTGACATTCAAGGTTATCAAACACAATTCTGAAAGAGGACCATTGCTGTCATTTGTCTGATTTCAGATGGCCAAGTTTAAGGTATGATGATCTGCAAATTAAATTTTCCCATAGGGTCCTAAGTTAAACTATGTTCAGCTTTGGTGAACATGTTGATTGACAGGCCAGGTCCAAAAGGGGACCATCTATTGACCATTGCTGCCAAGTTCAATTGACTCAGTAGTTTCAGACGAGAAGATTTTTTAATGAATTTTTGGATAGGGTCCAATCTTAAACTACAAAAATGTATTTTCGGCTGTGGGGTCATCTTTGTTGACATTCCAGGTCAACCGACATAATTCTGAAAGAGGACCATCTAAGGACCATTGCTGTTAAGTTTAGTTCCAACTGGCTCAGTAGTTTCAGACAAGAAGATATTTCAATGAATTTTCCATATGGTCCAATGTTAAACTATGTTCTGCTGTGGCGGCCATCTTTGTTGACATTCCAGGTCAACGGACATAAATCTGAAAGAGGACCATCTAAGGACCATTGCTGATAAATTTGGTTGCAATTGGCGCAGTAGTTTCAGACAAGATGATTTTTAAATGAATTTCCCATAGGAAAAGTGGCAGCCATCTTGGTTGATCGTCAGGGTCATCGGACACAATTCTGAAAGAGAACCATATAAAAACCATTGTTGCCAAGTCTGGTTCTAATTTTCCTTGTAATTATATAGAAGAAGATATTTAAATTCTCCTCCCTTTTTTCTATTTTTAGTCACAGCAGCCATGTCAGTTGGAAGTCGGGAATATCAGACATACTTTTGGAAAGGTGTCCCTAATGGATCATTCAACCAAAATTTGGTCCCAATAGACCCACTGGTTTCATAGAAGAAGATATCTAAAGGAAAGTTTAATCCTGATGCTGTCTTTTAACGGGGAGATACTCCTATTAGGGGTCAATTAATGAGTTTGGTCATGCTGACTTATTTTGTTGAACAATTTTGCTGTTTACAGTTTGTCTTTACCTATAATAATATTCAAGATAATAACCTAAAACTGCAAAATTTCCTTAAAATTAACAATTCAGGGGCAATAGCCCAACAAAAGGTTGTCCAATTCATTTGAAAATTTCATGGCAGGTAGATATTGACCTGATGAACATTTTTACCCCCATGTCAGTTTTGCTCTAAATGCTTTAGTTTTTGAGAGATAAGTCAAAAACTGCAGTTTACCCCTGTTCTATTTATAGACATGGCAGCCATGTTGGTTGGCAGGAGGGGTCATCAGACATATTTTTTAACTAGATACTCTAATGATGCTTTTGGCCAAGTTTGGTTCCATTTGGCCCAGTAGTTTCAGATGAACAGATTTTTGTAAAAGTTAACGGACGATGTCAGACCATTATAGAATTTACATATTTGACCCAAATTGGACTACATTTTTAGCTCACCAGACCAAAGGGTTAACTGAGCTAAAAATGTAGTCCAATTTGGGTCAAATATGTAAATTCTATATTGGTCCTCCAATTTATCTTCATAGACGTTTTCATTTTGTTTGGCTAACTGGTTGAATGAAACGTTGAAAAAGAAAAAGACTATAGAAACATCTGTATGATCTTTATATAAGGTTGATTCATTGTCATGACACGTGGCTGGAAGAGAGAAAAATGCAAAACATGTGAGAACTTGAACAAGACTATAACTATCTTTCATTCAAGGAGATGAAGGATACAGGAATTGCCCCTGGAGGGGTCACATTTTTTAGGCTCGCCGAGTGTCTGACAAATTAAAAATATTATACCGAGGGTGGAATGAATTCCTTTATCCTACATCTTTCTGATAAATTTTCTCTCATTACAGACCAAATCATCAAAAGTTGATGTTTTCTTGACATTATAACGTCCACGAAAAGTATTGTGATGTGACATGTTGTAAGACGAGGATATTCCATGTGGGCATCTTACACAATCAAAACTTGTCTTCAAACACTTGTAATGAGAGAAATTCTGTTGCCATAGTTTACTGATAGAACGACTTACTGATTCTCCTGGAACACCTCTCTCTCCCTCAGGTCCTCGTTCTCCATCACGTCCTCGAGATCCTGGTGGTCCCTGGGATCCTGGGCCACCTGCAACTCCTGGTGGTCCCTACAATTGCAATTTATGAATATTTTTAAAACCCTATTTTTTATTTACATGATTATACACATATAAAGATGAAATATTCATCTTTCACAATTTTCCATTTTTTCTCTGATAATACTGCATGCCAGTATCAGCTGCACTTTTCTCTGATAAAACTGCATGCCAGTATCAGCTGCACTTTTCTCTGATAATATTGAATGCCAGTATCAGCTGCACTTGAACAGACAAGTGTTAAAAGTGAAAATATCAGCATCTAAAAATAGCAATCTGACATCGTATTGTCTATAATTTTGCCAATACAGAGAATAATGTCAACACTGACTAAAATGTTCATCTCTTTTCTAGTTTTGTTTAGTTTATTATACGTTTTTTAGTTGTACATGTATCCTTGTGATATTTGTTTGTTGTCTTCCATTCTCCTGACTTTTGTCTTTTCCTTGGACTTCGTATTTGTTGACTTTTCACATTGTTTTGTTGCTTTCGTATTCTATCGCAGATATTTGATATCTCACTGCGATAATAATTATGGTATAACTAATTGGAATACATAAAATCTACAATGAGTAATCAACCAACACACATAATGAACAAATGTGCATAGTTTACGAATGAAAAATTAGGGATGTTCAGTCAGAGTTGTAGATTTTTGGTACCAGTATTCAAATTTAATAGTAGAAAAATCTTGTTGTTGATTTATAGGATAACTAATTCAAGAATTTGAATATCGCAAAATATTCAACGAGTGACCGAAAAACACCTTCACGACTGAACGCAGCGCATGAGGGAATTATTAGTGTTTTGTGGTCACAAGTTTAATATTTTCGATATTCAAATTCTTTAATTAGTTATACTGTTTATTACATTGATAAAATAGACAAAAAAATGCTTCAAAAGTGTCATATTTTCCTTATATCCCTTCCTGAATTTTTCGATGTCACAAACATCATTTGTTAGTAACGCCCTTGACGACGTTAAATAAAAACCTATCTTTCACTGAGTGAAAATATCGAATTTATTTTCACTGGAAATTATGATAAATCACCATCATCAATATAATAAGCTATTGTTATGTCACTTTGTGAACATATATTTGTTCCGCATAATACTTGTTCCCCCTGGAACCAAAATATGGATAATAAAAGTTCTTGGGAACTAACGTAACATAATATTATTTCCACCTTCAAAAGATATTTTCCTGGAACTAAAACACCATAAAATTTCATAATATTAGTTCCTTTAAAGAAAGAGTGTCATGTGATTTTTTTACACCTGATTGTATCTTAATTACTGCTCACCTCACCTAGGTATGACATTTATCTGTACATGTAGTACATGCAAATAATGGGGTCTGAGGAATACAACAAAAATTTTACATATTTAAACAATGGCTCTTATTCTAAACAAGGTAAGAGTTTATATATATTTTTATTATTCTATTACTCCATGCTCCACTTACTTAACTAAATGGTCCATTTGTCTGCACCAAGAACAAAGTTTAGCTTATACTTAAGTCAAGCATGAAGTTAGCCACAAATTTCAGATGAAAATGCCTGTACTTTATTATTGGAAATTTACTTGCATACATTTGTAGCTAGAAATAATTTTGGATATTGTAATATAAATTAATAGAACTTTGATCATATAATAAATATTCCTGGAACATTTATAAATTATAACCAAAATTCCTGGAACTTTTATTATTTAACAAATATTCCTGGAACTTTTATTATATAATAAATATTTGTTCCAAAGAACTTTTAGCATGTAACATTTTATCCTTTGCGAAGGAAATTTTCTTATAACATTGGATAAAATATTATATAAGGAAAGTTCCCAATGGAACTTTTGTTATATGCTAAAAGTTCTTTGGAACAAGTACATGTATTATGGGGGAAATTATATTCTGTCACAACTTCATCGAGTGAAATATCACTTTTCTGTTTTCTAGTGAATTATCAGATTTTCTTTCACAGGGAAATCCCAGTATTTACCACACTCGATGTAATAATAATAATAATAATAATAATAATAAATTCACTATCAACCCTCAAAAATTTTGCTTTTCTCCATCTGCAATGTCAGACATATTAACTTTCTACCCTTAAAATAATATCAGTTTACAACAATGTCATTTTCAAAAATAAACTTTTTTCATTCATTTATAGATCTATTTATAGTAAAGTAAAATAAGTAAGGACCACTTTAACTAAACTAGGAATTAAAAGTACTCACTCTTTCTCCGGAAACACCAATGGACCCTTGAGGGCCAGGGATTCCTGGAGCTCCCTGGAATATAACATGCTGATCTTAGTCTCCATTAAAATAATTCTTTGACTCCAAAGATTGCATAATCAACAAGTGAGAATATGAATGCAACTTCAATTCAGAAAAACACCAGTAATTTATTCTGATGGTATAGTTTCCATTTTTGACATTGAAGACTCTTAACTTTGGTATGATTGGATGAAAATGCTATTATTTTTGATGTGTTCGGCAAAACATCTTTGGTTAATTAAGATTCACATAATACTAAAATCTTATCTTGTAAAATTATAACACTATATCTACAGTTTTTGATAAATAGCTGTTTCATACAACTAACAACTTACAGTATGTGGACACCAAATATGTGAGATGTATACATGAGGGACTTTCTCAGGGTTCTAAAGTATACATACAGTGACAAAATGCATCAGATATCTTTTTAAAAGATAGTACTTGGTTTTTTCTTTATTGTGAGCCCTGTATTTGAAAATAACAGTGGAAACCCTGAAATGTAGACTGAATGGAGACAAATTTCCAAAAAACTTTACAAATAAATTAAACACGAAACGTATGGTTATTAAACCGCTAACTTCTTTAAACAGGCTTACTGCTACCTACCCGTTTTCCCTCAGCTCCTGCTAATCCTGGGAGACCAGCTTCACCAGTAGCACCAGGGTATCCACGTTCTCCAGAATCTCCTGTTCTGCCATCTTCTCCTGGTATGCCCTTAATAAAAGAGAAATCATCTTATTAATATTTAGTAATAGCGAGCACTATAGGAGCATATGCATTTTCTACATATGGGTCGTTTAGAAAAGTCTTTGTTTAATGGAGGCAGCCATATTGTGTTACATACTAAGGATATAAAAAGTTTTGTTCGCCAGAAATGGGAGTTAGTAAAGTAAAGGAAATAACTTGTTTCAAATTATAATTTTAGAATCAGAATCCTGATACCGGAAATGAGTTTCTGGAAAGGGCTATTGATGTGCTCACATCAATGGCTATGCCAACAGCATATTAAAAATCATCAACCGAGTCTATATCTTATCGAATATAAACCCAACAATCCCAAGAAATCTTGTTCCATTATAGCATAGCAGTCCATGGGTATAAATGCCAATTTTTCATTAGAAAGCAAATATAGAATAAAAACATTGATTTGGATTTACCAGCCAGGGGGAAAAAATGAAACATCATGCAATCATTGACATTCGGTAAATCTCTTTTATAATCACTGCCACCAGCACTTTGGGTTACTTCTTGTATTTAAAAATCTGTATTGTTTAAATCTTACAGACATAGAAAAGTTGAAATTTATTCTAACGCCATCGACACCCAAACAAGTAGAAAAACTAAGTTCATTTTTAAAACAGTCATCAGAACTGAGGACAGGGGACTAATATTGTATATACTCAATCTACTTTATTGTATTTACAATAACGTTTTTCTTTCTTGTTGTATTTCATTATGTTTGTCACAAATCGTATTGCATGATTTAAATGACAATAAAAGTTTGATTTTATTTTATTTGATTTGTTTAAAATTTAAATGAATGAAATCCATTCAAGTACACAAAATGACTGTTTCTGAATAAGAAAAGAACACACTGGGATTAAAGCAACCAAGCAAATTCAGACTGGTGTCCAAAATATTTCCTCGACAATCCCAAAACATGTAATAAATCATTATCAAAGCTATTCTAAATTAAGACTTACAGGTTCTCCAACAGATCCTGGGGTTCCAGACTCTCCAGGCTGACCAGGAGGTCCTTGTGGTCCTGGGAATCCTGTTGATCCGGGGGCACCTGGCTGTCCCTTTAAAACAAAATTATGTGTAATTATTACAGTAAAAAATTATATATATATAAAAAATTTAAATATCCTTTTAAAAGGATTATTCAATACATTATCACAGTCAAATGACTTTCATTAAGAATTAGTATCAAAAGTCCTTAATTACCAATGAAATGACAATTTACATTTTTTCACATGCATACCCAATCCTAGTATTGCTTCTCAGGTACTTAATACCAAATAGATTTTTTTCATCTGGCCTAATCTAGAAAAATTTTACTTACAAGGTCACCTTTTATGCCTGGGTCTCCATCACGTCCAGGAGAGCCGGGGCGTCCTGCCTCACCGGGTTGACCAGGGAGACCTGCAACTCCAGGTGGTCCCTGTAATCCCTGATCACCTCTCTGTCCTGGTTGACCTGAATCTCCCTGTAAATTTTGAAATTGATAGAAATATCTGTTCTATATGTAAAGGTAAAGCCATCACAATGCAGTTGATCAAAAATCCCATTTCTTTCCAAAAAAAATTTTCAATAAGTGTTTGTAATCTGGAAGGATGGGATGTCTAAACTTGTATCTTTTTAATTAATTATTATTAAAAATAATTAAAAAGTATAATTAATTAAAGTATAACTAATCGTTGAATTCAAATACCCGAAATAAACAACACATGACCGAACTACACAGTAAATCACTAGTGCACAAGTTATTTAGGGACGAGATCAAAAGTTCAATGTCGGATAAAAAACTTAATTCAAATAGTTTGGGGGTGTGAGGGTAAAAATCACTGCAAGTTTTGTTATCCGACATCGATTTTTGAATATGCCCGTATTGGTCAATCAATTTTTCCCAAATTAAGTTAAGAGGGGTGTGGGGGGTCAGTGAAAAAACTATCTGAATTAAGTTTTTTATCCGACATTGAACTTTTGATCTCGTCCCTTACAGCAGTAGTTTGTTCACAAGTTGTTTATTTCTGGTATTTGAATACAGTGATTATACTTTTTATTACATTGTACAGAATCTAGCATTTTAGCAGAAATGAACTGAAATAAAACAGACTATGTCTTTTGATATATTTCCTTAGCAATTGTGACGTCACTTCCTAGAAAGAAATACTAAGTGTTCTTTTCACGTGTGATTTACCAGATTTTCTTTCACTCGTATACTACAGTAAAACACTGATTACAATGAAATAATCTCTACAGTAAAAAATGTGTGAGTCTACCAAGGAAGACATGTGTCGCCTGCAGACATCAATTTTTACAAAGATATTAAAATTTTCCAAAAATGAAACATATATGCACACCTTTGCATTAAGGTTAATGCACAGAGATAGTTTCATCAAATTGCTTTGAGCGGTTATGGAGTAGTTGAGGATAGAAGTTTTGACCCCCCCCCCCCCTTTTTTTTTTCAAAAATGTCAATTTTTACAAATTTTTTTTAAAATTTTCTAAAAATGAAATATATATGCACACCTGTGCATTAAGGTTAATGCACAGAGAAAGTTTCCTTAAAATCCTTAAAGCAGTTTACGAGCAGTTGAGGATAGAAAAAAAGTGTGACGATGCAAGATGACAGATAGTGATCCCTATGTGTCGACCATGTGTTCCGGCGACACAAAAATTGATTAAAATGTAATAATATCAAGAGTAAATCATTGGTTACAATGTAATAATATTACAATATTTTTCTTCAATAGTCTTTGCATTTGTTTACATTCAACAGAAAAAGAAAGCCAATAACATCTAATGTAGAAATAATACAGCATTCAAATCTCATTAGACAGAAATTTAGCAAACATTTTTACATATTTAACTTTGGTCCACTTCCACCACGAAAACATTTCTACAAATTTACCATTTGTCCTCTACCACCAGGAAAACATTTCTACATATTTACCGTTGGTCCACTACCACCGGGAAAACATTTCTACAAATTTACCATTTGTCCTCTACCACCGGGAAAACATTTCTACATATTTACCTTTGGTCCACTACCACCGGGAAAACATTTCTACATATTTACCTTTGGTCCACTACCACTGGGAAAACATTTCTACATATTTACCTTTGGTCCTCTACCACCAGGAAAACATTTCTACATAGTTACCTTTGGTCCACTACCACTGGGAAAACATTTCAACAAATTTATCATTTGTCCTCTACCACCGGGAAAACATTTCTACATATTTACCTTTGGTCCAATACCAACGGGAAAACATTTCTACATATTTACCATTTGTCCTCTACCACCAGGAAAACATTTCTACATATTTACCTTTGGTCCACTACCACTGGGAAAACATTTCTACATAT
Organism: Mytilisepta virgata; assembly: GCA_028015205.1. NCBI lineage: Eukaryota > Metazoa > Mollusca > Bivalvia > Mytilida > Mytilidae > Mytilisepta > Mytilisepta virgata. The sequence goes on from JAPWFG010000015.1 coordinate 219,306, forward strand.
TTACCTTTGGTCCACTACCACTGGGAAAACATTTCTACATATTTACCTTTGGTCCACTACCACTGGGAAAACATTTCTACATATTTACCTTTGGTCCACTACCACTGGGAAAACATTTCTACATATTTACCTTTGGTCCACTGCCACCGGGAAAACATTTCTACATATTTACCATTTGTCCACTACTATCGGGAAAACATTTCTACATATTTACCTTTGGTCCACTACCACTGGGAAAACATTTCTACATATTTACCTTTGATCCACTACCACTGGGAAAACATTTCTACATATTTACCTTTGGTCCACTACCACTGGGAAAACATTTCTACATATTTACCTTTGGTCCACTACCACTGGGAAAACATTTCTACATATTTACCTTTGGTCCACTACCACCGGGAAAGCCAGGTGCTCCAGGTGATCCAATCTGTCCAGGCGATCCTTGTTCTCCTGATTTGCCGTCTTGTCCTCTTATACCCTGTAAAATGGTCATATTTTGGTTCAATTTTTGTTTCAATTTTGTATGGAATCCTTTTCGAAATATAAAACTCTAAAGTTTCAAATTCTTTGCCTTCCATTTTACCTTTAGAATACTCTCTACTTGAGTCGGTATGAAGGAAATTGGAAGCTTATTGTCCTTGAGGTATTCTACCCAGAGGTCTAAACAAGGGAAATAACTGGAACTAACGGTATAAAATATCGACGATTTTCTCAGCCAAGAAAAAAAAAAAAAAAAAAACAGAAATAATGTACCGAAAGCCATATTGCTATTGTATAATAAAGAAACCAAAATGGACAAATTTGGTTTGCAAAAAGCGTAATTCAGCTTTTAAACAGATATAAATCATATCTGATAACTGTTTTATTATACCCAAAATTTATCACACCATTGATCTGTAAAAACACATAGCATACAAGTTCCAACTGTGACGTCAGAACATTTTTTTGTGATGTAAAAAAAAATATAATATTTTTATATTGCGGTCGTATAAAAATTAGTTGTGAGAAGTTCACATGTTGCACATTAATCAACAACATGGCGGGTCGATTGAAGTTTGCTAATGTTTTCGTCTTCAACATTAAAACAACTATTAATTTGAAGGTACAAAAACATAAATCATGAGAGCAAAATGAAATAACAACACCACAAGTATGACCCATTATTTTGATAGCCTATTTTTAAAGTACATTGACCAGGTCGATCATATGGAGTCAAAAAATTACAACGATGTTGATGGAAATACGAAAACTCTTTTTCTTCAACAATTTTCCAATTTTCCTAAAAAATATGTGTATTTCATGTCGAATAAATAGAGTAAATATGGTAATTCGCTTAAAATAAAGTTGTACATTCTTAACGAAGTATTACCAAAATATCAAGTTTACATTAAAATGCTATTCCACTTCAAAAGAACCATTAAACTCATTAGAATTGTAATTAAAACAATTCAGAAAACTCTGGCGAATGTTTCATATATTATGACATCCAAAAAGGGGAAGTAACTCATTGATGGCATGCAACTTATTTTTGCTTGTTGTTTCTCGAGTTTTTGGGGTGAGAAACAGAATCAAACACCATGGAAAGTACAAGACTGGAAAATCTCAGAAACCCTCTGGCAAGATTTCCAACGTCTACAACTCGGCACGCCTCATTTGAGGACAAGAAATCTTGCCCACAGTTTATGAGATTTTCTGGTCTTGTACTTTCCCTGGTGTTAGATTCTTTATGTTTCATATCACTACTCGTTTTAACCTTGAATTTAAGAAAATCATTCAGAAGTATTTAGTACACTTCATATCTCACCTGGGGCCCAGGAGCTCCATCACGTCCCCTTTCTCCAGGAGATCCTCTTGGTCCCATAGGTCCGGGACTTCCTGGTGCACCAGTTGGTCCAGGGTTACCCTGAAATATAATAAAATTTACTCTTTAAAAATGCAAGTAAAAGTTGACACAAATAATTGAGTGTATGCTACTTCTTCATCATTTCTCAATTAACATCAAAAAACAAATTTCTATTTTTAAGGGAAGAATTTTTTTTATATACATGGAATTCAATGTTAAATGAAATTAGTCCTCGTAACTGAAATTACTGCATCCAGTTAATACTACAAATTTTCAACAATAATGCAATTACTAATTAATGCACTTCCGGTACATGTTGCAATACAACACAATGGGCAAAAATTAAAATGTGAGGCTAAATTACTGCAATCTTCACAAAATCATATTTTTGCATTAATTGCAGAATTTACTGTGGTTTTTATTTGTCTATCATTCTATTTCACTAAATTCTTCTTTCAATGTGACATCAGAAAAGGAAATCCCTTTGCACTGTATTAAAATGATTAAGTGTTATGGACAGACTACACGAGTGAAACTACAGTATGTGCCAAAATCCTGAAATCAGAAATATTTAAATATTTTGTAAAGTAATACTGTAGAACCTCGCTAGCTCAAATTCAAAGGGACTGTCCAAATTAGTTCGAGAAAGACATGGTGTTTGAGTCATTGCTGATAAATAAATTGGACCATGTTTTGTTCCAAATGGTCAAGTGGTTTCAGACAAGAAGATCTTAGTAAATTTCCCACAGGGTTCTATGTTAAACTATGTTCGGCTATGGTGGCCATGTTGGATGGCGAGCAGGGTCATCAGATATAATTCTAAAAGAGGAGCATCGCTGCCAACATTTGTTGCAATTGGCCTAGTGGTTTCAGACAAAAAAGATCTTTAAGTAAATTTCCCTGTAGGGTCTTATGTTAAACTATGTTTGGCTCTGGGGGCCTTCTTTAATGACGGGTGCGGTAATTGGATATATCTGTTTGTTTGTTTGTTTAGTTGGGGTTTTACGCCATTTTCAGCACATTGACTATTTGTGGAGGCCAGTTTTTATTGGTGGAGGAAACCGGAGTACCCAGAAAGAACCAACAACTTCGGTAGGAAAATGTTATTGGATACAAGTATGAAAGACACCATTGTTGCCAACTTTTGTTCCAATTGGACAAGTGGTTTCAGAAAAGAAGATCTTCAAGTAAATTTCCCATAGGATTCAATGTTAAACTATGTTCGGCTCTGCCAGACATCTTGGATGACAGATGGGGTCATCTGATATAATTCTGAAAGAGGACCACCTAAGAACCATTGCTGCCAACTTCTGTTCCAAAGGCCCTTGTTGTTTCAGACAAGAAGATCTTTATATTTGGAATTTGGGTGTCCAGAATAAATCATCCAGATCCTTGCTATGAATATGAAATCTTTGTACATCACAAGTACAGGAAAAATTATTCTTTAATTGAATTTATGTTCTTTAAATAGAATTAACAGCTGGACCGAAATGCATTAATTTCTAATATTTTGACATAACTTCAAGCAGAAATTTTTATGTTAGCATTATCTACTTTACAAAACCAAAGTAACATGCCTTTAAACTTAACACGCTTAATTTCCTGTAACTTAATCTGAAGTATGACCTTTGTGAAGGGTCAATTATATAAACATTCCTTTGAGGAAGGTCTTTCCATTTAATTAATTCTCCTGTATGTGTCAGTACCTTGTAATCTCGCCAGAACAAAATATTTGTATGTACTCTAAAGCAAACATTTTCTTATAGCTTTTTCCGTGCTGGTACTAAAACGGTAAATTGTTGCCCTAGTTTTTAATCTGAAATTCGTCATGTATCAGTTGCCCCAATATGAAGTTAAAGTACTTCATCAGAACAATGAATTTCTCAAACAATCATTTCAAGTCAATAAAACTTGATTTATGTTCCTTATCTTGGCATGAAAAAATATACATGGTTAAAAAACAAATCTGAATGCAAAATATTTTACCTTTCCTCCTGGTCGACCTTGATCTCCAGTTTTACCAGCCATTCCTGGAAATCCCTACAAGAGAAACCACAATACTAATAATTTAGAAAAATGTTGTTCTTCAGATATCGCTTACCTTCCAATAAGATTAATTTCACAAAGTAATGATTTTCTTCATGTCAAAAATGTTTCACTTATTTAAACAAGAGCCGAATACTCCAAAAAGACAATTTTTAAAATGAATTACTGCTTGAAAATATTCATAGTTTTTAAGAGTTTTGCATTGAATATCCAACTTAAGAATTTTTGTGGAGTCTTGTGCTATGAGCTGTTGTCGATCTTACAAAATTTCCAAAGATATTAATTGACTCATTACCATAAAAAAACACAAATTGATTTTGTCTCACTGAGAAATGACAAATATTCTTTTATTTTCAAATTGGTGAAATTGCAGAGTATACCAAAGTCCAATATCCAGAAATCAGGAAAAATTAACTATTTTGTATAGGAATATAAAAGAACCAAAATTGTCAAAATCTGGAAATCTGCCAAATTCTGGAAAAGTTTCAGGTTATGTTTTCATTATTAATGGTTCTTTGGATTCATATATTTTTTTCCCCCAGTATCAGTTTTTGTAAATTTGTTAAATTTATTGTCTTGACGATACAAACCTTGCTTTTTCTTTATAACTTGTCAACAATATTTTATTTTATTGTTATTAATATTCAATATAAACTGTAAAAAATTGAAACACTGCATGTTCTTTCAAAACTTACTAGACTTTTTATATTTAGTGACACAAATTTTGTGAAAACTAAGGCATATCTCTGTTGTACACAGATGCAAGTCAAAAATCAATGAGTGTTTTGGCTTTAATCGTTTGGTCATTTTTGCATTTTTTAAATTTGTTCTTTAATTATTTTTTGGGATTATTGTTTTGGTTTTCAATATTAATGCCCTTAAGGATGATCGCTGGTCTAATAGGAAATAGATTTGAAATAGGTGTTTTAGTTTGAGAGAACATGTGAATAGTAAACCAATAAGAAAGAAAAAAAATATAGGTTCAAGTGCTTATTTTAGAGCTATTAGGTCTTGCAAATTTGCATAAAATGGGTTTTCTCTGGAATTTTCATTGTCTTTGCATTGGCAACTTCAGTCTCTCAAAAATATATGACAAAATAAAAAGGATTTCATAAGATTTTGTCAATAACCATTTTAAGGTATATATGATCGAATTATAAAAGAAAAATTTGGGGTTCATGGACAAAACATTTCATGTTTAAGAAATGGATAAAACCAGAGTTTTCCGAAAATCTGACAAAAAGACCAAAACATGACCAGCGAGCATTCTTAAGCACAGATTTGTCATAAATCAATGAAATATGGATATCTTGCACACTAAAAAAATGGCATCCTGAAAATTATAATTTAACATTATTCTGATAAAATCTAAAAGACAAATACCTTATGTCCTTTAGGTCCTGGCATGCCTGGCATTCCTGGTTGTCCAGCATTTCCCTGTAAAACAATTTTAATTGAATTAATGTATTCGTAAATTCATTTAAAAGTCATGTTTTTAATTAATTGCTCATTGTGTTAACTTAACATTTAAGAATTATTTGAAACTTTTAAACAGGTTGTATGATATAACATTGTTTTTCCCATTCTTGACATGTTTAATTGGTGGGATAAAAATACATAATATTTTTAACTACTTCCTGGTGATTAAATTTCTACGTGGGAATTCCTGCCGTCTTTTCTACAGTTATTGGAACGATAAACTAAAGAAGTCCCGAAATGACGTCTATGTAAACAAACAACATAGCAAAGACATTTTCTTGAAGTTTTTGTCGAAAATCATAGGAGAAACAGTTATTGGAACGATAAACTAGAGAAGTCCCGAAATGACATCTATTTAAACAAACAACATAGCAACGACATTTTCTTGAAGTTTTTGTCAAAAATCATAGGAGAAACAGATTCTCCTCCAATTTACTCGTGAGTTATGGAATTTCTCCCTCCTCAATAGTTAAATTTTAGAACTTAATATGCTTGCAAAAGCTTGTGTGTTGAAAATCGAAAATTTAACTATCTCGGGTGGAGAAATTCCATAACTCACTCGTACCTAAAGGAGAATCTATATTTAAGGCAGTTAAAAGATATTTAGATTATTTATTTCATTTCAAACAAAATTTAAGATTCAATTCAAAAGAAACAACAAAGTGCAATTGAGGTTAATACAAACAGAATGATAAAAAATTACAGTCAATTTTTATAATTTAATTACAATTATTATTTTAAAATCTAAAACAGAAGGATTCCCTTTCATTAAATAAAAGAAATTTAGTCTTTCACTGGGAGAGAAAAAAAAATTTAACTAATCAAATGATGTGTTACAATCCATATCAAATTACATTTCTATATACTAGATCTAACTGTGGAATACAATAACCAGGGGTAGTTCAAAGGTTACTGGAACAAAGTAACTATTTAAACAAGAAAGTAATAGTTAAATTTACACATTCAATTTAACTTATTCCCCTTTGTTCCCCTTTATAGTACAGGTGTTTTAATTTTTTGATATACCATCTGTTTAATCAGACAAGTGTTTTTATGCATTATATTAAACAGGAGCATGTGGCAAGTGTCTGTCAAAAATAACTTACAGTTGATCCTACTGGTCCTGTGGGGCCCTGTTCTCCTGGTAATCCTTCCTCTCCCTGTAAAACCACAACTTCAATTATCAACCTAAAACTTTACATACTACTATACTTGGATCTTTTACAAATTTATTTTGAAAAACAACAACCAAACATTAGATTGCAGATGGATAATTCAATCACGGAGAGATTTATGTTTGAGCAGGCAATGTTTTACTGAAGGTACCAACATCTGTTTATACTGTGACTCCATCTATTCTAGTGGATATAAATTTTTCGTGGATTGGTATATATTATCTTTGTCTCTGGGGAAACAAAATTTCCTGCTTTTGTATTTATCTAGTTATAACAAATAAAAATGTAGTTCACTTAAAATATAAATTTATGTTGCGGACATTTCATTAAAGTAATGAAATTTGATATCTGACAAGACAGTATGAATCCACTCTATTTTAATGTTTATTTTTATCAATGGCAACCTTCAAATGCCCTTTAAATGGGCCATTTTGAAAAAAAAAACTAAAGAAACAAACTCACCGATGGTCCTGGAGGTCCACTTGGTCCTGGGAATCCACGTTCTCCTGGAGATCCCTAAAATGTTAGGCATATGAGAGTCACTGTCAATTATATTACAAAGTCTACAGGTAAAAATTAGGGATAAGATGCTGTTTTATATTTGTTAGTTTATGAATGAAAAATTCCATTTTTTAATGATAGTTATTTCTTAAAACACATAATATCCACATACAGGTGAGTTTACTTTATACATTACTCAAGGTTACAATTAATCACACTACTTTTGGAGTATGAACTATGTGTGCTTCAGTACAGTCTTAACCAGGATATGGTTTGGTGTATAATAATTATACTATGTTTGCCTTATAATATAACTTATGTGTTGTACATGTATGTTTTTCCTAATTATGACTGTTTGTATTGTAAAATATGCTCATATGGGCCCTTTAATTAGAAATAAAATCATCATCATCTTCTTATAAAACAGATAAATAATTGGATTGTGATTTCAAAATTTAACAGAAAAAATTTCCTAAATATGAAGTTGTATATATGTGTTCTTAAGGCCACAAATTAATTGGGTTTTGTAGCCATTTTTTTTTTGGCATAAATGTTGCATATACATGTATATATCTGGAATATGGGACACTGAATCTAGAAAACAACTTTCTGTATATTGTGATATTTTCGTAAACAAAAGAGAATACGGCTTACTGGTGGTCCTGGCTCTCCTGGTTCCCCTCTAGCTCCTTGGTAACCAGCTGGTCCCTAATAGTACCAAAAAAAAAAATTAATACATACTTCAATTTCAAACAAATTAGAACATCCCTTTCCCTTCTCTTTAGTAATGTATCTAAATGATAATTCAAACAGTCTACTTAATGCAAACAAAATGTCTATGAATATTAAATAGTTCAGATCCCCCCTTCACAGACATTTTTAATGACAAAATCAAACTGATCCTATGACATCAATAGGAAAAATACAATGAGGACTGGAAATTAGATCACACTTGCAACTGATTGTAGACATACAAATGTTTGTGAACAAGAGATGTAATGACTTACAAAATCATTCAAATATATAGAATAAGCTTTGACAGTCTTTAAAATTATCTCCCCATATCTCCCTCTCTCACTTGTTACTTACCGCAGGGCCTGGTGGTCCAGGGGGTCCTTTTGGTCCAGCTGGTCCCTGTAAAACAAATTAATGGACAAAATCAGTAAACAATGAATAAAGGAAGCAACCAAACCAATCAACACTCAGACTTATTTTGATGTATTTACCTGTTTGATAAGTATAAAAATTAACTGAAAAAATCAAGGGAAATAACTCTAGCATGATTTCAAACATTATTAAAACTATTTCAAACCTGGAAAGGGCATCATTTATAAAACTGAGAAGGCTCTCATGAATCATGAAAAGGACATGGGCATCACAGGAAGTAGGGTAAACATTGTGTCCAATGGTAACTTTGTAGACAAAACGCTGAGTTCCAAACAAAACAGTCAATATCTGACAATAAATATTCTTGATCAAGTTAGGGTAATTTTCAAAGGAAACTACACAAAGCCAATCAATCATAAATAACAAACCGCACCAATTAATCATATGTGATGTTATAATTAAAGAAAACAACAGACACAAAATAATTTCTAGCAAAACACAACTCATCAATTGTACAGTTACGTGTAATATAATAAAATCTGGCAACAGACCAAAACCTATTGACAAACCTTTTAACAGAGATTCTGCATTTAAAGAAAAACCAAGAGGATGCCCCAGGGACAGAAAACCATTTTTTCCACTTCATTGTTAGGAGTTGCACAAAACACTGCTAAACTAGACAAAATTTAACACATTTTTCAGTGCTTGGAAGAAAATTTTTTGTGCTACTATAAATTTAAGGATATGGGGTATGCATTAATGAGATACCAGTAACTTGTTTAAAGGACTAGTGACATCTGGGGTTTAGTGTTTTCTTCAATAAGAAGCATTTCATACCACAAGACTAACAAATGGCCCAAGATACTACAGTTTCAAAAATTCAACTAAAGTACTTATAACCACCCCCCCCCCCCAAAAAAAAAAATCAAAAAAATAACCTAGCAGATTGTAGAGCAATGCATACTTCTGCCATTAATTCTCAACAATTCATCATGATTTTAGCATACTTGTTTTTTATCCAAATTCACGAAATGTCCAACCCTGAAAGTAACTGGTTACAGAATAAAATACATTGTCAGAAAATACGGGTATACAGGTTATTGGTACTATAAGCGTTATAAACAGCTAGGTATGTGAGGTTTACCAAACATATAATAAGGAGAACATGACATTATAAATACTGTGAACCACAACACAGTAGAAACCTTCATTGCAAGTGAAGACAAGGGTACCAGGCAATCATATGTATAACACTACAAGTAGAATACTGGGAAAAAACATTTGGCACCTTTTATTTGGATACTAAATTAGCCTAGTTGCTTTATAAAATAAGCTATCAACCTTCATGAAAATTCTTAAGTTTCCGTTACAGCAACTGCCCTGGGGAGGGGGTACTCCCTTATCATTTTGATAGTATGTGTGTGCCACAGTAAATGATAGTATTCTTTAGACCAGGGTCGTAATTTCTTGATAGCACATGTACACCTAGTGTATCTTGACCCTTAAAGTTTTTTATATAAATTGTCAAATTTACTGTATGGGTAATGTATTTTGGTATTGCTCATCTTGAACAGGGTTGCCTGTTGTGTTGAACATGGTTTTTTTTTGGAAACAAAATCGGCACAGATGCACCAAAATTATTGTCAAGTTGGCCTTCAGGAGAAATTCTTACATTTTAATATCAAGCTTCAATTATAGATGTTGAAAATACTTACAGGTATATAGCTTATTCCGGGTCCTACTGCCGCGCCGCCTCCAGATTTTTCATCATTGTTCACTACAACCTGCAAGATAATCCAAATTGACTCAATACGTTTAATTATAAAACAGACTAAATTTTGCTTTTCATATTATTTGGCCATTTCCACATTACTCAGCCAGGTACTAGTTGAGGAAATAATTTTAATCTCCATGGGAAATTAAATTGTTTCATGTAATATCTCAAATGTATGCTCCTTATTCGGAATTCTGGCTGGTCAGAAATTAATTTGTAATGTAATGTTGTTGTCAAAATGCTTCACTATAATACAAATGGCTAAAACTAATTGTTCCTCTGGGCCCAGTTTTTCAACTTATTTAACCCCAAGGTTAAATTTAAATTTTACTGAGGGTTAAATCATATAGAAAATCACTATGTTTAACCTGTGGTTAAATTTAACCCTCGATTAAATGTGTTGAACAATCAGGCCCAGTTCAATAGTAGGTTACAACTTTTCTACACTCTCGCTGTAATTGAATGTTGAAAATCTAAAATCTAATCTTAAGAGAGAAATATTGTATTTCACTCACAATGTAAGGCCAATCTACATATTCACCCTATTCCAGTGACTAGGAAACTAAATTTTTAATGGGCCATTTGGCCCTATTTGAAAAGATTTTTATTGGCCATTGCAGTATCTCCTATTAGAAAGAATAAAATTATTATGAACCCTTCTATAATTTCAATGATCATTACCTTAAAGCTGTATATCAAAATTCAAATGGCCTATGGCCCCTGCATTTCATAAAAACTGCATTCATAAAGAAATTAGAAGGGAAATTTTTATCTCATGCTATAAGAACTAGAGGGTCATAAGAGCCTGTATCGCTCACCTGAATTTAACTTGTCTACCGTAAGCATGACTAAAAATCTAACTAAGTTTAACAGTCATTTCTCCACCCTCAATAGATTTTAACATGCTCGCTAAAGCTCGTGTGTTTAAAATAAAAAAGGATCTATCTCAGGTGGAGAAATTTTATACTTCACTTGTTCCTGAAGGAGAATCTATATTAAACTGCTGAAATGTCCAAAATATTTTACGACAGCTGATTTACCAATATTTGTGTGTATTTCAATGCTTTTCACATGATTTATGACATTAGGACAAACAAATGTGATGTTTCAGAATATGTGCAAGTTCAGTTTCATAAAGTTTAGGACATACCAAATTGTTATTTTAAAGGTACAGAATAGTAATGAGGTCTCAAGTATTTCATCAAGAAATCACTTGCCATAGTATATGAGACATACAGTAGTCAGTTATCCTCAAATGTGTACAATATTTCTAGTTTTATTTCCCTACAAACTGAACAAAAGATTATTGTCAACTGACAATTAAAATGAAAAAAAATCTTCAAAACAGGTAAACGAACTGCTAAAATTCAAAACTTATCCGGTAACACTATAACACTTGCTTTATTCTGATTACAAAAATACAACTTCAGTTTTTATGCCAATAAAAATAAATAATTAATAAAAATCAATAATAAATAAATCAAGTACAAAGAAAATCTACTCACTTTTTTATCTCCAACTGCCATCTTTGGATGTTTTAATGTTACTAAAAAATAACAAGGGTTTATAGTATGAATACATATTATAAAATTATGGCATTTTACTGAGAGCAATATCATGTTTTATGGACCACTTAACAGCAATATTGCCCAAAGCCAATGGCCGCGGGTAATAGTGTTTAAAGTTCTCCATTAAACATGATATTGTACAAGAGTGAAGTGTTATAATTCTTTTATTACACTGTACATTTCACTTTAAAGAGAATGAATTGGAAACCACCTGTTTCTAAAAATAGTTCACCATACAATATCACAAATTATGGACTAGTTTGACACAGACTGTTTCTATATAGATCTAACAGTACAAAAATGCTTTTATTAAGCAAACGCATACACTCTCGGAGGCTCCATATATGCCCACAAACAAATGCAAAACAGCAAAAGGCTGACCTGGCACATCATAAAAGCAACAGGATGAACATTGCAATAATCAAAATTTGCATTATCAATTTTTCCAAGTACCATCAACTCTTCTTATCTCTTATATAAGTTGTGGGGAACATAGAAAATATTTAACACATTCATAGTTTGATTCAAGTGGAGTCTAACTAAACATAATAAAAAGTTTTCTTCAGAATTAGAACATGTGTCAATAATTTACTAATTATATATAAGATAACAAGTCAAGGTTACCTGAGGTAAAGACGAGACCGAGACCGTCTTACATCAATCAGTGGTCTGAAATTTATTAATTTTCAGATCAACTGTAAAAGCCATCTTTATTCTGAAGGTAATAATTTGATAAGTGGGTATTTATTTCGAGACAATGGATATTTTGACACAACAGGAGTCAAAATACATGTAAATGTAGTTAAATGGAACAAAGTTTGGAATCTTGAGAAAATTTCGACTCACACGAGTTCAAGACAATAAGAGTTGACTGTATATTGTACTAAGAGTGTAACTGAACCACACTGATTACTTTTGCATTATTTCTGATCTATAATTGGCAATGATTTCTTAATTTACAGTATGTACGAATGAAAATATTTTGAATTTTCTCAAATGTTTAATAATGGGGTGTTAATTTAATCTGAAATAAACAAGTAACAAGAACCAGAATCTTGGTAAAGGCTTTAATAAGGGGCTTCAAATAGAGAAAATGTGGTATATGAACTGGTAAACTTCTGCATATTGATAGAAAATGGATATGAGGATAAGAGGGAAACTGCACTGTTTCTGATAACCTGACTATACCCATATTTCTTGTATGCATCATAAAAAATTTCCAATTAATGTCAAAATGTCTCCCCATGGCACAGTGTAAAATAAAATTCAAAAACATCCTTCAAGCAAAATTTTATGGACAGCCCCTAAGCCTTTCACAAAATAAAAATTTGAATTTGGAGTGCTCTGTACATGTATTACTGTAGTATATACTTTATCACCAACTGGCTGCCGAGTTTACAATAAACCATTAAAATAACATGCTAAAGCTATAGCAAAAAAATTAAAAATTTAAAAATCATTATAGTTTAAAGCACTCTTTAAGATTTAAAAGGTATCATTTGTAATTAAAGGTTAGTTAAGAATTCAAAGCACTTTTTCCTGAATACACTCAAAATAAGAACCATTAATTGTTGATCAAGGAGACAACTACAGCTTTCTACTTTTGGTCTTCGGTGTAAACCAAGGCCTTTAATGATTACCATTTTCCTTTTTGTATAAACATTTGTTGAACTTACTCTGGCAAATTGGACAACATTCCCCCGGTAGACTGACTTTTTCCTCTCCTTCATAACATTCTAATGGTTCACAGGATTCAGTATAACAAGATACGTCACTGGGGGCTTTTGAACATGTACATTTTCGGCATGGCATAGTATCTGGGTATGGTGTGATAGTTCCTCCTTCAGCAATGTCTATTCCCATGAATTGACAATTTTTTGGAGCATCATCTGAAGAAAAAAAACAAAATTTGAACTTTTCATTTGAAACTGGGCTTTGAAAGGAATTTGAAGAGAACTTGGTGAGTACATGTATGTTTAGTGAAAGAATCAGATCAGATGCTAGCATTTATATATGGATCAGATAGATCAAATGCCAGCATCTGTATTTGTTATCAACTGGCATAAAAATAAATGAATAATATCAAAAATATTAAACACATGCTAAATGATAGATCATATTTAGTGTGGAGAGTCAAAACCCCTTCCCATTATAAAAATGTTTGACTTTGATTTTGGGGGCCTCCCATTACAATGGAAAACCAGAGTGAAGGTATACATGTAGTAATACAGTTAAATTTATGGACTGATGCAATTGCATTCTTATCATGAAATAAAACCATCTCTGGAGTTGTATGGAAGCCCACTGAGGCCAAAAATGCAATTTTTGCACTTTTGATGGTGCTAAAAAATTCAAAAAATATTTCATACACACTGTGGTAATAAATGACTCTTGCTGGTTCTGTACAACTCATAAGTTAAATTTTCTTACTCAAGAATTTCCCCACTGGAGCATGGAGCAGAGGGGTCCTAAAGGTAGTGCATTCCTCCCTCTCAGTTCACCCTTTGTGACATGATGACCCAAAGGCTATTCTATACCATACTATAAACTCCTACATGAATATTTAGGTCCAAAATGTTACCCATAATGTATCCAAAATGTTTCTCTTGGAATCAAGACTAACTAGAGGCTCTTGCTCCAATTTGCAGAGCACTTTCAGACAAAAAGTTTTTTAATGAATTTTCCCATAGGGTCATAAATGTATGTAACCATCTTAGGACCATTTCTCTCAAGTTTGGTCTAATTGGCTCAGAAGTTTCAGACAAGAAGATTTTTCAATGAATTTTCCCATAAGGTCCCATGTTTAACTTAAGTTCGGTGTGGCGACCATTTCTGTTGACATTCCTGGTCATCGGTCACAATTCTGAAAGAGGACCATTACGGACAAGTCTGATTCCTACTGGCTTACTGGTTTCGGACAAGAAAATTTTTCAAAGAATTTTCCCATAGGGTCCTATGTCAAACTAAGTTCATCAGTGGCAGCCACCTTTGTTGACATTTTGGGTCATCAGATATGATTCTGAAAGAGAACCATCTAAGGACCATTTCTGCCAAGTTTGGTTCCAACTGGCTCAGCAGTTTCAGACAAAAAGATTTTTTTATGAATTTTCACATAGGGTCCTATGTTAAACTAAGTTCGGCGGTGGCAGCCATCCTGGTTGACGTTTTGGGTCATCAGATGCAATTCTGAAAGAGTACTATCTAAGGACCATTGCTACATGTAGCTACTCTGGTTCCAATTGGCCCTATGGTTTCAGACAAGAACATTTTTCAATGAATTTTCTTCATGGTAAACTAAATTCAGCCATATTGGTTGACAGTCTGGGTCATTGGACACATCATTTCTGAAATAGGACCATTGTTGCCAAGTTTTGGTTCAATCTGGCCATGTAATTCAATATAAGAATATTTTTAAAATTCACCCCCCCCCTTTCTATTTTCGGTAACAGCAGCCATTTTGGTTGGATCTTGGGGATGTTTGACAAACTGTTGGAAGGGGGCCACCCAAAAACCATTCCACCAAAGTTTGGTCCCAATTGGCCCAGTGGTTTCAGAGGAGAAGATGTTTAAAGGAAAGTTTACTATGATGGATGCAAAGTGACCTTTAGTCAAGGTGAGCTACAAAAGGGTATCCATACAATACTGAGGAGCTAAACAACTGAAAGAGGCCTGACGTTTTTCTTGGTAAAAGAAAAACTTTTTAATTCAATTACATTGTAATCAAAGACAGTGATCATGACTCTACATTTTTTTTTATATACTACAGATCAGGGGTCTGTTAGACACCTATGTGAACTTTTATATTCTGAGATTTGCAATTACAGCTAACCATACATTTCATTGCAACACATTTGCACATCCATTTATCTTTCTAATTCATAACATTTGGTTATGATTAAATTTTCACAAATGCTGAGCAATTTAAAAGTTTGGAGAATATGATTTGATGAGATACTTCACATTGATACGTGTGTAAAATATCTTCATTTTGATACATTCAATTATTGTTGCTCAAATATCGGAAATGAACGACTGAAGTTAGTTCAGAGCAGTTTTTGCAGCTATACTCGTATGTAATTAACTAGAAGTTAATAAACAAACTATGGAGCAAATCTCATTTTGGTATTTTTAAAATAAAACAGAATAAGAAAGATAATCAGGCATGAGCATGGCCATAAATTGCTCCTTTTTTGCAGGATGTATTAATCAAACTAAGACTTACTTGGGGTTTCCAATCATATATGATTTTTTTAAATATCGACAAATAATATCAAAGCGACTGAACATTAGGAAATAGTTATGTAAATAAAGCAACAAAATAAAAATTATTCAATAAACAAGAACCAACTGAAGTTATTGTATTTTTAGTTGATAGGTTAACTGACAAAATTTCTTGATAATCAAATAAATTCCTAACAGAAAGGGTTGTCTTCTGAAGTAAGGCGTATAGAGCAGGATTTTAGCATATACTTTAATCTTCATTCACATGAACTATAAGTATGCAACATAGATACACATGTAGATAAATAGATACTTCATTTCCAAATTAAGGCCTCAGGAGGGCATATTACAGAACAAATATAATTTTATACATTCACAATCATTGAAAAATGGGAGACAACTCCTTCCTACAACACATAACTCTTATATAATTTTCAACACAATTAAATATGTACCAATATGTATGTACATCACTTATAAAAGGAAATAAAATGATTTACAGAACTTTCTCACAGTACACACACAAAATCTGAGGAGTATTACCAGTAAACATATACATTCTGCAGTATACATATATAAATATATATATATATTGCCAATGGCATAACAGTGACAAAACTGCATGAAGCACATAAAATACAATAAATACAAGTCCTAAAGTATGCAAAACTTGATTTCCAATAAACACCATGAATCATCTAAATTATTCATAAAGGAATAGGAATTTCATGTGACAAGCGATGAAAATAATAAGTTAAGACGAAAACCTATTTGATTAAACATTTTATGAGCTTTGTCCTTTTCATTAACTGAAGTCGAGACTTTGATAAACGAGATACATAGTACTTCTTCTCTTAATACATATATATATATATTTAGTTAATATTATTTTTGATCAAATGTTGGGGAGGATGCCGACTCCTCTACCTCAATGGAATCTATGGCCATGGTGAGTGGTGTATTCATTTTAATCACCTATACACAAGCTCAATAATGAAAATACCCCCCCCCCCCCCCCCAAAAAAAAAAAAAATAATAGCCCTTTTTTAGTCACCCCCATAATATCTAGAAAAACATTTAGGGAAAAAATATTTTTGACACCATAAAAAAAAATTTACTCAAAAAGTACCCCTTAATTTTCTATCCAAAATATGACTACAAAGTATTGTACCCCCCCCCCCCCCCCTTTTCCCCAGAATTTACCTGGGACTATTATATCTAAGTTAGTTATAATAGTCCCAGGAATGGACGGATCAAATTTCTAATTTCCACCTCTCCGTCCGGACACTGAACTACCTGTTGGCGATTGTCCGCGTCACCATGCGCATCCCAGTGTCGTTATTCCACTCTTTCCAACTCGATACACTTTCTACATATTCTAAGCCGTAAACCTCGGATCTATGTCGTCGCAAAATAATGCTCTGCATATCCAAAATTTCTCAGAATACTTTCTCAAACCGGAAGGCGTTTTAATAAAGTCCAAACGAAATACGGACAATACTTCCGATGACTCCGGTCGCTCAAAACCTGTGACTAAAGGCGGATACAGGATCTTAGGTAGGGCAGAGGAGGGGCAACATAAAAATATTTTCGACGAATATATAGAGGCGCGACATTTTTAGAATTTTGGTGCTCTTTTACAACCTTCTTGTAGAAATATTCTGTATATTTAAATATAACTTCAGAACGGCCCACTAGCTGCGCCATTATCTGAATCCGCAACTTGTAGCCCTGGACAGAACTTGTCTTGTTTTGTATGTAACAGTGCCTTAATTGCCGACTGTGAACAAAGCTTTATTTATTCATTCATTTATTATGACAATAGAACGCCTTTACAAACAAACCGCTCAATTTGAGACGAGTTGTGAATCCCTACAATGCATCCACCCGTTATACTCTAGCCGTTGTTACTACAAAGTCGGTGTCTACTTCGACTTGTAACTCAGGACTGTAATTTTAATTTCAAGCTATAGAATAGGCTAAAAAAACACCTGGAAAAATTTGTTTCCGGTTTCCAGACATAAACTGAATTTTTGAAGCCTTATGTCATGGAAATTTGCAAAAATCCCCAAAATTGTGTTGTTCTGGTGATATACTTAGAGATTTTTTTGAATAAGCAACTGTTAATAGGGATTTTTAAACAAGTTTATAATACGACCGCTTTAATTCAATCTTGGCGATTTAATTTTTTGTTTGGCCTAATGAAGTCTCAAAAATCCATCCCATCAGTAGTGATTGTAAAAACATATCTGGGCATGAGAGTGATAGGGTGTGGCAAGAGTGTTACTATGGTCTGGATTTTTCACACAATTCCATCCCAATCTACTACTGTTTGTTACTGGATAATAAATTATTGTGAATTTTTTTGCGTTCCTATTGTTTTCCATACTTTGCAAAGCAACTTCCCTTTTCCCCGTAAAATTTGGACAGTAAGGTGTTCACATAAAGTAAATGTTTCATGCAACAAGTATTTTTGTTGCAGCCACTTTCAGTTTTTTTTTTTTCGAACTGTGTCCTACAGACATCTTGCCACGTATGATAAATTGGATTTTACCAATAACTTTGCACATTTTGAACTTTATATTTGCTTAATGTATGCATATGCCCGTGCAAATTAGAATGCACTAGATGATCATTTCGACAAATGTTACCTATTTAGTGACGCTCTGCACAGGCACTCACAAACGGCAAACCCACTTTTACCCTTTTACTGCCGTACGGCTACATGTAGATCTTCTATACCGAAAATTTGAAAATTATAGTTATTTATTAAATACAGACGAAATGAAAATTGCAATATAGCAAAGATATGTTCTTTTATGTACAAAAAAAAAAAAAAATAATAAAATAAACATTTAAAACTTACCTTGAGCGTCTATCTTCGATATCACAATTAGAAGGCCTAAAAGGCACCATCGCACTTCGCTTAAAACCATATTGAGGTCTAAAGTCTAACAGAACATTTAAAAACAAAAACAGTTTATGGAATAAAATTTCTGAGCAGTCCTGTTGGAAAGACTAATTTTGGCCTGAGTTGACAGGCCGTTTATCTAGGAAGGGCCGTGCTGCCTTTTTGCAAAAGCAACAGCGGATTCCTAGCGTCACTTTGTTAACTTTTCGGCAGCGGCCAGTCGCCAACTGTTCTATCCAGGGCAATCTAAATTTTGTTTAGAAGCATAAGGTACAGAAGGAACCAATCATTGGCTAAGATTGCAGGTCTATTATCTAAGACAAGGTAAACGCCCGAGTGAGACGAGAGCTGTCAGTCAAATTTTACAGCAGTCATCTGGAATCTATGATTCAGGCAATATCGCCGAGGGGTAACAAACTGCTGGGAAATCAAGATGATTTATAACAAACATTTTGTAGAGCGAAACTCTATCCCGCAGATAAAAATAAAAGCACAGCAGCTTCGTAAAAAATAGGACTCTATCTGACCCGAGATAACCTTTGTCTACAGGAAGGCAATTACCAGATTGCAATCTTTGCACAAGTGTCTGTAAAAAGTACTTGTGTGTGCGAATTAAAATCAAAAGGCTTAGTAAGAGGAAATTAAAGGAGTGAAATTTTAAAACCCTTTTTATCCCTTTCTACTATTTTTGTTTTTGCTTGGTAGCTAGGGTTTAGGTATTATTAAACTTTTGAAAAACGTTGAATAAGATAAACGCAATTTAATTTTTTTTTTATGAACATAAATCCAGATTTCAGGTCAAAAGGTTAATTTTTATCTACAAATTTGTATACAAAGACATTTCTGTAGAATAGAGACGGCTAGGGTGTTGTATTTCCAGAAATAAATAAAATTAACTTATACCAACTTTTTCCTTTGTTTCAAGTTCAATGTATCTATAACACTAGCTCGTAATTCAATTCCTTACATTGTATTTCTTTTTTATATTTTCTCGTTTTATACGTGTAGCAAATGTGATTGTAAATTTTTATTCATTTTGTCAATATTATGAAGCTATTTTGCAGTTTACGAGTTTACTTTAATTTTAAATTCCATATAAATTTGATTTCTTTCTTTTTCCAACAAATTCCAGGTGAAAAAAAGAAAAGAATAAAACAATATTAAACAAATCTATCTTCAACGAAAAGACCTTTTCAGTTAATATATACTCCCCCCCCCTTCTTTAGTGAAACGAAAGTGTTATCATTTAGTTGGGACTGTGTGTATTCTACAGCGTAGCGTGCTTTGCACGTGTGTATAGGCTACGTGGAGGAAATTTTTAGTTGATCAATGTGTTAAAGCTATTTTCAAACTACATTGGAAATACTACAATTTTGTATGTGAATAAAATGAATTTTGTAGAACGTTTGTATGCTGGGGGTGTGAAATTGTTTACAATTCGTGTAATTAGACCTGTATCCTGTATTTGGACGCAAGTTTTTAAGATAATTAATATCAATTTGAAAATTCGTGCCTGTATGGGTCTTATGTGACATTTGCTTCTATATACATTTTTGGTTCGCATTTCTTTCTACCGAATGGGAGTATTTAACTCCGGAATTTCAAGTTCCCATATTTCAGAATTTACAAGTTACAATGCTTTAATGTTTAACCCGCAATAACGTATTACTTGTTCTGTCATAACGCATTGTATTTTAGCTCTATAGAGGAGAAGTGTTAAGGTAGCTATATTTACGAACACTTAACTAAAAAAATATTTGTTTTCTATTGAAGTATGACTTTATAACTTTATAGTACCACTTTGAATACATGTTTATTTAGCATCTGACCTTCCTTAAATGATGATCTTTTCATTTGGATGACTTAATTAATTAAACCCGCTCTTTGCTTAGATCACGAGGAGAACTGTATCTTAGTGCATTTCAATAGTTTTGAATATAAAAGAGAGAAACTGTTTGTTCTTTTTCTTTAATAAAAGTAATCTGATATTGCTCTTGTTGTAAAATAAACTGACTTGCAATCGCCATACATATATGCTGTTGAATATTAAATTTTTAATTCATATTATTATTGAAATTGTTTCTTCATCATAATATTTTGTTCCTAGCTGGGCCCTTGATTTGATAATGAAATTTTTATTACCTCCTCAGCCAAATGTAAATAAATATAAACTTGTTGTGTATGTTTTGTATGAATCATTTTATGTTTAGAATACTAGTTCTTTGTTTTTAATTTGATGGCAATTGATATCAATGAATATATAACGGTAATATTCTGGGGTACAAAATATTACGCTTAATATTAAATATTTAAATTTTAAATACCCCCTTTAGCTTGACCCTGATTTTTCTGCTTACTTTCAAGGATTTTAATAACCCGTACGAACCCAATTCCAACAGTTTCGCAAATCCATCTTGTCTCGCCGGTACAAATTAAATTGCTTCGGTCAGCATAATTCTCAAATTCATGCATTTTCAGCACTTAACGAACAAAGGCCTGACATAAGTTGCTTGGAATGTTCTGCGGTTTCGTTCTTTAGAAAATTTATACGAGAAAATTGAAATTGTCTGTGTCGACTTAGAAAACGTGATGTATTTATGTTTCGTGGGAGAGATATTAATGTGATATATTTACCAAATGTCTAATATAAATCCTCGCTGTTCGTATTTTATAAACAACGCCCGAAAAAAAATATCGTGACACCTCAAACACTTATAACCAATTTGTGCAAATGCAAATTAAAGACCATATCAACCAATCAACTGAAACAGGGACAAAAAGGAACGTACAAGATCTTTTTATTTTTAGTGTAAACATATTTTACTAATTACTTTGAGGTATTATGTAAAAAAACATGGATACAAATACATCGAACAAAAGAATCAATAACATAGTATACTGCAGTTTTGGTTATAATTATACTGTAAACAAACCAAATGCGTACATTGAAAAATGAAAGACAAGTTTAGGTCACAAGCTTATAAATTCACAATCTTTGGGACTTAACCCCATTGGGCCCAAGATTTTAAAATAAAAATTCTAAACCTTATAATTGCACATCTGCATATGGTGTATAACAATACTGTATAGAAAGAAAATGCATAAATTGAAAAATGAAATAGGTGTTTACATTACATGCTAAAATTTACAATTTTCGAAATTCGACCCATGTGGGCCCCAGTTTTAGAAAATCCAAATTTTAAAACCTTATTTCGCATCTACATATGGTGTTTGACAATGCATGATAAAAATAAAAGGCATAAATTGAAAAATGAAATGGGTGTTTACATCACCACCTAAAATTCGTAATTCGACTCTGTGGGTCCCAATTTTAGAAAATTAAAGTTCTAAAAACCTTATTCCGCATCTGCATATAACGCATAATAAATCCGTATAGAAAGAAAACGCACAAATTGAAAAATAAAAGACTGGATTACGTCACAAGCTTAAATTCACAAAGTTCGACCCCTGTGGTCCCCACGTTTAGAAAATCTAAATTGTTAAACATTATTGCTTAACTAAAGGTAGTATGCAACCATTCTATAAAGAAATTAAAATACTAAACCCAAAAGTGAAAGAGGAGTTGATGTCACAAGAAAGTGCGACGGACGGACGGATGGATGGACGGATAATCCGCCCTTTATTTTATAGAAGGGGTGGATGATATCGATAATTTATCCGTTGACTTGAATTTGTCTGACTTATCTGTTCATATTCTTGAAGAGTCTTCTCAAAACTCCATTTTCTTCAAAGTGTAACGAACAAACATAATACCATCTAATGCTAATAACTAAATACTATATATAATTTTATGTAAAGGTTTCAGAGTGGGAACTTCGGAACTTTAGAGCGTATTTCAGGGACTTCGTGGTCTTCGAATCCTTGGTGTCATGCATGTCACGAGTGCACGCGTCTCTGCACAATAACATTCGTAAACCTTTTTTTTTTTCTTAGACGATTACCCATAGATTTGGAGAAATCCACTTCCTAAACAAAACCGTTTAAATTGCAGAAAAAAACATTTGAAAGGTTTGTACTCTATAAAACACAGGCACACCCCGCTCGAATCTATGTGCTTTTATAATTAAAAGGTTTTATGGCAAAACCAATAACCAATGTTTAAACCTCAAAGTTCTTTGCCTGGAATGCGCATTGAGGTAAAACCCTTTCGGAGAGGCAGGCAATGATAGTGATATCAGACATTCTAATGCAATTTTGGTTGTAACGTCAATTTTCGTTGGATGACGTCGGAAATTTCATGCAATCAGTTCTGCACAAAGTGTCATTTCCAGATTTTGAACATTTCATTAAAAATCTTTGCATCATAATGGAGATAACAGAATTGTATTTTAATATTGGTCGGCATCAATATCCTAACATGACATCACTTGGCGTCCGTCGTCCGACCGTCGTCCGTCGTAAACTTTTTTAAAAATCTTCTCCTCCGATACCACTAAACCAATTATAGCCATACTTAGTCTGAATGATCCTTAGGGTATCTAGAATAAAATAGGTGTTTTATTTTCTTGTCCGTCGAGAAACATGGCTGCCATGGCTAAAAATAGAACATGGGGGTGGGGGTTGGTAAACTGCAGTTATTGGCTTATATCTCAAAAACTAAAGCATTCAGAGCAAGATCTACCTGCAATGAAGTTTTCAGACGAATCAGTCAATCCTTTGTTGGGTTATTCCCCCTGAATTGTTAATTTTAAGAAAATTTTGCAGTTTTGTTATCTTGAATATTGTTATAGATAAAGACAAACTGTAAACAGCAAAACTTTCAACAAATAAGTCAAATGATCAAAATCGTCAATTTACCCCTTATAGGAGTTTTTGCCCTTTAAAGACAATTTTTCACATTTTTTTTTTGTTATCTTTGTAAACTTCTAAAACTCTTCTCCTCTGAAAGAACAGAATCAATTTAAGCCAAACTTAGGCTGAAAGATCCTAGGATATCTAGTATAAATTTTACCTTTTATTTCCTTGTCCATCGAGAAACATGGCTGCAATGGCTAAAAATAGAACATGGGGAAAAATACACTTTTTGGCTCATATCTCAAAAACTAAAGCAGACAGAGCAAACCTTACAGGCAGTAAAATGTTTATGAGGCCAAGATCTACCTGCCATGAAATTTTCAGACGAATCGGTCAACCCTTTGTTGGGTTATTGCCCCTGCATTGTTAATTTTAAGGAATTTTTGCAGTTTTAGGTTATTAACATGAATAATATTATAGATAAAGACAAACTGTAAACACCAAAAATGTTCAGCAAAGTAAGATATACAAACAAGTCAACAAAATCGTCAATTGGCCCCTTAAAGGAGTTTTTACACTTGAAAGATTACTTACATGAAACAGAAAATAATGGTCTGACATATTGTCACAGATGTTTAGAGCATAACTTGAAATAAATTAAACGGTAGCTGTACAAGTAAAATGGAGGGTCAAAGGTCAAGGTCATTGAAAAAGTCCATAGGAACCGATGAAAAAGTCCCTATCAACCATATCTATTTGGGTTCAGGATTCTATATTTTAGCTCTACAGGTTAATATTAAGGAGAAAATTGCGACGGTATACATTAAATAGCAAAAATAATCATTGATGAAAGCTATACACAAAATATAACAGGTGAGCGATTCAGGCTCTTGGGGGCCTCTTGTTATTATCCCCGCACTTTTGAAGAAATTTCGGGAATATTGCGATTGTCTACGTCCGTCCGTCCGTCACACTTTTTTGTGACATCAACTCCTCCTTCACTTTCGGGTTTAGAAATCTGATTTCTTTGATAAAATGATTGTATACTAGTACTAGCTGTAGATACAAAATAAGATTTATAGAATTTTGATTTTCTGAACATGTGACGTAAACTCGTCTTTCATTTGTCAATTTCTATACAGTATTGTCATGTACAATATGCAGATGCGCAATAAGGTTTTAAAATTAGTTTTTTTAAAATTGGGGCCCATAGAGTCAATTTTTGAAAAATTGTCCATTTAAGCTTGTGACGTAAACGCCAAGTTCATTTTTCAACTGAATTTATTTTATTTAGATATATATAGTATTGTCCTACACTATATTTAGATGCGCAATAAGGTTTTAGAATTTCAATTTTAAACCTGGGGCCCGAATTTCAAAAATTATAAGTTTAAGGTTGTGATATAATTAAGCTTTTTTATTTTCTCATTGGGTTTAAATTTCTGGATACAACGATTTTATACTTTTTTTGGAAGGGAATAAGGTTTTATATTTTTGACTCTAGGTAAGTGTCCCAACTACTTACGGGGGGGGGGGTGTGGGGATCACTGTCGATTGGTTGCAAAAATCCGTTTACCCTCGACTTGCAACATTCAAACAACAATGGATGCCCACAAATATAACTAGAGGTACGACAGCTATACCCGCAACCCACATTTATTTGTAAACAAACATTCTTAACATTTTCAGTTTCCATTGCATTACAGTTTGCATCTGTAACAAATAACCTTTGCAGAGATATATCACAACCCACTTTTAATGTAATCTAACTTTTGGCCCTTTAAATCCTCAAAATGCAAAATAAAAGCATGCTTAGCATTACAATTTGCATCTGTAACAAATAACCTTTTCACAAATATATCTTTTACTATAATTTAACTATTTGGACCCTTTTAGTGACTCATTCCCCCTTAAACTGAAATTCACAAATTTCTTCAATTTGTTTTTCTTTAGATAAAATTTTAGTAATTATAGTCTTTTTCTGTTTTGGCCCTTTTTGGCCCCTCCCACCCCCTTTAAAAAAAATGGAATTCCAAAACCTTATTGCGCATCTACAGTTGGTAAGCAACAATATGGCAACAATAAAATGATTTAAATTAAAAAATGAAAGAGGAGTTCACGTCACAAGGCCTTTGTATAATTTGGTTCTTTTTGGTCCCTCCCAAGCCCTCTTTTAAAAATGTGGAATTCCAAAACCTTATCGTGCTTCTGCAGTTAGCAAGCAACAATATGACATAGTTATTTTAGTAATTATGCTTTTTTCTGTTTCGGCCCTTTTTGGTCCCTCTCACCCCCTTTTAAAAAATTTGGAATTCCAAAACCTTATTGCGCATCTACAGTTGGTAAGCAACAATATGGCAACAATAAAAATGGTTTAAATTCAAAAATGAAAGAGGAGTTCACGTCACAAGGCTCTTTGTATAATATGGTCCTTTTTGGTCCCTTCAAGGCCCTCTTTTAAAAATTTGGAATTCCAAAACCTTATTGTGCTTCTGCAGTTAGTAAGCAACAATATGCCACAAAAAAATGGTAAAAATTCAAAAGTGACGGAGTAGTTTGTGTCACAAGAAAGTGTGACAGACGGATGGACAGATGGACAGATGGACAGACGGACGGACGGACAACCGCAACGACAATATACCCCAACTTTGATTCGAAAGTGCGGGTATAAAAATACAATTCTGTTATCTCCTAAATATAACAATTATAAAAAGTATACATACTCAGGAGAATAGCTGTTTGAATATGGACCAAAATGTTTGAAAATAAAAACCTTATTGCAAATTTATATTCAGTGTATGACAATACTGAATAGAAATGAAATGCATAGAGTGAAGAATGAAATGTAAGAGTTCATGTCACAAGCTTAATTTCACAATTTTCGAAATGTCATCCCTGTGGGCCCCCATTTTTTAAAATCAAAATTACAAAACCTTATTGTGCATCTTCATACAATTTGCAAAAAATACTTAAAGAAATACAATGCATAAAATTGAAATTGAAAGAAGAGTTTAGGTCACAAGATAAATTCAAAAAAATTGTACGCCTGTGGGTCCTAGATTTGATAATCAAGTATTCCAAAACCTTATTGCGCATCTACATATGATGTATAGTGTGTGATAGTAAAGTTTAGAAATTTAACATGTTTAATGTATGAAGTTAAAATGTGTACCACTTTCACGATCATGTTTGAATAATGGCCCAAATTTTTGTTGCAATAAAAAATCTAAAACCTTACTGAACATCTGCAAACAGTGTATGACATTACTGTATAGAATCTTGATCGAGGCCCACCTGAGCCTGAATCTCACAGCTGCATGGCTTCTTTTAGCCTATTTGAAAATGTAAGCATTGTTGTATACACAAGACTTTTAAAGAAACACAAAATCTCAAAGCGACCTTGACATTTGACCTATAACCTAAAAAAAGTTGGATCATTTGCATCTGTCCTTCCATATGAGATTCCTAGCAACATCGGTTACAACGTTCTAATCCGATCATAATTAATTTTCCTACCGAAGGTCGGTGGTTCTCTCCGAGTGTTCTGTCTTCCTCCGCCAATAAAAACTGGCCGCCGCGAAATAGCCAAATGTGCTGAAAACGACGTAAAACCTCAACCAACCAACCAACCAAACAAACAAACAAGAAAATCAAAATTCTAAAACTACAGTGTGTGACAATACAGTACAGAAATCAAATAATGAATGCGGAGTTAAGGTCACAAGACGGACGGACGGCGGCGATAACAATATCCCCGAACTTTCTTCGAAATTGCGGGGATAACGAGGAATTCAGGTCACAAGAAAGTGTCAGATAAACGATTCCCGAACTCTCAGGCTTCTCTTCTCGAAAGTGACTGGGTGATTACATCTGCTATAGTATCGACAATCCCATGTAGTTTTGTTCCTAAATGCTGAATCATCATTTAGTATGATTTTGAATTTTATTACGTAACAGCACCTGTTTTGCAGTGTTATCAGACGTCAAAATATATCATACTTCGTTACGTAATCTATTGATATTCTTATGTTTTTTAATTATCAATAGAAAACATATAATATGGGGTTCCAGCTAATAAGAGGGTCAGTTCAAACTTCAGAATTTAATAAGCTGGCCTGGATCGATAGTAATTTCCCAAAACATCTGCATATCAAAAAAAAAAAAAAATGAATCAGAAAATTAATCTTTGGGATATTTGACCGTAGGATTTATGATAATTAAAATTGACATCATAAGAATGTTAGCCTTTATGGTTCCCTGTCTGCTAACGGAGGGGATTGCCAACTCTGTTGCTGGACTAAGTCTGCATGCGCAGTGTTGTAATTTCAAGCCTGTAACTTTTCGATTACATGCATCTTTGCAACTAAACAATCAATCAAATTTACAACTGAAAAGGGACAATTTGTTATTACTTTGAACATGTTGAAATAAACTTAAAAATCCGCGTGTCGGTCTAGTACAAACATGTTCTCGTCATGATATGCATTGGACATTAAAAAATAATTCATCAATCGAACTGGCGAAATAGTTTTCCCTTCTTGCATCTTCGCCACTAAAAATCAATCAAATTTACAAATGAAAAAAGACAATTTGTTGTTATTAGTTTGAAATAAACTTAAAAAGTGATAAATTCTAGGCTCATTCAGATCTCTTTGTTACTGTTTTGTAGACATCAAAATATTATTACTAACGTGTTTATCAAGCAATTTGTTGCTATCGGGAATCTATCATCACTGATGTAGATTCGAATAAATCAACATGTATAACATCATGATGAGATGGACTTAGGTCATCGTTCTGTGAGTCTGCAGTAAGGTCAATGAACGATAGGCTACACAGTATTGCCTGCCTGTTAACTGTTAGAAGTGATAGAACCAGGACTACTGTACGAGAGATTCCGCGTTAGGAGACACATCACGCTTCTATTGTACTCCATGTAATTTTACGCTGTTGCTTTTAAAATTGACGTCATTGATGTAGATAATACACTTATTGACATAAGATATAAAATTGATATACAATAAAACGAGTATTGCATTAATATTTATGAATATTATACCGCGCAAGTTCGTTCAATGTTTTATTTTGTTCTGAACAATATTCCTCAATATTGATAAAAATATACACATGTATTCTATGTCAAAATATTATCCACCCTACATCCTTCCTCCAGGCCTTAAATCCACAAATTTTGGATTGTTGTTTTGGTTTTTCAACATTTTAGGCCTTGAGACCAACTGATGAGTCATAAATCGACGAAATGTGCATCAAAATTGATATCAAAGAATTTTTATTAACAGACACAATCTACAACACTAAGTTACACTCTCAATATATAAATGAAAAACATCAGTAATAATGAGAGGTGCTTTATTGTCAACCATTATGAAGTAATAAAATAAAAACAATTGTACATTGACATGGAGCAGTATAGGTGTAATACTAGCACCTTTTGTGTATTGCACATAATTTGGTTTTGTTCTCTGATGGCATGTCATCATGATATTTTTCTCAAACAAGTCAATATTGTCTAGCAAAAGAACTTATTATAACAATTCTGAAATACTAAATGAAACATTAGAATAAAAAATTTATTTTCAACCGGTCTCCTTCATAATTTGATAGAAAATTTAGCAAAATTATTTATCTATTGACAAACAAGAATTTTAATTTAGTTGAAAAATTAAAGGCTCCAAGGAGCTTGTATCCCTCACATGAATTTTTTTTTTGCCATTTAAGTTAATATTTGGTGCTTTCGGACACATTTATTAAAAAGAAACCAAGTCCAGTTGCAGTGTCAATCATCTTGGATTTCCAATCAGTAACAAAGTAACAAATCTTGGATAGTACTTTGCAAAGATCATTTACAACATGTTTCAATCCCATGATACAAGACAATTCAGAGATCATCAAAATCTAAGCAATCAGAAAAACAAAATTTTGGAAAATGAAATGTTATTTATGTCTTCATATGTATCATTTCCATCAAATTTAGTATCAATATATTTAATTGTTCTTAAACAGAAGAATTTTAAAGAAGAAAGTCTAAAGCTGGCAGTCATCTTGCATTTCTGATTGGTACCTAAGTAAAATCACTTGGGTAGAACCTTACAATGTTCCAAATCCAATGATCAAGTAGTTTCAGAGAAGAACTTGGAAGTTTATCAAATCATTTTGGCCCTTGCCCATAAGTATAACCTCCAACAAGTTTAGTATCAATCTATTAAATTGTATTTCAGAAGAATTTTAAGACATTTCCCATAGGGTCCAATGTTAACTTATTTACTACTGGCCGTCTTTGATTTATAATCATCACTGGAATAACTCTTTGCTAGTACCTTGCAATGATCATTCATGACAAGTTTCAAATCCATTCGATAAGTAGTTCCAGGGAAGATCTTTGAAATTTAGCCAATCAGAAAAACCCCTTAATGGGCCTGGCAGCCATGTTTATTGGTAGAACGGTACCACAGTAACAAGTCTGAATTGTGTCCTCAGAGATACCAAATCCACCAAGCTTGGTATCAATCTGTTCAAATGCTCTTTAAGAACAAGATTTTTTAATACATTTTACCATAGGGTCCAATGTTAACAGTCTGCCTTGGTTGCCATCCCGGATTTCTGAGCGACATCAAAGTAACAACACTTGTTAAGGCCCTTTATAGAAACCTATTTGTAGATTTTGGCTTCAATCATTTCTAAGAAGTTTTTTAAGTTCAGCCAATCACAAATAAATAGAATAGGCCCTGGCTGCCATGTTACAACACTTGGGAAGGACTTTACAAGGAACATCTTGGTCAAGGTATGTAAAATTCTCTTCAGCAGTTCCCAAGAAGATCAAAATTTGAAAAGATGGAACATAAGTGATGGCAATAGATCACTCTGGTCTTTAACCAGGTGAGCTAAAAACGGGCATCAATATTTGGTTTTATTATAATCATGATCTGCATATTTCCATGTTGCCAGTAAGACCATGAGAAAGAGAAGTACTGTGAGCAAAGCTCACACCCCCCACAATCACTACAATAATTTAATAAAATGTATAGGTCCATGTTTGTCTATTGGAAACCCCAAAAATAATTTTGATAAAAAAACAAAATAGAAGGTGCATTATGGCAATGTACACTAAAGATTCCATGAAAGTTTCACAGAAATCCATCTACTGGTTTAGGAGGAGTTGCAGATGGGACATTGTTACCCCACTAATATTACCATATTATGTAGAAATGGCAAAGTCAATGTTAATCTGTGGAAAACCCCAAAAATCATTCTGTTCAAAATAAGAGGGGCACAATGCCACACTGACCTGAAGTTTCTGTGAAAGTTTCAATAAAATCCATTCACTGGTGTACAAGTAGCTGCAGGTAATAGGTGCGGTTGGAGGAACGAATGAATGAACGGATGTATGGACAGTTGAACAGATACCCCATCGCTATATATTCCCTGCTTCACTAAGACGGGGATATAAAAATATCTACGTTGCATATAACGAAACTAAATCCTATTTTTATATATCTACCCTAGAAATATTTTTTTTTTACATTCAGTTAGTAACAATATCTCCATTTCGGTAACAAATAAAAATTCCCAGAAAGCTTAATTTCTACAGCTAGTTAGTTTAAACATAATCTTTTACTTCTTGGCCTCAATTTAACATTGATTTTTATGCATAATATGGATGAACTACTCTTCTTTACACAGAAGTAACACAGACTTACATGTGAAGTTTAACTAGTGATAAAATGACTACAACAACACGGGGTACAATAATGATAATTAAGGAATCAAAATTAATTATATAATATCATCTCTGTTTGTAAAAACTTTTCATAATATAAGTACACATATACTTACCTTTACAGTAGAAAATTTACTTTTAGAAACATAGAATAAAGTTAGGGTTACTACTTAATTTTTATTCACTATTTATAGCAACTAATTTCTTAAAATCCAAGAAATTATAAAAAAAAACTCTTAGAACTGTATGAAAAACTCCTGTGAACACAGGATGCAAAATTCCTTAAAAATTTTTTGATACATTCTATCAAAAATGCAAAAATTAAACATTAAACACACCAGTTTCAAAGGGAGGTTACTTGGAATAAAAATAATACAAGCCATTTAGAATTTGTACTCAATGATATTCTGATAATGAAATTTACAAAATAAGTAAAAAAAAAAGGTAAATTGCATCAAAATATGAGTAATATCAAAGTATTATGACAAAAATGACTATAAAAATGTGACACAACTATTGTATGATGAATTTTGTTTGAAATCTAATCTGCTAATTAGCCTAAAAACAAATTTTAATGACTTACAATACGGACTTTAAAAATATCTATCCAAAAATTTATGCATTTACATTTCAATAACAAGAAATTCAGTCCCTCTCGAATATTTTTACTGTCATCTTTGTAAGAAGTGACTGTGCTTATACTGCCGACAGTATAGAAGTCTGAGTTTCAACATTTATTTTATGATTTAGTTAAGGATGCTCACTGGTCATGTTTTGGTCTTTCTGTCAGATTTTCGAAATCCTCGGGTTTTATCCATTTCTTAAACATGAAATTTTTTGCCTTGAACCCCTACTTTTTCTTTTATAATTCAATCATATATACCTTAAAATGGTATTTGACAAAATTTTATGAAATCCTTTTTATTTTTTCATACATCTTTGAAAGACTGAAGTTGCCAATGCAAAGACAATGAAACATCCAGAGAAAACCCATTTCCTGCAAATTTTCAAGGCCTTATAGCTCTATAATGAGCACATGAACCTATATTTTTTTCTTGCTTATTTGTTTACTATTAATGTTCTCTCAAACTATAACACCCCTTTCAAATCCTACTTATTTTCTATTAGACCAGCAATCATCCTTAAGGAATACATAAATGCAGAATTTTCCAGAATCAATAATTCCAGCATATTCTGGAAAACTCGCTCAAGACCTATTAATTCAGCCAGCACTGTCAGAATCTGGACTTTTTTTCTAAACTGGTTGGTTACAATGCATGTCATGCATGAATTGGCACAAATATTGTTAAACACATATTTTTTTCTTTCAATTTTTTATAGTTTTATAGGTACATTTAACGGAAGTTTTGCTCTAATAATCAATGATAATTACTATTCCAGATTAAAAGAATTATAATTCCAGATTAAAAGACTTTGAAATTATTTTGGAAATTTATTTTTTGGATTTATAAAAAATTTAGCGTGTTTAATTTTGGCACATATATAATATAATATAACCACAGCCAAAATATCCCAATTTACAGTAACTATTATAATATTATAATATAATATATAGTATATATTATAACTAAAGGCAATAAAATTTACAGAAAATCGTTTCTATCCATCAGCTACGAATAATGAACATCAAGGTCAAGAATAATTGTATTAAACTTTGTCAACATTTAATACACGTAAAATTTCTGTATATGATAATAAAAAGTATTACTCTGTATTTTATTATCTCCCCTTTGGTATTTGGTTAAGGGAGATAATTGAGCAATATTTCTCACCAACCTCCGTAGCAGGGTCATTACCGTTCCGTAACCTCCACTCGAATAGGGACCCGTCTTCAGCCGTGTTCACACAGGACAATACCGTGTCCTTTTTTAGTACCCATGTGAATGAATATTCATTAATAATCTTTCACTTTCTTATCCATCTTATAATTTTATTAAAATATTTCCTTCTAATAATAATTAATAACTTACAGAAAAAGATCATTGTGAAATTAAATTCCAGTTGTCCCAAGCATAGAACTACTTCTCCAACTGAATGGACCAAGGAAATGTCACAGTTTGTGTCATAATGAAAAACTTCATTCCCTTGTGCTGTCATGCAAGTAGTTTTGATTTTGTTTACCGTTTCATCACTAAAATGTTTTGGAGTCTGCGGTAAACGAAAAATGCTGAAGGCAAGGGTTATTTGTGGATCAGGATTATGAAAATAGCTTTTTTATAATAAATTTCATCTCTACATATCTCTTATCAACATAGTTGATTCCTGGCAAAGGGGGAATTACTCAAATTAAAAAAGATGGATTGAAACTGATGCCAGAAAATAATATTTTCATACAATATTGCTCAAAACATTAATTAATCTTTAGACACAAATATAAACAAAAATAAATATCAACAATAAAAATATAAACACCATCTATAAACAATGATATATTAAAATTAGAAATAAATTATATATTCAGATATGAAACAAAATTATTTGAACATATATATATGGCACACTATGTACAATCATTTAGAACAATATTCATTTCAATACCTGCCAAAAAAAAATCTACAATACTGCTGGTGAAAATATAATAAATCAGTATGCTTTCTCAATATCAACTAATTTTCATTCTCTTTTTTTGTTTGTTTAAATCATTTGATTTATAATATGCCAGTCAGAGTTACTGAAGATATATTCTTGGAATGTTTTTAAAAGTCTCAGGTATGAGAGTTATAAGGACAGTTTAATGGACACCGCCATCACTATATATTCCCTGCCTTCAC
Source organism: Mytilisepta virgata (assembly GCA_028015205.1). Classification (NCBI taxonomy): domain Eukaryota; kingdom Metazoa; phylum Mollusca; class Bivalvia; order Mytilida; family Mytilidae; genus Mytilisepta; species Mytilisepta virgata. The sequence continues at coordinate 253,219 of JAPWFG010000015.1, forward strand.
TCAATTTATTTTTCCTGTATTGGCCCATATGTCAAAAAACCTGTATTATTTTATGTAAAATTAAATCAATTATTGATCAGTTTTTTCTATCATATCTTATGGGGCAAAAACATGCATTAATCAGAGTCTATATCATTGGTATAACGCACCTTAATCAGCTGTGTAAAATCAATAGAAAGATGACAAAATTTTTCGAATTCTTGCTCTTTTCATATAGAATAAACTATACCTCATTGGTATCTATAGGAATTATCCTACACAAGTCATGTCTGATGTTAACAGAAAGTCCTGTTGTTTCTCAAATACCGGAGGATGCATTCTCTGTAATATTGAAAGTTGGATTGAATATGTGACGGAATAGCAGATCTTGGAATAAATGTCACTGATGCCTTTCATATGTCGTAACAGGTCTGATTCAGTCAGATTTAATCCTTGTTGAATGATAATGAGAAATCAAAATTATGCCCACTTTCTGGTGTCAACAGTCTGACACTATCAGTGTTTTCTAATAAAATGAAAAATTATGCTATCTGCTATCTTATTCATCCTCAGCTTTATTTACAGAGTTCCAATATCTTTTTCTTTCTAAAATTTCCAGACTTTTCCAAAACTTTCCAAGGACAAAATTCCGTATTTTCCATGACCTTGTGATGTGGAATTTTAAGTTGCCAGTGGTTTTCCAATCATTAATAATATGGATTAATATACGCAATATATTGTTATATTAATAACAATGAGATCTCTTAATTTTTTTCAAATTATTGTCAATAGTGATCCAAAACGTCCACGGTTTTTCACAAAATGTTTCAATTCCTTTATAGCCATTTCCATGCCTTTTCAATGTGTGAACCGTGTTTCCATTACATTCATTCATATTAGTAGAACAGACAATTTCACATAAGCAGGATATATGTTCCCTACATAATATCTTCTGATGAATCAGAACAATAAAATGGATTCAAATGTCTGTCGTTTTCAGCTTCAAGTGGATATGAATTATTTTCATCATTTTCTTCATATGAACTCTCAAATGGATTAAGACTTTTTTCTTTCTTGGTTTCAACAGAATTTTCTTGACTATATGTACCTTCACTAACAAGAGGTTCTTCCTTATCTACTTTTGTATCTTCAACATGAAGAGTATTTTTATGAACATTATGTTCATGCCTATACATACTTGTTTCTTTATAATCACTAAGTTCAACATTTGTTGCAGGTATTTTAGAATTTGGAACAAAGTCTGTTGGCGAATCTATCACTTCTGAATTTTCCTCACTGCTCATATAAAACATTTTACGATATTCTTTGTTTTTGAGTTTTTGTTCGTCAGTGTCTATTTGGTCATTGGCTTGTTCTGATGGAACGTTGGCATCCGACAAGCTACAGAGATCCTCTGTGGTATTAATCTGCAATATTTTCATATCTGGGTCATCATCTAGCAGATTCTGTGAAAACCTTAGCGTCCCCTTTAAAACATCTCTAACCTGAAAATGTCACGATAAATTATTATTAAAACAATAAAACAACCTATTAATAAATCAATACCTTTACCTCATTTCCTTACTTAGACGTTGTATGGAGCAGTGGCTGAAACCATGGTTATATTTCTTCAGACAATTTGATTTTATATGTTTTAAATATATGGTATTCTCTATATAATTTTGCAGAATAAAATCATGGCATCCTAAACATTCTGTTGGTTTTAAATACTGTGGATTCATTATTATTTGTTGTAAACCAATTTTCGTGGTTTTCATGGGTCCCAGTAAACCACAAATTTAAATATCCAATGAAAAACAATATTTTTACTTTAGCTTAAATGCACTGAAGTTTGAAACCACCGAGTTTTGATGTACTTATGAACAATTGCGTTTTAACAGCATGTATTTAGATACATACATATGATGAGCAAGCTATATCCACAGAGGATACAGTGTTTCATGTAATATTGTCTTTAGTAACATATAAACGCTCAAACAATTTTCTTTAAAAGTATCTGGACTGTGTAAATTATATTTTTTTCTAAGCCAGCAATCCATGAATTTACGTATCCCACAAATACCTTTTTTTCTCTATCCACGAAAATAAATGAATCCACAGTACCCTGTAACAACAGCATACATTTTCAATAAACCATTATACCTGTTTTATTCCCGCTATGGCAATCAATATATCATCTTCATTCAGTAGGTTCTGCTGTAGAAGTTCTGACTGTAAACGATCTGAAACAACAAATAGATTTATTATACAGTTGAATATCGTTATCTCGGAGTGCAAGGGACCATGGGATTGGGTTCGAGATAGTCGAAGCTCGACTAAAAAGGAGCTGGAAATTCTCGAGTTTTGTATAAGGGAGGTAAACACTAAATGACTTCTATATTCCTTTCCATGCGTTCACTGATTGTTTTGACTTGTTAGCGTAATCAAATGATTTTGATTAATGATGATTGTCTCATAAATTGTTATTGTTTCTTAATAACAATTTGTTTGAAATCACATGTTGATCAATATTGATTTTATAAATCGTTTTTCGGCAAGTCGTGCCTTATTAACATAATCCAAATTTTATAACACTTGTAGTGTGAATAAATAGGAATATCACATACTGTAAGAAAACTTCGATTTATTGATGTAAAATTAATTTTTATCACAAAATCTGATATATTGTTTAATTTTAAAAACATAATAAAACATTAAACAAGATTCTTATCAAAATATAATTAACCGTTATCGATTTCCTACATACTGTTTGACAGGTGTAAAAATTTGGTTCACCTGTATATATGATTAATAAATTTGACATAACGTGTTTTGCACTAATTATAATTCCTTTGTACATAATATCACTTTGACACAATGGCAATTTCTACTCACGGAATTTTGAGATAAAGGGAATTAAAAAACATAAATTATACTTTTGGCTGGTAGGGACCAGAAAATTTTTTCGACATAACCGAAATTTCAACTCAAGCGATTTCAAGATAACGAGATTCAACTGCACTTATATTTTGAATCTGTTTATTTTATTGGGTGATGACAAAATTGTAAAACTGAAACTCAACATCAAAATATAACATTTCATTAATAATTACCTACTACAATTAACTGGTATTATAAAATAATAAAAATACCATGAGGTCCACATGGTCAAAAGAGGTCCCTTGATCTAAGCCATTCAATAACTAACATGACCTCAGCAATTTGGCACTGGCCAATTAGGTCATCTAATGTCTTAGGTCCTTGTGGACCCCATGAAGAATAATTAATACAGACCATTTTGATGCATCTGAAATCAGTAAATTTTTTGAAGTTACTTCCCTTAAACCCTGACACCCTAGTATCCTGCCTATATTGAGCAAAGAGAAGAGTTTATTGTTCTTGGTAACATGCCGTCTAAAATATTTATATTTTGACTTTCATAACAGGTTAATTATAAGGATGTTCGCTTGTGACGTTTCTGACTTTTGATAAAAATTTTGTAGCTCCTCTGGAGTGTTCATAGAAAATACATTGGAATTTTTTTGCCCAGTAACCCCATTATTTATTTTCATTTTCTCAAAGAACTTCTTTCAAATGCTCAGTTTGTAAAATATTTCAAAAATATAGTTATTCCTTCCATTCATTTTAAACGTCTTTCAATATTATTTTCCTAATGTATTTCTTATGAAAAATCCTGAGAAAAAAATTATCCCGCCAAAAATGTGAACTTTTCAGTTGATAATATCTCAAAAACAAGTACACGAACATATACTCTTTTGTTTATAATTTTAAAGCATTTCACATTCACTTTTAAAAAATGTTTAATTTAGGAAAATGTTATTAAGAACTTCAGGAGCGAACATCCTTAATAAAATAAAAGTTACTGAACTTTAGACAAGTTAACATGGATTGTACAAATTTGTACTTTACCATACACAGACAGGAAATTAGTCGGTGGGGCTTTAAGTGAGGGAATTAATGCCTACAAACTAATCAGGAGGAAGAAATACACTACAATATACTTTTGTATAATAAAATTCAACTATAAAATGCAGTTTTTCTTATCAAAATGATGGATTTCTGTCGAAAGGGGAATAACTCAAATCTGGAAAGCTAAAAACAAAGCATTTTTAAAAAAAATTCTATAAATACTAAATGGTAATATTAATTCAACAATGTCCTTGAATTACATCTAAACAATCCTTGTTAACTTGTCTCAATTTAATTTCCAGTATCCTACATTGTTTTGTAAATCTCAATAATGTTTAGGAATTTGTGGTGAATCACATCAACTGTAATCATTTATCTCGTTAGTACTCTACATAGAGGATAGGGTTATCATGTTATAACAAAATGCCTAGAGATAATCACTGGGTAAAAACTGGCAACTAAACAAAAACTAAGTATGATGCGAAACAGCTCATACGACGAGAGATAACAAGGAAAATAAATGGAAATAGTGAGCTGTCAAAAGGGGCATAAAACGACTTAAATGTATAAAATACACAAGTCGAACAAAACCAAATATAAAATTGTAAAACAAATCAGTCTTGCTCTGGGTTTCAAAGAGTCAACACCTTTTTATTTTCTATTTTTTACAAGCTCGTGATCAAGACCATATTGGTTGAAACATTGGGTATTTTTAACTTTTTAGTTTGATTGTTGTTTTTTTTTTACGATTTTATATTTGGTTTTGTTCGGTTGTGAATTGAATAGATGTGCCCCGTTTGACAGCTCACCATTTCCATTTGTTTTCCTTGTTACATATGGTAGTTTCATTTGGAGGAGTATACCAAGAAAGACAACTCTCATTCTACAAAGTAGTAAAGTTTTCTTACCAATATTGATGTCTAGTTTTTGTGCAGCGTATTCACACAAAGTTTCCTTCTCATAAATCTGACTTTGCAAATTACCTAACTGATTTTCATATTCTTTTTCCTGAAATGAAAGAATCATATAAAAATAAATATAAAGAGCTGCAGTTCAAGACACCAAAACATGCACATATTGTATTATAGGGTTAAGATATTATTTCCTATTCTTGACATGTTTAATCGGTGGGATAAAAATACATAATATTTTTAACCACTTCAGGGTGATTAAATTTCTGCATTGGAATTCCTGCTGTTTTTTTTAAATGTTTATTGGAAAGATAAACTAGTGAAGTTCAGAAATGGCGTTCATGTAAACAAAATGCGTAGCAGCGGCATTTTCTTGAGGTTTTTGTTGAAAATCATAGGAGAAACAGATTTTCCTTCAATTAACTCGTGAGTTATAGAATTTATCCACCCTTGACAGTTATAAAATCAAAAAATTTAACTATCTCGGGTGGAGAAATTCCATGACTCACTCGAACATCAAGAATTTATATATCCCCAAGTCTTGAGCAGTACTAGAAAAAAGCAGTAGATATGGTGTATTCTTTCTAATTTTACATCATCAGGTACAACATACAAAACTTTGCCATTCTTTTGTGTTAGTGTAATCATTGTGTTCCATGTTTGTGATGTAAGTGTCATAATGTAATATGTCAATAGTAAAGAATAAAAATAAAACACACTACGGGTTACAAAATCCGATTTCTCTATGTCACAAAAAATCAAGAGTCTTGATATGCCCCAATGGTCTGAAAAGGCAAGTTTACTTCTGGCTCTATGATACGGACAGAACTGCATATATCAATGCTAAATATATGATTAAAAGAGAGACAATATTGATCATGGTTACTAATATCAGTCAAACCTTCCAAAACCTAATATATGTTTTATTATCAAATATGTGATAAAAGCCATTTATTCTTGTCTGAAACCTATAAAACGAATAATAATATACCTTTTTTACTTTCTTTCCTTTCCCTTTAGGACTGGGCAGTGTTGCAAATTTTTGCATTGACCCTGTGCCTTCATCAGAAGATGGACTGAACCCTGCCTGCCGGATGGAAGAATCCATTCTTGCCATTGCAGAGGATGCATTTCCTGAAGTTTCGATCTTCGTTGCAGACGGTGTCGAATTTTCTGATTTGAAATAGCCGTCTTCTACCTGTGACAGACTAGCAGAGGACCCTCTTTTTTGTTTTGGATATCGAGGGGTTCCTGAAAAAGATAAATGGGATTTTGCATGAGTTGATGAGACATTTTTCAAAACTGTAAAAAACTTTCTTCTCCGAGAGGAAGAGAATAATGACCTAATGAATGAAAAATAAACTAAGATACTGTGGATTCATTAATATTCGTTGTATACCAATTTTCGTGGTTTTCATGGGTCCCAGTAAACCACGAATTTAAATATCCAACGAAAAATAATATTTTTACTCTTATTTAAATGCACTGAAGTTTGAAACCACGGAGTTTTGAACAATTGCGTTTTTACAGCATGTACTTGAATTCTGACAGATGATGACTTAGCTATATCCACAGAGGACACAGTGTTTCATGTAATTTTGTCTTTGATAACATATAAACGCTCAAACAATTTTCTTTAAAAAGATTTTGACTCTGTAGATTGTCATGGAATTCACTTCCGGTTTTTTTTTAATTAAAACATTCAAGAAAAATCTTAATCCTAAGTAGACCTAAACAATACAGACTTTCTCATAAATTATAGTAAAAACATCTTGTCAAAAGATAATAATGCAGAAATTATTGATCGTAATCGGATTAAAAATATGTATGTATATGCCCCGAGGTATTTGGTGACAAGTAATTGCAATTTTGTCAATATATATTTCACACCTGTTTAACCTAATAAGTAAATAATTACGGATTTTGTTAATCTTGTTAAATTCATGACAAGCTTTAATTGTTCCGTTACAAATTTAAAGAACCTGTTGGTCAGACATTTGTTTAATGAGCGCTTTAAATCAGTACTTTACTGTACAATATCAAGTCTGATCGGCACGTTTTGTCGCAGTATTTTCATGATATCTGATGTGCCAATTTACGATTTTAAGTATTTCAACAACTTTTTATATTTTTTCTAAGCCAGCAATCCACGAATTTAGGTATCCCACGAAATGCATTTTTTCCTCTATCCACGAAAATTGGTATCCACGAAAATAAATGAATCCACAGTACCAAAATCCTTATGCACAATACACATTTCTTGATTGCTGTTCATCATCAGGTGAGTTAAAAGAAAGCTTAGGCTTAGAAAGCCTAAAAAATTGTAAGCCATGGAACAAAATGGCCAGGGGCCTCGGTGGGCGAGTGGTCTAGGTAGTTCGTCATGACTACTAAAGATCACTAGCCTGTCAACACTGAGGTTGTGAGTTTGAATCTAACCGGTGGCGGGGTGTGTTCGACTCCCATCTTATTTGACAAGGATTGCCAATTTTCCTACTGAAGGTCGGTGGTTTTCTCCGTGTACTCCTGCTTCCTCCACCAATAAAAACTGGCCGCCGCGAAATAGCCAAATGTGCTGAAAACGGCTTAAAACCACAACTAAACAAACAAATAAACAAACTGGCCAAATCAGTTTATCAAAAATCATTGTATGGTAAACTTTGCCTAAGGGATATGAAACCCTACTACAATATTCCAAATGTTTAATTTTGGACAGAATAGTGAATGGAAATGGAAAATGTGTCAAAGAGACAACAACCTGACAAAAGAGCAGAAAACAGTCCAAGGCCACCAATGGGTCTTCAATGCAGTGAGAAAGTCCTGCATCCTGAGGTGGGCTTCAGCTGGCCCATAAACAATAATGCATACTAATTCAGCGAAAAGGACGGCACACTAAACTCAGAAACATACGAATGAACCAAAACTGTATGACATATTTCTTCTAGCCTTTTCATTGTGTTCTATCATGTAATATTAACTGTTCTATTGTGCAAGTTTTACATACAGAAAGAAAATACTGTAATTTCTTTTGTAGGTTGCATTGTAAAATTAAAAAATGTTTTAGAGTAAATTTAAAATCAATAAAAAACCTTTTCTTAAAACTTATAACATGGGAATATACTTTTTTCAGATAAAATTAGGATGCTAGGATGCTAGGATGCAATCAATATTTTAACAGTTATTTTCTTAATAAACTGGGTTTATTCTTTTTGTTTGTTATAATTTATTTCAAAACATGATACTCTTGATACATGAGTTAGGTTCTAAAATATACACCAGCATATTATAATGCCTGTATTAATTTTATCTGTAGCATTCTCCTGGTTAGTTATGCATAAGAAAGCACATTAAAAACAAACCTGAAAAAAAAAAACCCCATTGAGATACCACCAAAATATACCAGTAATCAGATGACATAATCAACAATGTTAACCTACTGCATTCTAGTTACTTTCATTAAATATTAGGCATAACGTTTTGTGAAAAAAATTGGTAAAAATGAACATTTATGCAAATAAGGTGCTCATATGGAAAAATGGGTATGTGGTAAAAGTTTAGTGCAAAAGGATATACCAGATTAAGTTATCCAGACCATTATAGTTAATGATTGCACATTATAATTCTTTTCGATGGAAAATAAATTGAACCAAGAGGTAAAAGCAGGAATTAAATAGATATAAATTGTATCTTTCTTAAGATGAAACTAATTCCTAGATGGTGTTCAGTAGAAGAAGCTATATATATCTGTGGATATATAGTGTTTTTTTAATTTTATCGACAATTACGAATGTTTCTGTCATTGCTCTGTATGGAACATCTGGGACATATAAAATATATTGTGTGTTTAATTATGGACCTGATACCTTAAGAACATCAACTCAGCTATATCATCACCATTTAATCATTTTTTAGCGTGTTAAAATCTAAAATTTAACTATTGAGGGTGGAGAAATTCCATAACGCACGAGTAAATGGAAGGAGAATCTGTTTCTCCTATGATTTTCGACAAAAACCTCAAGAAAATGTCGTTGCTATGTAGTTTGTTTACATAGGCGTCATTTCGGGACTTCTCTAGTTTATCGTTCCAATAACTGTAGAAAAAAGGGCAGTAATTCCCACGTAAAAATTTAATCACCGGGAGTGGTTAAAGATATTATGTATTTTTATCCCATCGATTAAACACGTGAAGAATAGGAGAAATAACGATATACGTCACCATACTAACACTTTGCATGAAATTAACCATACGAGTGCACCCTTTAAATTATACGTCATAGCGTCTTAAACCTGCGCTATGCTTTTTGAGTTCCTGTCGAATAGCCTTTGCTTGCGGACATTTAGATACTGAAGAATATATTTGCAGTTTCAATATTTGGTGGTATGTCATGGCCCTTGTACAACCCAGTCCATTTATTTAGTCTATCGCTATGGTGTTGGTTGGTCGCCCTGTGACAATAAGGTAACTGCGAAGTACATTATAATGCAGCAATTTAATAATTAATAAAACGCCAGTGCTTGTTTATTAACTATTACTACTTAAGCATTTAATTCAATTTATTTTTATTTTAATAACCACTTCATATTTTTAGACGTCTGACAAATCTAACAGAAAATTGTAATGTATTACCAGACCTTTACACAACACAACACAACACAATTTTACCTGGTGATATATCAGTCTGCAAATTCATTGGAACACTTGTTGACTTGTACATTTTCTGTTTGTCAGAGGAAACATGTAATGTCTTAGGCCGGGAACCAGACATTTTTCTACTAAAACTTGACCAACTGGTTGTCATGGTAACTTTATGAGTAGTGTTAGTGGCAGTGGTAATGGAAGTGTTAGAAGCAGGGGAAGCTATAATATATGGAGTGAAAGCATAAAATTTATCATGTTATAGGTTAATTCTATAAATAAATCTATATGTTTGACAGAATTGTCTCCCATATTATCATGTTATTTTTATACAGCTGTAATTGTGGTATCTTGAAATTAAAACCCAGGGAGGCAACCGTCTGACTAAAGGTTTCTTGGCAGTATCCGTGAGCTTGTTTTTGTGCATTTTTACAACTACAGTCAAACCTGCTCTAACGGGCACCTCTATATAGCATATCACTCTCTATAAAGGGCACCATGAAAATGTTCCCCTTATGAACAAAACTTGTAAAATTAACCCCTGTGTAAAGGGCATCTGCTCATAAAGGACACACTTCGTTGGTCCTGTGGGTGCCCTTTATACACAGGTTTGACTGTATCTTATTCCAGATTCCAGAGAATATTCAGTCCCTTTTTTTAATCACATCTTTCAGCCAAATTCTGAAACCTGTATTTTTTTTTAAATTCCTTTCTTTCCAAAATCATTAAAATCAAATGCTTGGTTGCTCCCTAGACAAAGAAATAAAAAAGATGATGCACATTTATAAAATTAATTTATAAAATCATCTTGAACAAATTGATGAATAAGGGAGATAACTCTTACAAGACATTTACTGGTAACAGGAAAAAACTGGATTGCCATATAGCAAGATACAATAATATTAACAAAATACTTAATGTAATTTGGATTAGTTTTCGTTCAACCGTTAGGAAAACTAAAACCTTGTTATATAGTAAGTAGTAAAGGTTCTTAAATCCTCCACCAGGGGGAGATAGCTATAGCATCTAGTAATTCTCAAAAAATAAGTTATTAAATAGTGTCAAGAGAAAAGTTGTTCTCTCCAATCCTCCCATTTATCTTTTTTTCTCCTTGCTTTATTATGAAGGTTTAGTAATGGACAAAAATTTAAAAAAATGCATTCCCAATATCAGGGGAAAATAACTCCACTAATCTTCTAAACCATAACTGAAGTAAACTGCTACAATTTTACAGACATAATATATCTATTTCACATTAGTCCAGTCAGATTAAGTTTTAACCTCAAACTAATTGCAACAGAAAATGTTTTAGTTCTAATCTATAGCATTAAGCCCCAAATATACACAGAAAAAAGTCTCATAAAATCTTACTTGAGGAAAACTCAAAATCAGCATTTTTAATTTCCTATGGAAATTAACATTGGAAAGGGGAGATAACTCTGCAAAAATGAAACTTTAAGGTTAGGGTCAAATTTATGCTAGATTGACTGGACTACATCTTCTCTGTAACAAATTTGTAAAAAGAAAGACAGCTCCTGTCTATCTCCACTGGAAAATGTTGATCTTTCTCTTCAGAATAACTTGGAATATTTATAAACTGACAAAAATATAACATATAGCTGTTGTAAAATTGTGGAGCTGAAAAAAAAGACGTGAGTGGTTCCAGATACTGAGTTTACATCATCCGTGTTTCACAATATATCAAAATACTAGTCCTGTAAGACTTACTTGTTTGGTTACTAGGAGCAGATTTTACTATGTTGACATTCTGGTATGTGTAGTTTGGCGGACGTGGATGACTCTGTAAAATTGCAAATAAATTTTTTTAATAACATATTGGAATAGAAGTTTACATAATTTTGGCTGAATTGTGACACCCAGTTTATATTAAAGGTGAGAACCACTAAGCTTTGGTTTGAAAAAACTGACAATCCTTGCCTTTTAAGATCAAATTCACATACAGTAGGATTCAAACTTTTGTTGTAAATTTTGATAAAATTATATATCTCAATTATGTGCTGAACCAGTTATCAAAAAATAAGATGAAAGGAAAGTTTTTATCCCATATTCACAAATTTTTATATTTACTCCATTCAACTTACATTAGGATCTCTGAGATATCTGGCTTTTTCTATCAGGTAATGTACATCGCCTACGGGAGGATATCTCATCAGGCAATTGAGGCATTGTGGGTAATCACTGGCAAGTACTGTAAAAATAACATCTGTGTATATTTCAAATAAACTATATACAGTGGAACCTCTGTAAACCGAACAGCTATCGGACTGTAGAAATTGGCCGGTTTCGGAGGTGCCAGTTTCGAGAGGTTTCGGACCTAACTGAAATCCGACCTGAAGTAAATAAATTGAAATATCTAAAGGCATGAAAATTACACAATTACTACATTTGCAGGTTTTTTTTTCTTTGAATGTTACTAAATCACATCTTTTAGCTTCGTCGTTAATTTTTGGTAGAAACGGAAGTTAAAATCTCTTATTTAAACAGAATTTTTCCTGTACATACCAATGAGGTTTAGTTAAAATATGCTTCTCAATAAAGAGAATGAGAGTTCGGCCGGTTTTTAGAGGTGTATTTGACAGGAATATCTAGGTTTTGGACCGGAAATTATCTCCGGTATTCGGAATTCAGAGGGGCCGGTTTTTGGAGGATTAATTTACTTCGAAAAATTCCGGTTCAGAATAAAACGTTCGCTTTGCGGAGGAATCCGGTTTCCAGAGGGGCTGGTTTAGGGGAGTTCCACTGTATTGAACATTTAAATAATTTGGTTTTGATAACATATATAATTATTGTGAATTTTTTTATTTTCTTTGACATCACTTTTCTCGGATTCAGGAAATATTTGTGGGTTTTTAAACTGGTCGACTTTAAATTTAAAAAAATTTAAAATAAAAAGCATTGTAATTGGCGAAAATTTTTAATATCAAAAGACTTTGTTGGGATCTTAGATATATTTAAATTAAGCGTCCATGAAATCAACGAAAATTGTTGAACAATGAATAATTAGTGTTTGACAGTATTTTACCTTCAAAGGAGAAAGGTAATAATCCTACTGTTAAAAATAAAGAAACTTTTGAAGTGTTATAGAATTTCAGAGGCAAGAATACATTAGATTAAGATCACATACACAGATCCCTAATGTAAAGTAACATGGCCACAAATATATAGTCCACAAGGTCAAAACCAATACCATCAGCAAACAGTGCATCCCACAATACTAACAAATCCTGCATCGGGAACTCTCGGCCAAATAATAATCTGATCCATCGGCTGAAAATCAGAAATTGAGAAATGTGTCACATCCAACGAGTTTAATCAATAGAATTCTAAAATAAAAGGATGTCAACCAACAAAACCCTTTTTAGTTTCATGGTAATTTCAATAAATCAATAGACTTGTAAATTTTTTTATTCAGGTTTGAGTGACAAATGTTTCACTTCATTTTCAAACAAGCATTCATAAACTATTTTGAATGTAGTAATGCTTCTGAACTTTGATGCCTTGCAATCCACTTATCATTTTGATTTTCTATCTTTATAAAAAATGGCCAATAAAATTTACTTTATTTTTTTACAAATTACAAATTTGAGCAATGATTTATTGTAATACATAGGAATGAGGAACCAGAGTGAGTTATCTTTTCATAACCAATGTACATAAGGGAGATAATAAGTTTGTCTCCCTTTTAGCCTGAGGACAAAAGGGAGAGAATTTAATTATATCCCTTACCTACATTGGTTAGGAAAAGATAACTCACTCTGGTTCCTCATTAAATGAATGTGCACTTATCACAGAATTATTTATAAATAGCAAAGAGAATTTGTAGTAAGTTTATTTGAATTTTTAAAAACAACGAGTAATTTGCATTGATTTTATGTAGAGGGTTCTTGCTCATCACACAAGGGCACTTGACAAAAACTCCTTGATATCAGTAATATAAGCCTTTGTTTAGTTTTATGGGATTTTATCTCATCAACACATACAGCATTGGGGGCCTCGGTGGCCAAGTGGTCTAGGTAGTTCGTCATGACTATTAATGATCACTAGCCTGTCAACACTGAGATTGTGAGTTCGAATCTCACCTGTGACAGGGTGTGTTCGACTCCGATCTTAATTGACAAGTATTGCCAATTTTCCTACCAAAGGTCAGTGGTTCTCTCCGGGTACTCTGGTTTCCTCCACCAATAAAAACTGGCCGCCGCGAAATAGCCAAATTTGCTGAAAATGGCGTAAAACCCCAACTAAACAAACACATACAGCATTCACTTTTATTTATATTGCAGTTGTTCATACTACACATATTATCTTTATCAATACTAACATGCCATATATCTGAGGAGGTATTTCCAGTCTGTCCAAATGCATATGTAATTCTATATCAAACTTTTTCAAGATATAGTCCTGTATCCGGGTCAGTTTACTGACTATAGCATTGGAAGGGTTCAAATCCTGGGGTCTGGCAAATGGCATAATGGTTATTTTTTCTTTACCCTGAAAGTGAAAACATACTAGTCTATAATATATTGTAAATATAAGTGGGTCAGAGTTTATTGGTTATGGGCAGACAACTTAACTCTCATTTTACTAATACATGTACCTTAAAACGTTTTTATGCCAAACAGCCTCAAAGAATATGGTTGAAATTTGAACAGAAACTATATTAATATAAAATATGTTGACCAAATGTTAGACAGAAAAAATAGTTGCTTTGTAACAAGTTTCACTTTATATAGATGAACGTTTTTCCAAAAGACATTAATTAGAAATCTGTTACAATTATTCATTGCAGCCATGTTAGTTGACTGAACAGTATGAAATATGGAAATAAATTTTAAAACGTCCTTTCATAGTGCAAATAAGTTCATATGGAATAGCTGTTTTGGATCAGAAAATCAAAATTTGATAATTTATCAAAATGATCAAAGTAAATTTTGTCATTAATCTTGCATACTAATTTGAGCTATTATCCTTTAATTATAATTAATAATTGCCTTTTCATATTCTAAAATACCTGTTTCATATTTTCTACAATCTGTCTAAAATTTTAAACTATGATAATTTTTATGACAAACACGACTGAATGATTTAATATGTTTAATACAAAATTCTGATAAAGTCAATGTTTTCATCAAGAAATACGTTTCTTTGGGACACACAAAAATGTACCTCATGCAAGGCATATTTACATGTATTACCACAAGCTGTATTTTAACAGTAATCAACAAATCAAAAACAAAATGCTCCCAATACTCCTTTTCCTTAATTAAGGATGGATGGATGAATTATTGTTTAACGTCCAGTGGCAACCAGGTGCATGTCAGGACGAGAACATGTTGATATAATAATGAATATGATCCCTGCTTTGTACTAGACTGACACGCTAAGTCGGATTTTTAATGTGCTAGCTCACGAAGTAACTGTCCGCAGGAAGACATATCACTTCACTCGGACACATTATACTGACTCCGAGCCGACCAGTCTTTGCTCTTACTACTAGATATCACGTGCTTGGCGGAGAAGCAGCAAATACCACTTTAAATGTCTTTGGTTTGACCTGGCCGGGGATCGAACCCGTGACCTTCCGCACTCGGGACGAGCACACTACCACGAGACCACCAAGGTGGTTCCTTAATTAAGGTATATCGTAACTAATACACTGAGCATCTTTCTCAGGCATCTTGCAAATTTGTATGTAATATATATTTTTAACGAGCAACTAGTATTTGATATAATGTACACTTTATATCTTAAGTTTATTTAAATAAAAAAATTGACAAAAATGCATAAATAGCAAAATTACAAAATTTTATTCTAAAAAAAACCCTTTCAGGGGAGATAATTGGCAGAATTTATTTCTAATGAAATGTAAAGGAAATTTTAGTTTTTTGGAAATAGCAAGAAAAATTGAACAGTGACTCCAATTTTTCTTTTAGGAATATGAAAGCATGTCAGATAAGTATTCTTTTCACAGTTTTATAAAAAATCTATCTGCCAGTTTTTTTTATTGTACAAGAAATTTGGATTTTCCCTATATAATCTATATAAAATTTACCAACATTAAGACTCAATTATCTCAAAATCAAGAATGGTGACCTATGTTTTTTAAATTGAAATTTCAAAGTATATCCATCCAACATCCTGCCTGTAAAAAATTACGAAAATCTAGCTGCTAAAACTATTATTAAAGAAAAAGTGCTTATCATCTTAAGACAGGGAAGATTTTGGTGAGCAGAGGAAATAACTGAAAATTTCTAAAAATAACTGAAATAGGGGGGTTAGGTGTGCAAAAATATCATTTTCTGGCAGGTTCTGCCAAGTTAGACAACTTTTCAAAAATAAAATTTTGCAATATAAAACTGAAATCAGCTAAATAACTGACTAAAATCATCCCTTTTAAAAGAAGGAAAACATATTTTTTGCACTTGTATTTGATCAATAAATACATTTATTAGTACAAAATGATAGTGTTATAAAGTAAAGTAATTAGACTTGGGTAAACAAAACTGAAGATAAATGATGCATGATTTACAACATACTTCAAATCAGACTGAACTAACTATGAAATATTTTGGGCTCCATATAATTCTTTTATGTGCTTAAAGAACTATAAAATGACAATAAGGAATACCTAACAGGAAATTTAATTTATGCCACGATTTATGAAAAATTTTACTACTTACTTAATTCAAAATATCTCATCCCTCAACCCTAAACTACGAGCCCATATTGTTCACTTGGATTTACTTTGCCATTAAATCATCATAACTAGAGGCTCTCAAGAGCCGCACCACTCACCTGGATTTAACTTGTCACCTTGAGCATGACTAAAAATGTAGATATAGCAGTCAATTTGGCTGGTTTTCCCATAGGGTACTATGTTAAACTAAGTTTGGGTGTGGCAGCCATCTTGGTTGACAGTCCAGGTCAATGGATACATTACTAAAAGAGAACCATCTAAGGACCATTACCAGTCTTGTTCTAACTGGTTCAGTGGTTTCAGATGTAACAGTAGAGCACAATTTGTCTCCCAAAATTATCTACCGCACCAACAGGGGATCGTACCCAGAACCTTCAGTAGTCCCAGCCCTACCAACTGAGCTAAAGGAGTAGTCCACTAGTGTAACTAATGGAGGGTGGTTATAAACATGTTAAGGTTCTCTACACAACTTCTATCATAGACGAGGGAAGTCCCGTTACAGTTCCCCACATCAAGAGTCATCGTCCTTGATCTTCCTTGATTTATGAATACTTGTTTTACAACCGGGAAACAAATAATTCATAAAAATGTTAGATTTTCATTTGAAAGAGGAGAAAACAAACAACTGCTTTATGGAAGTTTTATACCAATAAGGAAATACAATTGCTCATGACTGCCATATTAGTTATCTGGGAAGAAAAATACAAAATTTCAAACTTTAAAAAATCAACTTGATGCATCGATGTATACTGGTTTATAAATATGACCAATAAGAAGTTAAAAAAATGTTCATGGTTATTCATCAAAGAGGGCAAATGAAAGAGTTGTAAGCTAAGATTTTAAACATCTCCAAAATATTTCAGACAACATGGTTAAATAGAAAGATATGAGATCCAGACTTATGCAACTCAGTGACCAAAAATTTCTACAGTCTATAATGTGAAAAATGTAAGACATCTATGTTGTTACTGAGATAGGATCTGGGATATATACTTTATCAAAGTCAATAAAGTGCAGATTAAAATAGCCTAATTTTGCCTTGATGCTGACCAACCCTTTAAGGTGCATAGATGATTCCAATACCAAGAAGTACTGTGATAAAACTCAGATGTTTAAATTCAACAAATCTCAAGCTGGACCAAAATCAAAACTAAAGTTATGGATTCCCGCTGGTCATGTTTTGGTCTTTTTGTCAGAGTTTTGGAATCCTAGGCTTTTATCCATTTCTTAAACATTAATTATTTTGCCCATGAACCCCTACTTTTTCTTTTATAATTCAATCATATATACCTTAAAATGGTATTTGACAAAATTTTATGAAATCCTTTTTATTTTTTCATACAGTTTTGACAGACTGAAGTTGCCAATGCAAAGACAATGAAAAATCCGTAGAAAACCTATTTTCTGCAAATTTTCAAGGCTTTATAGCTCTAAAATGAGCACATGAACCTATATTTTTTTCTTGCTTATTTGTTTACTATTCATATGTTCTCTCAAACTAAAACACCTAGTTCAAATCCTATTTATTTCCTATTAGACCAGCGATCATCCTTAATAGGGCTTGAAATATGGCCTTCCAACCTTCCTCTTGTAAATCATAGATAGTGAAAAATGTTATGGATGGATGAATTATTGTTAAACGTCAAGTGACAATTTTTTTATGCATATCAGGACGAGAACATGTTGATATGATATGAACATGAACCCTGCTTTGTACTAACCGACACACTGAGATGGATTTTTAATGTGCTAGCTCACGATGTAACAGTCTGCCAACTCCAAGCCAACCAGTCCTTTTCTCTTACTCCTAGATGCCATATGCTTGGAAGATAAGCAGCAAATACCATTTTTAATGACTTTAAGTCGATCTGGCCGGGGATCGAATCTATGACCTTCCACACTCAAAGCAAACATGCTACCATCTAAGTAGTTCGAGAATACTGTGATAAACCTAACAATTCTTCCACAATTCTTTTGAGGAGATTGAAATTTACAGTAAAAGGTAACTAAAGGCTCCAAGGAGCCTGTATCGCTCACCTGGATTAAATTTGCCAATCAACAACCATAAAAGCACTCCAGATTATTGGACATAATTCTGAGAGAGGACCATCCACGGACCATTGCTGCCAAGTCTGGTTCCAATTGTCCAAGTGTTTTCAGTGGTTCCAGACAAGAATTTTTTCAAATTAATTTTGTTAAACTAAGTTTGGCTGTGGTGGCCATCTTGGTCAACAGTCCAGGTCATCGGAAACAATTCTGAAAAACACAATATCAGGATTGTTGCTGCCAAGTCTGGTTCCAATTGGCTTTAAGTGGTTTCAGACAAGATTTTCAAATGAATTTTCCCATGGAGTCCTATGTTAAACTAAGTTCAGCTGTGGTGGCCATCTTAAGTTGACACACTGGTCATTGAACATAATTCGGAAAGAGGACCACCTAAGGACCATTTCTGCCAAGTTTGGTTCAAATCGGCTCAGTGGTTTCAGACAAGAAGATTTTTAAATTAATTTCCCCATAGGGTCCTATGTTGAACTAAGTTTGGCTGTGATGGCTATCTTGGTTGACAGTTTGGGTTATCAGACACAAATTTGAAAAAGGACCACCTAAGGACCATTTCTGCTAAGTTTGGTTCCATTTGGCCATGTAGTTCTAGAGAAGATTTTAAAAATCATCCCCCATTTTTCCATTTTTTATTAACATGTTGGTTGGAAGTCGTTGATGCCGGACATAATTTTGGAAGGATAATTCAACCAAAGTTTGGTCACAATTGGCAACCTGGTCCAGGTGAGCTAAAAAAGCTTTATGCCTCAACATAAAGATCATTTTATTAACTGAAAGTTTCTTTCTATCTTTTATAGTTTTCAAGACAGAAGCCAAAGACAGGGAAAATCATCAAATTTAGCCTTTCAAGGGCAATAACTCCTGTCTTCATACAACTTTGACCTATGACGACTCTGGTAGGCCTGGTTATAAGGATCATTTCATCAATTGAAAGTTTTTTTTCTATCTATTGAAAGTTTTCATGATAGAAGCCAAAAATAGAGAAAATAGTCAAAATTAGCCTTTCAAGGGCAATAACTTCTAAAAGGAGTAGTCATTCAACTTCAACCCACTGGAGACTTCAAGGCCAAGAAGGTTTTTAGCTCGATTAGCATAATCAACATAATTCTTAAAGGAGACACCCCAAATATGCTTGTGACCAAATTTGGTTACAATCCACTTGGTGGTTTCAGAGAAGATTTTTTTAAAAGTTTACGACGGGTGCCAAGTGATGACAATAGCTCACCTGGACCGTCGATCCAGGTGAGCTATAAAGCTATAAAGCAAAAGATTACAAAAAATTATTTAACTCTTGTAATTATTGAACTAATAAAACAATAAACTTGCTATCTAGAGTATTATGCGATAAAATATATGGCTCTTTATCTCAAGAACCATCCAACGACAGACTAAATTTGGAAATTATTGTAAGAGGAAAAAATTACATGGATTTGTTCAAATTGTTAGCTAACAGGGATATAGTTTCTAAAATGAAATATATGAACTTATAAATCAACATCAAAATTATAATCAACCTTTTATATATAAAGACATCACTGTACCGACTGACTGTGAGTAATTTAATTTTTTAAGTTTTCTTTCTATTTTCTAAATACCATTTGAAATGTAAACTGATCTAATAACTCCTAATTATGAAAATTGATATATTGTACACTCACTTGAATTTGAAACTAACAAACAATTAACATATCAGTATTGATAACATTTTTTTTTTCAGTTCTAGACAAGTACACATCAGTTCATCCTCAAATTACTCAGTTTCTGAGAAATGGACCTAAACTCAAAAAGTTAACTGAGTCACTAATGTATGAAATGTGGGTCATAATGACCCAAATGTCAGAGAAATGCCTTATCATTATGTAATGTAAGATGATTATAGTGGTGAAGTATCATTGATATAACACCATGGATTCCTTGGATATGAAATTAAAACTTTATCAAAGTCACCTTTGCATTAAATGTAAGTCAAAGTGACCTGAATGTTGTTGATCTACATTCAATGTCACAAGAATATTGCAGTGGTATAATCTCATTGATACATCGCCATGGTTTTCTGAGAAAAGGACCTAAACGCAAAAACTTAACTAAGCCAGATGGATGTACAGACGAAAGTAATTCTATATGCCCCCTCCACATTCATTTTATTTCAGTGCACATGTATACAGGTAAATGAATATGTAAAATTTGATTAAATCTACAATTAACCAGTTTTCAATGGTCATTTAGGTGAGTTCTTCCATAATTCAAATAAAAATATATAAATGACACTTCTGGTTACGTCACCAGACAATATAACTCACGCACGGGAAATTCAAACCTGAAAAAATCCTGCGCGATGTTATATTGCCTGGTGGGCATGGCTGTGGACGTTGATTTCAAAAAAAAAGTGAAAAATATTATTTTTCTAAAATAATAGAACTGGAAGCTCAGAGAGTGAAGTCACTTCTCCCTGTCATTATGAATTGTGGTAAGCATTGTAGGAACCAAATTTTTCTTCATCAAGGTCCTTATGTAACTTACAGTTCAATATATTCTAAAATTTGGCAGTTCTCCAGAAGATTTTTGCATATATTTCCCATGGGGTCTTATGTTAACCTAAGTCATCTGCTGAAGGCCATCAACCAATCAGAAACAAGAATTGCCCATGGCGGCCATGTTTGTCACCTGAACTGGACAAATTAGGAAACTTTGTGAAATCTAAGACAGATGCTTCCTGTCAAGTCTCATTCCCTTTAGCCAAGCTGTTTCAAAGAAGATTATCAAGCGATGGAAGACAAAAACTGCACATGACGGCCATGTTTGTTTCCTGATCAGGACAAAATGAGGAAAGTTTGCAAAAAACCTCCCAATTAGATGCTTTCTGTCAAATTTCGTTCCATATGGCCATATGACTTCAGAGGAGAAGATTTTTTTTATCAGCTACTCATGGTGGCCATATTTGTATTCCGATTGGGACAAAAGGAGGAAACTTTATAAAGGACATCCCATATATGATTCCTCTCAAGTTTCATTCCATTTGGGCAAGCGATTTCAGAGGAGAAGATTCTTTTATATTAGCCAATCAGAAACAAGAACTGTCAATGGTGACCATATATGTATCCCAATCGGGACGAAATAAAGACATTTTGTAAAGAACCTCTCATAGATGCTTCCTGTCAAGGTTCATTCAATTTGGCCAAGCAGCTCCAGAGAAAAAATTTTTTTTTTAATTAGCCAATGAGGAAACTTTGTAAAGAACCTCCCATAGATGCTTTCAGTAAAGCTTTGTTCTATTTGGCCAAGTGACTTCGGAGGAGAAGATTTTTTTTTATATCAACCAATCAGAAACAAGAACTACCCATGGCGGCCATATTTACATTCCGATCAGAATGAAATGAGGAAACTTTATAAAGGACCTCTTATATATGCTTCCTGTCAAGTTTTGTTCCATTTGGCCCACCAGTTTCAGGGGAGAAGATTTTTGAAAACTCAGCCAATTAGAAACAACAATTGCCCATGACGGCTATGTTTGTTGTCTGATAGGGATGAAATGAGCAGTCTATATAAAGGACCTTACATAGATGTTTCCTGCCAAATTTAATTCCATTTGGCCCAGTGGTTTCAGAGGAGAAGATTAAAATGTGAAAAGTTAACAGACAACGGACGCCAAGTGATGACAAAAGCTCACACGGCCTCTGGCCAGGTGAGCTAAAAATAAACTTAAAATACACTATAAGAATATGTGATTTACTACAATTTACATTGTAATTGCATGTTTAAAATTAAATCCACATTACTTAAACTCTTGCACAAATATTTTCCCTTCAGCTCAAAAGCAATTTTAAACTTCAAATGATTCAAAACGAGCAGTTTTAAAATGTTATTTACTCAATTTGCATGGGATTTACAACCATGAAAATTTTAAATGATTATTTTGTAACTGGACCATTAAAAAGAATTTATTACGTTAAAAGTGCTTTTTTTCAGAGATGAGGAATGTTTTATATGTTTTACAAAAATCCTGCAAGTGATTAGTTCCTAGCATTAAAAAATCTGTAAGGGGAGTTATGCAGACAAGTCATATACCCTCAATGCTAAAATTTGCCCCAAAAATGACTATGTTCAACTACACTCCAAAAAGGTAAAAATTTACAAAAATTTAATCCCTGACAATATGCACCTCTTCAATATGTGTACATTACAAACACCCTGCAAAGTGAGAAGTTCCTAGCATTAAATCTGTAGTAGGAGTTATGGAGACAAAACACATACCCTGGATGGGACGGATGGACAAACGGAGAAACGGACAGACAGGGGTTCAAACAGGGGCATAAAAATCATAACCATGGAGAAGAATATTTCATCTATTCATCATAAAATTTTTTAAGTTTAAACAGAGTATAAGTGTTTAAAACTGAGATTAAACAGAGCCTGTATACTTATTTCACTGTACAATCTATTGTAGCTATGTAAGTTTGGATTATCTGCTTCTGGCATCTGTTTTAATATTAAAGTGTGAATAAGCCTAACATTTTCAGAGAAGAAGATATTTAAGTATTTTTTTACTGACTTTCCTATTTTTAGTAACAGCAACCACATTGGTCTCCAGGAGGTACAAACCAAGGACCATTTCACCAAAGTTTAGTCCCAACTGATCCTGTGGTATCTTAGATTTTTAAGAAAAAGTTTACAATGCCAAATGCTAGGAATAGCTCACTTGGTTAGCTAAAAATACATAAAAATGGTCAATAAAACTTCTTATCTTATCTTATATTATACAGGGTCAACTTACAAACCTTTGCAAGACGGAAACATATCAAAATGGCACAAAACATTGCAAAGTGTAATATCTGTGAATCAAGTATCAACATTAAGTGGAAATCAATAAAATCTGAAATGACATTATGCAATAATTGTAAAGAAAAAATGGACACATTTAAAACAGATGAAGTCATCAGTTTGGAAGAATTCACATCTACTGATAGATCTGAAGCAATTAGAAAAGTTGATCTGGAAAATATTCATTGTAAAAATCATCAAGGAAAAAAGGCCATTGTCTATTGTGAAACGTGTAAACAAATGCTCTGTGAAAAGTGTTTAATTACCGGTAAACAGCATAAAGACCATAAAATGTCACTAAAAGATGAGTTTTATGACGAGAAGATGAAAACATTAGAGGATCTGTATGACAGAATTTTGGAGGATATAAACCCCACTGAAGCCCGAGTAAAAGCAGTTGATATTGTAAAGTCTGAAGAACTTGCAAATTATAATGAAATAAAACAAAAAATTAAAGAAAAAGAGAAGAAAATAATATCAGCAGCTGAAAATGAGGCAAGGTCTCTTATCCGACACCTAGAAAGAGCTTGGAAAATTAGAAACGATTTTCTGTCAACTGAGCAGGAAATTGAAAAAAAGAACAAAGATGACCTTCAACAAAAGAAGTATGTCCTTAAACAAGCATTTCGTTCCAAAAGTGCAATGGAAATTATCTCAACTTGCAATAACATCAATCAAAACCTACCTAAATATTCAATGAATGCAGTTAAAAAGCAAGAGTTAATTTTTTTTGAAACACCAATTGACACTGAAAACGTAATCGGGTCAATTTTAAAAGTGCAAAACCTGAGGATCAGTAAAACTTTTATTGCACATACTTTGTGTAACATCAGCCTTTTGATCACACTTCCTAATGGAACATATGTTTGCTATTGTAATGAAAAACAAAGTATCTGCAAATTCAAGCTTACCGATTCACACTGTATTGAAACAAAAGATATGCATCAAAGTTCAAATATCAGAGATATAACAATTACTAAAGATGGGTCAATGCTTTATACTCCTGTTGACAGTAGTGATGTCTTAGCATTGCAATTTGACGGGAAAGTTAAAAAGCATTCAAGTTATCAAAATGCCGTTGTCTTAGGGATTCATGCAACTGATAAAAACATTATTTTAGGGCTCATGGAAAAAGAAGCCGACAGTCAGCCAAAAGAACACGAAGCTGATTGTCAGCCAAAAGAAAATAGAAGTTCTGTTATACTTATGAACATGACAGGCACATGCATGAGGAAAATTGAATATGGTATCAATAATGAAAGGCTATTCTCCTTCCCTGGAATCATTGAATCAAACATAAATGGAGATATTCTTATTATTGATTCTATAAATTATACTGGTAATTGGGATGGCAGGCTTGTGGTTCTAGGATTGTGGGGTCAGTTGAATTGGATTTATGAAGGCCATTCTGAAATCAACCAAAAAACTCCTTTCACACCATGTGACTGCGTGACAACTTCTTCTGGAATGATTTTAGTAGCAGATAGAGATAGCCACACAATACACACATTATCAATGTATGGTGACTTTCTAACTAGTCTCAGTGATGAAAAATTACAACGTCCATTAAGCCTTGCCATAAATGCTTATGACAATATATTAATAGGATGTGCAGGAAACAGTGAGGGTGCCAAAGTCCACTTAGTAAGATTAGATAATTTTTCAAACAGTTTATGATTCTAACTGATGCACTGTTGAAAACAACACTTAGTAAGCAAGGTCACACATCCAATACCCGCACATATATTAGAATAGTATATAGAAACATGCTGGAAACAGATTTTTCTATTTAATTTTTACTTCAATAATTTTTTGTGTTGTAAAAAAGTTTCCAGGCCCCCTCAAGAAAAATCTGAACTTGTCTTAAATTTCCTTGCTTTGGGTATAATAATATAAAAACTCTCACATAAAGCTCTGTTCTTAGATCATTTTTTGAACTAACCTTTTAGAAATTCAATCTGCTCTAAATTATTTTCACACTCTTGTTTCAAGCACCGAGAAAGAATTTATTAAAATGGTTATATTCTAGGTTCATCAAAATAGCTTTAACAAAAAAGGTTTACCCAAATTGTTTAATGGAAACTTGTTTTTGAGATTAGTTCATTAGGATTCATTTTAGCAGTAAAGAATTTTATTACCCCGGTAATCAGGGTTGGATTCAAGCCTAGGGGGAAGAAAAATGGGTGAAATAGAATAAACGAATGGAAAAGGGGAATGTGTCAAGGAGACAACAACCCGACCAAAGAGCAGAAAACAGCCCAAGGTTACCAATGGGTCTTCAATGCAGCAAAAAAAATCCTGCACCCGGAGGCAGGCTTCAGCTGGCCCCTAAACAATAATGCACACTAGTTCAGCAAAATGGACAGCACACCAAACTCAGAAACATAACAATGAACCAAAATTAAAACAACACACAAGACTAACATAGGCTAGAGGTACTTGGGACAGGTGCAAGCCTCCATGTCCCCCCTTGTGAAACCATAAACATAATAATATTACATGGATTTGTTTTATTGTGATAATTTTGCGACTATAAAATGGGTGAAATACAAAGTAATTTATCTCTCTTAAAAAATAAAATCTATGGATCTACCACTTTTTAAATATAAATTTGTGACTGACATTTTTAATCAATATATATTTTTGAAAAACACGTACTGTAACAGTAGATTAACTTGTGCAGCTATGGTTACTTCATAAACTAAATAAAAGCTGAACAAAAAAATATCTTAATGTACAGAAATCTGATATCCTTCTTTATATAAACTATTGTACCAAATAACATAACACATGGTGTACCAAGATTTTAGAGTGAAGGTACAAAAGGTAATTCAAACTTAACTGAAATAATTTTAACCCATTTAACAAAGTTTGACATGCACACAAATAACATACATATGATAGAAATTAGAACAGTTATCTATCTCCTTTCCTCAGTTCTAATGACTTCTTGATATAAGAAATCACCGCTTTAATTTCATCTGGTGTCTGCAGATTTAATAAGATAGATAAATTTTTTTAATGAATTATAAGTATTAAAGTAAATATAAATTTCAAGTTACTTTTATGACGAAAAAAGAACGACCGTTCGTCATCAAAGTTCATTGCAAAATTTATATGGTAATTTATATATCACCCAGTTTCTATTATTAAGGTATCCGGACCATAAATGACCACGTGATTATTCAAAAGTTCCATACAATGCAATTGAAATGACCTCGGTAATTATCAGCAAACTTCGGAAATGCTTATATAACTGTGTTATTTTTACAGACTCTGCTTATAAGCAACAAAGTGTGTTTCAACTGGAGTAAATTTATATACAAAATTCCTGCTTTATTTTTGTTGGTTCAGCCATTCACAGTCAAAAAAAGATACAATTTTCGATCATGGTCTTTTATGGTGCGGATACCTTAAGTCATGGTCAGACACCCAACATTTAATTAAGAGTTTTTTTATTTCTTTATTTGGATGAGATAAATATTATTTTATATTGTATTCATTTACTTTCAAGAATTATAAAAAGTGTTTTTATTATTTTCATTTAAATGATTTAGCTTTTTACAAATTAGATTTTTGAAATAATTTTCACTTTATTCTTAATTCGGGGTTTTAGTTTTTTTGTTTCTTGTAAAAAGTTTTGCATTTATTACAATTACTTAGATCAAAGCTCCAGTTAATCTTATGTTTAATTTTTGCAGACGATTTGAAAATGAGAAGGGGCTATAAAATGGTTTAAATAATCTTTCTATATATTATGATCATTGGCAATAAACAATTAACATGAAAAAAAACCCCAAAAACTATGATATTTGAGAATAAATCACATAAATTAATACATGCATCTGCATGAGATACATTCAGTATAAAGGATGGTACCTTGAAAATGTTAATCTTGGATGGCAATGCAGGTCATCAGATACAATTCAGAAAGAGGACCACCTATGGACAATGCAGGTCATCAGATACAATTCAGAAAGAGGACCACCTATGGACAATGCAGGTCATCAGATACAATTCAGAAAGAGGACCACCTATGGACAATTGCTTCAAAAAATGGCGGCCACCTTGAATGGAAGACTGGTCATCCGATATAATTCTGATAAAGGACCATCTAAGAACCATTGCTCCCAAGTATGGTTCCAATAGGCTCAATAATTTCAGACAGGAAGATTTTAAAGTGAATTTTCCCATAGGGTCCTTTGATAAAACTATGTTCAGCTCTGGAATATGATGGGCAGGGAAATCAGATATAATTCTCAAAGAGGATCACCTAAGGACCATTGATGCCAAGTTAAATTTAAATTGGCCAAATAGTTTCGGAGGAGAAGATCTTTAAACAAAAGTTTATGACGACTGCGGATGATATGATTACAGAAGACGGAGGTCAAGTGATGGGAATAGCTCACATTGGGCTTCGGGCTAGTTTACCTAAAAATATGTTCAAATCAAATGTGATGGAGAAGAAATTAAAAGTTTATATTATGTAAAATTATGTCATAAACTGTAATATGTTTGGTAATCAGCACAATGTATTTTGTATAAATAGTCAAATATTATAGTTTTTTCTTGTATATATGTATTTTAGTACACATTAAGACTTTGGATTTACATAAGACTGCTTAAACTCAACCATTTGTTATTCTTTACTTACATATATACTGTAAATTCGGAAATTTTCGTGTGCAATTATTATTGCGATTCTTCTACTCCAGGCTTAATTGCGAGGTTTAATTATTGTGATCGCTGCCAGCATGAAAACTTAACGTTTTATTATTGCGATCGTAGATTGGGTAAAATTTGAAGATGGAAGTTTTATTAATGTAATAGTTTTAATGAATGGTTTTAAAAATTACAATTCAAAATGTCATTTATATATAATAGCTGTCCAAACAATAACTTGAATAATCATTACAACTAAGTATCTACCAATTAACCAGTGTCCGGATATCGGCAATCAATGACCAGAGACTTACCAGTGTAAATGTAAACAAAGGGTGACATATCTACAATAAATCAGACATGAAAATATTTTTAACATTTCAATCCCGAACCGATCGCAATTTTCGCAATAATAAAAACATCGAAATAATTTCCATATTTACAGTATATATAAATATCAGTACATATCTGTTAATATTCCAAACTAATCAGACTATACCAATTATCATTTGATTGTATATTTGTGTTTTGTTCTATTTGTTGTTTTCTTCTGATAATATGGAAGAAATGTAAATTTTATCTAATTAAATCAATAACAAGATTGGACACACTATATGTCTTACCTGAGTATGCAAATGAACATAGAATAAAGATCATTTAATACCCAAAATTGTATCAAAAGGAGAATGCATTAAAAGAAATAGTTGTGGTCATGTGACATTTGTCTAAAACTAGAGGCTCTCAAGAGCCTGTGTCGCTCACCTATATCTAATGTGATTACAATAGCTACTGAAGACATCTTATCATTATTATTTTTGAATATGTGGTCAAGTTGTGACCATTCAGAAATTTTTTTACAATTTTCTGATAGACTTCTAAACATTTTGGATGATGGATCGGCAACAAAGTAACAACACTTGGTCAGCACCTCATAAGGAACATTCATGCTATGTTTTGTTACATTCCATTCAGTGGTTCTCTAAAAGAAATCATTTGTATGCATTTCCCATAGGGTCCAATGTTAAACTTAGTCCCCCGCTGGCGGCAATCTTGGATGATGGATCGGCTACAAAGTAACAACGCTTGGTCAGCACCTCATAAGGAACATTCATGCCAGATTTAGTTTCATTCCATTCAGTGGTTCTCTAAAAGAAGTCATTTGTATGCATTTCCCATAGGGTCCTATGTTAAACTAAGTTCCCCGCTGGCGGCCATCTTGGATGATGGATCAGCTACAAAGTAACAACACTTGGTCAGCACTTCATAAGGAATATTCATGCCATGTTTGGTTTCATTCCATTAAGTGGGTCACTAGAAGAAGTCATTTGTATGCATTTCCCATAGGGTTCTATGTTAAACTAAGTCCCCCGCTGGCGGCCATCTTGGATTATGGATCGGCTACAAAGTAACAACACTTGGTCAGCATCTCATAAGGAACATTCATGCTATGTTTTGTTACATTCCATTCAGTGGTTCTCTAAAAGAAGTCATTTGTATGCATTTCCCATAGGGTCCAATGTTAAACTTAGTCTTCCGCTGGCAGCCATCTTGGATTATGGATCGGCTACAAAGTAACAACACTTGGTCAGCACCTCATAAGGAACATTCATGCCATGTTTGGTTTCATTCTATTCAACGGTTCTCTAAAAGAAGTCATTTGTATGCATTTCCCATAGGGTCCTATGTTAAACTAAGTCCCCCTCTGGCCGCCATCTTGGATGATGGATCGGCTACAAAGTAACAACACTTGGTCAGCACCTCATAAGGAACATTCATGCCAGATTTACTTTCATTCCATTCAGTGGTTCTCTAAAAGAAGTCATTTGTATGCATTTCCCATAGGGTCCTATGTTAAACTAAGTTCCCCGCTGGCGGCCATCTTGGATGATGGATCAGCTACAAAGTAACAACACTTGGTCAGCACTTCATAAGGAATATTCATGCCATGTTTGGTTTCATTCTATTAAGTGGGTCACTAAAAGAAGTCATTTGTATGCATTTCCCATAGGGTTCTATGTTAAACTAAGTTCCCCGCTGGCGGCCATCTTGGATTATGGATCGGCTACAAAGTAACAACACTTGGTCAGCACCTCATAAGGAACATTCATGCCATGTTTGGTTTCATTCCATTCAACGGTTCTCTAAAAGAAGTCATTTGTATGCATTTCCCATAGGGTCCTATGTTAAACTAAGTCCCCCTCTGGCGGCCATCTTGGATGATGGATCGGCTACAAAGTAACAATACTTGGTCAGCACCTTATAAGGGTTCATTCATGCCAGATTTAGTTTCATTCCATTCAGTTGTTTTCTAAAAGAAGTCATTTGTATGCATTTCCCATAGGGTCCTATGTTAAACTTAGTCCCCCGCTGGCGGCCATCTTGGATGATGGATCGGCTACAAAGTAACAACACTTGGTCAGCACCTCATAAGGAACATTCATGCCAGATTTAGTTTCATTCCATTCAGTGGTTCTCTAAAAGAAGTCATTTGTATGCATTTCCCATAGGGTTCTATGTTAAACTAAGTCCCCCGCTGGCGACCATCTTGGATTATGGATCGGCTACAAAGTAACAACACTTGGTCAGCACCTCATAAGGAACATTCATGCCATGTTTGGTTTCATTCCATTCAACGGTTCTCTAAAAGAAGTCATTTGTATGCATTTCCCATAGGGTCCTATGTTAAACTAAGTCCCCCTCTGGCGGCCATCTTGGATGATGGATCGGCTACAAAGTAACAACACTTGGTCAGCACCTCATAAGGAACATTCATGCCAGATTTAGTTTCATTCCATTCAGTGGTTCTCTAAAAGAAGTCATTTGTATGCATTTCCCATAGGGTTCTATGTTAAACTAAGTTCCCCGCTGGCGGCCATCTTGGATGATGGATCGGCTACAAAGTAACAATACTTGGTCAGCACCTCATAAGGAACATTCATGCCAGATTTAGTTTCATTCCATTCAGTGGTTCTCTAAAAGAAGTCATTTGTATGCATTTCCCATAGAGTTCTATGTTAAACTAAGTCCCCCGCTGGCGGCCATCTTGGATTATGGATCGGCTACAAAGTAACAACACTTGGTCAGCACCTCATAAGGAACATTCATGCCATGTTTGGTTTCATTCCATTCAACGGTTCTCTAAAAGAAGTCATTTGTATGCATTTCCCATAGGGTCCTATGTTAAACTAAGTCCCCCTCTGGCGGCCATCTTGGATGATGGATCGGCTACAAAGTAACAACACTTGGTCAGCACCTCATAAGGAACATTCATGCCAGATTTAGTTTCATTCCATTCAGTGGTTCTCTAAAAGAAGTCATTTGTATGCATTTCCCATAGGGTCCTATGTTAAACTAAGTTCCCCGCTGGCGGCCATCTTGGATGATGGATCGGCTACAAAGTAACAACACTTGGTCAGCACCTCATAAGGAACATTCATGCCATGTTTGGTTTCATTCCATTCAGTGGTTCTCTAGAAGAAGTTCAAAATGTAAAATGTTAACGACGACGCCGGACGACGCCGGACGACGCCGGACGACGACCGACGACGGACGACGGACGCCAAGTGATGAGAAAAGCTCACTTGACCCTTTGGGTCAGGTGAGCTAAAAATTAATACAAGTCATTCAAGCCTAAATTGTGTTCAGGGTCGACTGCAAGGTCTCTGACAGGTATGTACTTCCCAAAAAGGTATCTTCAGAACAAAAATGATTGGTCTAAGTATTAAATTTTTTATAGAAATGGATTTATTTTATGTGAAAATATGGCAAGAGTCACTCAAATGTAAAATTGAGGTGAAGGTCAAATGACAGTGTCAGACTGAGATGTACTTGCCAAGAAGTATCTAAGGACCATATATGGTGGGTATAACAGCTAAAGAGAAATGCACTCATGAAAATGTGTCGCAAATAATTCAAATGTGAAACTGAACTATTTATAGACCAAATTTAATAGGTCTACTTATTACAGCTGCCCAGAAATAGACTAAATCATGATAATGTGACACAAATCACTCAACTGTAAAATAGAAGTCAAGGTCAGGTGACAGGTGTCATACTGGAAGATATCCCCTTCAGAGCTATGTTCCGGTCTTGTACTTTCCCTGGTGTTAGATTCTTTATGTCTCCATTATTTGTGATAACATGGCAGAAACTAAATGATTGCTCCCTGTTTGACTTTGACACCTACCTTAGACTGAGGTAAATCTCTGGAGACATACCAGGGTTCTACTGTTTCCATTATTTGTGATAGCATGGCACTGTAATTTATAAAAACATACAAAAAGCTTTGTTTTAAGTAAAACAATGTTAATCAGTTGAACACTCAAAGTTCAAGTTACAGGGTAGCTTTGAAATATCTAAATGCTCTTGATTTTAAAGTACATGATTTTGTTGTTGAAACGATGCAGATCAACTGTATAGTTAAGACAAAATGTATTTAATCATAAATAAACAAGATAAACATTTTACATTACAAAGTTGAATATTAAAACAATCTTGTGTATTTGCTGTCATACAGCATATGTTTATGACTAATTAAAGAATTTCCTCAAATCAAGCACCTGGATTTCCAGACAATCTCAGTCCTGGCAAGGGGCTGTCTTGAACTTGCAATGGGATATAAGTTATATCTTTGTTAAATGTCACACAGATGAAGAGCAATAAAAGCTTTTTAAACTTTTGTCACATTTTTTTTAGAGAATTTGTGTCCTGAATTAAGAATTAATCCACCATACCCCTACTTTTATATTAAATTTAAGAGAAATATCATTTCAAAAGCTAAGCACCTGTGACGGATCATAGAAGCTCAACACACAGAGCTACCTAGCATGTCCCCAGGTTGCCAATATGGGAGACCCTCCTGTTGGAGGGGGGGGGGGGGGTTGTTAGGTCATACCACGTAGACCATAGTAAGTAATGTTTTTGGAGAATGCTATGTTCCATGCATGCTAAAGACCCCTTTTGTTGTTTTTTACAAAGAGTAGGCTAATGGCGACTAGAGAAGGCTAAATTATCTTACCAATAACCCATTCTTTTCAAGTGGCAGTCAAAATCAGTTCCCCTTTGTGACTTGTCCCACCCATATCTGTGAATTGTATTTGATGTATTGCTGAAATGTTTCTCGTCCTGAAGAGGCGTGAAATACTTGCAACCCTAGGTTAAGCAAACAATGAACAAACTAAAAACCATTTGAGAAGTCTTGAAGGTGACTTTAAACTTACTATGCATCATGTTCGAGATAAGATGGATCCATGACTTCCTTTATAATTTCCCTGGAAAATTTATTGAAATTAAATATAAATCAGTTTATATTATTGTGCTTATGAAACAAGTCACAGTGATGTGTACAAGTCACAGGGATATGTGTACAAGTCACAGTGATATGTGTACAAGTCACTGGGATGTGTACAAGTCACAGTGATATGTGTACGATGACTCTATGACACTGAAACAGCTACATTATACAAAATAGTTAGTTAGAATCCAGGATTTTGATTTGGTTGTGGTGGCAAATGATAGAAATTCTTTGACTGGTTGTAATGAAAACTTTAATGAATATTAAAATCAATTTTGAATCAACTTGTGGGTGTGTGGGTGTTTTGGAAGCCTGGTACTCCCCATGACTTTGCCTCCATATGAGAATTTTTTCCCTAACCTTGACAGTAAGGATACTTTTATAAAGAAAATAAATTGCATTTAAATGGATTAACTAATCATGAGATAGGACACACAACAACAAATAAAATAAAATGCTCCGCTGGGCGCAGCTAGATACGACCGCAGATGTCAAACCCTGAATAGTTGGGGCAATTATGAACACAACATTCAAGCTTGATACAATACTGAATTTGGATTGTGAATAAATATTTGACACAGCATAGGTTTCTGACACAGAATGAATGTTGTCTAAGAACTTAAAAATTTTTAATTTACCTATTCAAACCATATCAGTATTATTTGTTTTTATATATAAATCAGAAATAACCAATTTAAAATTTAAAATTGGGCACACATATCAATTTCTTGCTATTGCGCAATACTGTGTAATTGAAAATTTCTTCAAATATTTGACACATAATAGGTTTCTGACACAGAATAACTGAAATCAAAGAACTTAAAATTGGTCATATGATTTCAATTTATATTCAATTTTTTGCTTCTTGTGCAATACAATATGCTGTGGAGAATTGCCCCCCCCCCCCCAAAAAAAAAAAATAATAATTTACCCCTTTTTTTAGCTTTTGTGCAATACACTATGAAGTTGCACATTGACCCCCCCTCCCCCCCCCAAAAAAAAAACAATAAAATTTATTGTAACCCCCCCCCTTTTTTTGCTAAGAAAAATTTGAAATTTTCTTTTTAATTTATGAAATATGAAATGAGAAAAAATTACCCCCTCCCCAATTTCTCATTTACCCCCCGCCCCCCCCCCCAAATTTTGTTTTCAACCCCCCCCCCCCCCCCCCCCCCCCCATTTCTTTATACTTTGCAACCATAACAGCCCATTTAAATACACCATAACATATTAAAATAGAAAATGACATCATAGTCATAGATGGCAAATTTTAAATATGCATAATTTAAAAGCAGTTTAGATAAGATAAACAAAAAAGCTTCATCAGCACATTTTATATTGGCAAATTTCCAATGGAATTTGTTAATAATAAAGTTTTGATAACAGGGCACACATATCAATTTCTTGCTATTGTGCAATACTGTGCAATTGAAAATTTCTTCAAATATTTGACACATAATAGGTTTCAGACACAGAATAACTGAAATAAAGAACTTAGAATTGGTCATATGATTTGAATTTATATTCAATTTTTTGCTTTTGTGTAATACAATATGCTGTGGAGAATTGCCCCCCCCCCCCCAAAAAAAAAAAAAAATTTACCCCCTTTTTAGCTTTAATTTTGGACCCCGATTTGGACCAACTTGAAAACTGGGCCCATAATAAAAAAACTAAGTACATGTTTAGATTCAGCATATCAAAGAACCCCAAGAATTCAATTTTTGTTAAAATCAAACTAAGTTTAATTTTGGACCCTTTGGACCTTAATGTAGACCAATTTGAAAACGGGACCAAAAATTAAGAATCTAAATGCACGGTTAGATTCGGCATATCAAAGAACCCCAATAGTTCAATTTTCAATGAAATCATACAAAGTTTAATTTTGGACCCTTTTGGCCCCTAATTCCTAAACTGTTGGGACCAAAACTCCAAAAATCAATCCCAACCTTCCTTTTGCGGTCATAAACCTTGTGTTTAAATTTCATAGATTTCTATTTACTTATACTAAAGTTATTGTGCAAAAACCAAGAAAAATGCTTATTTTGGCCCTTTTTTAGCCCCTAATTCCTAAACTGTTGGGACCAAAACTACCAACAAGTGTGGACCCTAAAAGATGTCTCGCCTGTCCGCGCTTGACCCAGAATAACATGCACTATCAAAGACCATGCTATCATTTGCCTACCATTATGGTACATTTGAAACAGACATGCGAAAGCTGTTATGTGATTACTTGAGCAATTAATTAATTGAGGTCAAGGACAAAAGCCATATGTCAGAAACTGACCTCATCAAAAAACCTTAATATGGTCACTGGACCGTGAATTGAGGTCAAGGACAAAAGGCATATATATATCCCCTGTCCACGCTTTATCCTAAAGCTTATACTGAAATACTGCTCGCTGGACGTTAAACCAGAAATGGGAGCAGTCGCAAATGACAGCTAATCCCCTCGTCCGTTGTTCAAGTATGGTCAGAATAACCCGAATATCATCTAAAGCTGTATGAATCTCAATGGTACTATTACTTAGATCATTGAAGTGTAAGAAGTGGTATCTCAGATATGAAAATGTTAACTTTAACCAAAGTAAGTCAAGTGTAAAATGTAGGTCAGAGTGACCCAATTATCATCTGAAGCAGCATCACTCTCCAAGACGCATCTGCTGACCAAAGATGATTGATGTACCACATGTAGTTTCTTAAATATTAACTTTAACACAAACTTTAACCTGAGTCATTCAAGCAGAAAATGTAGGTCAGAGTGACCAAATTATCATCTGAAGCAGCATCACTCTCCAAGACGCATCTACTGACCAAAGATGATTGATGTACCACATGTAGTATTTTAGATATGAACCTTTACACAAACTTTAACCTGAGTCATTCAAGCAGAAAATGTAGGGCAGAGTGATCCAATTATCATTTGAAGCAGCATCACTCTCCAAGACGGATCTACTGACCAAAGATGATTGATGTAGCACATGTAGTATCTTAGATAATGCAAACTTTAACCTGAGGTGGGACAAACGGACAGACACTTGGACGGACGGACGGACGGACTGACAGACAGACACTCGGACGGGCGAGATACTATATACCCTCCACAACTCAGTTGGGCGAGGGGATAACAATAACTAATCAATCAATAATTTTTCTATGGATCATCAAACTGTGCATTTTAAGTATTTCGTGCAAACCACCAAAAGATAAATAAATTGTCTCAAAATTTTGATGATTGCACCATACTGCGCGCACCATCGCTCATTTTATGTCAATTCTTCGAGAACCGGCATTCAAGTGATAAATCAATGGCTTTTTTGTATGCTAATTTTAAATTTCAGAACCACCCATATTTATATAAAATTTTGTGTCAACAAATATAACAATTTTGAAACAAAGTTTAAATATATACTTATCCTTTTTATATTTATATCAATCCAAATATTCTTATTGAAAGGACATCCACACAAAAATTAACATTACATTACAGACTTATTTACAAAGTCATGAATCAATAGATCAATAGTTTTGATATGTTTTAGTAGTTCTCACAATTTTGCCAGGGGCTATTGAGGGTTGTGAAATTATTTATGTGTGAAATTTAATAAACAAGATCTTTGGTTTTATGATCAACAAAATACTTTTTCTCAAATAGATTATATACATAATCATGTAAGTTTTGTATCAATTATCTTAGGTATGCCATTCGAAGAGAAAAAACTAGATGGAACTTTATACACAAAGTTATACTTCTCCCCCCCCCCTTCCTGTTTGTCTATCCCCTAATTAAAACATTAGTGATCAATCTGAAAATATGAGGTGGGCAAGTTCTTATATATATGGCGAGTCTAGATATTGCAGTTGCTGAAAAATGGACTGTAAAAGAAAAAAATTGACAAAGTCACTGAACCATGAAATTGAGGTCAAGGGCACATGAAAGGTGTCAGACTGGCATGTACCCATACAGATCTTGCTATAAGCCATGTATGATGAGTCTATTCATTGTAGTTGCAGAAAAATGGACTTTAGAAGAAAAAATTGACAAAGTCACTGAGCTGTGAAATTGAGGTCAAGGACACATGACAGGTGTCAGACTCCCATGTACCCATATAGATCTTACTATATACCAAATATGATGACTCTAAACATTACAGTTACTAAGAAAGGGACTTGAATGTAAAACTATGTCGCAGATTTTCGAAGTTCACTGAACCGTGCAATTGAGGTCAAGGACAAATGACAGGTGTCAGACTGGCATGTACCCATATAGATCTCACTGTAGACCAAATATAATAACTCTAGGTATTATAGTTTCTGAGAAAAGGATTTGAATGTAAAACTATGTCGCAATGTTTATGTGGGTATTGAACCATGAAAAAAAGGTCAAGGTCATCTAAAAATGTGCTGCTGAAAAGGTCATCACTTCATGCACCTGTGGACCAAAGATGAACATTGTAAGTATTATACTTTAAAAGTTATTAAGGTTTTACAAAAAGTTAACGCCGTCGCCGTCGCCGTCGCCTTCGCCGTCGCCGCCGGATTGCTATACCTATGTCTCGCTTCCAGCGACTTTCGTCGCAGGCGAGACAAAAACAATCCCAACCTTCCTTTTGTGGTCATAAACCTTGTGTTAAAATTTCATAGATTTCTATTTACTTATACTAGAGTTATTGTGCGAAAACCAAGAAAAATGCTTATTGGGCCCTTTTTTGGCCACTGATTCTTAAACTGTTGGGACCAAAACTCCCAAAATCAATCCCAACCTTCCTTTTGTGGTCATAAACCTTGTGTTTAAATTTCATAGATTTCTATTAACTTATACTAAAGTTATAGTGCGAAAACCAAATGTCTTCGGACGACGACGCTGACGACGGACGACGACGCAGACGACGACAACGTCATACCAATATACGACCGCAAAAATTTTGCGGTCGTATAAAAATCTGAATACAGTGTACCTTGCAGAGAAATTCTCATGTACTGCACATATCTAATCTTTACAAGCTTAAAATTTTCTGCAGGTACTGACTGTAGTATTTTAAACAAAAAGCAAGATGCACTTATCATGCTATACACTGTGGAAATAGACATGTCACAATAAAAAAAGTTATCAGAAGAAAAAAAACAGAAATCTACGATTACAAATTTCGCCTTGTTCTTGCACTAATTTTGGTGTGTGGCTCCCCGAGTAGGTCAGAGTGACTTAATGTTGGTTGGAGGTTATGTTACTCCCCAAAATGCACCCTGACACCAAGTAATATGATTGTAGGTCACTTGGTATGAGAAAACTGAACTCAGACATAAAACTTACCCTAATAAATGAAGTGTGATTAGTAGGTCAGAGTGACCTAATTTGAGTTGGAGGCTGTGTTACCATGATACCAAGTAATATGATTGTAGGTCCCTTGGTATTGGAGAACTGAACTCAGACATAAAACTAAACCATAGTCAATGAAGTGCGATAAGTAGATCAGAGTGACTTAAGTTTTTTGGGAGGCTGTGTTACTCCCCGAGAGGCATCCTCACACTAAGTTACATGATTGTAGGTCCCTTGGTATTGGAGAACAGAAATTAGACATAATGAAGCACGATAAGTAGGTTAAAGTGACCTAATTTTGGTGATAGGCTGTGTTACATCCTGAGATGCACCCTCACACCAAGTAATATGATTGTAGGTCCCTTGGTATCAGAGATCTGAACTCGGACGTAAAACTTAACCTAGGTCAATGAAGCATGATAAGTAGGTCAGAGTGACCTAAGTTTGGTGGGAGGCTGTGTTACTCCCTGAGATGCATCCTCACACTAAGTTACATGACTGTAAGTCCATTGGTATTGGAGAACTGAACTCGGATGAAAAACTAAACATAAGTCAATGAAGCATGATAAGTAGGTCAGAGTGACCTAATTTTGGTGGGAGGCTTTATTACTCCCCAAGATGCATCCATCCACCAAGAAATAAGTATGCAGGTCCCTTGGTATCGGAGAACTGAACTCGGGCGTAAAACTTAACCTAAGTCAAAGAAGCGTGATTAGTAGGTCAGAGTGCCCTAATTTAAGTGGGAAGCTATGTTACACCCAGAGATGTACCCTCACACTAAGTAATATGATTGTAGGTCCCTTGGTATTGGAGAACTGAACTTGGACGTAAAACTTAACCAAAGTCAATGAAGTGTGATAAGTAGGTCAGAGTGACCTAATTTTGGTAGGAGGCTGTCTTACTCCCTGGGATGCATCCTCACACCAAGTAATATGATTGTAGTTCTCTTGGTATTGGAGAACTGAACTCGGAAGTAAAACTTAATCGAAGTCAATTAAGTGCGATAAGAAGGGCAGAGTGACCTAATTTTGGTAGGAGGCTGTCTTACTCCCTGAGATGCATCCTCACACCAAGTAATATGACTGTATATCAAAACTGATTTTTGACATAAAACTTCAAAGCCGGGCAACAGCATCATATGGGTCATGTGACCTTCATCTTATGTCACATGGTCAGTCTCTTCATCATGGACCTGCACACATAAATATATGACCCTATGTCAACAAGAAACTGAGAACTGGCTGTGGATGCGGATGCAGACACGGACGCCCACGCTGATGCCGACATGGACGCGGGGGTGACTCCAATAGTCCCCTTCAACTTCGTTGAGGCGAAATAACCAGTTATATATCATTACCTGCATGCTTCAAAAAAAAAAAATACCAAAAAATTACAAATTATAAATCTAAATTTAAAGAAACCTGTCATGGCAATCATCTGTGTTAATTCTATTTCTATATGGCAAATATTTGCTCTGTACATGCCCATTTGTTAAGGAGGAAGGCAACAAGTGGAAATAAAGCAATGGCGTGACATGGATTGAACAGAAAAAAGAAGCAGAAGAAAAAAACCCACACAAATTTAGAAAAAATTACAATGAGATTTTATGAAGAATATTAATTTCATATAAAAGGTCAGAAAAATATATGAGGGTTATAAATATAATGCAATTATTTATTGATAGAATTTAAATGTAATTATTGCTTATATACCAGATAAATATATATTAAATGATACAGAATTAATATGATTGGTTTATCAGCTTGTTATATGATAATACAACCAGAGTATGTAAAATATATATCTTCACACTAGAATATAAAACATTTGTGAAATTAGGTCATCTAAAAACATGCTTATGACTATTTTGGTAGGTTAAATTACATGTGCTTCTGAATAAGTTCTTTAACCCAGGAAATTCCCATTACATACAGATTCTACAACAATAACCAGTTGATTATGAAATTTATCAACTCTAAGATAATTAAATTTTCATTTTTAAACTGTGATGCTTGTAAGCATCAAGAGTTTTAGAATATTTTTCTCTAATGACAATGTAAAACACTGAGAGGTCTTCCGCAAGTTTTTTTGGCAGGAAATTTCACAAGCATTTAACCAACGAGTGGTGGTATCAGAATTTATCAAATGGGTAAGAGATGTATAAATGGGCACTATTTTGCAGAAAGAGATGAATAAGAAAAGTAAAACAACTAGAAATAATTATTTCAATACTTTATCCCTAACAACTGACTGGGATCGAGAATTTAAAACACCATGAAAGTAAATTCAATTGCAAAATCGTGAAAAAAAGACAGCTAAAAAATTTCCACATAATTGCAGTATATGCCACATTCTTAAAGCATAAGTTGTACGGACAATTTCCAAACATTTTGTAAACAATACCCCTAGATAAGAAGGTTATGTGTGTTTTATTGATCAATTCAGTAACATATTCATAAGGGATCAAAAAATAATTTGATATGACTGATTTGTGGAGGCCAGCCATTTTTGTACAGGTGGAGTAACAATCGATGTTGGAGGAGTCCTAAAACCACAAAGTCGTAAATCAAAAGTCGCATAAATTTTCAAAATGACTTGAAGCAATTCGGGAATGGAAAAAGTATTTTTAACATTCCAAACCCAGAAAAGAAATCAAAAGTTATGTGAGAAATGTCTTCTCATTATAAGGATTCTGGTTGCTGAGTATGTGCAAATGAAGAATCAAGTACATGTATTTTGCAAGGACCATTTTGAAGATTAGTGTTTTGAGGAAAATTTAATGGTAAATTTTAAGTTTTATTCATCGCTTATAAGTATTATTATTTTTTTCAATTCTTACAACTACCTGAAATTCGATAATTATTTTGTGTTCTTTTTCCTAAATAATAATAATATAGTAATAAATTGAAAAAAGGATAGTTTTCATTACGAGTTTATGTAGAAGGAAGTTGATTTTGTTGCATTTTATTTCATTTTTCTCAATAGTATTACAACAAGAGGCTCACCAGAGCCTGTATCGCTCACCTGGAGTGTGGTTTTCATTGGACAATTAATCAACTATTTGACCAAGTTTGTTGCAATTGGTTCAATTGTTCAGGGAAAATTTGTTGAAGATTTATATTTCATAAGGTTTAATGTTAAAATATGTTCCCTGATGGTGGTAGTCCTGGCAGGAAGTTGATAAAATTGACCAGGAATAAGGGTGAACCTTAAATAAATGTAACAGAACCCAACCTCAAATTACACAAACCAATAACTCCTAAATAGAATTTGGGATTCTCTTAAAAATTTCAGGGTAGGTAGATCTCAACATGGCAAACATTTTTCAATTTATATTTCACTTCTATCTCAAATACTTTTGGAGATAAATGCAAAAAGGTTAAAATTTTGAAAATTTGACAAAAAAGGGCAATAACTCCTAAATGGGTTTTGGGATTTCCTTTAAAATTTCAGGGTATGTAGATCTCAACATGGCAAACATTTTTCAAATTTACATATCACTTCTATCTCAAATAGTTTTGGGGATAAATGACGAAAAATGTTAAATTTTCAAAATTTGATGAAAAAAGGGCAATAACTCCTAAATGGGTTTTAGCATTTCTTTCAAAATTTCAGGTTAGGTAGATCTTGTCATGCTGATCAATTTTACTCCAGTCAGATTTTTGATATCTGTAACGGTTTTTAAGTTATAAGCCAAAAACAACACATGCACCCCTATATTCTATTTTTAGCTACGACAGCCATGTTTTATGTCAGATCAAAATAAATTGAGGATTGTTTGTAGAGGACATGTCATAGATCATTCCTATTAAGTTTCAAACCAATCGGCCCAGCAGTTTCAGAGGAGAAGATTTTTGAATGAAAAAATTTTGAAAATTTGACAAAAAAAGGGCAACAACTCCTAAATGGGTTTTGGGATTTCCTTTAAAATTTCAGGGTAGGTGGATCTCAACATGGCAAACATTTTTCAAATTTACATTTCACTTCTATCTCAAATAGTTTTGGAGATAAATGACAAACAAGTGTGGACCCTAAAAGATGTCTCGCCTGTCCGCGCTTGACCCAGAATAACATGCACTATCAAAGACCATGCTATCATTTGCCTACCATTATGGTACATTTGAAACAGACATGCGAAAGCTGTTATGTGATTACTTGAGCAATTAATTAATTGAGGTCA
Source organism: Mytilisepta virgata (assembly GCA_028015205.1). Taxonomy (NCBI): domain Eukaryota; kingdom Metazoa; phylum Mollusca; class Bivalvia; order Mytilida; family Mytilidae; genus Mytilisepta; species Mytilisepta virgata. Next base: position 295,718 of record JAPWFG010000015.1, read on the forward strand.
AGGACAAAAGCCATATGTCAGAAACTGACCTCATCAAAAAACCTTAATATGGTCACTGGACCGTGAATTGAGGTCAAGGACAAAAGGCATATATATATCCCCTGTCCACGCTTTATCCTAAAGCTTATATGACCAATAATACAGTAACTTCTATAGCTATAGTATATTGTCATAATTGCTTAAAACAATATTTTTAAAATCTTACTGTGCATTGCCAAGAACCATACCGGTCTATCAATTGCTATTGTCTGACTAATCTGGGAATTTGAATAGGCTACTGGTGTAATTTAAATGACCAACTTGATATAGCTTTACTACAACATAGGTTGAAAAAATTGTTCATGGTTTGCTTTTGTCTGGTCATCAACTAATCAAAAGTCCCTATGAATTGTCTAAAAATTCTATTGTATATACTAATATGTCTTGCCTGAAAAGGGTCTTGGTATTCTTTTCAGTTTGTATGGCAAGGTAAACCAAATTGGTCATTTAAATTTCACCTGTAATCTAATCAGATTGCTAATCTATTTTTACAACAGGTATTGTAAGATCGATAAGGTAGAAGACAATTCACAGTAAAATTTTGCAAGCTTTTTTAACCTGTACATGTATTTTTTTGACTTCCAAATAGTTTGAGTGAAAAGTGTATCTGTATGTGTGCTGTTTTTTTTTTTTTTTTGCAATAACAAATTCTATCATATTCAATTCAATACCAATTATATGCATATTTTCTGCTTTCTCTGCTCTACTGAAGGCTACATAATGTATATATATAATATACTCTTTTACAAGGTTTTATTTTGTCATAATAACATAAACATAGAAATGAATATATGTATGATGAGTCTATTCATTGTAGTTGCAGAAAAATGGACTTTAGAAGAAAAAATTGACAAAGTCACTGAGCTGTGAAATTGAGGTCAAGGACACATGACAGGTGTCAGACTCCCATGTACCCATATAGATCTTACTATATACCAAATATGATGACTCTAAACATTACAGTTACTAAGAAAGGGACTTGAATGTAAAACTATGTCGCAGATTTTCGAAGTTCACTGAACCGTGCAATTGAGGTCAAGGACAAATGACAGGTGTCAGACTGGCATGTACCCATATAGATCTCACTGTAGACCAAATATAATAACTCTAGGTATTATAGTTTCTGAGAAAAGGATTTGAATGTAAAACTATGTCGCAATGTTTATGTGGGTATTGAACCATGAAAAAAAGGTCAAGGTCATCTAAAAATGTGCTGCTGAAAAGGTCATCACTTCATGCACCTGTGGACCAAAGATGAACATTGTAAGTATTATACTTTAAAAGTTATTAAGGTTTTACAAAAAGTTAACGCCGTCGCCGTCGCCGTCGCCTTCGCCGTCGCCGCCGGATTGCTATACCTATGTCTCGCTTCCAGCGACTTTCGTCGCAGGCGAGACAAAAATGTTAAAATTTTGAAATTTTGACGAAAAAAGGGCAATAACTCCTAAATGGGTTTTGGAATTTCCTTCAAAATTTCAGGGTAGGTAGATCTTGTCATGCTGATCAATTTTACCCCGTCAGATTTTCGATATCTGTAACGGTTTTTGAGTTATAAGCAAAAAACAGCAATTTACGCCTATGTTCTATTTTTAGCAACAGTGGCCATGTTTTTCATCGGATCAATATACAAGAGGCTCACCAGAGCCTGTATCGCTCACCTGGAGTCTGGTTTTCATTGGACAATTAATCAACTATTTGACCAAGTTTTTTGCAATTGGTTCATTGTTCAGGGAAAATTTGTTGAAGATTTATTTTTCATAAGGTTTAATGTTAAAATACATGTATGTTCCCTGATGGTGGTAGTCCTGGCAGGAAGTTGATAAAATTGACCAGGAATAAGGGTGAACCTTAAATAAATGTAACAGAACCCGACCTCAAATTACACAAACCAATAACTCCAAAATAGAATTTGGGATTCCCTTCAAAATTCCAGGGTAGGTAGATCTCAACATGGCAAACATTTTTCAATTTACATTTCACTTCTATCTCAAATACTTTTGGAGATAAATGCAAAAATGTTAAAATTTTGAAAATTTGACAAAAAAAGGGCAATAACTCCTAAATGGGTTTTGGGATTTCCTTTAAAATTTCAGGGTATGTAGATCTCAACATGGCAAACATTTTTCAAATTTACATATCACTTCTATCTCAAATAGTTTATGGGATAAATGACGAAAAATGTTAAATTTTCAAAATTTGATGAAAAAAGGGCAATAACTCCTAAATGGGTTTTAGCATTTCTTTCAAAATTTCAGGTTAGGTAGATCTTGTCATGCTGATCAATTTTACTCCAGTCAGATTTTTGATATCTGTAACGGTTTTTAAGTTATAAGCCAAAAACAACACATGCACCCCTATATTCTATTTTTAGCTACGACAGCCATGTTTTACGTCAGATCAAAATAAATTGAGGATCGTTTGTAGAGGACATGTCATAGATCATTCCTATTAAGTTTCAAACCAATCGGCCCAGCGGTTTCAGAGGAGAAGATTTTTGAATGAAAAAATTTTGAAAATTTGACAAAAAAAGGGCAACAACTTCTAAATGGGTTTTGGGATTTCCTTAAAAATTTCAGGGTAGGTGGATCTCAACATGGCAAACATTTTTCAAATTTACATTTCACTTCTATCTCAAATAGTTTTGGAGATAAATGACAAAAAATGTTAAAATTTTGAAAATATGATGAAAAAAGGGCAATAACTCCTAAATGGGTTTTGGAATTTCCTTCAAAATTTCAGGGTAGGTAGATCTTGTCATGCTGATCAATTTTACCCCATGTCAGATTTTCGATATCTGTAACGGTTTTTGAGTTATTAGCAAAAAACAGCAATTTACGCCTATGTTCTATTTTTAGCAACAGTGGCCATGTTTTTCATCGGATCAATATAAAATGAGGATCGTTTGTGGAGGACATGTCATATATCATTCCTATGAAGCCTCGATCCAATCTGCCCAGCCGTTTCAGAGGAGAAGATTTTTGAAAATCAGCCAATCAGAAACAAGAATTGCCTCTGGTGGCCATGTTTCTTGACCAATCAGAACTAAATGAGGAATCTTTGTTGGGGACCTTCCATACACCACTCATGCAAAGTTTGGTTGGAATTGGCCAAATGGTTTCTGAGGAGAAGATGTTTGAATGAAAAGTTTACGACGGACGGACGGACGGACGGACGGACGAAAAGTGATGGCAAAAGCTCACATGGCCTTTTAGGCCAGGTGAGCTAAAAATGAGGATCGTTTGTAGAGGACAAGTCATATATCATTCCTATGAAGCCTCGATCCAATCTGCCCAGCCGTTTCAGAGGAGAAGATTTTTGAAAATCAGCCAATCAGAAACAAGAATTGCCTCTGGTGGCCATGTTTCTTGACCAATCAGAACTAAATGAGGAAACTTTGTTGAGGACCTTCCATACACCACTCATGCAAAGTTTGGTTGGAATTGGCCAAATGGATTCTGAGGAGAAGATGTTTGAATGAAAAGTTTACGACGGACGGACGGACGGACGACGGACGAACAGTCATGTCAAAACCTCACATGGCCTTTGGCCAGGTGAGCTAAAAATGTGTCTGCATACTCAGTGGAATTAATTTTGAAAAAAAATGCAGATACTCGGTATATCGATCTAACCTTGAGGTTTCAGTTTGTTCTCCCAAACTGTTGCCAATATGTAAGATTTATACATAAATTGATAAAGATGTGTATTTTAACAAGGTATAACCTTTCTCTTGTTGTATTACCTGCCAAACCAAACAATTTGTCACCTGTTGGCTTGTTTATTATAAACAATTATTATCAGTTTAATTAGTTTATGGCTTCATTGAGGTGAGTGACTGGTATATCATCGGTAATCATAAATCACGTTAAATCACCACATTTAATCTGCACAAAACCGTCCCTTTTGTTTGCATCTTAATTATACGTTTATAGTAAAATAAACAGAATAATCAACATTAATCCAACTAAAAATTTATGAACACCTGGTAAAAGGAGTACTTGTTCAATTATTTGTAAAAACACTAGATTTAAACTGCTGTAAATATTTATATAATGACGGGTTAATTGGGAACTATGGTCCCATATTGTGTATTCAGTTGACAATGGTTGATGTTTGTCCGATTTTATTTTTTTTTTTTGGATTCAGTTAAAAAATTTGGAATCTTTTAGAATGGTATATTTTATATGTTAAAACCGAAGTGATTTGAAAGGTGGTGTATTTATTTGAGAAAAAGAAATTGATAATTGTCAGCATATTAATTGATTCTTCAGTTAATTGCTGCTTATCAAGTTCGCACTGTTGGTATTTAATTATTGCTTTATCAAAGGTGATAAATTTAAGTTGCTAGTAAATAATTCAAACTTATCATATGTATCACACTTAAAAAAAATATTTCAATACTATAAACAGTCCCAAAAATCAAATACTGAGATGGTTTTATAACATCATTATTTTCTACATGTATTATATTTCCATTGAAAATGGTGTATCGTTTAAAATCCACTTCTCATTCATGGTGTTAATTAGCATCAATAAACAATTTTAATCATAATTTCATCAGGGGCTCATTTACCTGCAATTATCACCTTAAGGGTATGTTGTTCCTATAATTTAATTCAAATGTAAATATTCAGCGTTACCTGTGAGAGGTTACAAAATGTTTTCGAATTTTTTTCCCGATGTGGTTAAATTCAGAATTGCAATACAATTGTTTTAATTCTTTACTTTATCGAATTAATTTCTTTACATAATTATAATTACATGAATTATATTTGGTAAATATCTTTTTAATGAATTTGAATTAATAACAGACATGGATTAACTTGTGATATAATTTTGTAATTATTGACCAGTTTCCCTATATAATCCTCGTATGTAAATGGTAGCATGCTGTGGAAGATTCCTCATCAATTTTAAGTTAGATTTTGTAGGTCGTGACGTCACCACCTAAATTTTTGTCGGCAAGATGGCAGACTATTGAATGCTCCATTTCATAAAACAATTTGTTAAAATACACATTTATTACTAGAGATATCGGAATGACGTTTTGTACAAATATATTTAAGTATATTTGCAATAGGTATGTTAATTCTGGAGACGAATTTATCCTTACCTTTAATGAAATGATTTTTTTTACAAAATATGCAAATTTTTCCAATTCAAAAGAAATTTTGTCAGACTTCTTTTATAAATAAATGAAAATTTTTAGGACTTTCTTATGATAATTTCAAATAATTTGTAGATATATATACACAAAGTATACATAACGAATAATAATTACACATTCAGATCTTGAACTATAATTGTATTCTCTTGCTTTCTATAAAGAAAGGACAAAATTATGTTGTATTGTTTAGGGGAAAAAATGGTTTCCTCTAAAACAATCTTGAGTTTCACTATGCAGACAAAATTTTGTATCTACAAATTTAACTGATATTTTTAAAACGTTGGTAAAAATTTAGTCAAATACTGTTTTCAGGACAACAGACCTGTTTACATGGAACTAATTGTTGAAATTTTCAAAATGCATTTCAGAAATTATCATATTTACTTGTTTTACAATGATTTTTATCAAAATCTCAAAAATTGTTTCATCAGGGTGTGAAGTAGTTTCCATAGTAATTAATATAATTCCCGAGCAACATACTTATTTAGAAAGAAAGAGAAAAGAACCATCACCAAGGGGAAGACTAACCATACTATATCAAGCATATACAATGTATATAAACATTCACCTGTGGTGAGGAGGGACTAAACTGAAAAGGGGGAAGAATCTAGTTTAACTATTGAATTTCTATACAATAAAACTATTAAGAGGCTATATAGGGAAAGTGTAAAAGCTGGGATAACATGAGTAAATTGATCGATATTAAGGATATTACTGACTCTGGTTTATAAGTTAAAGTTCAAATTATGTGTTTTACCAATATTCTGGTAGCTCTTCATTGCTATAAAAAATCAGTTTTTTTTCCTTAATATTTTTGTTCATGGGTCCACTATGTTAAATTGTCGAAAAATTTAAAAATAGTAGATTTGTGGAAGAATGAATATAAAATATATGTACACTCTTGGAAAATATATATTTTATTTGTACGAGCCTTAGAAACAGGTAGAAATGCAAGATTTATGTGCACTGTAAAAATATCCGTGTACTGATCAAGCTGTCATAATTAACCTCTGTATAAAGGACACCTGTTCATGAAAGACAGGTGTCTCATTGGTGTACATTACAGATCGGATAGTATTAGGCCTCCACTAAGCTTGCCATTTACTCAAATTTAGTATTTTTCTAATTTTTGTTTGTAGTGTAAATGGTTTTACAATATATTACTTTCTTGTTTTCATTGAATATTGCAAATTTGTAAAATCAGCCCTGGGTTTAATATCTCAAATTGTGGACTTCCTCAACTTATCCAAAACTTCAAAACAAATCAATGGAAATTTAAATTTTGCAAAAAAAGTAGGTGTTTTGAGATTAATTACACCTTATATAAGAATGCTGTAATCTGATTGGTTCATTAGAAGGATATTTTTCACAAATATTATGCATTACAAACGATTTCAGAGGCAGCGGGGTATTTGCCGAAATGTATTTGCACTTTTTACCCTCTGCTGTGGTATTTGCGAAAAATTCTCTTATCCGACTGGACGCTTGAAATTTCTACATCATCACTGCGTTTTAGTATAAGTGTTTGTAGATGGACACATTTCATTTTGACATTTGGTGTAATTAAACATATAAATCATGCTCTGGAGGGGTATTTTCGAAAAATACCAGTCCTGAGACAAAATTTCCGGTCTCTCGACTGGTATTTTTTGCAAATACCCCTCCCAAGCATGATTTATCTGTATAAAATCTCAATTTATGTAATTTTATGAAGCCAACATCTTATGATATATATACATCATAATAATAAATAACTTCAATAGCTTAATTTCTCTTTTTAATTCTAGTCTTCATTCTGCTAATAGACGGAAAACATATATTTCTCTCACTTAGTACCAAAACAACATTTTTGATAACTTTGGATTCTCTGTAGTTTTAAAATACAGCATTCAATTCTGTTGAGTTGCAGCTATTATTCACATATGTATATATATCTTTCAAGAAAAAGTTCTTTTTCAGTAATGATATACAATAATCATTTTAGTAATGATATACAAAAATCATTTTTTCAAGTACAAATAAACACACAATTTCAAGTTTAACACATATAAAACTGCTTCAAATAATATTTTAAGAATGTACCTACCCTAATGACTCCACTTCCGAAGCATGAAGAAAGGCCTGGTGGTCACAATGTAAAACAAACACTAGGGGAGCTAACAATTCATGCATACCCTAAAATAGGAAATCCAAACATGTAACAGCTGTCATTATAAGCAAACTTTAATGTATTTATTCATTTTTTGTACTTAATCATTCCAACATTATTCATCCAACACATTTTAAAGATGATGTCCAATTAAAACATTCATCATTGACCACATTCCAATTTTAACATTTATTACCTCCCCTGGTTTCAAAATTTGGCTCTTTTATTGCATAAAAGAATTCAAATAATTTAAATCATCTGTATTTATATTCATAGATTTGGAAATTTTCAGTCTGTGATAATGCATGACAAATTCAAAATTTAAATATTCAAAACTTATTAGAAAGACTATATAACAGACATGCATCAACATATACATGTATATATATATATAAAAAAAACAAAATGTCCGAGTATTCCATTACATATACATCGATGTATCTCAAAATTCTTAAAATCTCAGAGTATTGGTCCCAAGACACATTCAATTCCTTGAAATCCAAAAGGACTCTCCAAATCAGTTCGAGTTATCGGTTGTTCGATTTACTGGTTTTTTCAAGTATCACTATTTATTAGACATTTAAAAGTTCAAGTATGGAAAATTGCCTGTTCTAATGTATATGAGTTAGTATGAAATATTTTTAATTAAAAATAAAACATGTTAATCACTAATCAACAGACAAAATTTTAGATATCAACAGGAAAATTTAATGTGAAAGCTTATATTTCAATGTCAACAAATATCCCACCCAAAACCACCCCAATATCACCCTTAAATGAGCAAAATCTCACCCTAACCCATTCTGAATTTGTCACATGTATAGAAAACAGGGTTCAATGTTATTTAAAGAAAACTTGTACTTGTCAAGAATCTTCAAAATGAATTATTGTGAATCTTTGTGAATGAACTATAAAAAGCATAAAAAAGGGGTTAGAACAAACTAACCTTTCATTTTTTTAATCTGACGCAAATAGCTATACAATGTATGTATATGTCAGAAAATCCACACAAAATTATATTGCATTATAATTTTTCTTTGAAAATAATTTGAAGATAATAATAGTTACATTATAAATTTTTTGTTGAAAATCATATGAAAAACAGTTTCTCCTTCAATTTACTTGTGAGTTATAGAATTTCTCCACCCTCAATAGTTAAATTTTACATTTTAAGGCTTGCGTGTTGAAAATCGAAAATTTAACTATTGAGGGTGGAGAAATTCCATAACTCACTCGTACCTGAAGGAGAATCTATGTTGATCTGGTGCTTGTAGCTATTTGTTTAAACCTCTGTATTACAAAAGTTAGTAATTCTGATAAGCAGGTTTAATTGGTTGAAGTACCTACATTGTATTTACATTATAATTTTCTCTAGCAATTAGTCACTATATACTTGTTGCAAATTTAGAGTTAGTTAAACATTTATAAGCACGTGTACATGGGTTGGAGTACATGTATACCTGTTTATAAGAAACTGAAGACATCTGTTTACACATAATAAACAGAAGATCTATCATCCTTTCTCGTATTTCTTCTGACTGAAAGAACTGGACTTCAGGAAAGCTAAAAATAAATACAGTTATAACATGCAAAAAAAGAGAGAAAGAAAAAAAACTGAAACAACATAAAAATTAAATTCAAATATGCAAATGAGAAAGAAGTACATTAACCAAAGTAAGTCCAAATAAATTGAATTTTTACATTCTCATCCCCCACTCAGGTCACCTTTAAATTCTATGAGTGAACATAATATTTAGGGCTGAAACGATTAACCTGTGGTGAATTAGAATTGCCATTCATGCAGGTCCATTTGATTTTCGATTCGGCTTCTTCAAATTTTGGTTCCGGTTCCGGAATATTCAACTCCAAACCTGTTTTCTTTCTTAATCTTTAAATCTAACCAATATGGCTGAAGGATCAGTGTTGTTTGAACATTCATGTGGTGTTTCTATTAAAAAACCACCATGAAAAATAAGATCAGATGTATGGAATTACTTTGGAATAAAAGAAACCGATAAACCTTTGCTGTTTCTCTGAAATAAGCTATAAGGGTGGAAATACAAGAAATATGACCTCCCATAAGGAGAAAACTGGGAATTTCAGACTTTTGCAGTCCAACAGAATAGAATAAAAAATAATAAAATTGAGGCATAAGAATAAAAAATCAAATGTCCTATGCATGAATCATTGCTGATAATAGCAGGATTTCTCCATGGAAAAAATATGGCTAACAAAAGACTGCTTTGTAATCTTCATTAGTGAAACATACATTTAATGATATATAATCATTCTTTTTTCAGTTGGAAAATTTAATTTGTTTTTTCAATATCAGAAAAAATTAATTATAAATTATACTTCACCTAATCCTTTTGCACATTTTTGAGGGGAAAGATGAGAATCTAAAAATTCATTTTATTTTTCAACTATCACCTATTTTTTTAACATAAAAATAGAAGAAAATAGTAATCATAAACAGTTTCAAAATCTATTACAATAATGAAAACAGTATAGGTGAAATGAAAATAAAATTACAGGACACAAGCAGATATAAGTGTATGTTGAAATATTACAAAAAAATTCTTTACTAGTATATATGAGTTATCTCCCCTATTTACAATTTTTAAAACCTTTAAAGTAGAATTTGACTTTCAAGTGACAATGTTACTGTCTTAAACAACTTCACTAAATGAACTGAAAATTGATATGGGCTATATATATGGAAAATTCAATATGCCATCAATCATTTTTTTTTCCTGATTGGTAGAATTTCCAAATTAACTCCCCTGTCCATGGCTACTTGTGCCAGTTGTCTTAAGATGAGGAAATGTGCAAACTTTATATATACTCTCCTACAAACACCTTATTGCATAGTCAGTTGTGGTTTCTAGGGAGAAAAGTTTCGTTTTGCTGGGTTTTTTTCAATACGTATGCTGTATAACAGAAGGATTATTTATATGGATCAAGTAATAGGAACACATAATCCATGCATACACTTGGCAAAAGTTTAAACACTTTAAGGCACAGCCCTTCTACTGGTTTTCATTATCTTCAAAGTCACAACGAGGCCTTCAACATGTAGAAAAATGTCTCATCCACTGCAAGTTTCTGACAGCCCCTAGTACTGATTTTAGCACAATTCTCTGCTATATTTGTAAATTTCAATTAAGTCACAACTGTCGGATGAAGATAACTGCTGTAAGGTCAATTTAATACAACAGGCAAAGATATATTACTGTCATAACTTGCCTGACAAACCTTACATTATGTGTCCAAAAAAATATATAAATACAGGCAGAAACATTCACAATGCATATCGTTTATAAATTTTTGACAAATTGTCAGGAAAGTACGTTTGAATAGAGTCATTAATAGAATTCTAAAGAGAACATTTATTTTACATATGAATTTGACATAATCAAGTGCATTAGAGCTCAGTTGTGTGAACCGTTTGATACTATTGCACATAACATAAATTAATGGTATGAGTGTAGGGGAAATAACTCTTGTGTATTCCTGAAAAGTGAAGAAAATAAAAACACTTAGACTACCCAACATAAAAAGAAGATTTAACCTGTCGATAAGAAATATCTGGGTTGATCTTTGCATATATAAATAACACATCCACCATTAGATTTCTCACTTGGTTTGAATGGAAAAATTCTATTCTCGGATAGCTGAAAAGTCGAATGATTTTACTGAGGTACATATTTGTAATAAATATTACAACATTAATCCTGAGAAAAAGTTAGTGTACTTTTTATAACCATGCAATTGAAAATCTAATATTTTATTTTTAAAATATTTGGGGTATTTTTGTTTGTTTTTTTTAATCCTATTTTTTTAAATTATATTTTAACCTATCAGTCTTACTATACTAGACTATGTCTTGGATTTTCTTTTTTAGAAGTGGTAAATAAATTCAGACACAATTATCTTTCTTGTTCAAAGTTTTTAATCTTGTTCGTCAGATAAAATTTCTTGTGTTATGATCATTCATTTATTTAAACCATGATCTTGTATATCCAAATTTACTGAAATGTCATACAACCTTCAGTACTCATTTTTCAATAACAATCATCTTTCTAGTGGTTAGTGAAGGCATCCGTGGTGTAGTGGTTAGCGCACTGGACTATGAAGTGGAGAGGGATTAGTATAAGTTGATATAACTTGTTTCCCAATCCACTTTAAATAAATAAGTTTAAACTATAGTGAAATTTTATGTTTGTTAGTTTGTTTGTTCAGTTGGGTTTTATGCCATTTTCAGCACATTTGGCTATTTCGCAGATTTTATTGGTGGAGGAAGCGGGAGTACCCTGAGAGAACCACCGACCTTCGGTAGGAAAAATGGGCAATACTTGTCAATTTAGATCGGAATCGAACACACCCCCGCCACAGGTGAGTTTCAAACTCACTACCTCAGTGTTGACAGGCTAGTGATCATTAGTAGTCATGACAAACTACCTAGACCACTCGGCCACCGAGGCCCCCAAAGGGTGCCGTGGTGTAGTGGTTAACACACTGGACTACGAAGTGGAGAGGGATTAGTATAAGTTGATATAACTTGTTTCCCAATCCAATATAAATAAATAAGTTAAACTAAACTCTAGGGAAATTTTAAGAAAGCAATAGTAATTCTTATCTGATCACATTTCATGTTTTGTTATAAATTTTAGCATTGATCCATTAACATGAAAGTTATTAACATGACTTTTTCAAAGTATACTCACGTTCTGATAACATCCTGTTTAATGGTCAATCTTAACTCATTGTCTTGGAAAAATCTGTTCCATGGGCTCTGAAATAATACAAGACCTTTTGTAGCTAAATTTCGTCGATTAATTGGCTCAAGACCTGCAATGAACTTTGACCTGAGGGATACAAAAGAAGTCCATTAAAAAATTTATAATTGCACCATGATATATGGACCTACTGTAACAAAACAAACCATGATAACAGAATAACTAGTGTTGTTTTAAAGGTGTATTTACCTGAGACATTTGACATAGAAATATTGAAAGGATTAAATGAATAAAACCAAGAAAATTTTTATTCTACATGGAGAGCATGAAAGAGGTACATTTTACTTTGCGGAAGGAGACTTTTTTTTACCATGGCTCGTGATTTCTAAAATTACGGAAAAAGTAGACTGACTTCACATCCCAAGATTTTAAGTGGATATGTGCCATTGTATGGCGATCGTTTCGAGCCATCTCCCATGTTTCAACGAAACGTACAGACTTAATGGCAGCCTATTATTTCATGACTTCTGTAACAGGAAAACAATTGCGCGGCCTGACCTAATTGTGGATTTTTGCCACTTTTATCAATATATTGATATAGGTGTGGCAACGATTTTTCATTGGTCTCGAAAATAAAAGGATCATTGCTTACATATTTATTTACCTGTAACCTATATTACATACATAAGAATGTGTCATGAGGCTTGAAAGTTTCTATTCATAAAAATTGCTTGCTTGTGCCCTTAAATTATAGTGATGCTTATCTGTTTGGTTGATATTTTGACTATGAATAGGAGAGAGCTCACATCCCATATCCCCAAAATATCATAGAATAAGGTAGAAATAGTACTTATTGTTACGAACTGAAGATTTTTGATGAACAGTATTATTGTGGGTGAAAATAGTCATTGGCTCTTTCATTGCATAACAGAACTGATATAATTTAAATCATCTATATTTATATTCATAGATTTGGAAATTTTCATTCTCTAATAATGCATGACAAATTCAAAGTATAAATATTCAAAACATATCAGAAAGGCTATATAACAGACATGCATCAACATATACATGTATATATATAATAAATATTTTAATACTTTTAAAAGACGTATTTTACTCTTTTTGTTTTCCTTTTAATATTTTATTCCGGCTGTTTGGAAGTTTAATACTCATTCCGATTCAAAAAATTATCTGGGAATCTGCAGCGGATTTACAGCCAATGGCAATTCAGCATTTGAATTTTGTTCTACGAACAATGAAATTAACCAAAATGCATGAGTTTATGAAATGATTAATTGGCAGACATATTGGATAGGAGATAAAGGCTAATCCTGGATTTTCTTAGACTGTGCTCACCTCATCAGCTTGAGATAGTGGATTATTTACAACCAAGTCTATGGAATGATCAACAGCTTTTCTAGGATTCACTATCAACTGAAAAAAAATAAAAAAATACATAAACTCCTTGATAAACATTTTTTTCTTAAACTCATCATTCTGACATGAAAAATCTTATACAAAACCGCTAAGGTTGTATAGGGTTAGTCTGACACATTTATGTTTTCATTTGCCACCCTTAAATCTTTAGCCCAGGCTTCATTTTCAAGCTCTAGTCCTGCAATATTCAAATTTCTGATTCAATAATAGATTAGGCAAATTGATGCAACTACACAAAAAAATTCTCATTTTCTCGATCTGAAGACTTTTTATTCTCTGGACGACTTTTTTTTTAAAAAGAAATTGTATTTTATACTTGCAGTCTTCATATTGTTCTTACCACATTACTGGAATAACTGGTTATGAGCTTCTATGAGGTGAAGATATAAAATGACTTATGTACATGATAAAGGACGAAAATGTTTTTAATCAAAATACAGAACTCATTTTTTCTTAAATATTCCATTAAATTTATCATTTAAGCAAAATGAACAGGAGAAACAATTTATATGTCATATTTTTCATTCTGTCCATAATATTATCAGTGACTTACTGTTAATTTCCTTTTCAACTTACACTATTTTTGAGATCATCAAATTTATTTCTCCATACCCTAGTCTTTGATATCCATAAATTTACATCGTCTGGTAAAACTTCTAGAAAAACCTACAAAAAATGATAAAAACATTCTAACAAATATTACATTCTGAACTCCTTTAACACTACCATTGTGATATCATACAACATTTCCCTTCTACCATACTATTAATGAAAGCTTAATAAAAGCAAGTAAAGTTGACCATACCAGGATTTTGTTTAATCTGTTCAGCCTGTTTGAATATATTACTTACAATATTTTGACTTTTTGGATTTTCAAAAGTTTTGCACATACCACAAGCATGTAAATGCAGAAATGTGTGAAACTGCAAGACGAAAAACAGCAATAGAAGCACTGTAAACTTGCTTTTTGAATTGAATATTTCATATGCCCCATTATTAAACCCCACTGACCTTCGGTAGGAAAATTGGCAATCCTTGTCAATTAAGATCGGAGTCGAACACACCCCGCCACAGGCTCGCAACCTCAGCATTGACAGGCTAGTGATCATTAGTGGTCATGACGAACTACCTAGACCACTCGGCCACCGAGGCCCCTCATCCTTGCTGTGCATTTTGTAGATATGCTCATACAAATTACTTTCTTACCTTCCAACATACACTTCGAAATCTGCTGCTCCTTAAATAACCATTCATAGCATAATGCTTTAATAGTCTCCTGTAATTTTGTTTGGTAAATAATTTGTCCCATTCTGCACTGTAAAATGAATCAAATTTTTGGTCCATTATAATCTATATTTTGTAATACAAATCAATAAAAAAAAGGAAAAGTTCATGACAACAAATCCTTAAATGTATGTGACAATAGCTGGGGCAAGGGAACACTGTTTATATATATTGTTAGAATAAACTTATAACAAGAAGTAGATGGGATGATTATTTTATATTATAAACTACTCCTTTTGCAAATGTGTTAAAAAATTATAGCAAAAAAAAAAAAAAAAATACATGTAAACACTCATGTTGTTCAGAGACTTGAGTCTTGAAAAAAAAAATAAACTAAAATTAAAATCATCAATTTGGATATTACAGCTAATGGGAGACAACTCTTTTAAAACCATCTTGAAAGCAGGAAGTGTGTGATAGTAAGCAAACCGGACTTTTCTTCATCACTGTTTTTTTTTTGGTAATTTTTTATTGTTTGGAGTTTCCACAAATCAAAAGACATTACACACAAGACAGTCATATAACATACAATAACACTGGATACTGGAAACCAAGTCGCTAATATTTTCAATCATACAAAAAAAAGACTTAATTACTCATTTGTAGATGTCAGTTTTATATATTACTACTGGGAAATATTTAAATAGACTTTTTCTTTATTTTCATCTTTCACTGACAGCAAACCTGGTTCTCTTTCATCACACTGTTTTTTTTTACTGTCCTCAGCATGCCAGCCTTCCCAAAAACCCCAAGTACATCACCAAACTAACAAGAGTGGACACACTACATGTCTCGCCTGAGTATGCACATGGACACAGAATAATGATTATCTGATACCCGACATTTTGCAAGTCAAAGAAAAATGTGTTAAAATAAATTGAAGTCAAGATCAAAAAGCAGGTGTCATACTGACATGTATCGACTAAGAACTATCTATTGACCAAATATGGTGGGTCTAGGTATTAAAGTTGCTGAGAAATGGACCTAATCTTGAAAATGTGACAAAGTCACTCAAGCATGCAATTGAAGTCAAAGTCCGGAGACAGGTGTCAGACTTGCATGTACCAACTAAGAACTATCTATAGACCAAACATAGATGGGTTTAGGAATTACAAGTGCTGAAAAAAGGACTTAATCAAGAAATTTGGATGAAAGTCACTCAACCATGAAATTGAGGTCAAGGTCCAGAGACAGGTATCAGACTTGCATGTACCAACTAAGAACTATCTATAGACCAAATACAGTAGGTTAGGTATTACAGTTGTTGAAAAATGAACTTAATCAAGAAACTTGGAAGAAAGTCACTCAACCATGAAATTGAGGTCAA
Source organism: Mytilisepta virgata (assembly GCA_028015205.1). Lineage (NCBI taxonomy): Eukaryota > Metazoa > Mollusca > Bivalvia > Mytilida > Mytilidae > Mytilisepta > Mytilisepta virgata. Next base: position 311,860 of record JAPWFG010000015.1, read on the forward strand.
AGTTCAGAGACAGGTGTCAGACTTGCATGTACGCACTAAGAACTATCTATAGACCAAACACGGATGGGTCTAGGTATTACAGTTGCTGAAAAAAGGACTTAACCACGAAAAAGTGACAAAGTCACTCAAGCATGAAATTGAGGTCAAGGTCCCAAACCATGTGTCAGACTGATATGAACCCACCAAGACCTATCTATTAACCAAATATGGTGGGTTTAGCTATTCTAGTAGACTTAACCATAAAAAGAGACAAAGTCACTCAAAGATGAAACTGAGGTCAAGGTCCAAAGCCAGGTATCAGACTGGCATGTACCCAACAAGAACTATCTATAGACAAAATATGGTTGGCCTAGGTATTACAGTTTCTGAAAAATTGATTTAACCATGAAACTTGGACACAGATTTTAAATTCATGTTTATAAAGTGAGTGAACCAAGAAAATGAGGCCAGGGTCACAAGACAAGTATACTGTGACAAACCTTATATGATAAGCTACCTTGGGGACCATAAATCTTAACTGAAGGTATTACATGTGCAAAGTTATTAAAGTTTTCAAAAAGTTTACGCCGCCGCCAACGGAAAGTAATACCTATATCTCGCCTCTGCGGCTATTCGTCGCAGGCGAGACAAAAACCAGTTTTTTTCAATTGGAAATTCCAAATAAAATGATTATATCACTTAATTTGTTGATATCAAATATTACCGAAATTTCCCTTGTCAATTTACCTATATGCATTTGTAAAACTTGCACTGGTTGGTTTAATATCAGGAATTTCCCATGTTTCTGAATTAATACTATCTTTACTGCTGTGTCTAGTTAAATTGTTGTTATCTTCAGTGACATCCTGAGTAGCGCCACCTGTAAAAAAAAATTTCAAAATGAATGCTATAACTGCTAAAGCCTGAACTTATTAATTCCAGACTGCAATCAATTTTATGGAAATTTTATAATAATCTACCAACTTTGTCAACAATGAAAGTGTTTAACGCAAGAAAAATATGTTTTCTGTTGGAAAGTGTTAAATAATATACTGGCATGAAGTATTCAATTCCAAAACAAACAGGTTTACATTAAAAGAAATGAATTCAGAAATGATAAATAGGTAATGAGTTGACAATTAAGAAAGCACTGGACTGTAAAACTGCACATAGAAAAGGGGAATAAGAAATTCTGAATTATACAATCATATTGATTTCATACTAACTATACTAATAATTCGATTTAAAGACTGGTGGAATAAGTTTTATTTCATACAGATTTAGATTTACACAGAACACAGGATTCTCATAAGAGTGAAACATTTCTATTCAATAGTGAAATATTGGATTTTATTTCACTCTGAAATCCTAGTATTTCACTAAACAATATTGATTTCATACTAATTCTTTGTCAGGCACTATATTAATAATTTGATTTATGACTGCTGGTATAAGTTTTGTTTCATACAGATTTATAGATTTACAAAGAAGTGCACATTCTCATAAGTCTGAAATATGACATTTCTGTTCAATAACAAAATATTGGATTTTCTTTCACTCTGAAATCCCAGTATTTCACCAAATTACACATCCATATTGATTTCATACTAATTCTTTGTTATACACTCAATATAATAATATGATATTTATTTAGAAATCAGTATACATAACTTAAAAATATTACCATTTTGGACATTCTCATTTCCACTGAATCCATCAATAGTATTGAGAATATCTTCTTTTGATGGACGTGGTTTGGAAAAAGTCGAATTCCTATCCTGTTTAGACTTCAAACTGGCTGACCTGAATCTACTTATCATCTTCACAGGTCATTTCCTCCAAAAACAAAAAAAGATGTACTACATTAATTTGAATAATCATTTCTGCTATAAGTGAAAGCATGTATTTTAAGAATCATACTTCCTTGTTGGTAACTTTATCACTTTAGTTTTAGTATAAATTTATTCTGCTTTATAATAATAAGCTTTACTACTGTCTTGAAACCTCAGTTTGCAGAATGCATTTTTGGCATTTTGAAAGTCTAAAATTATTAAACAATTTTTTGTAACTTACATAACCTCGATGAGTGGTCTAAGAAAACAAAAATTTCACAAAACACTTTTGTTTACCCTGCAATTGCTCTATTTACTAACCAAATAAAGGGGGTCAAATATTTTACTGACAATGCACATATGCATTGTATTCAATATTTCTCTGAAAGTCATGATTGAACAAAATCAGGTAATTTCAATTCTTTTAGATATGACTTTCCTAATTTCATCTGTCTGCCAAGTAGTAAGGTGATTTCAAATGACAGTAGACTGACTGTATATCTAATTATATACTACTGGTTATCCCAAAATGGTTAGATCAAGTTTTAGTTTCTCAATCGTGCTTCTATACGTACAGTAGAGGTATATATCTGACTTTATACTACTGGTTTTCCCAAAAAGATCAAATCAAGTTTTAGTTTCTCAATCGTGCTTCTATACAGTAGAGGTAAATATCTGACTGTATACTACTGGTTTTCCAAGAAGTTCGGCTCAAGTTTTAGTTTCTCAATTGTGCTTCTATACAGTAGAGGTATATATCTGACTGTATAATACTTGTGATGTCTTGCAGCACTATCAGTTGTACACGCCAAAAAAAATGGTGTCACTTGTAATTGAAAACAAACACAAATAAAATCTGAGGAAGTCAAACAGAGCAGTCAATAATCAATTAATATGTTCAAATGCTATAGATTATTAATTAATTTCGTTCCGTTCAAATTTTTGTTTTGTTTTCTTGAGTGCAATGCAATGAAAAAAAACAAATCAAAACAAATCAGACAATGTACATATTTTACACTATATCATTACTAGAAAATTCATAACAATGAAATCTGATATCCTTGAAACAATGAATTCTCACTAAGCCCCAAATATTGATGTCTCCAATGATAAAGGAATGCAATATATGCATGTTGCAGCATAAATCAATATCTGCCTTCTATAGAATAATAAAAAGATTCCGAAATCAAAACTACACGAGTATGGTTATTGTATTACCTGATTTACTTCAAAACTTCTTAACAAAAGTCAATGATATTACCTAAGCCTAATTTCAAAATGAAATATATTGATTTTTTCATACTTTTATTACAAAGTGATCTATCACTGAGTGAGGATTTGAAAATTTCTACATTTGAAAAGAACATATCATTTTGCAACAAAAATTTCAGGATTTATAATTCTCAGTGGAATTCAGATTGTTAGCATCCAAGAAATTTAAAGTGAATCAATAACCCTACTAAAATTAGATCAATTAAAATAATCTGAAATTGAAAATTAAAATGCAAGATATTAGATAATAAAAAAAATCATTCTCTTTCAAAAGTAAAAAAAAAATCGCATTGAAAATTATATAAGAATAAAAAAAATGAAATATTTTCTTTAACATGTCATCAATATCTATTAAAGGGCTTCGCTAAGCACAGCATTATATGACCACAACTTTGACCCTTTGAATCTTGAAAAAAATAAAAGATAGAAAAAAAATTGTTAACATGCTTAATGAAAGTACTCTTCTAGGTGAATCAAAAGAAAACAAAACCATAAGAATAGGATGGGATATTAAATAAAAATTGATAATTACATAATTATGGTCCTTTTAACCCCTTACATGTATATATCTCAAAAACCATAACAGATAGAAAAAGTCTGTCCAGATACTACTGTAAGCAACTGTAATATCTAAATTATTTATCAAATCAATGTTAAATATTTCCTCTGGGAAATGCAATTTGAAGACCACAATATTGGATTTTAAAGCAGTTTACCACAAGGAATTCATAAAGTACTAAAATTAATCAGGAACTTGAGTCTTTGATGATTTGTTATTTTGTCAGTCATTAGTTTCATAGTTTCATATCTCTGTACAGCATTGATTTTGAGGAGGAAAAGTGTGTGGGGGGGGGGGGGGGGGGTGAGGGGGTCATGAATGTAGTAAAAAATATCCAAAACCTGATGAGAAAAAGATGGACAAATATTACTTTGAATAAAAAAGTTCTTAATTTTGAAACAGTACCCAGTCTTATGTAACTCTGTAATCTGTAAATTAGGTTTTTCAAATTTCATTTTTTGAAACACATTTTCTAGAGCATTGCAAGTTACAGGAAAGATTTATTTATTGGTGGTATATGACTGACCCAAGAATTATTTTAAGATGTTTGACTACAAGATAATCATATGAATATACATGTACTACCCAATCATTTGGAGTAAAAATAAAAAGGATTGATTTCAGGGTTTTCCGTAATGCACCTAGTAGCGTCCCTGACACAGTTTATATAAATATCATAGATGCCAATGCTCTGGATTTGACCCTGAGCCTCCAAGAATTGACCCTTTACAAGGTTACCTGGTTGATAGTTACATTCTCTGGGATTTTTTTATTTTTCAGGGAAAAATTACACATCTATCTTTTTCCACCCTGGGTCCCCTACCAGGGCTTTGCCCTGGATCCACTGGGAACCTTAAGCGGCCACCAGATTCCTCGCCAATGTTCTCACAGTTTCTCTTATCTTTATGTAGGCAATAGAATAGAGAACCGAAATGGGGAATGTGTCAAAGAGACAACAACCCGACCAAAGAGCAGAAAACAGAAAAGTATGATATACATGTATGGCTATGGCAGCTTTGTTTTCAAGGATAATTTGTATCAGATCTGTGTTTCATGTTTGGAGTGATGCTAGCATTTTCCCCATATTTTTATGTTACTTTAAGTAATATGTTCCTTTCGCCTAGAGATGGGAATATTCTCTAAATCTGATCTAACAGAGTCATTATACTGATTTGGTCCTTGTTATAAGTTGGAATAAGAGCTTTTTGGAATAGTCCTCAACTTTGCAAACAAAAATCAGGAAATAATTTATGTTAATTTAATGTTTGATTAAAATGTTTTTCATGAAATGTTAAACATTCTTATTTGCGCAATTAATGAACCCAGCATCCTCCCAGCAAGTAAAAACACCAGTTCATTTTTAAAACAGTCTTTGAAACTGAGGTAAGTTTTTTTGCTTGTTGTTAATCTGCTTTCGTCACAAACTTTATGTTTAATGACAATAAAGTAATTTGAATTAATATAATCTATTGCTAAAAATAGTAAAATATTCTTATTAATATTTTGCTTTTGAGTTTCTATTACACAAAATAGTTTTTATTCATGTCAATAAATCATCATTTCTGGAAAAGTTCATTACTCCTTTGTTTCAGTATCAATCCCTAAAATAAGATTTAATCTCAAAATATTGGATTGTACCTAACATCAATTTGATGGAATATTTTGGAACACTGAACATTGGTACCTACTCGGTGCTTAAAATTATACATGAAATTGTTGCAGTTCCTACTTTTAACCTTTTGATACCTTTAACCACTATAGACAATACATTTGTACACACTTTTTAGGCAAATACAAGTAACTAAAGACAGCTATAATTTTTTTTTCCACATATATATATGTGGAAAAAAAAATTATATATACAGTCATACAATGGAATTTACCTCCATAACAAATTGTTTCATGCAATACAGTAGAGGGATTTAATTGCATGATACGGAATCTGCTCCGATTCCTTTTTTCTACCCATAACTCTTTGGTTATCAAATGTACTACATGTATATATATTTATCAACATTTATTTTTCAAATGAACATGTACATATATTTTTTGTTCTCTTTTCTACTTTTGGGTTTAGTGTGTAATTTAATTTTAATATTTTTTGGTCGACACCCGGCCAATAATCTTCAAGTTTTATGAAGGATCACTAGATATTGAAAGAGGAAGAAGAAGAATGAAAGAGCTCCAAGTTCAACTTGCTACATAATTTGTTACTATATTATTTGAACTGGAGTCTGATGTTATGTTATGTTTGTTTGAAATTTACCTGCAATGCAGATATTGACAATACATCATTCTACAATAATCTTCCAGTTTATTTTACAATTAAATTTATGCATACTTCATCTTCTTGGTTATGATAATAGCTGACTCATCCGGTCTGTGACATTTGACAGGAATGAAATTATGGAAATATTTATTTTTTCCCAGTCACATGATTAATCACGTGGAAAGAGGGTATTTTTGAAAATTGTTAAAAATACATGTTTATCAAATATACAGTAGCGTTCAATATACAGTGGTAATATACCATTAAACACCAGTGTCATCAACTGTCAGTTCTTGAAAACACTGGAATGGAAACAGCTTCATCAACCTTGATGTTTACAACGGAAGCGGAAATAACGAAATGGATCATCCCACTCTTCTGAAAGTTTATAAAAACTGAAAAAGATCATGAAGATAATAAAATACTAAATTACACCGAATACATTGTTCGAGCCGATCCTCTGGCCAGGAAAGATTGCCGGCGAAGCCAAACAATTAAAATATATAGATAATAATAATGTACGTTTGCACACCGTATTTTTCGTTGTGAATTTATCACGTCTGAACAAAAATGCCATGGCACGTCATTGCCTAGTTTAGGATCTTCAGATAACGCTAGGTGCAGCACTGGGCGGACACATTGATTGATTGTAAACATTGTATCTGGTACCCAAATTATCTATAGATAGGTGATAAAGATTTCTTAACCCAGGGTGATTTCCATTATGCAGTACGTTCCAATTGAACCAAAGATTCGTGTTCCATTATTGGTCCATACCATAGTGGTTCTTTAGAAATGGTGTACCAGACGAATCGGAAGAAGAATTAGTGAAAGAAAAAGCATAATGGAAAGCACCCCCAGTTTTCAATTAACCTCCGGAAGAAAAGCTCCCCCTGGCGTTAGTTGAACATCCTACCCAGTTCAACAATTATTGTGTAACAGTAGAGCATGATTTGTCTCCCAAAATTACCTACCGCACCAACCGGGGATCGAACCCGGAACCTTTGGTTCAGTAGTCTACCGCTCTACCAACTGAGCTAAAGGAGTACTCCACTAGCACAGCTAATGGAGGGTGGTTATAAACCTGTTACGGTTCTATAACTTCTATATTAATCAAGGGAAGTCCGTTACAATTGTTTAAGTAAACAGTAGAGGAGTAGAGCTTGATTTGTCTCCCAAAATTACAGACAATAACCACTGATACCATTGAACCCAGAACCTATCATTCAGTAATACTGATTTAAAGCAAGATGTACTCCACTGGTTCAGCCAATGGAGGGGGGTTATAATAATCTGTTACAACTGATTTATAGTTCTTTAACAGGAAAAAATCTTTCATACACGAGGGAAGCCCTGTTGAAATGATGCAATTACTCCAACTATAAAGCATTTGCCTACTAGCCCTTTCTGACTATTGGGGGTGCCAATGTAATAGAGCAATGATTTGTATTCCAAAATTACCTATGGTTCAGTAGTCAATCATGGTACTAACTGAGCTAAAGGAGTACTTCACTAGCACAGCTTATGAAGGGTGGTTATAAACATGATATGGTTCTATAGCATCTCGTGTACATGAGGAAAGCCCTGTTACACTACAAAGCAGTTTCATAGCCATGCTGTATATTATTTGTAAAACATTTTAAAAAATCACTGGTTTTATATGCACGTGCATTTAATTATTAGTAATCTTTAATAAAATCAGGTTTAGGTTAGGTTCTTCCATCAAATCCTGACATCCTTCAGAAGTTCACAATGATAAAATAAAAAATATTTAAATTGACACTTCAAACGTGCACATATTAATGTAAAATCTGACAACATGTATAAAAAAAGAGTAAATATAGATTCTCCTTCAGGTATGAGTGAGTTATGGAATTTCTCCACCCAAGATAGTTAAAATCTAAAATTTAAGTATCAAGGGTGGAGAAATTCTATAACTCATGAGTAAATTGAAGGAGAACTGTTTCTCCTATGATTTTCAACAAAAACCAAGAAAATGTCATGCCTCATGAACGCCATCTAGTTTATCTTTCCAATAAATGTAAAGAACCATGCAAATTCCCATGCAGAAATTTAATCACCGGGAAGTGGTTAAAAATATTATGTATTTTTATCCCACCAATTTAAAACATCAAGAATAGGAGAAATTTCAGATGTGGCCTTTTTTTTTTTATTTTTTCATGGCCTAAAATGGAAATTGGAGGGATAAAAATTTTCCTGTTTTTTTTTTCATCTTGTAGTAAAAGTCCTGTTACCATTACACTGAATCCATTCCACACCAGGTACAACTGGTTGGATTTACATAGTTTCCGAAGTCGAAGTGATAAACAAAGAATTATATTCAATTTAAACAGTATTACCAGCCATTGTGGAATAAGCAAGCTTCATTTGTGAATAACAAAAAGTTTAGAATATATATTTGTTTGATTGAATTTTTACTTTCTTTAAAGATTTACAGTACAGAGAAAAAATATAGATATGGTAAATTTCCTTACCAAGCAATGCTGTATATGATATGGAGGAGACAAAGGAAGAGGAGATAACTCCTGCTCAACCTCAAGAGCCTCCTGAGTCTAGTACAATAGATAAACCAAATTCTGAAGCCCAGGCTAAAGATCTTCCAGCATCTGTAGGTGAGACAGATAACAAAGGATACAAAAAACCAAGAAGAAAGAAAGACCATTCAATAAAATTTACAAGTACCGAGGAAAAGATTTCTGAAGAAGACGAAATACAAATTGAAGAATCTGAAGTACACAATACAATGAAAGAAGATGCGAAAGGTGGTTACTGCGGTGCAAAAAAAGGACCCCATGTCATATTTTTGTCGATTTTGTATATACCGTGTGCCTTAATTTCATCACTGTGTGTTTCATTTTATTATGGTGCTTGGACATGGTACAATTTGTACATGTATTTTAGTGAAGAAAGAACAGTCTGGCATAAAGTGACAATATGTCCTTTACTGATATTAACATTCCCTTTTACTGTCGGTTTGACATCGTTAGTTATCAGTATATTTGCAGCGTTCATCCAACTTTCCTGGTTCTACAATAGTTGGAGAACAGAAATCTTTGATTTTGATAAAGGATTCTATGGTTGGTTTTGTGACAAAATAGGTCTGTCTCAGTGCTCACCTTATGATTTTATTACTGTAAATGACGATGCTGAATTAGAAAATCTTCCTATTAGGAGTTAATTTTTGATTTTTTAATCTAAGCATATTAATTTCAATAAAGATCTTTGAGTAGATGGACAGAGGTTACTTGATAAGGAGTGGGCCAGGAAGCATGAGTTACAGTAATATAAACCAAACAGTAGCTTGTTGAGACGATTTTTGAAACCTTATAATAAAAACTTGGGCTTTTTTTTTGGAAAAATGAGTCAGGAAGAATGGAAACTGGGGCTTTTTAGAGTGGAAGTAGTTATTGGAACCTCCCCTCTCCTCTTCTAATATCTAGAGGTTTCCCTAGACCAATTTAGCATGGTGCTGCATCATGCCTCCACCTTCAAGCACCATGCTGCCCTAATCATGAATTTTACAATGTGCCCCCCAGGTAGCCAAACCTAACTTTCAATTTTTAGTATTATCTTTTTGAAATTGATTTGCATTTAATCATGTACCCCTGTTATGTTGGCACACTTTTATGACACTTTTACACCATCACACTAGGGTGAAGGCTGTTTGTTGCAGGTTTATCTAAATATACTGCCCTCGTGTCAAGGTGACTGCCCCCAATATTATCTTTTTTAACGATTGAGTGCCCTTGAAATACGAAATTTGCCATGCCTTCACAAATTTCTGGGAAAGCACTAATATCGTTTTAAATGAATATGATTAAGATTATATTTATACACAAATTATGTCAAGATATATCAAATATCCAAGGAACAGAAGCAACTACTACATAATAATTGTTCATCAGATTTCTTGTATTGTAATTGGAATAGCAAATGATGGAAGCCATTTAAACAAGTATATACAGTGTATAAATGCCCGTTAGATTCAGATTTTAAACCATATTTAGGAAAAATAGCTTGTCAAAAAGAAAAGATGTTCCTTGAAATATTTTCTCAGTTGAACAGGGACATGTCTGTTGAAGATTCTTTGTAGAATTTGAATGTTTCTCCCATATTTGGAAAATAAAAATTCTTTTTCATAGGAGGAAATAATTTTCAGATGAATTAAGTAAAAAAAAGATATACATAATGAAGAAATGTATTTTTTATTTTGTTTACATTTGTATAAAAATCATTACTTGGACATTTTATATCACACACTACTGACATTTTACTGCCTTAAATTTGAAATTTGATGAAATTTGGTTGTAACATCTCTTTCTTAAGTGGTAAAAAATCAGACCCTTGACCATTTTAAAATGATTAATACATGTATGTTGATATAAAAAGCAGTAATATCAGGAGAGGGATACTTGTGTGTAATGAGAAAAAAAGGTATGAAAATTTGTTTAATTTTGAATTAATGTCACAAGGAATTTGTATACATGTATATTTACAGATAAAGGAATTTCAATGCTTTATACTATATGTGTGTAGATAGGTATTATATATTTATTTATGTCTATATTTTATATGCCTTACCAATATCTCAGGTATAATATGAGGATTCTGCTGTCTTCCTAAATTCTTAATACAATAAAAAAAAAATAAATCTGTCAGATTTTATACAATAATTATGCATGTTTGGCTTCTCTTTAACTTAAAAACATAGAAATCTGAAAAAATGACATTTGCATAAAGCACTCACCAAAATCAGTCAGAAGGGAAAAAAATTGTGAAATCTGATGAAAAATAAATTTTTTATTATTAATCTACAATGTACTAAGTTTAAGTGCCAAAAGTGCTTTAAAATCCTGTGAAAGTATTTAATAGAAAAATCATTTTTAGCTCACCTGACCTGAAAAGTCAAGTGAGCTTTTCTCATCACTTGGCGTCCGTCGTCCATCGTCGTCTGTTAACTTTTACGAAAATCTTCTCCTCTGAAACTACTGGGCCAAATGTAACCAAACTTGGCCACAATTATCATTGGGGTATCTAGTTTAAAAAATATGTCCAACCACCCTGCCTGCTAATCAACATGCCCGCCATGGCTAAAAATTGAACATAGGGGTAAACTGCAGTTTTTATCTTATATCTCAAAAAATAGAGCAATTAGAGGAGAACTGAAGGGGGTAAAAATGTTCATCAGGTCAAGATCTACCTGTCATGAAATTTTCAGACGAATCTGTCAACCCTTTTTTGGGTTATTGCCCCTAAATTGTTAATTTTAAGGAAATTTTGCAGTTTTAGGTTATTATCTTGAATATTATTATAGATAAAGACAAATTGTAAACAGCAAAAATGTTCAACAAAGTAAGATCTACAAATATGTCAGCATTACCAAAATCATTGATTGACCCCTTATAGGAGTTTTTGCCCTTTAAAGACGGCATCCAGCATAAAGTTTTCCTTAGAGATCTTTTCCTCTCAAACCACTGGGCCAATTGAGACCAAACTTTGGTGGAATGGTCCTTGGGTGGCCCGCTTCCAAAATTATGACTTCCAACCGATATGGCTACTGTTACTAAAAATAGAAAAAAAATGGTTCTTAGGAGGTTCTCTTTCAGAAATATGTCCAATGACCCGGACTGTTAACCAAGATGGCCACCACAGCTGAACTTAGTTTAACGTAGGGCCCTATGGGAAAATTCATTGAAAAATCTTCGTGTCTTAAACCACTTGACCAATTGGAACCAGACTTGGCAGCAATGGTCCTTAGATGGTCCTCTTACAGAGGTGTTTCCGATGACCCAGCAGCATTGGTCCTTAGGAGGTCCTATTTCAGAAATGTGTCTGATTTTGTGGACTGTGAACCAAGATGGCTGCCACAGCAGAACTTAGTTTAACATAGGACCCTATGGGAAATCACTCAAAAATCTTCTCGTCTGAAACCACTAAGGCAATTAGAATTAGACTTGGTAGCAATGGTCCTTAGATGGTCTTCTTTTAGAGTTTTGTGCGATGCCCAAGACTGACAACCAAGATGGCCGCTACAACCAAACTTAGTTTAACATAGTGCCCTATGGAAAAATTCATTGAAAAATCTTCTTATCTGAAACCACATGACATATTGAGGCAGACTTGGCAGCATTGGTCCTTAGGAGGTCCTATTTCAGAAATATGTCCGATCACTCAGATTGTCAACCAAGATGGCTGCCACACCGAACTTTGTTAAATATTGGACCCTATAGGAAAATTCTTTTAAAAATCTTCTTGTCTGAAACCGCTTAGCCAGTTGGAACAAGACTTAGCAGAAATGGTCCTTAGATGGTTCTCTTTTAGAAATATATCCGTTGACCTGGACTGTCAACCAAGATGACTGCCACAGCTGAAATTAGTTTAACGTAGAATCCTATAGAAAAACAAGCCAAATTGACTGCAACACTTTTTAGGTCTGCTCAAGGTGAAAAGTTAAATCCAGGTGAGCGATACAAAAATAGTTTTTTTTACAAAATTATTCGTGACATATTTAAAACATGGTATAAAGTAAAAACTATTCTCCATATGCTTTGTGGTCTAACCAAGTATTTTGAATAGGAAGTACATATACTATGGTCTTCAATATCTTGTTCATATTTGTCCCAAAATATTTGTGCTTATACATGTAAGTGTAAAAAATAATTTTCATAAAGTTATATGTAAACTGGTAATACCAAGTCTTAAGATGATAGGAAACAACCATTTTTTTTATGGGGATTGCAAGGAAGGAATTTGAAAAAAAAGAATCAAGGCTGTGAACAAAAAAACGCAGGCACAAAAAAAAAAATTACAACACTGAGTATTTCATGGAATAAAGATTCGTTTAGTATATCTTGAAAACAAAAAATTCAAATGTACAAAAAATAAATGTGACAAAAATATGACTTTAGATAAAAAGATAGATGTTGAAGGATCATATCTTTGCATTCCCATAATTTTAAATGTTTGATTCCTTATTTATTTTTCAGGAAAAAAGTATTATTTTGTACTGTAATCTATGTTACTAGTTAAATTATGAAAACTTTTTTTTATTGAAACACATATGTATAAACTGTAATTTCATAATGCAGAGTTATTATTAAATGTAAAAAAAATGCAACAGAATTGACATTTGAGTAATAAGATCTTATATGGATAATTTTCCCAATAAATTTACACAAATGAGGAACCAGGGTGAGTTATCTTTTCCTAACCAATGTAGGTAAGGGAGATAATTAAATTCTCTCCCTTTTGTATTGAATCTAAAAGGGAGACAAATTTATTATCTTCCTTACCTACATTGGTTAGGAAAAGATAACTCACTCTGGTTTCTCATTACTTTTGCATTAAGGTATCTAGACCATAAATGACAATGTTATCCTTCCAAATGTCTTGTATGTTCCATACATTGTAACAGCAATGTCATCGGTTATTACTGGCAAAATTTGGAACACAATAAACCTAACTTATTTTCATAGATGACGCATACAAAATAACAATCCAAAGATACTAATATTAGATATAGTAAATTTATACTATGCTGTATACAACGCATTTCAAGGAGTTACCTCTCATCAGCAGCATTAAAACCGAAACATTTGGAAGACCAAAAACCAAACTTACATTAAACAAGAATTACTCAACCAAAAATACCGAAATAGGAAGCCAAAATTCAGCTAAGGAGATCTACCAACAACAAATTGTTTTTGGACTTGATAAAGATACATCTACATAATTCCTGATTTAAATTTTTAGTTCAAGCTATTTTAAGTAAAAAAGAAATATAATTTACGGTCATCATTTTGATGTATTATGGTCTGGAATGCTCTGGATACCTCAATGTCAGCTTCCTAGGATTCACAAAAGTAAATACAATGTACAATAATTTCTGAATTCACAGGATGATAGTATTTTTTTTATGTATTATTGGGTTTTTTTAAAATATAATTTTATGTAAGAGATGATAATAATTTTAAAATCTCCTGATCTGAGGTAAATTTTTTTTATGTCTATTTTATAAAAATAGATGTCATGAAATGAAAGTTTAAACTGTTTATATGGCCCATCGAAAGATATTGACAAGTTCATAAGAAAAAAACAAGAAATAAACTAAGGTCTTGATTATGAATAATTTTAATTTAAAATATATTATAAAGTCAGAATATTTAAATACTTTAAGATAATTTGTCATCATGAAATACAGGAACATTTTGAAGTTTGCCATACATTTATGTCCAAAAAAATAAATATAAAAAGACTTAATTCCTGAATTTTCACATAAACACTTGTGTTGAGATTCATTCTGACATGGGAGATAACTCTTTACCTGAAAAAATGTGATTTGCGGTGATATAAGTCAGACTTGATACAAATATACAATAATGAAATATTTCTTTTTTTATCTACTTAAAACATAATAACAAACAAAACAAGTTTTACTTTTACTGTAGTTTTAGTATGATCTACATGTAGTTGTATGTTCTAAGTTGCAACTTGTTAGATATTAGCTTTTTATATATTATTCATATATGTGCAATATTAAGCTACAAAGTCATTTGTCTTTTATCATATATACATCTTTTAAATAAACAATCTACATGTTTTATTATCTAGTTGTATTTTGAAACTGAATACTGTAAATTCATATATTAATGTGTGAATTTATTATTGTGCATCTTGCTAACATAGAGTTTTAGTGAGAATTAAATTACATGTCAGAGTTTAAAGTTATGCATGAATAAAAAAATATCACATTAATCTCTGACTGTACAGTATACACATGCAGTTGACTATTTTCCAATTTATCCTTTATTACCTCCCCTGATTGCTACCTTTAGTTATCATACCTGTTCAATATGTTACATTTAAGTGTGACAGTAATATTTGCATGAGATTACTATTTGCAAAGGAGTGTGGTAGCATCATGTTAGCTCCTAAAGAGCTTTTACACCTTCTTCTATAAGTTCTGCATACATGTATTAAATGTTCCATTTATAACACTGAGATTGTGACATTGAATCCAGCTTGTGGAAAAGTTTATTCAACTGGGATATAATTTATCTTGCTTGTTAACCATTGTCTGTTTATCTGTCATCCACTCCTTCCCACCGTATTTTTTTGTAAGATACAGTCCAGTTACCAAGATTGTTTTCCATGAAGCAATGACCGGAAGTTGCTATAGGATGTATTGTTCATCTTGATTTTTTCTATGTCGTCATGGTCGTTGTCAACATTTTTGGGATAACATGCCAGACACTAAAGCATATGTTGTCACCAACACCACTTAAAAGGAATGTTACATGGTTTTCTTCTGTTAGGGTCACATATTAAATGCAGATGGTATTTCATTGTGTAACCGTAATTCCAAGTACACATCACCATAGAAAACAAATTGACCAACATTTTATCACTTAGAGGCTAGGTCTTCATATGAAACAAACTGGTTTATACTTGTGTTTAAATCTTTCTTATCAAAATACGATCTGGTATATATTGTTAATTCAGAACTTATTGTGTACAAATATACATTTATTTTTGCGATTTTGTCATTAAAGACCAAATGCGATTTTTATTTTTGTGATTTTGAGAAAAATCCCGCTTCATTCATATAAAAAATTACAAAATGTGAGTTTGAATTATTGCGATTACAACCCTGTCTCATTTTTCGAAATAATAAAAACATCACAATAATTTCTGAATTTTACAGTATGGCATTTGTAAAATATTTGCAACTGGTGTTTGCAAAAGTATTGTTATATGTATGACTTTTAAAGATCACTAGGTGGTCCCCGTTTCATAATTATCCCCAAAGATATATATTGTACCTAATATTAAGAAAGATTGGCTAATAACATTTAAAAAAATGATATTGGACTTATATACATGTAGCTTATTTGTGATAATTACATATAGATAAAAGATAAAAATTTTATAATTTCTTAGTGTTTATTATCTTAAAACTTTGTACCAGATGTTTATTGATTGCTAAATATCTTTAATTTGATCTAAATGATATTAAAATTAAGATTAAATTAAATTTAATTTAATTAACCCCAGCAGACCCAATTAACTCCACATACTATTCTGCACACACATAATATGAATATTCCTTTTCAATTGTAAAAGTCTTTACTTGCATACCTTTTGCACATGCTTAGTGGATAAGAATTTTAAATACATATCCCATGTAAATAAGCCCTTCTTAAATCACAAAGTGATGTGCTCCTAAAAAAAACAGGAGGACGTTACTGAAAAGAAGAAGAAGCTTAGAAATAATACTCGAAACCGTAACGGAAAGGGAAGCAACCACGGAACTCGGATAATGGATATGTTGGGTTTATTAATTTAAGTTTCGTTAATTAAAGCAATTACTTTATGAAATTAGAAAGTATAATACATGCACTAACTATTAATTATTATATTATATTTCTGACGATCGTCGGCTCGGAGGTAAAACGGCTAGAAAATTTCAATCCGCAAATTTAATAGTATAGAAATACATATCATTATATGATTAAAAATTTGGCAATAAATTGTTGGCACAAAATAAATTTTTAAGAAAAAAACTCCTAAATTACAGGTTAAAAATTTGTTGTATATCTTTATCAAATTGGAGATAACTCTTTGCAAATTCAGCAAAATTAAAAAGCAACATTAGACATACTCCCAAAGTATAAAATTGCTTGGCTTCCTGGAGTTAAGAAAGTATCCTTTTATCTACAGTTTTTGTTGCTAATTCATGCTCAGTTGAAAATAATAAAGTAAAGTGTTTATAGTCCAGTCAATCTAGCATAAATTTGACCCTAACCTTAAAGTAATTGCAAAAGAATATTTTTAAGTTTTAATCTGTAGCATTATACTCCAAATATACACAGAAAAAAGTCTAACAAAATCTAACTTGAGGAAGATTAAAAAATCACGATTTTAAAATTCCTATGGACATTTGCATTGAAAATGGGAGACAACTCTTCAAAAAAGGCAGAAATATCAATAAAAATTGATACAAAATTATAACTTTACCGCTTCTATTCAGCAGAATGTATTGATTCTAGATATTTTAGCCGTCTTTAGAGTATAACAAACAACTCTAAAGTTTTTTCATATCTTTTATCAAGCTACAACCTAGATTTCGTAATTCATTAGTTGACCATTTATTAATTTTTTCAACTTCTCAAGGTAAAGAATCTCAAATTTAATAAAAATAATTAAGCATATATTCTTCTTTTTGTGGTTTAAAGTTTATTTAAACAAGGTAGATGCTGATCAAATATAATTTACAGATATAAACAATACAAAATTTTCACATTATTTTTTCAAAATGGTCACAAAGCCACAAAATTGCAATTTCTTTAATGAAAAATGTGAAAAAAATTAAAAAATACCCATAAAATTTCGGTTTTGTACATTTCATGAGCAGAAGATTATATAATATAGTCAAATACGAACTTATAACCCCAACAAAGTATCATACTTTACTTGAATTTTAAGAAAATCAACCAAAAACTGACAAAAAAAAAAGACTCATTTTGCAGAGTTATCTCCCCTTTCCAATGTTAATTTCCATAGGAAATTAAAAATGCTGATTTTGAGTTTTCCTCAAGTAAGATTTTATGAGACTTTTTTCTGTGTATATTTGGGGCTTAATGGTATAGATTAGAACTAAAACATTTTCTGTTGCAATTAGTTTGAGGTTAAAACTTAGTTTGACTGGACTATTAAGTTATTGCTGCATATTTGAGTAAATATAAAATTAGGTACAAATTCTAAATGCTTCTATATACAACCATCATCAATCAGGTGACGATCTCAAACATATTCACCATAGTTTTTCATTCTGTCACAAATGCCATGAATGTCTTTACATAAAAAAATCCAGTAAAAGTTGATGAAACAACCATATCAGATTCTACTCAAACTAAAGGAATACTTTGTTTAGTATACATGAACTTGCTAAAGCCCATGATTACCAGCTAAACATCAAAAACTGACAAAAAAATTTACAGAACAATTACAACCATTTTACTTTTAGGGTAATGAGTGCAAAGTAGAGAGGACAAATTTGAAAAAATGCTGGCTCCAACATTTTAAATCAGCTAATAAAAGTGGTGAATAAAGGCATTTTGTCCCATTTTCAGTTTTACAACATGGGATATTTAAAACATATAATTTCATTTTAAGGGGAAGGAACTTAAAAAAAAGGTGAAATAAAGGGAGTTAGGATTCAAGATTACTTTTTCGCCTCCTCATAAAAATCTTCTAATCACGTCCGTTTTTGTGCGTTTTATTATATAAATACTTTTAGGTCATTAGATGAATCATTGGTGTAAACAAAAATGGCAGCCTCCACAGAAAACATGGATCGTCTGATTAAAAAGAAAGAAGATATTGAAGCAGATCTAAAGGCACTCTTTGAAGTCTTAGAATCTGTAAATATTTGTTTTACATTTCAGTACATTATATCATATTTCCAGGGACATAACAGTTTGGGGTGTCCAAAAATGGCAGAATTGCTTTGTCACTACCTACATGTTCATACACTACAGCACAGGTTATGTCAGTTATTCAGTAGAGACTAGAGTGCTGTAGAAAGATATTTCCGCACCTGGTTTAGATTTTTCACAGGAGTTTGAAATCTTATCAATAAATGTCTCTAAATAGTAAAACAAAATGTCTGTACACTCACAGAATTTTGTTTTACTATTTACAGACATTTATTGATAAGATTTCAAACTCCCGTGGATTTTTTATGCCCCGCCCACGAATGTGGATGGGCCATATAGAGCCACACTTGTCCGTACGTCCGAACTATGGTTAAGTTTTGCATTTAGGTTCATTTCTTTGGAACTAAGCATAGCGACATTAGTGTATCAAAGAAACTTCATCAGTGTGTACAGTGTACATCCATCAATACATGTACATATGTTTTAACTAGGTGATTTACAGTCTTTAGGAAATTGTTTTACGGTTTGTCTGACCGAAACCCAAATTTGACATTTAGCTTCTATATGTTCAACTTAAGAATCTCCAAATTTTTGTCTGACGTTTGATTTGTCAGACAGCATTTCATAAAATCTGTGTTTATATGGATTTTAAGGTGGGGCATCTGTCTATTACAGGCACAATTTCTAGTTTTTAATAAAACAGCCAATAAAATATTAAGTTCATACATATTGTTCCTCCTGTGGGAACTTTCCTGTTTGCTTAAAATCATTTAACTCACTGTTTTAGTTCATTTTTGATTGATTGATTGGTGTCCAGGGGTAAATATTTCGTGCTTCTTCAGGACGAGAACCAGTTCAACCATTTATCAAACACAATTCAAATAATGGTGGGATGGGAAAAAATAGAGGGCGCAAAATGTCAGTATAGCTCAACTGGTAGTCATAAAAAATATCAGAATGCAGGGGTATCAAGATATCAAATATAGTTGACCTACTGTGTATAGCTTAATTCTATATTCTGGTATTTGAATTGTTAGACAAAACAAGGGTACTGCAAAGCAGAGCAACACCTTGCAATCCCACATCATTTGTTTGGTGGCTTTGTTTAGAAATTCTCTGGTCTATTCATATTTAGAGGTCAAGACTACCGTAATATGATATGATGGCCAAAAAATCTTGGCAGCATGAGAAATAATTAATTTGTGGCTGAAGATTACCTTCTTGTTCTGTTGTAATAGGCTATTTTCGGCACACAGTATTAATTCAAAATAGTTTTATGATTTATTCTTATAATGTAAAAGTCTGTCATCATATTGTGGATATTTTGTGAAGGTCATTTAATGCAATTCATAAAGATAGTTCACAAGATAACAACATTGTGACCTCAATCATGTGACCTGTGTATAGACCATATGCAATGTGTTAACATACAGTAAATGTATAGTCAAATAAAACAAAAGTTGTATTTAGTACCGGTACCATTTTGATACTTATAAGTTACAAATATGAAGCAGAAAATTTTATGGACCACAATGTCAATAAATATAATTACAATACTGCACATTATTATTATATAGATGGGGCTTCAGTCTCATTTTGTACTTGGTATGGGAGGGTTGAGTACCCTTCAGAGGGCTAGACAGAATTTATTTAATGGGATCAAATTTGTTTCATGTAAGCTATTTTAATCTATAAAAAAAAGTTAAATCTTGAATCAGTTACAAGAAAGCTAAACTTTTAAATTAGAAAAAAAATACAGGGAATAATGATGTGAAACATAATTCATGAATTTTTTTCCCCTGAAAAAAAAATATGATGTTGGTTTCACACTTTTACCCCCAGCCCCTCCCTGCTCTGTATATTTATTGTGAACATTTTTACATGTGTAAATTTTTATATTGGACAGAAAATTAAATACATACTAAAAAACTCGGCAGAGATTTCATTTTTCAAAAAAGAATTTTTATATTTACAGTATGCTATATTGAATTTTTCTTCGACATTTTTTTTTGTATTTTTGGAATGTTAAAGAGGTCCCAATTGAATATACATGTAGGAGCCTGGTTTTTTTTTCAAATTCCTTTTAAAAAAAAATAAAAACAGTCAAACCTGCTTTAAATAGAGGATATAGCAAATAACTGTCTATAAAGGGCACAGTAAAAAAATCCCATTCATGAACAAAATATGTAAAATTAACCTCTCTATAAAGGGCACCTGCTCATAAAGGGCACTTTTTTGTGGTCCCTCTGGTGCCCTTTATAGACAGGTTTGACTGTACAATGTATACATAAATTCCTTACACCAAAATCTACTACAGGTTGATTTCTTATTTCAGCAAAAGGGAGTTGGTATGAAGGAACCTTTAGTAGACAAAGATGGCTACCCTCGTAATGACATTGATGTATATACTGTGAGGAATGCCAGGCATGACATTAACTGTATGTACTTTTCAGTATGGAAAAGGAAAAAATGCTGAGCATTTCATTTTCAGTTTTCAGTATAACTATGGTGGATTGAACTTATCAGAATAAATTGGGTATTTTAAAAAGATATATGATAATACAGTTTTTATCACTTTTTCCTTAGAAATGTGGGCACTGTAAAAAAAACAGATAGTTTGAGTAATCAGTCGTAATTATAATACACTGTACAATGTATATGTATTATAACTATATCATAAAACTAGGATGAAAATTTCGAGGATTAAATTTGCAAGGCCCCATCGGAACCACTTGGGAGGATGGTTTCACTAGAAAATGTTAGTCCTTCGATAGGGACGAAAAATAGCTGTTCTGTGTTAAGGGAGAGCAACACCATTAGTACCTTAAGGACTCCCTTGAATAAGGCTAAAATGCCACAACAGGGGCCACATCACTCTCCAAACTACCAATTGGAGAGGGATTAACATAAGTTGGTATAACTTGTTTCTCAATCCACTATAAATAAATAAGCTAAAGATTACTTTGAGATGTCACATAGTTTGAGGTAGCAAGAGTTCACTGTGAAACTTCAATTATTAATATAAAGAATTCAGTGTTGAATTTTTTTATCCAGACCCTGCACAATAAACAATCTATAATTTAGTTAAAAAAAACATCTAATTTAAAACATTTTTAAGGATATGATTTGTATTTTTATCCAGGTTTACAGAATGACCATAAGGCCATCATGGCAGAAATAGAGGAAGAACTTTACAAGATCCACGCTGCCAGTCGGCCTAAACATGAAAGTATGGAAACATCTGACAGCCAAGAAATGTCTGTAGAAATGAAAGAAAGATTATCTCCCTTTTTGAAAGTGAACCATGTTGATGGTGGATCACCAGCTGCTTCTGCTGTAAATATTATGTTAGAATGATAAGAATGGAGAAAGTTAATAAAAGTTTTTGGTGTTAATATTGTTTTATTATAGTAATGTTACGATTCATAATTTAATGTGGTAGCCTTGAGCTGTTTTCTGTTCTTTGGTCAGTTGTTGTCTTTGACACATTCCCTGTTTCCATTATCTATTCTATTAGGTATTCAAATTTGTAAATTAGTTATATTTTATCATAGATTTTCTTTTTTATTTCAGCAATTACAAGTTGATGATGAGATTTTACAGTTTGGTTCTATAACAGCACAGAACTTTAAAAATTTACAAGATATTGCATCAGTTGTACAGCACAGTAAGGGGGTAAATATTTACAATTATCCTTAGTGGATAAATTAAGGGTGTAGAATATTTTCTTCGATATTCGTATAATAAGCGAGTATCATCTCCTGGTACCCGTGTCCTTACTTACAATGAAAGTTTGTTTTGTTTTCTGGTTCACAGTGTTTATGATGTCATGTTTTCCCTAGATTACTTGCCAATACTTGCCTTCTTAAAATAAACTAGAAATGTACCATTTTCATGACTTTTCTCAATAAACGATAATTTATATATATGTACATTGTCAGAAAATATACAATTTATTTGAATTTTAAATCTTGCATTTGTACCTGTCTGTAAGGCTCATACAAATAAATTGTATATTTTCCAACAATGTACATATATATGCATTCACTGATTTGCATCTCAACCTGTACATACATGTATAAGTATCTGATACTGAAGAACAGATTTATGCTTCCATACCTTTCCACAGTCCATATAAACCAAACATACAAGTTCCAGTTCATTTCTATTCCAGAATATTACTGTCAATGTCAAAAAGGTGATTTAAACTTTGAAGGTATAAATATAATAATAAGAAAACACTATAATGGGAGATAACCCTAAGTTTTTTGGAATAAAGTTAAAATTGATTTCTTTCATAGAAACCCCTGGCATTAAAAGTATCAAGAGGAGATAAAGAATTTGGATTGTCATTAACACCAAACACATGGAGTGGTAGAGGATTGTTAGGGTAAGACAGTTAACTTCAGTTTAAAAATATGTCAACTCTCACATTGTCAAACCAACATTAAGCCTTTATCTTGTCCATTACTATATATCAAGTCTAGGTTCAACAAATCCTTATTATGACTAATTTATAAAAATATTAAATGTGAATGCCTAAGAAAACTAGTTAACATTTAATTGTGTTATTCTTTATTGTGAAATAAAGTAAGAATCCTTCAAAATACATGTAGTCAGGGCTGACCACACTTGAAAATAACAGGGAGACTCAGAGTCTCCCTCAGGGTAGCAACAGGGAGACTTCAGGGCATGACAGGGAGACTTCCAAGTGTACCAGGGAGACTGTGATTTTTCCCCCAATTTGTCGCCTGTTGAGTAAATACCTGTTATTTTGTGTCTTATAGTGTATACTATACATTTATTGTGTTTTATCCTGTACTGTTTGAAATTTTATCTACATTTACTCCGTATCCTTCCATTTTAGTCATATTCGAGATTTTGTCTCATGTGCATTTAATCAATATCCTTTGAGAATTTTTCATGATGAGTCTGGGGACTCATCATTTTTCAGAATGGTGAGTCCCAGCTGATTTTGATGAGTCCCAGGACTCATCACCACTTTTTTAACGTACATTGCTGCATGATTTTGACCATGGTAGGCCTATTGTACTATTGTTATCCCCCCGCTTAGCGAAAGCGGGGGGATCATGTAATACAGTCCGTCCGTACGTACGTACGTATGTACGTACGTACGTACGTACGTCTGTAGTGGCAAGGCATATCTCTGAAACGGTAAAAGATAGAAACTTGAAATTTGGCATCATGGAAGAGTATATGACCCACTAGGGAATAGACCCCTTAAAATTGGAATTCGACCCCTTGGGGCCAAATTATGAGCGAAAAACGAATTTCGCGATATCCAATAAATGGAGATATCTCCAAAAGTGTTAAAGCTAGGATATTGGAACTTATGTCACTACTTATATTGCCTTTCCCAAGTTGAAAGAGGGTATCAAAATTTTGGTCCCGCCCCTAGGGGCAATGCCCTAAGGAGTTAAAAAATGTCTAAAAACGATTGTCCAAGAACTCCTCCTACACCGTAGAAGATAGAAACATGAAATTAGGTACACTAGTAACACTTGAAGAGTTGTCTGTGCCAAAGGTTTCGGAATTTTGATTTTTGCCCGGGGGGTGGGGCTACACCCTAATATGTAAAATCTCAAAATATGGTAAGATCAGTTCATATCCCCACCCCTTAACCATATATATTTTTATTCCACATTTAAAGACGAGTTACATGGTCACCCCCGTGGGTCAGCCCCACCCCCCTCATTTGGAAAATTACAAGATATCTCAAAAACAGTTAAGATCCCCACCCCTAAACCATATATATTCTTAGTGGGCATGACAAGACAAGTTTAATGGTCATCCCCGGGGGTCGGCCCCACCCCCCTAATTTAGAAAATTACAAGTTATCTCTAAAACAGTTGAGATCCCCACCCCTAAACCATATATATTCTTAGTGGGCATGACAAGACCAGTTGAATGGTCATCCCCGGGGGGTCGGCCCCACCCCCCTCATTTACAAAATTACAAGTTATCTCAAAAACAGTTGAGATCCCCACCCCTAAACCATATATATTCTTAGTGGGCATGACAAGACCAGTTGAATGGTCATCCCCGGGGGTCGGCCCCACCCCCCTCATTTACAAAATTACAAGTTATCTCAAAAACAGTTGAGATCCCCACCCCTAAACCATATATATTCTTAGTGGGCATGACAAGACCAGTTTAATTTATGTATTTAGGCTTAGCTGGAAGCAAGTTTTCTCACAAACATTTTAGATCCCCACCCCTAAACAATATATATATTTAATGGACATGACAAGTTAAGACTTACATTCATTTGATGTAGGCCATTTCAATTTTATCCATCTTAAAACTTTTGCATTCGACTTTGTCCGAGCAGTAGAAGTCCAATTTCATATTTCTGTGTTGTTTCTTGATATCCAAAGATCAGTGTCAAACTTTTTCTCTATTTATGCAATTTGAAATTATGAGGGGTTCAGACTTTGTGCATTCCGACTTTGCTGGGAGCGGGGGGATGTGCAATCTCCGATTGCTGCATTTCATTAAAGTTTAATTTAAATCATGTGCTGCCTTAAAATACTGACGAATATAATTTGAAATAAAAAAAAAAAAAAAAATGAAATTATGCAGTGGTGCTCCGAACTTGGAAGAAAATTTCTATTACAGATATGAGCAAAAATATTTGTACCTTTTGACACAACTTATTTATTATTGCCATTTTATTTTTTAATATTTATTTATTTATACTCTTTACTATTATTTTTTCTCAAACATACTCTTAAAATCTTCCCATTCACCTTGCTTGAACACCTTTCAATACATGTATTGACAAAATTTCCATTTGTGCATAGATATGTCAAAATTCGCTAAATTTATTTTTAAATAAGGTTTACATATTGTTACCGGTTGGTAAAAAACACCGTGACCAATGAAAAATCACAAGAATTCCGATTGCCGCCATTTCATTTTCTAGCTTACTTTTTGTCGTTTCTTTCCCCTTCCTCCAAGAAAACAAAAAATGGCGGCTCGAGATTTTAAATGAAAATAACGGTCTTCAGATGCAGCTGATTACGTATGTTGTTCGGAGGCGCCTTACTTAAAAACACAGGGCGACTCATTTGTCGCTCTGGAGCCGATGACAGGGCGACATTGGCGAGCATTAGGCGACTTAATCGCCCTAATCGCCCAGTTTGGTGAGCCCTGGTTGTTGGTAGGAGAAGAAATGTATTTCAAATATAATTTTTCACAGCAAAAGAAAAATATATTACTCTATTATCAGAAGAATGATAAGGGTTAAGAGGTGACCTGGCTAAGAATGAGAATCAAAAATTGTTTTTGTGGCCTAAATAAAATATATTATGGATTTAATTTATATAACTGACATTTTCCAAACCAAATTGAGGCTCCTCATACTGTAAAAATGCAAAGGTCATGTAATAATTGATTATTGATTATTAATATATCAATGATATTTCACCACTACAGTCCTCTTGTATAGTACAATGCAGTTCAGCAACATTTGAGTCGCTATGACCTACCTTTCATGCTTCAGTGACTTTGGTTAAGTTTTGCGTTTAGGTTCATTTCTCAGAAACATATAGTAATATATCAGTGATATTTCACCAATACAGTCCTCTTGTATAGTATAGTACAAGCAGTTCAGCAACACTTCGGTCACTATGACCTACATTTCATGCTTCAATGCTTCAGTGACTTTGGTTAAGTTTTGCGTTTAGGTTCATTTCTCAGAAACCTATAGTAATATATCAACGATATTTCACCACTACAGTTCTCTTGTATTGTACAATGCAGTTCAACAACAGTTGGGTTGCTATGACCTACATTTCATGCTTCAGTGACTTTGGTTTAGTTTTGCGTTTAGGTTCATTTCTCAGAGACCTATAGTAATATATCAAAGATATTTCACCACTACAGTCCTCTTGTATAGTATAGTACAATGCAGTTCAGCAACACTTGGGTCGCTATGACCTACATTTCATGCTTCAGTGACTAGGTTCATTTCTCGGAAACCTATAGTAATTTATCAATGATATTTCACCACTACAGTCCTTGTATAGTAAAAAGCAGTTCAGCAACACTTCGGCTGTTTTTAGGGCGGGACATCTGTGTCTTATAGACACATTTTCTAGTTTTTAAAATAATTGAACACTGTTGTAATGATAATACAATGTAGTTACATGCAAAATTGAAATGACAAATATAGTTATCAAATTTACTGGTTTTTATAGTTCGTGTTGTTCATTGTTTTTTACTTTTCTGTGTTTATTTGTTGTGCTTGTGGTTGTTCATTTGTCTTCCCGGGTTTGTCTGTCCAATGGATTACGTTTTTTTTTTATTGCTCCTTAGGTATATTTGTCCTTTTTTTTTTACACTGTATCATAATTTTGTCTATTTTTTTCTTTCAGTTGTAATATTGTACCTTTGAAGAAGACGTAAAGGGAGAGAATTAGGAATGTATCATTTATCATTGTTGTTACCAGACTTTCATGATTCGTTATACAAAATAAATCTTGTTGTATTTAGATATCTACTTGTTTAAATATATTTTTAATCATTGGGCATAGAACCATGAGATTATATAGCTGAAAAAAACAAGGGAAACATTCAAATGACTGAGAGGATACCTAATTCGTGTACCAATAATCTCCAAGAAATCTTAAGAGTTTTCTTCTACTAAACTCAAACTTCCCCATCTGCCATTTTCAACACACACATTTGCTGTTTTTTCCAAGTGTTGAACATGTGGAGGGTACCTAGCTTTTTTAATCTGAAACAAGATTGTCCTTACTTATTGAACTTCAAGGAATACATATTGAAGTTGTCAGCCTATGCTTTATTAGCATGGAGTGTGCAGATATGGGTTGTTCACTTCCAGTCTTTACATATATGCCAAAACCATCAAATTGAGGGGGGCCTCGGTGGCCAAGTGGTCTATGTAGTTTGTCATGACTATTAATGATCACTAGCCTGTCAACACTGGGGTTGTTAGTTCGAATCTCACCTGTGGCGGGGTGTGTTCGACTCCGATCTATATTGACCAGGATTGCCCATTCTCCTACCGAAGGTCAGTGGTTCTCTCCGGGTACTCCAGCTTCCTCCAACAATAAAAACTGGCCACCACAAAATAGCCAAATGTGCTGAAAACTGCATAAAACCCCAACTAAACAAACAAATAACAATCATACTAAGTATCAAGTATATGATATTCATGATTAATTTATTGCGGGACAAAAAAATCATACCAATCATCTGTATAAAAATTACAAAATAAATTTATTTACAATATCAAACTTCAATTGCTGCATCAGTTATCACAGATGGTAAAATATTGCTATGTTTAAGACAGCATACTTTGACTTGAATACATTAACACATATCTGGAAGTGATTATTACAATACACACATGTATAATGACAATGTGAACATTATTTGATAGGATTGTCTTAAATCATAAAATCAAACTTAACATATATAACAATGCTTCATAACCTTGGAAGTTACTTAAGATCTTTTCACACTAAGGGCTATGAAAGTTTGTGTAATTTTGTGAAAAATGGCTATTTCTCCAAAGACTTGAAGACTGCCGATTTCTAGTAAACTCTGACGAGACAGCATTAAACCGTTTAAGAGAGTATCATTTCTGTTGTTGTTTTTTGTTTAAAATAGAGCAACAGTATCTGAGCAGCAGCCATGAGAGGCTTATGTAGTTTTACAGGCACATTCTGACCCTGCTATCTAAATATGTACGGTCCTACCAATTCTTGCAGTTCTAGAAAGATTTCATCTTGTTGGTATTCATCCTGTATTGGCTCTTAGGGAGCAACCATTTGATTTTTTATAGGGGGGAGGCTAGGATCAAATGTTTGTTTTATGCACCAGAGTGTTGGGATAGATTAAGGGGGGGGTACCCATAAAACTGACCCAACCACTGTTCAGTGTCTGTTTCAAGTAAGACTATTCTGCCTCTTTTGTGTTTTGTGCTCTTTTATGTTATTTTTTTTATCCTGGTTTCTGTCTGTTGGGTGGGGATTGATTGATAGGTATGTCATTGGTGACCTTTCCTATTATGCATTTGGTTGTTTATTCAGATAAATATGCCAAAACCTAAAGAATAATTTACAGTATTCCATATAAATATGCCAACAATTTTTCACAAAACTTAATAAACTTTAAAATACATGTATTACTTAACAAATACACTGAGAAATCCTCTGGTACAAAACTGAGGGACAATCTTAAGCTCAATTAAATTCAGATATAAAGTATTTACTGGTAAATACAGTCAAACCTGCTTTAAAGGGCACCTCTATGTAGCAAATCACTGTCTATCAAGGGCACAGTGAAAAAGTCCCATTTATGAACAAAGCATGTGCAATGTAAAATTAACCTCTGTATAAAGGGCACCTGTTCATACTGTTTTTTGGTCCATTTGTGCCCTTTTTAGACAGGTTTGACTGTATTAGTAAGCTCCCAAAGGGACCTATTATGGTAGAAGGGTCAATTTGTGTTACTGTACTGACAAGATTATTTTCTTCAATCGGAAGTTTAGCCTAATTTCCAGTTTTGCGCAAAGACGCTATTACTAAAAGACGGAACAGAAGCGGAAGATTTCCTGATATAACCTTCTTAAAAAACTTCGGGAGCTCATCAGGTAATGCCTGCCTCATATTATTAAGAATGATATCCAACTGATCATGATATTGATGCAGAGTACCAAGAACAGGAATATTGTACAATTATATAATTCAAAAACAGAAATAAAAATGTACATATAGTGTACATACATGTATGGTACATGTTAATACAGTATACATCATAAAAATATACATGTATAACAATTGCATTGATAACAATATAACTTAACATTTTTATAACAAGAATATCACAGTCAATCACACTTGTGGAATCTCAGTACTGGTTTAATAGGAAGGCAATTTAAAAAAAAAAAAAAAAAAACAATTTTTTAAATTCATGGATACTAATTTTGGTGGATTAGGTAATAGTTGATATTTGAGGATAATTAATTTTGTGGTTTCATCATTTACTTGTATTAAAATAAATAAATGATTCTATTTTGTCCACTATTTAAATTTGTGGGTTCCCATAACTCACAAAAAGTAAATTGGTATCCTGCGAATATTAGTGAATTCATAATAATACGTTCAGACACTAGCAATAGAAAATATCGGATATTGTTATAAATTTATAATACAAATAGTTAAAAAATTTAAAGGAGAAAATTTTGTAATTTATATAATCAGAAAAATAATGCAATGACAGATTCAGTATGGCAAGAAATAATTCAGAAAACTATTTCTGGAATTCAGACAATAAGAAAAGATTATTCGTGTGAATTTTACTATATCCTATATACCAATTTTCATTTCATTCAGCTGAGTAATAAGGAAGGAGAGAAGAGTGGGGAATATAAATATGAAAGTTAACATACTGACAAATGAAAAGAGCTCATGTCCCAGTTAACAATAGCAATGAACTGGAAGTACATCTGTTCTAACACTGGATCAATTTCCATGTATAACTAACAATTGTTTTTAAATGACAAGATGTATACTGGATAGGGTCATATGCTGGTTCCAAGAAGAAAAAATTGTGGAAAAATTAAAGATTTGAACATTCTTCCTACATGTATAAGAGGACAAGGTGCATACAACACATCATAAATATAAAGTCCAAAAACCATTATTATGTAAGAACCCATGTACTAGAACATCCTACCCACATCTACCTCTGCACCTATTAAACAATCTTTTATGATTATCTAAAAAACAAAGTCTAAGGAGCTGAAATGAAAGCTGTATACTAAAAACAATCAAAAGGCCAGAATTCTAGATAAATTCAATCATATCCATATAAGAGGACCCTACATATATATCTAACAAGAAGATGTACATTATACAATGTGGCAATAATGCACAAAATTTGTTTACGGGTGTATAAAAATTAGCACCGACAAACATGAATTATTTGGCAGTAAAATTAAGTTACAGTTATAAAAGTTATACAGGATATCACTCAAATTGTGATTTTCAGGTGACAGACACGATTCAAAACAATCATAGTATACATAATGGTTTAACTACAAAATGATAAATGTTTTTTTATTGAAACCATATTCTTTATGGTAAAGGTTAAAATCAAGGTCCTGTTTCACAAACATTCACATGACCATGATAAGTCATAAGTGTGATCTGGTTTCTGGTCTTTAGCTTCATCATTCTATTGATGTCATGGAACCAGTCTTGATCATAGTCGTACAAATGTTTGTGAAATGGGTACCTGCTAAATAATTACAGTAGAACTGTACGCTTAGAATCAGTCAAAATAATAAATATATTTCATACATTTAACAAAATATAAAAAAAACATATTTAACAAGACAAAATGTTAAAATATTCCTTAATGAAAGATACCTTATTTGATAATGAAAATAAAAATTAAAATCTGAAAAAGAACCACTTCTTTTTGGCTGTTCTTCAATTTTCTGGACTACACACTTCAGACATTTACTCATTCTTTTTCATTTTGCTTGTGTAATGCTGTAATGTTAAATACCCCCACAATACGACAGATCCTAAGTACATCCAATACACAGCTGATGTAAAGGTCAAGGTCTTTCCTATCAAAGGATTTCTCATTTCACACACAACTACAAAACAGATGCAGCGTAGGAATTCCATCATTGTGCCCATCTCTCTGAAAGAATTTTTTTTATACTTTATTAAATGAATATGTTATTTAATGTGAAATCATGACAGTTTTTGCATGAAACTTGCACATTTTCATTCAAATTTGGAAACTAGCGGCTCTCTGATTTTTTCCTCTCACAAGGACCAATGCTTTGAAGTTTGACTGGGACTGGCTCAGTGGTTTCAGATGCAAGAAGTCTAATTGTAATGCAATACTGATTGTAAAGTCGATTCTGATTGGACAACATTGAAAATCTCATGGCAACAAATGCACAATTGATGCCATGAAATTATTTCGCAAGCGCAGACATTTTGAAAATTTCCTCTAAAAGCGATATTTTGACATCTGCATTACAATGGAGATATCAGTATTGTATTTCATTATTTGATGGCATCAACTGATGATTTGATGGTTGGAAATATCCGTTTACTGACTCCGCTAACATTTCGCCAGTAAACTCAATTTCTGACCATCAAATCATTCCATTG
The DNA here is from genome assembly GCA_028015205.1 of Mytilisepta virgata. NCBI lineage: Eukaryota > Metazoa > Mollusca > Bivalvia > Mytilida > Mytilidae > Mytilisepta > Mytilisepta virgata. The sequence continues at coordinate 343,419 of JAPWFG010000015.1, forward strand.
ATGCTGTCAATTAACAAAATACAATACAGTTATCTCCTGAGTCATCAGACTGAAATTTTACAAAGATTACCAGCCAAGGACCAATGGTTTCAGATAAGTTGTTTGAATAAATTTTCCCATATAAAACTACCGGTATAAGTTCTACTTTGGTGGCCATATATCTTTGAAAGGAGACTATGTGTACCTAGGAACTCTTCAACCAGAGTTAAAATCTCAATTGGTCCAGTAGTTCAGAAAGGATTTTTTGGGTTGACCTATCTACTTTTTAGTGACAGCTACCATATTGGTTGGAGGTCTTGGTACCATTTAACTAAAAGTGCTAAGAGTCACAACCGATCGTAAATCCTTTGAATAAATATATATACAAGTCATGACTGATCTTAACTCTTACGACCTTTAGTGAATCAATACCCTTGATATAATTTTGAAAGGGGTTATGAGCTTAACTGATAAGTGATTATTAGTGTTGTTCAGTGATGAGTTACAGATTTTTTTTGCATTTGAATTTCAAGATTAGTTATGCTGTACAAAAATTACACTAACAAAAGGAATATAATTTCAAAATATAAGCAATTTGTTTGCTGTTCAGAATTATCAGGTATCATTCTACTAAAAAAAGAAATGAGAAGTGAAATGTGATTCAGAAAATGTGATAGTAAATTGCTGAATTTATATGTTTTGCCTGTTCATTTACAATTGTATGAACAGAGCTCATGTCTAGTTCATTTTTCCATATCCACTTCATTAAATGGACAATGCATTACAGAACTCCATCAAACTGCTTTGAAAAGTAGATTCTAATAAAACAGACTTAGGAATTTTTCTTTTTATTTTGGGCAGGATTTTTATTTTATTTTTTTGCAAGGTTTGGTGTATATTAATAACTAAGCATCACATTTTGTTTTAGAGATTAAAAATGTACCATGTGATGTGATGAGGCTCTTTTCATGTGATCCTTGCATTGCAGTCTTTTTTAGTGTGTCTAAAACAGTAGTTGCATAGAGAAAAAACATCTCTGAAAGATTGATGAACTTGAAATAATTTCGTATTTTCTTACCTCCCATCAAAGAGAGCTCCAAATATTTCAAGACAGTAAATAATGTAAAGAATGTAACACACAACACTAAAAACATTTATACTCTGAAAATAAACAATGTATACAAAAATATAAGTCCCTCTTTTTTATAATCATAATATGCTTAACACACAAGATTATATCTTTCTGTGTTTCCTATAAATTTTACATGATCTACAGTAGAAAACTGTCATTTTAGCAATTTTTTTTGTTTTTTTTTAAACAATTTTCTTCCTCTGCTTGTTAAGAAAGATACTTCCATGGACTAAATTGGCTTAATTTAAGTTTGTTATATATTTTGCTTTTTATGATACAGGAATATTCATAATTTTATTTGTAGTTTGATTTTATTGTCATGTTTAATATTGCAGAAAATGATTATTTTGAACCGTGTGGTGATTTTAAAAAAAATAATTAAAATATTTGTTGATGATTATCCGTTTTTATTATATATCAATAATTTCTACTTGGTTAAAAGAATTTTTAAAACCACAAAAAGTGTAAGTACTACTTATATTGTCATCAAAATTTGACTTCATAAACTTCATATCCTAATTTATTTTTGGAAATGAGGGATCTTAGGAAGAGAAAATCTAATTCAAAACTTGAATTAAAATATCAAAACTCTGTTACAATAATTGGTTTTACCCTCTTTTAATTCTGAACATGCACTTTGACAAACATTTTGTACAAGAAAAACAATAATTATTATTTTGTTGTGGTTTTGGCCAAATTTCAAGCAAATTTTACAGAGTTATCTCCCTTATTCAATGCAAATTCCCATAGGAAATTTCTTTCAGCTGCAATTAGTTTGAGGTAAGGGTCCATTTTTGCTAGATTGACTGGACTATAATACACCTTTAATAAATATACATGTGGAATACCTAGCATGGTTGGCACAGTTTTATAGAACCAATGTTTTGTCCTGTAAAGGCACATGTAACGACACACAATTCAATCATTAATGGAAATTTAATGTAATGGTCAATGCCACTTACACAGGGGTTGTGACAAAAATTTGTTATAAAAACATTAAAAATAGCATGATGCAACATATACATTTGTACAGGATTATACACGTGAGTTTTAATAAGGAACCAATATTATCTGTTAAAGTTTACCTGATCCCTATGTGCAAGAGCATCATATCCTACTATAAGTAAACCAAAATGTAGCCATATATAAATATTCATCCACGTTGGTAAACAATGACCTTCAAATTTTTGGATTGGCGCTTTTACCTGTGAAAAATTAAGGTATAATTTTAATTCTTTATAAAATACACAGAGGAATATCAACCTATGGAACAATAAAAAGTTTAATAGGTTCTTGCATGAGTTCAAAGTAAAGACAGTAAAATCTTCAAGTTTTTAAAAATTCTTGAGGGGAGCACAGTGGAAAGAGGGGAAAGATGCTGAGTTTTAAAAACGAGTTGAAGATTTTCAAGTTCCTCCATTTTGAATGAGGACAAGTACCTATTTCTTCCGTAGATCCTCAATTTTTAGATTTTCTGTACCTAGGTAATTTATTGAGCATATTCAACAAAGTTAAATAACGTTACGCCTGATCGGTCAAAAGGTATGACAAAAGAATTCAGATTGGATGTCACAACAGTGGAAGATCAATGCACATACAATGACCTTCCATGGGTTACCTCCCACTGAAAACAGTCATTTATGGAAGAATGTATGATCTAATGATTACAAATAGTTTAATAATGTGTAAAAATATGAAAGCATTTAGTCTTTGTCCTCTCCTCAAACATGATTGCCTACTTCAGTCAAATCAGTGTCATTTACTTATTTAATACAATGTTTTTTATTTTGTTTATTTGGGGTTAAATGCTGTTTTCAGCACATTTTGGCCATTTCGCGGCAGCCAGTTTTTATTGGTGGAGGAAGCTGGAGTACCCGGAGAGAACCACCGACCTTCAGTAGGAAAATTGGCAATCCTTGTCAATTAAGATCGGAGTCGAACACACCCCGCCACAGGTGAGATTCGAACTCGCAACCTCAGCGTTGACAGGCTAGTGATCATTAGTAGTCATGACGAACTACATAGACCACTCGGCCACCGAGGCCCCTGTAAAAATATGAAAGCATTTCGTCTTTGTCCTCTCCTCAAACATGATTGCCTACAAATCAGTCTCATTTACTTATTAAATACAATGTTTTTTTATGTCCAGTTGCAATTATTATATGCATGTCAGGACGAGAACATGTTGATGTGATATAAATATGAGCATTCTTTTGTACTAGACAGACACATTGAGCTGGATTTTTAACTTGCTACCTCATGAGGTTCCTTTTTAAACATTTTATCTTCATTTGCTATATTAAGTAACTGGAAGACTTAACTGCGTATTTGAGTAAAATTAATCTCCAATAAAACCTTTTTTTGCAGATTCTATTCGGCCTTAATTATTATTTATTGTGAAACAGACCTCCGGTATATCTTCTGGTAATCCAAGTCTTGGTTTCCCTGGTGACCAGCCTGGTCCTTTAAAAATCACTGACAGCTTGTTCCCAAAGCCTGGAGTTTCCATAAACATCTTAAACATGTACTGAAGATGGCATATCTGAAATAAATACACTGAGTTTTATTATAGTCTAACAGAAGAGATCGGATATGGTTTGTATAGTCATGATGCATAAGTCCTGAGAGCAAAGGAAAAGTCCAAAAGGGGAAGAATTATCTAGTTCCTAACTGCAAGCAAAATCCTATGATTCCTGGCATGGTAATGAGAAAAACTACTTGCTCAATGTCATCAATGCCATATTTACTATATATAATTATTAATAGATTACACCTGCAAAAAGACAGGCACGAAGTTATAATATCTATTTTTAATAACCTTTTCGACCCGTTTGTTTTTAACCTGAATGTACAGCCATTTTTATGGCAGACAAAAAATACCCCAAAACAGATCTTCAAAATCGGTAATGACAGATTTCACTGTGTGTTGATCATTTATGTTATAAAAGCATATTCATGGATCATTTACACAAAAGAGAAGGGACACACAAATTCGTGTTTCTTTAATTAGTAATATGGATAGGTGCTGATATGACTCTGCACTGGTTCAGATTTAACCAGGTACTGATTTAACCAGTCACAAAATGACCAGTAAATTAATTGAGTAAATTAATACACTACCCTTATGCAAAAAGTTACATTTATGGGCTTAAATGAAAGCTTAGAGTATTTGTTTTAAAGAAATAACTGCCAATTTCCACCCATGAGTACGAATTTATGGTACAGGAAGTAATAACATGACTAATGTCCATCCCTTTTCTCAGTTTGTCTCCAAAATTAAACACATGGTGATCAGAGAAACTTTGCTTTCAGACTTGAGTCATTTTGCAAAAAAAATAAACGATCATTTACCATATTTGTAGCTGTTTTAAAATCTGCTATTCCTGTGCTTTGCAATGTCTTATTCAGAACTTTACACCTATACGTTCAGGCTGACAGTTTGAAATTTGGCCAAAACTTACAGGAATATGTTAATGACCTACATGTACAGTTTATTATCTCCATTATGTGTCTTCGTTAAGGGAAATAACTGTCTAATATTTCTTTATTGTTTTTTTTTATCTTCTATGTGATATTTTTCAGTATCTAGCTACTCATCTGATATGGAAATTATCTATGATTCTATTTTCACATCATGACATCACAGTAAAAAAATAAGTTAATAATTATCTGGGTATGCTACAAAAGAATTCATTTATCTGAGGGTTGATTTAACACTGCAGAGCGCCAGAGTAGTCAAAGGGGGGGAGGGGAGGTAAGTGTGTCTATACCAAGTCAAATATTACTTATTTGTATAATATTAAAATATTTTCGTCAGATAAACTTAAAAACTATGTAATTCTATTTAAAACCTCTTTTTTAAGAAAGCTGTTACTTAACAGATATTCAAATCAATGAAAATTTTGATATAAAAAACTGTAGTGACAGTTGTACACATGATGTAAATCTGGTGACATTCTGTTTCAAAACTATCTATTTTTCATTAAAACATTAATATTTTGTATCAATAGAAGCACAAGCATCACTCACTCAGAAGATACAGTATACAGAAAACTATGAAAAGACTAATGGTTTTAGCAGTTTTAATTGCTGTTCTGTTTGTTGTATCTATGGATGGTATGAGTAAGTAACACTGACTGTTTATTAGAAAAACTCAGCCGCAGAGTACTGCGTAACAGGAGTACATAAATACATATATAAATATAAAGTACATACATATAAACACAAAATATCACACATAAAGTTATCAAGACAATATTTTCACAATATTATTGCATACAAATAGCATATCTAATTAAACATCTTTTGCAGTTTTTGAATGAATATCGACACATTTATTAATACCTTTATATTGCAGAATTTTATCATGCCATACATTTTTTCTCTACTTGGATACCTCGTATAATATGATGGTATAAACTTTCTTCTTAAGTCTAAAACTACATTATTATTACACTCACAAAAATAATGATATTCGTCCCCAAGACCAATTCCACAAATTCTACATATTCTATCTTCCCTTGGGACATTCCTCCACCTCCCCGTTTCAATGGGAAACTTTATATTACATACCCTTAATCTACAAATATTTATCCGGTAACTCAACTTTAATTTTAAAAGATAAGGCTCCAATTGAAATTCATGTTTAAAATTAGAATAATATTCACCTCTAGACGAGTTGTTCATATCAGTAAACCATTTTTGAATAAACTGGTCTTGAAGACGCTGCTTAACGTTAATTTTCAAAAAATTACCATTAACATTCTCTTGGATATTCCATATTTCGCTGAGTCCACAGTTATCAAATATAGATTTTAAATAGTTAGTCCATTTAAAATTATATTCACCATGTTCACACATGTAGAGTAATAATTTGTATAATTTGCCAGACAGTTTATTTTCACTAGAAGCTAATTTATGCCAAAATCCAACCATTTTCAGTTTGATCTGCAGTTCAAGTGGAAATCTCCCAAGTTCCCCATAAACCATAAAGTTTGGTGTAGATGATCTAACACCCAGTATACGTTTGCAGAACTGAAGATGTAATTTTTCAACATTAGCCTTATTTTCAAACCCCCAAATTTCCGAAGAGTATGTCAAAATAGGAACAACCAATACATCAAACAATTTTAATTGCAGATCAATCGGAATGGAAATATTTTGAATCTTTTTATATAGTGCATAAAGAGCTTTCTGAGCTTGATCAACCAATTTTTTCCGTGCTTGGACAAAATTTCCATTGTAATTAAATAAAAGACCCAAGTAAACATAGGAGTCTTTTATTTCTATATTTTGATTACACAATTTAAAAGAAACATGTTGTTGTGATTTCCTTTTAGAGAAGATAACAACCTTTGTTTTTGTTACATTTACACTCAATTTCCAATCAGTACAATATTTTTCAAAGACAGAAAGTGCCTTTTGTAACTCTGGTGCCGACTCCGCAAAAATGACAGTATCGTCGGCATATAAAAGAATAAACAACTTTATGTACATATTAAGGTTATCCATAACCTTTTCACTCAACATTTTTAAACCATCCACAGAGTTTTCAGACAAATATTCTTCCAAGTCATTAAGGTATAAGGCAAAGAGAAAGGGAGATAACTTTTCTCCCTGCCTTACACCAATTTCACAAGGAAAAAATTCAGTTATTAATTCCCCATTCTTAACACAAGACTTAATATCAGTGTACATATTCAATATAACATTAAACATTTTCCCACCAATATTATTTTTTACAAGTTTTCTCCAAAGTCCCACCCTCCACACAGTGTCAAATGCCTTTCTAAAGTCTACGAAGGCACAAAATAATTTTTTACCCGAATTCATATATAATGAAATTAACGCATGCATGACGAACATACTATCCTGAACAGAATAACCCTTTCGAAATCCACCCTGAGCATCAGTAATAATCCCAATCTCATCTGACAATTTATTAAGTCTCGAATTAAGAATAGAGGTAAACACTTTTCCCAGATTTGACGTAAGACAAATTGCACGGTAATTATCTAAATTGTTTGGATCTCCCTTGTTTTTGTATAATGGTTTTATTATCCCTGTTAACCAAGAGTTTGGAATAATCCCTGAATTAAACACCAGATTAAAAAGTTTCATATAAATAGGCAGGAATTGATGTACCGTGCTTTTTATATATTCATTAACTACTTCATCGTCCCCGGGAGCTTTACCATTGCATAAATTTTTCACTGCTAACAAAATTTCGTCTTCTGAGATTTCCCTATCTAACATATCAATAATATCGTTATTCTCTATATTGTCTAATAAATCTTCAATATTGTCTTCCTCTGCGTCATCGCTCTTATTTAGCGATTTAAAATATTCATACAACTGTTCAACTGTAATATTTACATCATTCTGAGACCCCCCTTTATCTAATCGTTTCAGAATTTTCCAAAATTTCTTAGAATCTTTTTTCGACAAATCCCGTAAATCAGATTCTAGTTTATGTTGAAAATTTCTGAAACTTTTATTTAGTTCAGCCTTATATGCCTTCCCTGAAATCTTCATAGCATCCCGGTTTTCTTTATTTTTTATAAAGCTATACCTATTCTTTGCCCTGTGAAATACTTTTCGTTTTTCTTTACATGCTGCATTGAACCAAACTTGACCCGAAGATTTTCTTTTTATAGCTGAACTTCTACGAAAAGTAAATACTTTCTCAGCGGTGCTTTTAAAAAGATCGCAAATTTTGTCAACAGCACTATTTATGCGTATTTTTGCGTCATCACCTTGACCTGGATTAAATTCCCCAGACAACAATGACGATATTTGATCTAATTGTGTGACGTCACTGAATATTGACTCGATAAACTGGTTTGCCCTATCTGGACACCACTGCACATGCGTGGTTGGATTACTACAATTATCATTGGAATGCGTAGTAAAAATGATCGCCGAAGCATGAACACAAAAATACAAGCCACAATGAACGTCTGAAAACAAGGGATTAAAATCAAGTATATTGAATTCTTTTATCAAAGGGAATATTTTAGACGACAAAAGTAAATAATCAACTAAGGACACATTATTACATGTAGTTAAACCTTTCATATAATCATTTCCAGGTAATCTACTATTACCTATATATAAATTGTTGCGTTTACAAAAATCTATAAGTTTATACCCATAATTATTGGGCGCTGAGTTATCCCTTGAAGACCGCTTTAAAGGTACACTGTTTTCTAATAATTTCTGAAAATCATAGAGATACAACATGAGTAAGTAACTGCTTATATACTGTAAATTCAGAAATTATTGCGTGCATTTATTATTGCGATTTTGTCATTTTAGACCAAATGCGATTTTTAATTTTTGTGATATTAAGAAAAATTCTGATTCATTTAAATAAAAAAATCTAAAATGCGAGTTAAAATAATTGTGATTACAACCCTGACGCATTTTTCGCAAAAAAAAAAAAACAGTATTACAGTACCGGTATTTGTTTTGTTTGTCACAAATCATATATTTGATTTCGATGACAATAAAGTATTTGATTTGATTTGATTTGTGTATTAAAGAGGCTTATTTATAGCCCATTTCGGCTCATTGCTGAAGATGAGGCACCAATCTAATTAAAAACCTATCTCTCATCGCTCCCATTTTCTGATATGTCACTTGGGAGATCTAACGAAACCCGCTTTGAGGTCACATGTGTGTGACCTCGTTGGTGTGTCCTGTTCGACCAATGAAATTGCGGCTTCGGCGATCTTGGAAGTTGATCGTGTGGTAAAGGGATATAACTCATTTTATTAACGAAGAAATCGTCAGTCCCCAGAATTCATTCGGATCTTCCTTAACGATTAGATCTAAAGGAAAACTTTTTTGATTGGCTTATTGATAGGAAGTCAACTCATTTGCATATCATTATAAATTCATAACTTCCAGTTCACTCACATGTGACCTCAAAGCGGGTTTCGTTAGATCTCCCACGCGACATATCAGAAAACGAGAGCGATTAGAGGTCGGTTTTTAATTAGATTGATGAGGCACAGCCCATAGTATTTGTCAATAATTATGTATTATCTTAAATTGTTATTATAGTTGTAGAAGCCATAAGTGTTTTTTTTTTAAAATAAATTCTGTGGCACAAAGCCATTCACTTTATACTGGGAATTTAATCTATTTCAATTACACATTTAATCCTAATTTTAATGCTTAATTATGAATAGTCTGGTAAAATTTGGTACAAAATTGTTACATGTTTACTTAAAAACTCCACAGATATAATTTTAAAACATATTTCAATGAACTGTTAGGTAAGATTTATGAACAGAATTGTTAAAAGCTTATAATATTCATTATTAATTATCTCAAATACTGACCCCAAGTCTGATGAAGTGGGTCTCTGCATGAAATCAAGAATTTCTTTTATTAGCATATTCCTCCTAATTACATAGATAGGTATACTTTTAAAGGGAAGCTCTAGTATATGCAGATTTTAATCTGTATGTTTGTCTACAAGTGCTATAATGTTAAATTATACCTAAGAAGTTCATCTAATTCATTTGAATTGATTGTGCTGTTTATGCTGCAATAAACAGCATGATAAATGTTTATTGTAACATATTCATAAAGGCAAAAAGCCAAAGCTGATAATTTGAGATAATCAACCTTTAATTGAAATGAATCAACTCAGTATGTTTCACAACTTTTAGGGTTTGCATTTATAAATACAGTAAAAATTCATTAAACAAATAAAAATGTCTTGAATTTGCATAAATATCTGATTGACTACAAAGTTTGATGAAAATATAGGAATTATCTTTCTGATCTAAATTTATGTTTTAGTTCTTTGTTGCAATATTTTTTGTGCTGGGATATAAAAATACATTTTTGTGCAAATTATGACTTGTTAAGGCACATTAAAGGATAAACAAATCCTTTGGCACTTGCACTTGCTCAAATTCAATTCAATCAAAACAAGATGTATTGTGCACCATTGCTCACTAGTATTACCCCCACTTTTCAATAAGATAAAAAAAATAAACGAAGTCTTCAAACAGGAAGTTGTTGTCGCCTTGGTATGAAAACGTATCCCATGATAGAAGGGTTGTGACAAAATACGGACAGATGAATGGACGAATGCACAGAGGGAACCACAAGGGTAAAACAGTATACCCAGGAGGTATAATTAATTCAAAAATGACATTTTTCTGAATAGAGGTTTTGGTTCAAATATTCCAACGAATTTATTATTTGAAATTTATCACTTAACACAGAGCTCAAAATTATCTGAACCTAACTAGTCTTTGATTTTTATTTACACCTCCTAATTACCATAATTAATTTGCTGGTACATATTTACATTTATTATTATAAGGTATAAGTGGAAATGGCCAGAACAACAAGTTTGCACCACCAGACAAAGCGAAGCCAGACAAAATATCTGCTAGTTCAGCTCGTGGACCAGATAAAGACAAACCCAAAGCAGGATAATCCACATTGATATCTAAAATTTCAATAAAACTTTGTTACATACTGCAGATTTTTTTCTATTGATTATCACTTCAACTAAGGCCCAAAAAAATATATGGATGTTTACTGTTACCCGACTGACCCTAATTTGAGCGCTGACCCTAAGCCATTTTATTTCCATCGTAAAGTGAACAATTAACTGAACTTGTGTCAAAAGTGAAGTTAGAATTGCAAATAAATTTAATCATTTGCCTGATATGTCCCAATCTTCACAATTGTGAATATGACAGCCATTTTATGGAAACTCGCAACTTGTGTGATGAAATAAAATCTTTCCCACCATTTTTTTTACAACCAATAACCAAGGTAAATAATCCAATCATTTAATAAAAAACAGGTAAACGCTGCTCATGGACAACTCGGACCACAGCTAGACGGACCGCACAACTCGAAATCATGTCCATGGAAAATAAATATGATAATACCGACCTACCTACCCTATTTTTTTGGATGATTTAACCCTTAACAGAAATTTTTTTTGGCCTAATATTACAAAATAAATAGAAAATTGAACTAGAGCTCACAAAATGATACCCAAAGTTAAATGTTGCTCGACTTGAATTATATCCCTTTAAAATATTTTGTACAAGAATTATTTTGCTTCCTGCACTGTCTTTGTATGAGCTTTAAAAGAATTTCATTACATTGTTTAGGAGGAGTTCGGCAGACAGACAAGATTCATAATTATATACAGTAGTTGGCCATAATTATTTAATCACTTTTGTGAAGTGATTTCTCTATCAATTTTACTGAAATTTTCACCATGATATAGAGAAAAACTAGAAATTTTATTCTTTATTTGTTTTTACAGATCTGAAATCTTTTAACAAAGTTACAGCGGTTTAATTACGTATAAAAATTATGAGGTCACATTTTTCCTATATATTAATAATTAACCAAATTTATGACTCCAAAATTTTTATTTGTAATTAAATTATTGTAGTTCTTAAACACTATAAAACTATTTACATATAAACAATTAATCTTCAAATATTTCTCAGTCTTTTGTTGAAAATTTCATAAAAATCGGATGAGAAACAACATCACAATAATTTTTGGCAAAAATGTGAATTTGTATAGAAATCAATGGGTATTATATGAAGTGATGATATAATTATGTTTGTTTGTTTGTTTAGTTGGGGTTTTATGTCGTTTTAAGCACATTTGGCTATTTCACGGCGGCCAGTTTTTATTAGTTGAGGAAGCCAGAGTACCCGGAGAGAACCGAGACCTTCGATAGGAAAATTGGCAATCCTTGTCAATTAAGATCGGAGTCGAACACTCTCACAGGTAAGATTCGAACTCACAACCTCAGCGTTGACAGACTAGTGATCATTAGTAGTCATGACAAACTACCTAGACCACTCGGCCACCAATGCCCCTGAAATAATTCTGGCCAACTACAATACATGTATATATCCTAAACTTTGTTTGTGGAGGTGGAACTGTGGTATAATAAACACACAACATACATCATTAAGTATATCTTTAGTTTCAGTTATTAATGTGTAATCCCATATTTAGTCCTTATAAAAAAGACAAATATACTTAAGGAGCAATCGTAATCCATTGGACAGACAACAAATAACCACAGAAAACCAAAAAACAATGAACAACACGAACTCCTATAAAAACCAGGAGTGAACCCAGGTGCTCGGAAGGGTAAGCAGTTCCTGCTCTGTATACCGCAAATAAAAACAAGACAATAAAAAGTTGTACATCTATGTACATATACCTTAAATACAAAACCAGAATCATCATAACAAACCTGAATGTATCTTTATTTAATCATACTAAGGTGATCTGAAGAATCAGTTATCACTGGGGTTTTAAATTTGTTGATATATCCATGAAATCCTTGAAATTTGATGTACCACAAACAATAAGTGTTTCAAAGTAATCTGTCTCTTACGGTATGTAGATAAATGTGAAATTTTAATTAAATCGTTGCCTTATTTACTAATGCCTACATACCCGTGCCTACAGAGTTGTCTACCTTACCTGAGAAAATATATATATTTAACAAAATATAATGAATCTGCCGTAACATACCCGTGCCTACAGAGTTGTCTACCTTACCTGAGAAAATATATATATTTAATAAAATATAATGAATCTGCCGTAACAAAAAATAATACAATTTTTGTTTCTGTAGACCTGCTCACATCTCAAATTTTTTCTGTAGAGTGTATCTCGATTCAGTTGTTCTTAGAGGTTATATCCCTTGATTTAAACAGTGAATTTAGAAAAATTGTCCCACAAATATAAAGTTATATAATCAGTTTCAGATACAGGATTTTATATTAGAGGGGTAGCAGCATTAAAGCAAGTCAAGGGAGTTGGATTCTGGCTGCACCCCATCTGAATCTGCCCATGATTTTCAGTTGTACATATATCAAAAAAACAGAATTAGCATTTTTGCAGTAGTGCTATTTTGATAAATTTTAGAGAATCTATAAACAGAGAACTGTTTACCTTACCTGTGAATATATTGGTCCCCAGGAATATAATGGGTGTACTACTAGTCCATGTATTACCTGTGAATGTATGGGTCCCCAGCAATCTAATAGGTGCACTAGTCCATGTATTACCTGTGAATGTATGGGTCCCCAGCAATCTAATAGGTGCACTAGTCCATGTATTACCTGTGAATGTATGGGTCCCCAGCAATCTAATAGGTGCACTAGTCCATGTATTACGTGTGAATGTATGGGTCCCCAGCAATCTAATAGGTGCACTAGTCCATGTATTACCTGTGAATGTATGGGTCCCCAGCAATCTAATAGGTGCACTAGTCCATGTATTACCTGTGAATGTATGGGTCCCCAGCAATCTAATAGGTGCACAAGTCCATATATTACCTGTGAATGTATGGGTCCCCAGCAATCTAATAGGTGCACTAGTCCATGTATTACCTGTGAATGTATGGGTCCCCAGCAATCTAATAGGTGCACTAGTCCATGTATTACCTGTGAATGTATGGGTCCCCAGCAATCTAATAGGTTCACTAGTCCATATATTACCTGTGAATGTATGGGTCCCCAACAATCTAATAGGTGCACTAGTCCATATATTACCTGTGAATGTATGGGTCCCCAGCAATCTAATAGGTGCACAAGTCCATATATTACCTGTGAATGTATGGGTCCCCAGCAATCTAATAGGTGCACTAGTCCATGTATTACCTGTGAATGTATGGGTCCCCAGCAATCTAATAGGTGCACAAGTCCATATATTACCTGTGAATGTATGGGTCCCCAGCAATCTAATAGGTGCACTAGTCCATGTATTACCTGTGAATGTATGGGTCCCCAGCAATCTAATAGGTGCACTAGTCCATATATTACCTGTGAATGTATGGGTCCCCAGCAATCTAATAGGTGCACTAGTCCATGTATTACCTGTGAATGTATGGGTCCCCAGCAATCTAATAGGTGCACTAGTCCATATATTACCTGTGAATGTATGGGTCCCCAGCAATCTAATAGGTGCACTAGTCCATGTATTACCTGTGAATGTATGGGTCCCCAGCAATCTAATAGGTGCACTAGTCCATATATTACCTGTGAATGTATGGGTCCCCAGCAATCTAATAGGTGCACAAGTCCATATATTACCTGTGAATGTATGGGTCCCCAGCAATCTAATAGGTGCACTAGTCCATGTATTACCTGTGAATGTATGGGTCCCCAGCAATCTAATAGGTGCACTAGTCCATATATTACCTGTGAATGTATGGGTCCCCAACAATCTAATAGGTGCACTAGTCCATGTATTACCTGTGAATGTATGGGTCCCCAGCAATCTAATAGATGGGACATTCACAGGTATACATCTGAATCTGCCCATGATTTTCAGTTGTACATATATCAAAAAAACAGAATTAGCATTTTTGCAGTAGTGCTATTTTGATAAATTTTAGAGAATCTATAAACAGAGAACTGTTTACCTTACCTGTGAATATATTGGTCCCCAGGAATATAATGGGTGTACTACTAGTCCATGTATTACCTGTGAATGTATGGGTCCCCAGCAATCTAATAGGTGCACTAGTCCATGTATTACCTGTGAATGTATGGGTCCCCAGCAATCTAATAGGTGCACAAGTCCACATATTACCTGTGAATGTATGGGTCCCCAGCAATCTAATAGGTGCACTAGTCCATGTATTACCTGTGAATGTATGGGTCCCCAACAATCTAATAGGTGCACTAGTCCATGTATTACCTGTGAATGTATGGGTCCCCAGCAATCTAATAGGTGCACTAGTCCATGTATTACCTGTGAATGTATGGGTCCCCAGCAATCTAATAGGTGCACTAGTCCATATATTACCTGTGAATGTATGGGTCCCCAGCAATCTAATAGGTGCACTAGTCCATATATTACCTGTGAATGTATGGGTCCCCAACAATCTAATAGGTGCACTAGTCCATATATTACCTGTGAATGTATGGGTCCCCAACAATCTAATAGGTGCACTAGTCCATATATTACCTGTGAATGTATGGGTCCCCAACAATCTAATAGGTGCACTAGTCCATGTATTACCTGTGAATGTATGGGTCCCCAGCAATCTAATAGGTGCACTAGTCCATGTATTACCTGTGAATGTATGGGTCCCCAGCAATCTAATAGGTGCACTAGTCCATATATTACCTGTGAATGTATGGGTCCCCAGCAATCTAATAGGTGCACTAGTCCATGTATTACCTGTGAATGTATGGGTCCCCAGCAATCTAATAGGTTCACTAGTCCATATATTACCTGTGAATGTATGGGTCCCCAACAATCTAATAGGTGCACTAGTCCATATATTACCTGTGAATGTATGGGTCCCCAACAATCTAATAGGTGCACTAGACCATATATTACCTGTGAATGTATTGGTCCCCAGGAATCTAATGGGTGTACTAGTCCATATATAACTTCTTCTTTCTCTGCCTGAAAGGTTCCTATAAAACCAATTTTGCATAATAAAAATATTTGTTCTGACATACGTAATTCTGTTGTAAAAGTTTATTCATGAAGACATACTTCTCCTATATTACAGGGGACTCGGTGGCCGAGTGGTCTAGGTAGTTCGTCATGACTACTCATGATCACTATCCTGTCAACACTGAGGTTGTGAGTTCGAATCTCACCTGTGGCAAGGTGTGTCCGATCTTAATTGACAAGGATTGCCAATTTCCCTCCTGAAGGTCAGTGGTTCTCTCCGGGTACTCCGGCTTCCTCCGCCAAAAAAAAACTGGCCACCGTGAAATAGCCAAGTGTGCTGAAAACGGCGTGAAACCCCAATTAAACAAACAAACAAACCTGTGGCAGGGTGTGTTCACTCCGATCTAAATTGATAAGGATTGCCACTTTTCCTACCGAAGGTCGGTTGTTCTCTCCGGGTACTCCGGCTTCCTCCACCAGTTAAAACTGGCCGCCGCGAAATAGCCAAATGTGCTGAAAATGGTATAAAACCCCAACTAAACACACAAACAAACAATCTATACTACATAAATGAACATAGAATTACCACCTATTGATAATGGGGCAAAATCTTTTTGAAAATTATTATAAATATATAAAATGGAGACATTATATCCTGCTTATACGTCAAGTTTTGATAACATAATAATCTATTTAATGTGAAGATTTTAGTGACTTAGCATCGCTAATATACTGTAGATTCATTTATTATCCTTGGTACAGATATTTGTGATAAAGTTGATATTTGAAGATAATTTATTTCATGGTTTCATCATTTGCTCATATTAAAGTAACTATAATTCAAAAAATTGGTATCTCATGAATAATGCATCTACAGTACAAAATTCAGTTTCTTAGATTTTGACAAAAATGCTAAAATTTAATGGATTCAATCAACCATGAAATGTACAATGTAGGTGATGCTGATCTTTTCTGAACTACATTCATATTACAGATATGAAATATTACTGAATCCACTACTATGCAAAAACTTAACTGCAATCATTCAACTATAAAATATAGGTCTTGGTGACTCAAATGTTGCAGACTTGTATTGTACATGAACTACACAAGATGGTAGTAGTTTTAAAATATCATTGATAAATTATTATAGATTCTTCAAATATGTATACCAATAAATGCCAACAATTTAACCATGTTCACTCAAGCATATAATTTTGGTCATGGTGACTTAAATGTTGCTGACTTATGTTTTATTATACCTAAGCATGAAATTCTGGTGCAAAACATGATAATATAATTGAAGAGGATTATAGTGATGAAGTGTTACTAATATGATACCATGGGCTCCTTAAAAATATAATACAATGCAAAACTTTATCAAAGTTGCTCATGCATTAAATGAAGGTCAAAGTGACCCAAATTTGTTGACCTCCATGAATCTACTGTGCTATATACTGGTATACCATATGATATCATTAATGCATCTCAATGGGATTTTAAGAAATGGACTTGCATGCAAAAATTTAACCAAACCTGATGAACATAATTATGTACATATGGACAGATTGAAAATGGAAATCTGAAAAAAAAAATTTATACAAGAAATTTACCAAATATTCTGTCAAATATAATTAAAGTTCCACCATAATTTTTATCAATACAATATGGATTTCTGCCATGATGGACGCGATGATGACTAGGAGTGTTCAATATATATTCCAGGGGACCTAGACTCTCAACAGTCTAAAACAAAAATAAAGATCCAGTAATTAGTGTTCTGTCAAAAACATGTTATGATTCAATTTTAGTTCAAGGGTAAAACTTACCCTTTTTGTGTCAAAAGTGGCTTAAAAGTTTCTGTTAAATTCTCAAAATTTTCTAAAATACCTCAGAAATCTTATGCAAATCTACTAGAATCTGAACTTGACATTTTATGTTAAAATGTGTATGTTTTATGTTAAAATGTGTATGCCAATATTTAACAGATTCTGAAACCTGTGTAGACCTATACAGTTGTATATTTGTTTGTTTTTTTCTCTCTTGTATCAAGAACATACAATCAGGAAATTGAAGGAATTAAAGAACTTTCAATTGTATACTGAACACCTGAGTAGTATCAACATATATTTTTGTCGAAGAAGAGGTTTGGAATATTCCAAGTTTTATATTTGGGGTGTGTGTCACAGCATAAAATGTTGCTGTGTGATTTATGGTTATAATTCTGGTAATAAAGTGTTTTGTGTATACTTTTTTTTCGTCAGTGTTTCATTATGATATGTATCATATTTATTCTTCTATTTTCATTTATGACTAATTGGCCTGAATGGACCATTCACAATTGCATGACAACTAATCAACACAAATATACCTCATTCCTTACTTAGACGTTGTAGAGAGCAGTGGCTGAAACCACTCACTACATACACATAGTTTTGCATGTTAGCTTTTAATTGTTTAATTATTTCAGGCAATTCAGTTTTCAATTATTTCATTTTATGTTTTTAATAGATACTATTCAGTTTATTTACTGTCCCTATTCTTATATGTATATAGAATAAAATCATGGAATCCCATTTAATTGGTATCAAATACACAACAATGACATGGCAAGGGGGCAGTCTTTTTAACTAGAGGCTCCCAGGAGCCTGTATTGCTCTCCTGGATTCAATTTGCAAATCAAATAAAATGAAGCCATATTGGCCATTTTTATAAATTTCTATTTTTAGTAGCAGTGGCTGGATGGAAGGCATGGTTTCTGTGTATGAATCTGAAAGGGAACCACCCAAGGACCATTATGGCCAAGTATGTTTCAATTTGGCCCAGTGGTTTCAGACGAGAGAAGATTTTTTAATGAGAAACTTACGACAAAGTCGGACGGATGAACGGCCGGACGAATGACTGACCGCGAACGTCAAGTGATGACAAAAGCTCACCTTGAACTGAGCTAATTAAACAAACCTACCTCTGTATGAATCCAGAACTGGTATAGCAGGCTGAACTGACTATGAACCAGGAAAATGGATGGGGGTACAAATAATGCTAAAGGTAGGTAAAATATCTGAAAAATGTACAAAATATTGTGTGTGGAAAAACAGATATGGAGTGAAGTTACAAAAAAAACCCACAAAATCACAAGTACATATGTAAACACCCAGAGCTTACAACATGGTCTTCAATGTTTTTATATTATTACAAGGAGGTTACAAAAAAAACCCCAAAATTTGATATCTTCAAACCAACAAATTTTCTTTGACTCACAAAAACTAATAATAAAATGTAGATTGTACTGACAAAAAACACATGATGTAAATGAATTCACAATTTAAACAAATGTCACATTTCAATTTATAAATGGATAGCTTCTGATAACATGAGCTCAACTGGCTCAAAATTTGTCATTTGTGATTTATCTATTGAAAAGTTTTAATCATAACCCACGTGACAGAACTCAGAACATTGTGCATTAATCATAACCTTGCATCGAATTCTGAATTTAAATTGTACTCAAAAATTTATATTTTTTTAAAACTATATTTGAATAAAATCTGCATACCCAACTCATATATTTAAGTATGGCTGATTGTCGCAGTGCTGTGGTTAAATTATAATCTTCTGAACTGTGATGTGCCTGGTGTGCTGCCCATATTATATTGACTTCTGTGAAAAGCAAGGAAGGAAAGATTTCTTTGAATACAATGTGAATTCTTGGGCTAAATAATAAAAAAATATGTATTGTTCAAGTCACTCAATCAACTTTTAGCACCAATCCACCTGCCTAAAATCATATGCATGTCCCTTTTCCCTTTATTTTTTAAAAATAAAAGTTATGCCAATCAATATTCTGTGTAATAAATACCGGGGGTATAAGAATAAATAGAATGAAAAAAACAGTGGCCAAAGTACAAGACCAATAAAGTTAGACAATTGTCACCAAATATACCATATTTTTAGTCCGATTACAATAATTTCAATAATTTCTACTTTATTATCTTTTTACAAGATGTTATTACTGTAATTTATGAGAAAGTCTGTATTGTTTAGGCCTACTAAGGATTAAAATTTTTCTTGAATGTTTGAATTTAAAAAAGAAAACCAAAGTAAATTCTGCGACAATTTACACAGTCTAAATATTTTTAAATAAAAATGTTTGAGCGTTTATATGTTACCAAAGACAAAATTACATGAAACACTGTATCCTCTGTTGATATAGCCGACTCATCATACGTCAGTATCCAAGTACATGCTGTAAAAATGCAATTGCTCAATGTTGTCTCAGATAGGTACATCAAAACTCTGTGGTTTCAAACTTGAGTGCATTTAAGCTCAAGTAAAAATATTATTTTTCATTTGATATTTAAATTCATGGTTTACTGGGACCCACGAAAACTACGAAAACTGGTATACAACTAATTTTAATGAATCCAACATTAAATGTTTTTTTCCTACACTAAACTTCTGATATCAACCCTAATCTTTTCCTAGAGGTCAAAGATTAGCCGCTTACTAAGGAGAATGAAGTGAAGGATTAGCAAGGATTAATTTTGAATGTGCAGTGGATAATATGCAACTGGTACCATAATACCCATGAAATGTATCGGTGAACAGCAGATTGACGTAACGCTGTCGTAAAATTATAATCTTCCGAGCTGTGGTGTGTCTGATGACCAGCCCACATTATATTAACCTCTGAAAATGTTTATCTACACTTTGTTATTTTGTTTCACTATAGCTATGGTGAAAACTTTCCATTCAATGAAAATGAAATGAAAAGATATGATCCAATCTGAAATTGCAAACATCAAGGTTACAAAAGAACAGAATTAATCATTTAACGTACATGTAACTAATGACAGTGAAATTTTCAGAATTCCTGGGCTCTCATACATGTAGCTACAAAAAACAATATCTTTTCAATTACATAATCATTCTAGTAACTTTTCCCTTTACTTTTTATTTCCAAAAGCCATTTACAGCTAATAACAACATCTTAAGTCAGCACAAAAGACTCTCACTTGTAGAATATTCTTAATGATGAAACTTTTAAATTAGCTATACAATAAATGAACCATGAAACCAAGGTCAAGGTTAGCACAAGAATTTGGCTTCAAAGTTTTTATCATGTGCAGGTGGAATTTATGCACCAAATGGCAAAGATGTTAAATTTACAATGTAGGTATTATGTTTGTGAAGTTATTAATGTTTTAAATGTTGTTAATGAGTTAATTTTTTTTAACAGTAAATGCATAAAGATGATACTGGTAACAATTATGAAATTTGTTTTTAAATATTGAATAGCAATGCTTTATCTATTTTCCCTGAAAACTCTTCATTATGGCAAACAGTAATCTTAGGCATATCAAATGCTCTCAGTCTGTTATATTATATTTCACAAATAATCACCATAACGCACCATGTCCACATCTGTGAAGCCAGTAGTAACCAAAATCCACTCCAACCATACCCAGTATCCACGTCCACGGATTGTTCCATGACAGCTGTATTATGTTAAATCTCTCATAAAACCAAATATATGTGGATAGTTCAACAGATCTAAATATTAATCTGAAATAAATCAATAAGATGTTGAAAAAATTGTGTAAGTTTGGGGCTCATTTTTCCTTCTCCAGTGGTCCAGAAATCATTTATAGCAAATTGACACATTTTTGTAAGAAATGAACATTCTCATTAGGGATGTGGTATCACTATTCTTTCATCAAGTTCACAGTTTTGTATGAACTGAACACTCTCATTAGGGATTTGGTGCGACTCTCCCTTCACAGGTTCACACTTTTGTATGAACTGAACACTCAGATTAGGGATGTGGTGCTACTGTCCCTTCATCAGGTTCATAATTTTGTATGAACTGAACATTCTGATTAGGGATTTCGTGTCACTTTCCCTTCATCGGGTTTAAAGTTCTGCATCAACTAAACTCTAAGATTAGGGATGTGGTGTTACTGTCCTTCATCAGGTTCACTGTTTTGTATGAACTGAACAGTCTGATTAGGGATGTGGTGCTACTGTCCCTTCATCAGGTTCACAGTTTTGTATGAACTGAACAGTCTGATTAGGGATGTGGTGCTACTGTCCCTTCATCAGGTTCACAGTTTTGTATGAACTGAACACTTTGATTAGGGATGGGGTGCTACTGTCCCTTCATCAGGTTCACAGTTTTGTATGAACTGAACACTCTGATTAGGGATTTTGGGCTACTGTCCCTTCATTAGGTTCACAGTTTTGTATGAACTGAACACTCTGATTAGCGATGTGAGGGTATTGTCCCTTCATCAGGTTTTAATACATGTAGTTTCTGTTACAGAAAATCAAACATTAACTTCTCTATATTACTCTGATAAGTTATTTTTGTACACTGTAAATATTTTTACACATCTTTTTAGTCTATTCTGAATGTTGTATTAGAAAAAATTCATTAAAATGTCCATTCCCTCTGTCTAGAAGCAAAATTTGGGAATTAGAAAAAATACCAGTAAAAAGTCAGTCTAATTGTTTAAATTATCAAAATATTTTAAAATTTTCTCCATTTAATGTTAACTGATTACAATTCTTGACATAGTTTCTGTTTTCCCTTCAATTTTTCCTTTCTCCAAACAAAACGTAGGTTTCATTCATACCGACTTTCATTTCCACAGACCTTATTTGGAGTTTCTGATATCTTTGTCCCTCCAGGGCCTAATCTTGCCGGCGAAATGACGATTTAAGTCCCCAAAGAATTTTCAAAATCGCTAATTCTCGCCGGCCTATTCATTTCTTGGCGAAGTGAAGTCGCTGTCGAAATATCAGTAAATGGGAGATAACTCGTGAAATTTTTAGCACTGGTAAATTTTTGAAACAAAATGGCGACCATCAAGAATCGGAATTTTGAAGTGGCCCTCGACTAATATTGTCAATGTTTGATTGAAATAAATACAACGGCGACTTAAAACCTATTTGAATTTTATATTCAAAACTATTTAAGGGAAATCGAAATATCGTTTCATTTGTTTGTTATGAATTGAAGATGCATTGCGTCAGGACGATGTTGTGTAATCACAAAGTCAACTAATTTTATATTTTTATATGATCAGCTGATTGTTGTTTTGTTCTACAGTTGGGATTACAAGGAAACACCAATGATGAAAGATAATAAGCCGTTAATAGGTTAGTTATGTGATTGAAAGTTGGCTTGGGTGACATTGAGTATGAGAATCTCGAGTTACAATGACACAATGTTTTGACAACTTATCCTTTGATAATAAGAGGGCCTCCCCTTGGATAGACTTTCCTATAGTTTTCAATCAACTTACCCATGCATCAGGGATAGAAGTCCATTGGCAATAGAACTAAATCCATCATTGAATCTTGGCAATGGTTTTCCTTGAAGGTACAAAACAACTGTCTCCACTATAATCATAGAAACAAAGAAGGGAATTGCCTACAAAAAATTCTTTCAGTAGAGTTATTACTGCAAATCAGTTACATATGAATTCAAAACATAAGTGGGCTTGTGGTTGTGGGTTTATAAATTTTTGTATTTTGAAAATTTAATATAAAACAATTAGTATTATGCTATTTACCCTGCATTTTGCCCTGCAACATGAATTATAAAATTCACACCATATTTTAGAAGAAAAAATAATTTGCTAATAGACAAGAAAGGATACAGAGGATGGATTCTACATCTGTCACTAGAAATATCTAGACAATAAAGTCTTTGTTGTTGCTGTTGAGTGTTTTAATTAGACACTGTTATTTCTAATTAATATATAGTATTAATTTTTTTTTCTTATAGGGGATATATTAGCACCACAGGGGGTAAAAAAATTGAAAGGAATGCAGAATCATCAGATTCTATCACTAACATATATTATGATGCTTAATTTAATTGAAACCTACATAATGTTTTTAAAAAAAATCAAAATTTTAATTTTCTTCCAAATCCAAATCATATCAGATTTTTTCTGAAAGAAATTTTATCACTCAGTTCAACGATTATTTTTAATTTTTAAATTCTTACTAGTTCCTAAGAAAAACCCCTAAGGAGTCACATCAGCTACGGATGATTATCATAAAAGCATTGCTTCTAATTGGTTATTTCAATAGGTCATGTGAATGATGATGCTGCCAAAATATTTTGTGATGCTATAGAATGTAACCAGATGCCCAAGGACCCCCCCCCCCCCTTTTCATATTATTAAAACCTATCATTTGCGTTTTTCAGAGTATCATGATATAAATCGGATAAACCCTTTCAAGCTAACACCCCGGGGATATATTCATTACTTATTTGACCAATTCCGTGATCCGACGACCGAAAAGTAATTCCTTCCGCCATCACATAAGTTCTACAGTAACATTTGATCTGACAGGTATAGAAAACAGGTTATACTGTACCTCATCAACATATTTCGGTACTTCCTGGACATTTTCAAACGACGTTTCATTTGGAGAAACCAAGTAAAACAATCTTCTTAATCGTTCAAACGGAATGTTAGTCATATTCATTCGATTGTTTGTTATTGAACTTCGATCAGCTGAAGTGAGAAAATTCCTTCCGGGGAACGAAATGTGCAAAAACTCGATATTTTCATAAATGTCTGAACAAGTTCGCTTTTTACCAACGCATTTTTGTCGTGAGCGCATGTCCCATGAAAGTCGTTCAAAATATAAATGATGATTATTTCGCCACAATAAAAAAAATTGAAATTTTTTGTCCAAATCAAAGGAATCCTTGTGCTGCAAATATCGACAAAAGAATACGGTGTAACAAAACAGTGGAGAGTATAATCCCGGGGTTTCTTAATTGGCCCCAGCAAGGACTATTAGTTGTAATAGTCCCAGCTTTGCCTAAGTTTGGGTACAAACGTGCGGCCAGAACTTTTATGACCCTACCCATTCATATATACTTTAACTTTTCAAAACCATACCCATTCATATACTAGATGCTTCAAAACCATATATCCATTCATTGATACATTCAGGTAAATAAGCTTGTTTCCAATTTAAAACAGTCGATAGAGCTGAGGACAGTTATGGGACTCTTGAAAATTTACTCCACAATGCATATAAGTGATCATGTTGATGTTGTTTTCAATTTGTTATGTTGTGTCACATGTTATGAAATTTAGTATTATGACAATAAAGACTTGAATATTGATACAGCATCCAGACAGAAGGTTATATTCTCAACAACATTTATTCTCAATTTACCACCCATATAAGGCTGATATATCCTACACAGTCATATACTTGATGGCTCAAAAAGTATACCCATTCCAGCCGCACGTCCATATACATTACTGCTATATAAATCTGGGGATCCGATATAAAACAAGATGATTCTTCAGCAGTTGAACGCTTTTACATAAAGTTCATAAAAGAAATTCTTGGTGTCAACTGTAAAACAAGTAACTCTGCATGTAGAGCAGAGCTAGGAAAATTACCCTTATGGTAAAAAATTTCCTTTTCTTGTATCAAATACTATAATCATCTATTATCAAATAAAGAGACACTGGCACACAAAATCTTTGTCGCTACAAAAAGTTCCAATCCATGGACCAAAAAGATAAACAATCTACTCAATAAATTGGGGTTTTCATATGCAATTAATGCAAATGATCCAATAAAACACCTTCTTGGGTCCTTTAAACAAAGAATTAACGACCAAGCGTTCCAATTACAACAATCTAGTATATTGAATTCTTCAAAATTATGTTTCTTTAGAAAAATTATAATGGTCAGAGACCACCTTATGTTGATCTTCTTTCGAATAAGTCCGACAGGGCAAACATTAGTAGAATTAGGTTGTGCTCACACAACTTAGCAATAGAAACGGAAAGACATCATTCTATCCCAGTTGAAAATAGAAAATGCATTTCATGTGATAATGGATCAATTGAAGACGAAGAGCACTTTGTGTTACAATGTGAGAACTATAAAGGACTCCGGTTTAATTTTGAAAACAGTATTAATAATATTTTCCAAAATACCAAATGGAAAAATTCTCCTTCTTTTTTAAAGTCCTGTTTCTACAGTAAATCCTTTAGAGTTCTAAAATTATTGTCTTCATTTATAGGTCAATGCTTTTCGAATAGAAAACAGTAGTTATGTTACAAAAACTATTTTACATGATATGCTTATATTGTTATATACCACCATCATTGTTCATATGATATATTTTATATATTATGGGTATATACCAATTGTATTGATTGTGTTTGTGCCAATAAAATATTGTCTATTGTCTATATAGGAAGTTAACCCCCCGCTGGGGGGTTACTATAGGCTTAATTCATAAATGGATTCATAAATTTCTGCAGAAATGACTTCCATGATCTGACCGAGTAACCGCTGATGGTCATACATTTTATAAACTGTGTAGTCCTACACTTTCCGGCCACTCAAATGTTGCAGTAGTCATCTTGGAAGGTGTATGATACTCCGAAATTACTCTGACATCAAACGGTCTGGACTGTGACACGTTAGATTAGACTCCATATATAAAAATATAACTGAAAAATATCGCAACCAAAATTTATAAATGTTTTTCGAATTATATAAATTATCAATAAATGGCCGAAAATGGCTTATATTGTCTTTTTTGTATATTAAATAGTACATACAAAAAGACAATATAACGGCCATTTTCGACCGTTTATTAATAGAAATTCAAGTGACTGTTCATTTATGATATAGAGAATCGGAAGATCTTTGTCACTTTATAATGAAATGTCATATAGAATATAGAAAGGAAACGGGGAATGTGCCAAAGAGACAACAACCCGACCAAAGAGCAGAAAACATATGCCTTGGCAGAACCAAGAAATAAATTTTTACAAACATTAAAATAATATGGGAATATTTTCCTCGAAGTTGGAAAAAGGCACATGACCATCTGATTCAGTCCGTGTATTCCCTAGATCAAAGAAAGCAAGTTGGACCTTAATTTCATTTTTATATATGAGTATATACCCTGTGTGGAAGTATATGAGACGTCTTTTCTATTAAGAAATGTTCTGTAGAAGAAAATACTAAAATTAATCTAATATCTAAAAAATGTCAGCCGGACGAATTTAATTTTATACTGAATAAGAATTATCTTGATATTATGAAGTTATTTAATAAAGACGGAAATAAAAATAATTGAAACACTTTTTAAATGCATTTCAAATATTTCCGGGTGATTTGTTCCTTCAAGAGTTGTAATCTATATAGATTAAACCAACCACAGATTACATTTTATCATTTGCACATTCCAAGGACAGGAATTTTTTGGTCACTGAAATACTGTTGTGTTCGACTATCCACTTGATAATTTTGTCTTGCCCATTTAGAGCTCGCGACATGGTGTGGTGGATTCGCCAATCCAATGGTAACCTACAGTTCCATGACCTAGCAGATGGTATGTTCGTTTGTACTTAAAATTGATTGTGTGCTGTTCATTAATTTAATGTGCAAATCTAAATCGTACGCTCAAATTTAAGTCATCAGAATGTGAAATTTATTCTGAATTTGAAGAACATTGACGAGTCATAATTCGACAAAATATGCATGCATTTTATCCTTTTTGTTTTTTTGTTTATATCTTGTGTGACACAGTGTCAGTTTTGTTAATACAGATGGTTCAATAAGTAACGATTGAAGGACTAATGTTGGCAAAGTTACATCCTGTGAAAAAATTCACATGTAACTTCTCATGGTGAGAATAAGTTCTACAACACAATAAGTTTATCCAGAAATGGGTTTTGGACGGGAAGCAAACGGACGGATGGATAAATTATTGTATAACTCCCATTGCATATCAGGACGAGAACATGTCGTAATGATAACGAATATGATCCCTGCGTGGTACATGACCGACACGCTGAGCGAAATTTTTAACGCCCTAGGTCATTAGGTAACAGTCTGCAGGATGACATATCACACCACCGGGATCATATATGATCGAAACATTATACTGACTCAGAGGCGCGACCAGTCCTTTTCTCTTACTCCTAGATGCCGCGTGCTCGGCGGAGAAGTTTAATTCCTTAGTTTGACCGGCAGGGGATGGAACCCGCGACCTTCCACACTCGAGCGAGCACGCAACCGCGAGATCACAGAGACGGTTGGTACACAAACGGCAACACATTTTTGAATGCTACCGGAAACGTGTGGTTACACAATTGAAATTAGGAAAATTTAGTGTTTTGAAGCTGCCACTGGCATAATCTGAAGTCGCAATCATTAATGTGCAAGGAACTTTACATTCTCGAAACACCTCCACGGTCAGGCTTTCCGTGCGACTTGATTCCTTTTATGACAAACAAATCAAAATAAAGCTGATCGACTTCTCAGTGATCTCTAGTCTTGGAAATTGTGGGTTCGACTTCCTGTCGGGTCAAACCAAAACTTTAAATTAATAGTGGTTTTTACAGCATTTAGGGATAAGAACAAAAAATAATGTCTGTATCATTGAATGTCATAATTATGTCTTGGTACAGACTGTTACCTCGTGATCAGCACATCAGTCAAAATTTGACTCCGCGTTCTAGTTTGGATCACAATGTAATATTATCATTCTGCATATATAACATGTATATATTACACATATACTTAGTATATGAAATTAACTATTTAATAATCCCCAAGCTTTCCATATATTCACGACTGGAAGATTTTCGTTAATTAACTTATCCGGGTTCTGATTCATATCGAAGCGTTATATTTTAGATTTATGATTAAGGATCGTTCATTTTCATGTACGTATATTGACAATACGGTCAAATATTTAATAGTTAATTAAGAATATCTTCGAACAGTATTTGGGGTGGTAATAATTCCATACACCACGATTTGTTGAAGTTGAACTGCTCTTGTATAATTTTATATTGGATGTAAGGCGTTATTTGAGGGTACTTATAAAGTAAGAAACGGAATCGTTATATTTCTTTCGTTTTGTTTAATCATTTTTAATTTCGTTTCGTTTCGATTCCCTTTCTCACTTTATATGATTATAACTTTATTTGAAATGCATGTTTATACCCCTAGGGGTTGACACCAAACAAAATGGACATAATAAACAAAGTAGATTAAAGTCATATTAATATAGCTACACAAACTTGTCCAAAATCTATGCAGTTGTAAATTCCACTTTCGAGGTATGTCCAAGTCACGATGTAGTTTTGATGTCGACGGCATCGACGATATCGTATTGATATCAACATGCACCTTTTACTATGCACAATGATTTACTCTAATTTTGTTTACTTTGTATTCATTCAAAACCAGTGTCGATATCGACAATATCGACGATATCGATTCGATATCGCCTGTCTTCTCCTCACCTGAATCATATGTTATGTTGTCGATATCGATTCGATATCGACAATTGAACTTTCCCTCGTAATGTGTTGCTCGTTTCTTTACTTTGTATACATTTAAAACAAGTGTCGATATCAACTATATCGAAGCGATATCGACATTTAAATTTTCCTCCGTAATGTCTTGCATTGATTTCTTGCTTTGTATACATTTTGAAACAAGTGTCGATATCGACGATATCGACGATATCGATATCGGCAATCTTATTTTTGCGAGCAGCAAACAAGCATAGATCTGCGGGAATTTGCTGCGCTGTTTATAATTGCGGAATATGGGTTGGAATCACCGAACTATTTGGATGTGAATCACTATCACAAGTGTATGTCTTTCTGACATGGCTTTATCACTCGATTTTACTTTCCCCCCAAGCCTCTAGCATATGATGATGCATGTCACTTAAAACGATTTGTAAACAGCCGTCAAAGCACGATCTCCGGGAAGTTCTTAGCGAATCTAATATTGGTTTTAGACAAAATGCACTTCAAAAACCATATTGATAAATGGTGCAAACAAAATGTGAATCCACACAAAGTTGCCGCATTTAATACATTGAATACCGAAGCCTGCGAACAGACATTTAATCTTGTTTCAAAATTCAAGCAAGCAACAAAACAAATGACATACGGAAGTCTTAATATATTCCATTTGACAATATGTGATATATACAACGAGGATAAGATGGTGAAAAAATAAAAGCGAACAAAGTGTAAGTGAAGATTTAAATATAAAAGCACATAACTTTGTAATATTTTGTATTGATTATGTGACAAATATAACATGATAGTATGATCATAATCAAACTATGTGTAAATAAAATACAATTCAATTTGTAACATTCATATTAAAATGCATGAGCGCCACCTTCATTATTCATTTCAAAATGGTCAAATTGTGCTTTTTTTTGTCCCGGGTTTGTTTTCATCTCTTGATTTCCCTTTTTCTGGACTTCCTTTCCTTAAAATCGTGTTGACATCTTTGATATCGACACCTTCATGTGTCATCAGTATCAACAATTTCAACATTTCAGTTTCAGATAAGATCATCAACTATATCAAGTCGATATAGTTTCAACATTGTCAAAATCAACTGCTGGTTTGTCATTCGTGTGTTAAGCCAACATCGATATTGATTCAATGTCTTGTCGACATTTATGATATTGACGATATCAACATCTGGTATGTCATGGATATCTAAAGCCAAGATCGATATCGATTCGATATCGTGTCTACATTGCCGATATCGACATCTGGTTTGTCATGGATATCTAAAGCCAAGATCGATATCGATTCGATATCGTGTCTACATTGCCGACATCGACATCTGGTTTGTCATGGATTTCTAAAGCCAACATCGATATCGATTCGATATCGTGTCGACATTTGGGTATGTCTGGGTATGTCGTGGATGTCTGAATCAGACATCGATATCGATTCAATATCGTGTCGACATTGTCGATATCGACGATATCGACATCTGAGTATGTCTTGGACATGTATGCCACTTTCCTAAGTTCGAGAGACTTTTTTATAAATGGAGCTGCAAACTGCATAAGATGATAGTTTACTATCTTTTGTCATTGTATGCATTTTGGAGAAAAATAATGTTTCATATTGTACCCGTTATTTGATTGGTTAAATTATTTTCGACTTTCATATCATAGACTAAAGTTTTCTTTTCTACTGTGATGTCATAAAGGAGAATTCCTCTCTTTTTGGCGTTAAAACAACCGTTGGAATTAATTAAAGTATAAGGATTGACTGTAATTTTGTTTTCAGTCTATTCGAAATAACCTCAATGTGCGTGGTGCACAGTTTGAAATAACCCGCGAAACTTCATTGAGGTTTATTTCTTCACAGACTGAAGAAAATTACAGTCAATTCTTATGGTATTACATGCACTTCTCTCCCGATGAATTCGAGAACAGCCGTTTTCAGTTTTGTTAACGATCAATACACGCATCATTTATATTTATCGATCTCTTTCACTTAAAAAGGGGCAAAATCATTTTCCCAGGCCATGGTCTTACCGTTCGTTTACCCATTGTAAACCATGAACTCGGGAAAATGAGACAAGTTCTGTCTTTAGACTGATGTTTGTAACATGATTTAAAATGTGTAAGAATGGCAATCTAGAAATGGAGGGGTCATAGTTGTAGTATAATGTCACATTAATTTATTTTTTCCCACTAGCGACGGTTGTGTAAAAATTATTATATCTTAGGCAAAAAAAAAAATTCTTTCATATAAATATATAAGAAATCATTTGAATCATCAGTGAAACTAATATTAATGTATATAATTCTGAGAGTTAGTACATGGACTTTTATGGTAAAGTAATAAGAGTATCCGCTAGGGCAGAACACAATAATTTGAACAATTTTGATTTATTAGCTTCCATAGACAAAAGCTTTGTGGAGAAGCCACATCTTAAATTTTGTAAATATGTAATTAGGATTAAGCAAGCAGTCTGTAAATATAGCTGGAAGAGCAGAACTATATCTCAATACCCTATAGATATTTATATAAAACTTCAATCACTGAAGTATTTAGCGAGAATATCCAGTACTGATAATAATCCATTATTATATAATGCCTTTTCCATGTCTAAAAATCTTAATTCAGTTGGTACATTTTCTTGGTTTTCCTAGGTTAAAAATATATGCGAATTAAATAATTTAGATGTAAATGATGTTATGGAAGTGGATTATACAGCAAATAAGGTATCATTTGGTAAAAATACCAAACAAATGCTCAAAAATAATTATGAATATTTATTCTTTAAAAAATTAAAATCTCTCCCAGAAAACATTAAAATATTTATATACGGTCAAATTAAGACCGATTATGTTGTAGACAAATTTATTCTGGAGAGTTATTTTGAGACTAGGAGACTAATGTGCAAAATGAGAATTGGTGACCGTTTCCTAGAAATTGAAAGAGGAAGATACGCAAGATTAAAACGTGAAAACCATATATGCAAACAATGTAATTTAGAATTATGAGAATCATTTTTTCCTAACTTGTCCTAAATATAAATCTCTTTGGCCAAATTTAGAAACAGAAATTGATAAAACATGTCTAGAATTTAAAAACTTTGATAAAAACAAAAAAAACAAGAAACACTTCTTTCTTCATATCAAATTATGCAATTTACAGCTCCATTCATTAGAAAGTCTTTAATACTAAGGAGAGTGGATCCTGCTACTGCATAGTTTATAGTACATCAATTAATGTTCTTGTTTTATTGCTTGTTTGTTTAGTTTATGATTTATTGACATGTACGGGTATAATTGTGCATTTATTGAATAAAGATAAAGATATATAAGGCTTGACCTAAAAATATTGGTGCATGAATGATGAAGTAATTTTAAATACTTTGAATTTTTCATTATCCAATCAATTAAGGGACGAGATCAAAAGTTCAATGTAGGATAAAGAACTTAATTCAAATAGTTTGGGGGGGGGGGGGGGGGGGGGGGGTAAAAATCGCTGCAAGTTTTGTTATCTGACATCAATTTTCGGATATGCCCATATTGGTCAACCAATTTTTCCCACTTTAAGTTAAGAGGAGGGTGGGGGGTCAGTGAAAAAACTATGTGAATTAAGTTTTTTATCAATCTAATTAAAAACCGATCTCTCATCGCTCCCGTTTTCTGATATGTCGCGTGGGAGATCTAACGAAACCCGCTTTGAGGTCACATGTGAGTGACCTCGTAGGTGTGTCCTGTTCGACCAATGAAATTGCGGCTTAGGCGATCTTGTAAGTTGATCGTGAGGTAAAGGGATGTAACTCATTTTATTAACGAAGAAATCGTCAGTCCCCAGAATTCATAAACTTTTTTGATTGGCTTACTGATAGGAAGTCAACTCATTTGCATGTCATTATAAATTCATAAGTTCCAGTTCACTCACATGTGACCTCAAAGCGGATTTCGTTAGATCTCCCACGCGACATATCAGAAAACGGGAGCGATGAGAGATCGGTTTTTAATTAGATTGGTTTTTTATCCTACATTGAACTTTTGATCTCGTCCATAAGGACCCTTTAGAACCCATTTGAAACTCTACAATATTTAATTTGTTAAATTTTATGTTTTAAAGTAGAATATGCTATTTATAGTTCAGCAACCTGTTTAATATTTTAAGTGCTACATGTAATATAACACTTGAAACGACACTTATTGGGATAAATATAGAATATAATAATTTAGGAATTCCTAACTGGTACAAACCAGGAAGTACAGACTCTTTCTATACAGGTAAAATATTTTAGTACACAAATTTAAGATAGGACATCAACGGAGTGCCTTTATATGCCAGGTAACAATGCAAATATTTTAAAATAATTTTAATATAGAACTTTAAATACATGTATGGTAAACATTTTTTATGTAACTTTTGTCCAGTTTTAATTTGTCATCATGGAATAAGAAGCGTATTTATACATGTCTCAAAAACATGCATTTGTGTTTTTTTTTGTTTTTTGTTTTTTGTTTTTTTTTGGGGGGGGGGGGGGGGGGGGGGGAGGTAGTCGAACTTAAGTTGAATAGCTTATTTCAGTTATTCCTAGGGATACATTCGGGAGGTATTTGCACATGGATACAAAACCCTGACTTAGGAGGATGACATCTCAGGGCAGTGTCTATTAAAATTTTACATGTATATCCATTTGCATTCAGAAATATTTTTAAAGTCTTGTAGGTTAACATTTCGGGATATCAGAACTATTTCCAAAGTCTTGTGGGTTAACATTTCGGGATATCAGAACTATTTCCAAAGTCTTGTGGGTTAACATTTCGGGATATCAGAACTATTTCCAAAGTCTTGTGGGTTAACATTTCGGGATATCAGAACTATTTCCAAAGTCTTGTGGGTTAACATTCCGGTATATCAGAAACAAATAACCTGGAAAATGTTGTCTTAGGACCGACAATTTATTTTCAGATATCAAGAATTTTGGTATTTCAGAAATAAATATAGTGTAAAATATAGGGACCAATGATTTACTTACAGCTCAAGAATATTTTTTTTTGGGGGGGGGGGGGGGGGGAGGTAACTTGACTATTTTATGAAAGGGGTACGTCGGTGAACTCGAAACTCCTACCTGAAATTATCCACGTTATATCCGAATTTTTGACCTGAAAATATTCAGGAAAGCTCAAATTATATATCCAAAATTATCCAAAAATAATAAAGGCATTTATCATGATGAGGCATATTTATACATTTAACATTGTGAAAAGTCAACCTGAATTCTCCTCAGTGCTTTATAAAAAATCTGCAGAAATTTTTAAAATCCCGACCGGAATTCTCCAAAGTGTCAAAAAATTCCGACCCGAAATCATTGCCGGTTTTGTAAAATCTTGACTCGAATTTGCCGCACGACCCGTATCTAAATATCTAAATATCATTGAGTTACCCCCCCCCCCCCCCAGTTGTAGATATGCTTTGTGGTCATTATTATCCAAATGGCTTTGAAAATGCTGTTAACACTTTAATTCTTATATCTCCCAGTACGTATATATGTATACATATTAAAAAAAAATCTTCATAAAAATTTAGTTACTCGTATAATTTAACCTTATGTTTACGACCCGTGAAGAAAAGCTATATATTTTTATTTTTAATCAAACTTATTCATATTTGTGTGTTTGATATAAAATAAAATATCCACTTTCTTGCATTGATTACGCACAGTCGCTTATCCATACAATATGCTTATTCTACTGAAGAAGAGATTTAAAGCAGTGAATAAAGAATATAATATAGCAATGTCAGTAAACGCCAGGTGGAGCTATTTTGGGGAAGTTATTTGAAAACTGGATTCCGCTTCTTTACAACCTTTTCCAGCCTATTTTGGGACCAGTATACTGTAAACAAACTCTGGTTTCCGCCCAGTGTTTACTGACATTGCTATATAATATAGTTTTAATTTTAAAAATATTTATTCATAGCGGATTTTGATAATGAATAGATCCCTGCTTTGTACTAGACCGACACACTAAGCCGGATTTTTAATGTGCTAGCTCGCGAGGTAACTGTCCGCAGGTGGACATATCCCCCAACTCGGACACATTATACTGACTACGAGCCGACCAGTAGATCTTTGCACTTACTCCTAGATGACGCGTGCTTGGCGGAGAAGCAGCAAATTCCAATTTTAATGTCTTTGGTTTGACCCGGCTGGGGATTGAACCCGCGATCTTCTGCACTCGAGGCGAGCACTCTACCATGAGACCACCGAGGCGAGCACGCTACCGTGATACCACCGAGGCGAGCACGCTACCACGAGACCACCGAGGACAGCACGCTACCGTGAGACCACCGAGGCGAGCACGTACGCTACCACGAGACCACGGAGGCGAGCACGCTAATACGAGACCACCGAGGCGGTGTTCAAAGTATGACTTTACTATGAAATTTGAATGTAAATACTTTATGCCCTGGAAAGGACCTCTGACGTATGTCCTACATATTTCAGTTAATTAATGCATGGTATCAATGACCAATCATATATAGCAATGTCAGTAAACGCCAGGTGGAGGTGTTTTGGGAGAAGTTATTTGAAAACTGGATTCCGCTTCTTTACAACCTTTTCGAGCCTAATTTGGGACCACTATACTGTAAACAAACTGTTGTTTCCGCCCAGTAGCGCCCCTAGTGTTTACTGACGTTGCTATCATATATATTTGTTGAGTGCCAAAAAATTATCTTTAAAAAGAAAACCATTCTACAGAAATTGACACAATACAAGGAGACACAATGTGAACTTATTCTAAACCCCTATTAACTATACTGTACAATTTAAAAAATAAATTCCTAGCCTCTTTTTATACACCATATATAACAGATGGTATAAAATTTGAATAAGTTTCATTAAAAGTATATAACTTTTTCTACACGGGGCAGTAAACTGTAAAATTGAATATGTAATTACGTGTTTAAAACCTGAGAACAGAAAAATTATATAAAGATGTATTTTCTTTTAAATATGTACATGTATAGATAGATATGATCAATAGAGGTCAAAGAGTCCAAACAAATACATGAAAATAAAAAAAAAAAGTAACCTGAAAAAAGGAAATCATTTCAACTAGAACAAAAAGAGGAAAATGATAAATTTTATTCTTTAGCAAAGATGGTTTTCTTTGGTCCATTGTACGAGTGGAATGCGGAATATTAAACGTGATATATGATAAAATACACGACACCCTTGTGATTATAAAATTCATGGGAATGTTCCCATTTTGCCGTTGTCGTAGCTATTAATAACGGAAATATAATTTATGAGAAATCATAGCAAAAAATAAACAATGACTTGAAAAAAGGAAGTTTCACACAAAAATGTATGTGAACTAGAACACATGTACCTGTTATACGGGAATAATATGTAACAGAAACAAAGCTATTTAATGCTTGAACACCTATCGACAAAAGAATACCGAAGCGACAAAAACAGCGGGTAAAGCGAATGCAACGGCAAGACAAACTCATGAGAATGGAACATAACAAACAAAATACCACAAGGAAAAGGAAGCTTGACACTACCTCCATATTCGTTTTCTTTTAAATTCACACTTAGAATTACTGTAAGAAAAAAAATGCATTTAGCCTCATGAAAAATTAGATTAATATTGAAAGTTCTGATACAAAATTCATGGGAAATATAATTCTTATTTAATTTTTTTTGCTCACCGTAATTTCAAAAGAATAAATATATTTTTAAAAATTAAAACAAATTTCCCATTGAGGGAATGTTATATTTTGACAACAATGCAATTTGGCAGTCAAATTCTCAAATGTCAAACTTAAAAAATATTAAATAAGAAGATTATTGTATTGCTTTTCAAATGATTTTAGTTTATAAAAATAAACATCAAGTAATAATTTTAAAATTTAAATTGTTTTAAATATATAATAACATTTTCTCGAGACAAGAATTATTTTTCATATTTTAAAAGTGTTTTGGATTTTGTATGAAGTGTTTATAATCTTATAAATTTTCAATGGTTGAATTTCTGTACTTCAATTCTGGGACTATTATAACTAAGTTAAAACTAGTTATAATAGTCCCAGTTCAATTTGAAGATTGTCAAAAGATATTCAACGTATAAATTTTGTATTATCACCACACTCAAAAGATATTTTTCATGTACGTATTTCTCAATATTTTTCATGACTGAATATGGTGTCAATTTACGGCTGTGTATTATAATATTGTTCATTGTTATAATACCAGTATTGATGCACATCATGTGAATATTTCCACGATTTACGACTGCTCAGTTGTATCTATGGCCTAAAAAGGATAACCTAGAAAGATGAAGAACAATTTGCTTGACCTTCCTGAGATAATTTTACTTTCCTTTTCAATAATTTAAAACTATCTCAACCATATATTATTGTTTTTTCCTAATTTCGTTTCAGCATGGAATTCGTTAAAAAAGTATTGAACGCTGCGTTCGTAGTTCCGTTCACGGCAGGACATGCATCAGATCGTCATCATAGTTCGGATAACATCAGACCCCACGACGGAAGTAGCAGCGGGTTATTACTACTGTCCAGTTTAATTGTAATAACCTTCGTCAGCATATTTGGAACTGCATCTTTTGAAGAGCCATTAAACAACAGGGAAGGTCATTATGCATTTATCATTAAACACGTATATCTATGTATTATTACTTTAATAGCAGTCTTAACACACGTGGGTTTGTATATTGTTAATAGGACTAGACAAGCCCTCGTAGAGAGAATCCAACACACTGACAATACTCTCACATTAAAACTCGTCTTTCTGTGGATATTTACCATCGGCAGCATATTTTATACGATTTCAAAAATCATTGACACCTTGCGCTGTAATTCTAAGTCATTAAACGATCCTGATAGAGATGGATTTAGAAATGAAACTTCGAAATACAAACACGACTATATAATAGCCGAAGTCAGCTACCAGTGTACGCAAATACTGTTTTATCTTGTACAGGCATTTTTTATCCAGTTTGTTGCAGGATATCGCTTTAAAACATCCTGGAAAATCTACTATTGTTTATTACTTATTGTCCTGGCTAATGTGTCACAGTGGACCCATGCTTTTGCGAAAATATTTCAATCACATAGTTCGGAGAATTTACAGGAGGAAATTGTTTTAGAGATCA
This sequence comes from Mytilisepta virgata, assembly GCA_028015205.1. NCBI lineage: Eukaryota > Metazoa > Mollusca > Bivalvia > Mytilida > Mytilidae > Mytilisepta > Mytilisepta virgata. The sequence continues at coordinate 381,488 of JAPWFG010000015.1, forward strand.
TATCGGATTTAAAAGAAAACAAACCGTCCTGTTATCCTAGAAGGTTTTTAGAATACACAAAGCCGTATTTACAACCAGTTGAAATGGAAGTTTCTCTTCTAAGTATGATATTCATTGCTGAATTTTGGCCTTGTTCGATGAGTCATACCTCCCATTTAGGCGAATGGTCTGTGCTGTCACATCGAGGCGAACATACGCCATTAAATGCCTCCCAAGAGATACGTGTTCGAACCAGAGTGAGATTTCGTGTCAGCTGCATTGCAGTAGCATCTGTATTGTTAGCTCTTGCTTTAGATGTGCCAAGCTTTGTGTTTGGATCCTTATCTGCCACTGAAAACAAAACCGATATCAATTATATTCACTCGTCAAATTCAACACCGTCATATATTGAAGTTGCAGATTTTGCATATGACGTATTTCTTGCATTCGTTCTTATATGTTTACTTACAGTGTGTTTATATCTGCTATCTGAACCAACATATTTCACTCCAACGTTAAGAAGACAATCACTTCATTTTCACCATAAACTTATCATTCTTAGTTTTCTGGGGTCAGTGGCATATTTTACTACAGAATTACTTTCGTGTATATTACTGTATTATTACAAAAACCAAGAGGCTGATCTTTTACTAGTGAAAAGAACTGTCAAAATCTTTGAATTGTACATGCAATGCGTTTGCATTCTGCAGTTTAACAATTATAGACCTACCAATAATATCGAAAACGGACTAAAATGGAAAAAGTATGTGTTTTTGTTAGTAGCCACGCTGAATCTCTTCATGTGGGTCGACGACAGCATTTTTGAAGTTACCTCCTATGATAAAAAAATTATAGAGATGGCTTATAGCAGAACCGCAGAGAAATTTATTTCTCACTTTCTGTTTCCCTTTTTCATATTTTTTCGATTCAAGTCGTTCATATCTTTCTATGGGATATTTAATATGGAATCTGCAGAGCACACAGATCTAGAATATGCTGCACTATAGAAGGAAGTTAGTATATTTAGGAACTAGAAGTATAAAAAGGCCGAGCCTCTTTTTTCCCAGCTTTTTTGTTCATCTTTGAAACGTCGTCAAATGCCTTTCACGTATGGATTAAGTAGCCATTCCACCTAACGCCAGGCGGAGCGGTCTTTCTGGAAGTTATTTAAGAACTGTGTTAAAAAAAATATTTATCACCTATCAATAGACGATTTGGGTACCAGATATGATGTTTACAATCGATGTTTCCGCCCAGTGCTACACCTACCGTTAACTAGAATTGCTAGATTAAGTGTCAGTTTCTTATATTGTTTTTGACTTTCCAAAGTTTTGAGTATGAGTGTACCTGGTGTAGCTTTATCCAGAAATACAGTATGGAAGGAATTTAGGAACTGTTTATTTTTACAAATATTGCTTACCAACAAGTCACTTAAACACAATTTACAAAACTAAATATCACTGTGAGAGAAGAAAACCTCTTAACACAAATATGCCAATTTTCAGGAATTTTAAGAACCTTGTGCAATACGACGGACAGTCGAAACGGCGAAACCATTTTTGTACTGAAAGAATGAAAATGTATCACTATCGTCATCAGATGCACATCGAACGCAAGGAATTTAGGAATGAAATCAAAAGTTCAATGTAGGATAAAAAACTTAATTAACATAGTTTTTTCACTAACCCCCCCCCCCCCCCCACCTCTTAACTTAATTTGGGAAAAATTGATTGACCAATATGGGCATATGCTTTGAGAGTATACTTTTTGTATCATGGGTCCTGTTTTTCCTCAACAATGTATGTTTGTTCTGTATATTGACTTGGACATCACTTGAATCCGTATTTTTCAATCCGAAAATCGATGTCGGATAACAAAACTTACAGCGATTTTTACCCCCAAACTACTTGAATTAAGTTTTTCCTACATTGAATTATCTGTAATTATTATACTACCATAGAGGTGATAACGCTGCTACTGGATTTTTTTATTTCCCAAGGGTATCGTCCCCCTAAATTGTTATTGCTTTGGCTATAATAAGATTCTTTGATGCTTGTGTTGAATTTGTAATTTGATGAACCTTGAAATTCCTTTTTTCTAACAATAATATCTTTATTGGACTAAATCCGCTGTTAAAAATAGCCCCTGAGCGTCCCAAATCACCCAAGATTCTCTGTCATATATATATCTTTATCTTTATTAGGCTAGTTGACAATATTTTGTTGACTGGCTTTCAAAAGTTTTGGTTCCGAGCGTACCTGATGGAGGTATATCTGGGCAAGGTATATGAGTTTTTGTATATAACAGTGAAAATGTTTGGGTTATCTGTGTATTTCATGGCAGTATTCCGAAAAATTACATAAAAAGGTTTATAGTTGACATATATCGCCCTGTTCACGATATTTCCTTGTAGAAAACCTACATTTCTTTATAAAGCATTACATTTCCATTATTTAAATATACAAATACATTCTATACCAACTTTCACATAATTACATAAATTATTAATAATTCAAATAAAGGTCGAAATTAAGGATGATCGCTGGTCTAATAGGAAATAAATAGAATTTGAAATAGGTGTTAAAGTTTGAGAGAACATATGAATAGTAAACAAATAAGCAAGAAATAAATATAGGTTCATGTGCTCATTTTAGAGGTATAAAGTCTTGAAAATTTGCAGAAAATAGGTTTTATCTGGATTTTTCATTGTCTTTGCATTGGCAACTTCAGTCTCTCAAAAATGTATCAAAAAATAAAAAGGATTTCATAAAATTTTGTCAAATACCATTTTAAGGTATATATGATTGAATTATAAAATAAAAAAGGAGGGGGGGGGGGGGTCATGGGCAAAACATTTAATGTTTAAGAAATGGAAAAAACCCGATGATTCCGAAAATCTGACAAAAAGACCAAAACATCACCAGCGAGCATCCTTAAAAATATACACAGATCATGGGAAGGTGGCCTTAGTCCTTAAACACAAAGTAGGTTGGTCAAAGAACTTGAGAATTCATTTATTTACAAGTGCTGAGAAACTGGTCTGGGTAATATTTGAGTTTTTATATACTGAAAATAAGTTCTTTATGTTTACATTTAGTGATATCAGAAATTGGAAAATATTACCTTAGGGCCTACGCTTCCTTTCAGTTGTCAAGAATTTTAAGATTTATGAAATAATAGTAGTGTAAAATATTATCTTAGGAATTTTAAGATGTAAGAAATAAATTAAGAGAATCAATTTTTTTAATGATATTCCTATTATTGTAAACGTTGGTTAATTCTATGAGAAAAGGGTAAACATTTTGTCAAATCTGCTTTTTATTTATTTATTTTCCTTACCATAATTTTTCAAATCATTCGGAAAGTCACCTCTTTTATTGTGTATCTTCCTGTACGTACATAAATGTATGCACATATTTAAAAAACGTCTATATATCTTATATATATATATATATATATATATGCTTATTATACTGAATTATTAAATGTTTTAAAAGTAGTGAATTAAGCATATAATAAAGTTTTTTGCATGTATTTATTTACGGTGGATTTTGGCAATTTTTATTATGTCATGATCAAAGTATGACTTTACTATGAAATCGAATGTAAATACGTTCGGCCATGGGAAAGACCTCTGGTGAATTGCTTATATATTTCAGATAATTAATGCAAGGTAACAATGATCAATCATATATATTTGCTGACTTCCAAAAAGAAAAATAGCTTCAAAAATGAAACAAAATAGGAAATTAAGAAATTTTATTCTTTTACGAGTGAAGTTAGATATCATTAAGGAATATTAAACGTAATAAAATGTATCACAAAATACGGAATAAATTTGATGCACTGTATGACCATTTCGTTGACTGACAACTCATAAGCAGTGCTCGAGATCAGAATGTTGGAAATCTGGTTAAAGGTACAATGATGAATTAATATGCACAACCATAGAAACCCCAAAACAATTAAAACAAACAGGAATCCAAACTCAGCTAAGGGTTACCTGTGCATTAAAAGGAAGAGCCTTAGAAATTTCTGGTAAATTTTTGTGAATTTCTAACGGATAATTTGAAGTTATATAAGTAATGAATCGTGCCAGGACAAATACATGATAACATACATTCCATTCCCATGGGTTTATCTTGCCTTTGAATTTTGATTTTGCGGGCTTTTCCCACTGTTTTGTCGCTTCGGTATTAAATTTCGGAGCACCTGAGTCTACCCTCGGTTTTTTTTGTAGGTCAATGTTGTTCATAGGTTTTTTGTTTTTAAGTGTAGTGTTTATATTGTTTTGGTCTTGTCTTCGTTGTTCTAAGAAGTTTATCAGTTATTTTTATTTTCCCCTCCTTCGTATATCACTTCGGTATTTCTTGATTTTACTTACACGGTGTTATTTCTCATGCAGATTATCCTCAAATCCTTCCCTTATATCTAATCAATAAGAGGTACATGTGTTCTAGTTGTCAGGACATAAATAACCTTTTTCAGGTTAATTTTATTTTTTGCTGTTCGATTTCTACACACGTAAGGCAAAAATGCCACACATGCGTCTCACATGTGTGTCACCATATGTGTTAGAGACGTTTCATGCCACGCATGTGACACATGTGTGCAATACGCATGTAATATGCATGATTAACACATACAATCATGCGTTTCACATGATCATGTTTCATGCGTGAGAAAAAAAATCTGTGTGACATGCGTTTTCAGATACATGCCATTCACATGTGTGTGTCAGACATGTATTACGTGCGTGGCATAAAGCGTGCATTTCATGCATGTGACACACCTGTGACACATTCGTTTCCAGGTTCATGTGTGACATATGTGTGGAATTTTTGCCTGTGTAGTAGATCATATTTCAGTTATTTATAGCTACGACCACGGCAATAAGGGAAAAAATCATTTTACACTGAATTTTAATCATTTGTTATCACGTAAATGAGAAGTAAACATTTATTTCTTTATTCAAATCCACGATTTCAGAGTAGAAGATTTTTCTATATAAGCCAATCAGAAACAAGAACTGCCAATTGTAGTCATACTTGTAGTTCGATCAGAGTGAAATGAGGAAACTTTATAAAGGACCCCCCCCCCCCCCAATACATGCTTCCTGTCAAGTTTTGTTTCATTTGGCCAACCAGTTTCAGAGGAGAAGAGTTTTGAAAACTCAGCCATCAGAAACAACAATTGCCCATGGTGGCCATGTTTGTGGTCCGACCGGGACGATTTGAGCCATCTTTATAAAGGACCTTTCATAGATGCTTCCTGCCAAGTTTTATTCCATTTGGTCCTGTGGCTTCATAGGAGAAGATTAAACTGCAACGTTAACAGACGGACGGACGGACAAAAGCGATGAGAAACGCTCACGTGGCCTTGGCCAGGTGATCCAAAAAATTAAACTTCGAACCGTGATCACTTACTGGAATGAATACATTAAAATTAAAATTAAAATTGACTGAGAAATATCTGTTTTAAACAAAATAATTGTTTTTTCAACAAAGACAAACCTTCGACTATTTATTTTAATTAACAGAAAATATACACAAATATGTATTTCAAACTGAAGTTTAATAAGAAAATATAATAAAATGTAAAATCCTGCACCAGGTTACGCCTACGCGTTCGTGTTAACCAATTAAACAAAACATTTTAAATCATAAATAACGTTTTCATCGAAAATATTAGCCAGTAGAGTCCACTGGGTTAAATTAGTTCTATAGGTATCCAAACTAATCCAATAATTATATTGTATAGTGCATCAAGCATGGTATCATTGATATTTACACAATTCGTCACCTGTGGCGGGGTGTGTTCGACTCCGATCTAAATTGACAAGGATTGCCAATTTTATAACAATAAATACGTTACCACTATAAATTCTGAGATAGTCCCTAAGCGACTTAACCAGCAGGAAAGAAAACAAAAAACTCTTGAGATGACCCCCTGCCAGCCTCGAACCAACTTCCCTTATAATCATTCATTCAATTTCCTGCTGCGACGGAAACCGCACGTGTTTTTTGGTTGAGAAGAAATTGACACAGAGAAAACGATTTTTTTTTGTTACTAAGTATATTTTATATAGAGTATTAATAGACAACAGGTAATAATGGACAATTTAAATAATATTTCTAGTCCATTTTATCCCGTTTCTGGAAATGGTGATACTTTCTGGGACGGTACATTACGTAATCCCTTTGAAGTGGTCCCCGTCTCCAGTGTTCCTCCAGACAACTTGTTCACTCAAATGTCACCTGAGAACTCCCCCGTAGTTGCAGGTCCGAGTAACACGTCTAGGGTGGACCTTGTCCAAGCTAGACAGGAGGTCTCTGTTTCGGGTTCCACTACTGTCACTCACAGTTCTTCAGGGGTTACACATACATATACCAGACCTGTTGATACAGTTGTCTCTACAGTTTTTCCTCCCTCGTTTTTAACTGGAGTTAATGCTGCCTCGAGACCCGTTCAGGCCCCTGCCACCTCGTTTGGTCAGTTTCCTACCACTTGGTCTCGTCCTCAGTGGCCGTTTCCAACTCCACCCTTTGGAAACTTTGACCCTTCTTATTTTTGGGGTTTTTCTGGTTTTCCTCCTAGAGTTAGGACGGATACCCCTGTGACAGTCCCTCAGTCACAACCGGTCTCTCAACCTTCAGTTGTTTCTGAGGTGAAGGATATGTTAGGTTCATTTAAGGAGGCTATTAGTAAGGACCTCGGTTCTTTTTTTTTTTTTTTTTTTTTAACCAGAGTTGAGGCTCTTGAAAAGGCTTATCAAGAGTCCTCCAAGTCTCACCCTCCTTCTCTTTCAAGTACTCCTGTTTGTGCTGTTGTTCAAGAGTCTCATGCTGTTCAGGATGATGAGGACTCAGTGTCTGTTGCACCTGACAGTGCAGAAGGTTCTTTTTTGGTGGAGGAGGAACCCCCTGAAAGCAGACCAGCTGCCTTGGTCAGCCAATCTGCTGTAGGGGAGGGTTCTGAGTCTGAATCGGAGCCCGATCATGAGGATGTTGTTGTGTCTAAAGATCAACTCAAGGCTAAAGTCTACTCGCTACTGAGGGACAAGGCTAAGGTTTCCTTATCTTCTCCTCCCAGGGTTAAGAAATCTCTGTCAACTTTTGAGGCATCTTGTGGTTTTTCACAAGAATCTTCTACGTCATACAAGTCTTTTCCAGAGTCTAAGCATGTTACCTCTGCTCTTCAGGTCATTAAGGAAGGTTTGTCTTCTCCTTCAAGTCGGTCTTCTTCTGGGAAATTCCAAGCTTTTGGTGCAAATTCTTTCCCAGGCAGGTTTAGGAGCAAGGATTATGAAATCCACCAATCCTCGATTGGTAAAACTGCTCCTACTTGTGACAAGACTTTAGCCGCTACCATAGGCTCCAAGAGCACTGATGGTCTTAGGCTTTCTCAGTCAGTTTGGCATAAATCTGAAAACTTACTTAGGAGTACGTCTCATGTCCTTGGCAATGCCGAACACTTTCTGTCAGCGGCTGGTACCCTTCTCCAGAATAAGGAGGGTGAAGAGTTCTCTGAACTTAAATCCTTTCTTCTTCAAGTTGATCAAGCACTTGGTGTCTCTCAACTTCTTTTGATGGGTACTCTTTGTAATTTCACCCTTTCTAAAAGGAGTGAAATTTTGGAGAAATCAACGATTCCATCCTCCTTACAGGATTCTCTTTTGTTTTCTCCTTTGACTGACAAAATTTTTGGACTCTCAGTTAAAGAGGTTCAGGAGGAACTTCAGAAGCTACCTCAACCTGTCAAGGTTAATGTACAGCTCTCTCAGGGCAAGCGTTCTGTAGTTTCTACTCCTGTTTCTTCCTCTTCTGCTCCTTCATACTCAGCTCCCAAAAAGAGGAAAGTTGCCGAGTCAACCGACTCTTCTGCTTCTAGGCCTCCTAAATTTTCTCACAAGAAAAAAGGTGGCAAGAAGCAAGGGAAACGAGTTTAGCAATCTGCCCCCTCGTTCGTTACTGACAACCCCCTTGGGAGAGGAACAGTTTCCTGTCCCACATCCACAGATTCCTGTAGGGGGGAGGCTTACCCACTTTTTGAGTCAGTGGGAAGAAATAACCCAGGATTCTTGGGTTTTGTCAGTAATTCGGGGGGGTCTTCATCTCAAGTTTCTGAACAATCCTCCTCTGTCGGTGGATCCACTGTTTTTGTCTCACACTTCCAACCCAGAGAAGGTTCTGATGATGTCAGAAGAGGTTCAGGCCTTGCTACGCAAGGAAGCTATAGAGATTGTTCACAATCCTTCAGCCATTCCAGGTTTCTATTCTCGCCTTTTCTTAGTACCGAAGAAAACAGGTGGAATGCGCCCAGTTTTCGATCTCTCGATCTTGAATACTTATCTTATTATCCCTCATTTCAAGATGGAAACCAATCGTTCCATCAGGGGTTGTATTCGCCCTGGTATGTGGACTACCAGTTTAGACCTTACGGATGCATATTTCCATGTTCACATAGCTCCTCAGTTCAGGAAGTACCTTCGCTTTGTATGGGACGGGACAGTATATCAGTTTCGAGCGCTCCCATTCGGCATCTCTGTTGCGCCTCTAACTTTCACCAGAATTTTTCAAACAGTAGTTGCCCATCTTCATACGTTGTCGATCCAGATTCACTCCTATCTGGACGATTCTCTGATCAGGAATTTTTGTCATCTAGATCTGGTTTCTCAAACCAGGGTGGTCATCCAGTTGTATCAGAGGTTAGGTTTTCTAGTGTCTTGGAAGAAGTCGGAACTTCATCCGTCTCTAGATTTTCAGTTTCTAGGGGAACATTACAGAACAGATCTGGGACTTGTTTCTCCACCGGAGGAAAAGTTTCTTTCTCTAGTCCAGAGAATTGCTCTTATTCAAAATTCCCAGTCTGTGACAGCAAGGCAATTTTCTCAACTTCTGGGTTTTCTAAATTCTCTGGCAGATGTGGTTCCCTTGGGTCGTCTGTTTATACGTCCTCTTCAGTTTCATCTTCTCCAGCACTGGTGTCCTGCCTCTCAGGATTGGGAAGCTCCAGTTCCTATTCTCCCAACCTTAATTCCTCACCTTCATTGGTGGTGTCAGCGGGAGAATGTTCTGAAGGGAGTGTCTCTGTCAGTTCCAGTTCCTTCCCTTACTCTCTACACAGATGCAAGCCAACTAGGTTGGGGAGCTTATCTGGAAGGCAAGTCCATTTCGGGTCTGTGGTCTCCTACTCAACAGCAGGAACACATCAACCTCTTAGAGTTGAGAGCAGTTCTCTTGGCTGTATCTCATTTTCTGGACCTTATTCGCCTAAAGACTCTGGTGGTAGCCACAGACAACACTACAGTAGTTGCTTACCTCCAGAATCAGGGAGGAACTCACAGTCACAGTCTGTTCTTACTTTGCAAGGAAGTTCTTCTTCTATGTTTCGAGAACCAGATTCAGTTAGTAGTACGTCACATTCCAGGTCACCTCAATGTGCTAGCAGACGGACTAAGCCGTTCACTAGCACCAGTGAACACGGAGTGGGAATTACTACAAGTGATTTTCGAGGCCATCACTCTCCATTGGGGTCGTCCTCTTTTAGATCTGTTTGCCACAGCTCTGAATCACAAACTGGACACTTTCGTTTCTCCAGTTCCAGACCCTCTGGCATACGCAGTCGATGCTATGTCTCTGTCTTGGGAGGGAATGTTCGCTTACGCTTTCCCTCCATTCAGATTCCTGTCTCAAGTTCTTCAGAAGATTCATCAGGAATCATGCAAGATCATTCTTATTGCACCAGCTTGGCCCAGACAAGCCTGGTTCTCAGATCTTCTGCTTCTGTCGTGTGCCAATCCCCTTCTTCTTCCTCTCAGAACAGACCTTCTGTCTCAGTTCAAAGGAAGAGTTTTGCATCCTCATCCGGAGAATCTTCATCTGCACGCTTGGCTACTCTCCGGGAAGGTCTCAGACAGAAAGGATTTTCTGCTGGGGCTTCCAGACACATCTCTAAGGCTGTCCGACAGTCTACAGAGAAAGTATACGATGCAAAATGGGGAATCTTCTGTCATTGGTGTGCTGAAAGGGAAATTGATCCAATCAAAATCTCTGTTCAGCAACTAGCTGATTTTCTAGTTTTTCTCTTTGAAGTTAAGGAACTGTCTCCTTCTACTATCAAAGGATATAAATCAGCTATTTCTCGCACTATTTATATTTCGGGTGGCCCAGACTTAAGTAATAATGAACACTTGTCTTTGCTCACTCGGAATTTTGACATTGAAAGGCCTAAACAGAAGAGATTGGTTCCTCAATGGGATTTGAGTCTGGTCCTATCAGCTCTCAAAATTTCACCCTTTGAACCAATCTCCGAAGCAGATCTGAAATTTGTTTCTTACAAATGCTGTTTTTTATTAGCTTTAGCTTCAGGCAGGAGAAGGAGCGAGATTCATGCCTTATCTGTGTCGGAATCTTGTCTTCGTTTTTCCAGAGATGAATCCTCTGTTACCTTGTTAACGGATCCATCATTTCTCGGAAAAAATCAAATTCCTGATAAAGGTGCAGTTCCTATTGTTATACCTGCATTACCTTCAGATTCTCCTGACTTGATGCTTTGTCCTGTCAGAACACTAAAAGTGTACCTGAATAGGACCAAACAGCTTAGATCTGCCTCTTCTTCCAGACTTTTTCTTCCTTTGAAGAAAGGGGTGTCTGATTTATCTGCTAAGTCCATCTCCAGATGGATTTGTGATACGATTTTTATGGCATATAAAGCTTCAGGTGACGAAACCTTATCTCGTCATTCGGTTAAGGCTCATGAGGTAAGAGCCATTGCCTCTTCATGGGCTCTTTTTAATTCCGCTTCCATTTCTGAAGTCTTGATGGCAGGTTATTGGAGGTGTCAAAACTCTTTTACTGATCATTACCTGCGTTCCTTGGCTTCTTTTGCTGATAATCTTTTCTCATTGGGACCTATTGTAGCTGCTCAAAGGATTAATGTCCCCCCTGCAACTTCTTCTTCAGGGGATTCAGCTATGTGTTAGATTCTGTAATTCTCAGAATTTATAGTGGTAACGTATTTATTGTTATAAAATTGTAAATTTTTGAAGTAAAATTAATTTTTATTAAATAAATACTTACCACTATAAATTATAGGCCCCACCCATTCTTTTTCCTCCCCTTCATCCCCTGCTTTGTGGGAGTTCTTATTGTTTTGAGGAAATTGAATGAATGATTATAAGGGAAGTTGGTTCGAGGCTGGCAGGGGGTCATCTCAAGAGTTTTTTGTTTTCTTTCCTGCTGGTTAAGTCGCTTAGGGACTATCTCAGAATTTATAGTGGTAAGTATTTATTTAATAAAAATTAATTTTACTTCAAAAATTTACAATTTTCCTACCGAAGGTCGGTGGTTCTCTCCGGGTACTCCGGCTTCCTCCACCAATAAAAACTGGCCGCCGTGAAATAGCCAAATGTGCTGAAAACGGCGTAAAACAACAACTAAACAAACAAACAAACACAATTCGTCGTAGGTAAATAGTGTAACTGATGGGGCTAGCTCAGTGTCCCATTCTGGGCGTGTAGTCGCTAGTACTTCACCCTAGTTTCGACCATAAGGGATACACTTGATGTATATGTTGAAATGGCTATGAAAACTTAAGAAAGTGAACAACAAAATATTTATTTGACTAAATAACAATTGTAAATTCAATACGACTTTTATATCAAATATAACAATATAAAAAAACAAGTCAAATAGCACCTTCTTGTAGAAGTTAAATATAAATTATGTAAATTGTCTTAATCCTCAGCAAAAGCTTCAAAAATATATTATCTTACTTATAAAAAGTAAACTATATATAAATTCCAAAAGAGGATAAAGATATATGGCTTCGCTTTGTGTCTCCAAAATAAGTACAAAAATATGAGATAGTGATCTTCTATGTGTCTTGAGACGGTCCATTTAAACAGAACAAGAAATGGACATTCTTTGTAAGGTCGAGATCTGGGACGTGTCGCTCCTAAGTATTCCTCGTAGAATTATTATAATTCCGTAGGGAGAGAGTGACCTGGCTACAGGTCGTCTCAATCTGCAACTGATTCGGAACCTAAAACTCACCTTATTTATACTCGGAGAGACAATAGAACCGAAACCCTTGACCATGTTGATTGACAATATCAAGTAAACAACGGGGAAAACGTGAGAGTTATGAATGTATTTTTAGAACTTTAACATGTATTGGTCAAAACTGACCACTAGCTATCATGAATATAAAATGGTTATGGCACTGGCACTTTCAGTTAACAACGTGAACATCGAAGGAGAAATTTTCATAAATATTTACTAAACTGAAGCTGCAATATAAAAATACTCGGATGCAACGTTTCAATCCCTTGATAAGGAACACGTTCATATGTTTAAAGCCTGCAAATTCGGTCTATTAAACTAGAACCAAAAACCAACTCTACTACATTCCTCCCCCCTTAAAAGAGCAATTTTACCGTCAAAATTGATCATCAGAAACGAATGTAAATTTAACGAAAAAATAAGCTGAGGAAAGACATCAAAAATGAAAAATCAGTAAAAAAATCATACAATTATCAAATAAACACATTAAAGTTGTTTCAAAATGGAATGGTAAATGTCACTGCATTAAATTTTTTCTAACTGGTCCTGGAGGTCGAGACGTTCTGACAAAATGCTCGCTCCTGAGGATAGCGCTTCTTCTTGACGGATGCGTTGAGCCCGTTCCTTCTCCTGTTGTATGATTACCTTGTTTTCCTCCTTTGATCCAATCCTTGGCAATACAGCATCGGCGGGCGGAAAGTACGCGTCATTTTCATTAGACATTGGAATAATGTTTCGTTCCTCCTTTTCTTTATGTTGTGATTTAAGGTGTTGCAGGCATTTAGTCTTGGTAAGAAACACTCTCCTGCATGACTTGCATTTAAATATCTGCCTCCTACACTGATGGACGAACTGCCAGTGTTTAATTAGATCCCTTAGGTTGTGATATTTAAACAAGGATGAACAACGCTTCACCACGCAATACTGGCATAGCGGATTGAAAATTGGCTGTGACGGCCTTATCACCTCGTGGTGGAACTGTTGCAGTTCCAGCGAGTCAGGGGTCAAATCTAGGACATCATCCATCTGAAATTATACAAAAATACTATTAATATTCCAATAGACATTACTTTACAACACAACTTCATTCACAATATCATGTCAGTTAATATCAATTACATGAATTATTCAAATATTCAGACACAAACATATATACCCACACATGAGTTACAGTTATGGAGAGTACCTATCCCGAGGTTTCACTACTCTCCCAGTGCGTGTGCGCACTGGAACCGGTGTACTATAACCAGCAGGCGTAAACTGAGTTTCATCGTCTACGTTTGACAAATCGACACTTGCGTCAGGTATTACTGTAGTATATTTTGTTATAATATTTGTGTCAGATGAATTTGTTAACTGTAAAAGCCAGTTTTCAGGTAAATTTCTACCCAAGTAGGGTTTCAAGTGATCTACATGTACAATAATTGGATTCGTGTTTGCCTCTTTTTGTATCTTGTAGGTAACCTCTGAAAGTTTGTCTAAAATAAGATATGGACCTGTCCATCCAAGACCTAAAGTTTGGTTTATTTGTGGAGGGTACCACCTCCAGACCCATGAATTTGGCTCATATGACCTAGCTCTCAAGCCTCTATCATAATACAGTTTTTGGCGTCTTGCCGCATGCCCTGAGTGTTCATACACAAGTAAAAAAGCATCTGTTAAAGCATGTTTAACCCATTCGACATATTCTATTAGACAGAAATCATCTTGTCCGGCGGGAAGTCCGAACATTAAGTCTACAGGACATCTAATTTCGCGTCCCAACATCAAACTGTTGGGTGTACAGTTAGTTGTTGAATGAGCAGTACTTCTATACGCCATCATGATATAGGAAACATGATCATCCCAATCGTTTCGATGTGTATTAACAAAAATGGACAACATCTGTTTAAGGGTTCTATTATATCTCTCTACTAAACCTGAGCTCTGGGGTCTGTAAGGGGTAGAGCGAGTTTTATGTACTCCTAACTTCTGAATATTATTTGAAACAGATTCGATTCAAATTCTCTCCCTTGATCGCTATGTATTTGTAAAGGGCAACCGAATCTACAAATAAATTCAGTTATAACTTTGTCTGCCACCGTCATTGCCGTATGATCAGGGACTGCATATGCCTCTTTCCATTTAGAAAAAGAATCCCCAATAACAATTATAAATTCATTTTTGTTTTGGGTTATAGGAAGGGGTCCAACTATATCTATGCCTACTCACTCCATAGGGGCAGTACTCTGAGAAGGTTTAAAGGGGATTTCCCTAAACCAGGTCCTGGCTTACCACGGGCACAAAGGTCACAATCTAAGCACCACTGTTTAATGTCTTCTGTCATTCCAGGCCAATGAAACAAATTTCGTATTGCAGTTAAAGTTCTATCTTTTCCAAAATGACCTCCAATTTTATTATGATGTAATTGGTGAAAAATTATCTCCCTTATTTGAGGAGGGGCAATTAATTGTAAAATTTGATTCCCTTCTTTTACCAAAACTTTATATAAAATGTCATCTCTAAATTTTAGAAATTCCCACAATCCCCATAAAACTTTGGCTTCAGGGTGTAAATTTGTTATATCCTGTTTAAGTGGTTTTTCTTCTGACGACAGCTTAAGTCTTAAAATATCACCAATGGCAGAATCATTTTCCTGCATAATTTTAATTTCTTCAAGACTCAAAAAATCTATCCAATTTGGTTCTAATTTTTGAATCGGAGAAGTTTGAATTACAGTGCTAACTATAGATTCTAATAACTCGTTTTCCTCAGCCTCGTCTGCAGGAGAGTTTCCTGAGTGAGCTTGATTACAAACATTTCCCTCAGTCTGACTTCGAAAAGATGGGTTAGATTTGGGATAGAACTGTAAACATTCTTCCCGTTTACATTTACGAATTGGCATTCTTGATAATGCATCTGCGTTGGTGTGTAAGCTCCCTTTTCGATATTGAATTTCAAAATTGTAATTGTCTAGTATATTAATCCACCGGGCAACCATACCCTCGGCTTCTTTGAAATTTCGAAGCCATGTCAATGAAGCATGATCGGTTCTTATGATGAATTTGCGGCCCCAAAAATAGTGCCTGAATTGCCTAACAAAAGTTACTACTGCTAGTAGTTCTTGTTTTGTTACGCAGTAATTTCTTTGACTTTTATTTAAAGTGCGACTTGCATAAGAAATGACTCTTTCTGAACCCTCTTGTATCTGCGATAGTACCGCACCTATCCCTGTTAAACTTGCATCCGTATATAGGATAAACGTACCTTCATCATCAGGGAATGTTAAGAGTGGAGCTGAAGTTAGCATATCTTTTAACTTATGAAAAGCTTCATTAGATTCTTCTGTCCATTTAAACTGTTCGTTTTTTCTAGTTAATTTTACTAAAGGACTAACTATTGAAGAAAAATTCTTTAAAAATTTTCTAAAATATCCTGCAAATCCTAAAAACTTTTTATTTCTGATACATTTTTAGGTTGCGGCCAGTTTTTGACACACTCTATTTTAGTAGGGTCACACTGAATACAATTTTCTGAAACTAAATGTCCAAGAAACGTTAATTCTTTTCTAAAAAGAAAACATTTGGATGGTTTTAATTTTAAATTGGCTTCTTTCAAACATTCGAAAACAACCTTGTGATTTTCTAAAGCTTCCTCAAAACTTTTTCCAAAAATTATAATATCATCTAAATAGCATAAACAGTGTCGCCACTGTTATTTTCCTAAAATGGTTTCAATTAATCTTTGAAAAGTTGAGCAGCTGAGTTAAGTCCCATGGGCATTACTCTAAACTGAAAAAGTTCTTTATGCGTACTCAAAGCCGTTTTCAGTCTATCCGATTCTTCACACAACACTTGCCAGTAACCATGGCAACAGTCTACGGTGGACATCCATTTAGTTTCCTTTAAAGAGTCTAGACAGTCACAAAAAGAGAGCTTATAAATCAAATAAGGAAGTTAATGTATTTTCATTTATTGATAAATCATCAATTGAGAATCTACACCTTTCTTTTTGCAAATATATTTTGGGAACAAGAAAAAATGCTTGTAATTTAGCAACTAGAATGGAACTCGGAAGACTTCCCTTAGAAAATCATATAAAAGTTCAATCCTTACTATATTTATTAAGACTTTATTCAGAGAGCATTAACCCTCTTCTGAAAAAGTCCTTTGCACTGTGCAAAGAATTAGATGAATATGGAATCTTTACGTGGTATACTTATGCCAAAAACATTATAGAAGAATCAGATGTTGATACAGACCAAATACAAAATATTAATAGGCTGACCGATTTAAAAATAAAGAAAAAAGAAATAAAGTCAAAAGTTGAAAAATACTATGAAAATTTAGTAGAAAATAAGATGACTGAAATAGATGAAAAAAGTAAATTATATTTATATAATAAAGTTAAACTAGATTATAATAATTCCTTTATCGAAAATTTCTTAGTAAATCCAAATTTCGAATATCGAAAACTTATAGTAAAACTTAGAATTAGCAATCATAATTTATTAATAGAAAAAGGCAGGCATTTAAAGATACCTAGAGAGGATAGAAAATGTAAAGTTTGCAATAGCTTAGATAATGAATGCCATTTCCTTTTAGAATGCAAAATAAACTCTTGTATTAGAAATAAATATTTCACAGAAATTATAAATGAAAATCCAGGGTTTGATGATTAAAGTATAATTAAGAAATTAAGCTTTATATTAAACCCATCAACACCATCAAAAGTAAATAGAATTGGTTCCTTTATAAAAAGGTCATTAGAACTGAGGACGGGGGACTACTGATTTACTTGTGTATATACAATTAGAATGTTTTTTATTTACTTGTATTATATGTCACAAACATTTTATGTTTATATGACAATAAAACGTTTGATCTTCTATGTGTCTTGAGACGGTCTCTTTAAACAGAACAAGAAATGGACATACTCTGTAAGGTCGAGATCTGGGACCTGGCTACAGGTCGTCTCAATCTGCAACTGATTCGGAACCTAAAACTCACCTTATTTATACTCGGAGAGACAATAGAACCGAAAACCTTGACCATGTTGACCGACAATATCAAGTACACAAGGGGGAACCCTGAGAGTTATGAATGTATTTTTAGAATTTTAACATTTATTGGTCAAAACTGACCAAAAGCTATCATGAATATAAAATGGTTATGGCACTGGCACTTTCGGTTAACAACGTGAACATCGAAGGGAAAGACTTCCTTTTGGCACCCCTTGGTTGACGGAATAAGCATAGACATACGCCAAGGGGTGCCAAAAGGAAGTCTTGCCCATCGAAGGAGAAATTTTCATAAATATTTACTAAACTAAAGCTGCAATATAAAAATATTCGGATGCAACGTTTCAATCCCTTGATAAGGAACACGTTCATATGTTAAAAGCCTGCAAATTCGGTCTATTAAACTAGTACCAAAAACCAACTCTACTACAATAGAATAGAGAATGGAAACGGGGAATGTGTCAAGGAGACAACAACCCGACGAAAGAGCAGAAAACAGCTCAAGGCTACCAATGGGTCTTCAACGCAGCGAGAAAATCCCGCACCCGGAGACTTCAGCTGGCCCCTAAAACGATAATGCATACTAGTTTAGCGAAATGGACGGCACACTAAACTCCTACACATACAAATGAACCAGAATTCAAAATACACACACGACTAACAAAGGCTAGAGATTCTTGACTTGGGACAGGCGCAAAAAACGTATTCTTCATACAAATGTCAGAGAAAAATTTTGAAAATAATTTTATTACAACAGACTTAAATTATAAACATTAAGTAACAAACTGGGCGGAATTAAGATGCGTACAATAATAATATTTAAAAAACCTTAAAAAAAAATCCGAGTAGGCAATAATAATAAAAGAAATAATTTCGCTCAAATGTGTCCTATATATTTTTGTTACCAATAAAAATTATCAGTTAACCTACAATGACACATTAAGCTGACCAATAAAGACTGCCCAATAATATTTTAGATATTTGGTCAGTAGCCTAATAAGGACTTCCCGATCCCCTATTTGGTTCACAGTGGTTGTAGCATCATGTTTAACCAGATTACCCCCCAAAAAAACCCTTCTTCAAATCCGCTAAAAATATCGTGTTTTCATGCCTTTCCTCTGAAACAGATTTCAAGATAGTGGTGCAGGATAGACACAATATGAGTACATTGTCAAAGAATATAAAAAGGTTATCTGCACTCGCATTTCTAAATGTTTCTAAGGCTCGTACGAATAAACTTTATATTTTCTAACAATGCACATATATTGTTTAATATGTTTAGTTAAAATTGCATTTTGGTATTTCCCTCTTCATGCTGACGGTTTCGAAAATGTTACAATTATTTTGAAATAAGTCTTACAAAAACAAATAAATTATGAACAAATCCATGATATGAAAATTGATAGAAATAAAATGTTAAAAGACACCAGATTTTAACTGAAAGTTGTTATTCTAGTAAATAAGGATTAAAATGAACAAAGTCTCCACACCAGTACTTCCAGATCTAAAACTGCCAGGTTAAAACTGTTAATTTCTCATGAACATCAACCACGCGGTCGTCTATTACTCTATCGTATATACTAGCAGATTGTGGTACTATAAACATTACAACGTTTCTTATTTCTGCCTTGACACAGGTTGATGCAGTCAATATAAATTATAAAACAGATAGGCACTAACAACAGAAACACAGATATCACCCCTATTGATTTAGATGATTGTCTCTCGTCTGGTGCTGATATTCGATTTCGGATTGTCCTGGACAAATTTGTTTTTTCAACTAAAATTTTCGGTTTAATGTTCTTTTCAAAGTCGTCCAAGACAATGACCGTCAATTCTGATAGCGTAAGATTCATTAGATCAATGTCATTCCATTTCGAAATCGGGCAAGGACACCATGGACAATTTTCCAGGTACTGTGATGTTGTTGACTCTGTTGTATCAATGGTTGTATTTGTGGGAAGATCTGAAAAAATAGCAATACTGTTATATAAAGTCAGATACCATGTTTCTTGCGTACAATGCGCATGTCTGGATAAACACTCAATCCAAGGCCAATGAATAAATAAATAAACACCAGGACATGGTGAACAATAGCAGTAAATGGGATAAAAGGTTAAGACAAAACCAGGTAAGGTGAATTTTGCATAAGTAATTTCAAGACAAGTATCTGACCTAGTAAATAAAGATTGGTAAATCAGTTCGGCAAATGAAATCTCGAAAAATAAATGAGCTCCAACTTACTTTTTCAGATTATGTTATCAACTTGGTATACATATGTGACTTAACAAAAGGAATAAAATGGATATTCAAATTAACTAAGAACCGAAAATTTAGATATTAAAACAATAGGATTCTTCTAAGAAAATCTAAATTGAGGCATGTATATAGAAATTAGAAAAAAGACATGAAGTGTTCGGATATTTGTTTATGATGCATTTATATGTACCTTTAAATAAGTCTTCTCGTGCATCCCGGTTTTTTTCATTGCTTACACATTACAACGAAAATGCAAAACATAACTTCAACTAGATTTCTTCATAAGACATAAATAGTTACTAAATTCATTATAGCTGATCTTAACATTTCTATTCCCCCCCCCACCTGTTTATGTTGTAAAACGTCCTGATCCTCCACTGACTGGCAAACACTTTCGGACTCACATAGCACACACATGGATAACTGCTCACCGTTTGGGACCACATGAGATTTTTTCCCTTTTCATAAGAATTTGTGTTGTCCAAATAAATCTGAATAAACCACAAAATGGTTAACAGGAAAGGTCAACAATGGCATAACAATCAAGCAACGCAAGACGGAACCCCGGACAAACAATTACGTAAAAGAGGACAAAACAAAAACATAAACACAACAGAGGTCAGGATATTTTGACGTGGTACGTACATATTATCAGGTTTTCTGCAAACGTGTATCGTAAAATATCAGCCGCGAGACACAATGTGAAGCTTTTTCGGCGAGTGAGCATAGCGAACGAGCTAAAAAGCTTCATATTGTGTCGAGCGGCTTATATTTTACAATATTTGTTTGAAGAAAAACTGATAATAAATTTATCGTATTGTTAACTAGCAATCTTAATGGAATTTCTTACTTTGCAATGGCCATCTGCCTATAACCGGATGTTTTCCTGATATATTAGGGTCAACGTTGGGTCAAACATTATGACGTCGCTGATATATTCGGGTCAGCTCATATTAGGGTCGGGTCAACTCTTTACGACGTCACAGTGCCGAAATACGGGAAATTGTGAAGGACTCAGCAGGTCGATATAGGCATGGGGAAATACGATAAAGACACTGAACGTTGGTGGTGTTAAGCTGTCTGTCCCTTTGATATTTTATTACCTCTAGGTATTCTTATACATTTAACAGTAATTGCCTTAAATAGATGTAACAAATATTTGTAATTTTTGTCAAGATATCAATGATGCAACATTCTGTTAACATAAATTTAGAAAAGGTCATTGTTTTTAAGTAACTGTAACACAAAGATATGAGAAAGTCGTATCCATGAAAATAAATAATACTTATTAAATGTTAAATTCGCCTTGAAAAGAAATTTTTCCTGAATGCAACTTATTATAAAAAATATAATTTCAATATCAATCTTAGTACGAAATTCATTTGACGCTAAACGGGCTGTGTTAGAATCTGCTTGTGAAGGCGACACACAACTCCATATTTAAAAATGGATAATACTACAAACAACATTTATCAATGTGTTTTCAAAATCGCAGTTATTTTTGAGGAAGAAAATCTTGTATGTTTCACCCCTGTAACACTTTGAATATTTATCCCAAAAATTTATTTTCGTCAACTTAGGATTTCTGTTTTTGACCAGACGAATTCGGAGTAGACGACAAAAATCGTCATCCATAACAAACAGAAGTTGTTAGTAATTATAATTAAAACTCATAACATAAAACTTTAAATAAATAAGTTTTTTGTGATAAAAAATAAATGTACAAAATTCAAAACAGAACTGAGCAATTTCCAATTTGTTTTATATTGAGTCACTCAATGCACTCTGACGTCACACGACATCAGAAGAATCTATAATGTATGACTTTATAATGTTTAAACATTTTGCTTTAACACGAATATCCGGAAATCACAGTATGAAATATGAATTATATCAAAAATACATGTGTATGATATGTGTCATATCTATTCATTATCCTAATATGAGCTGGTTCAAACGCTTTCGGTCGACATCCGTGGTAAAACATGGATATATTGGTTCCAACATCATGTCTGGCAACGTCATAAGTTTTTCACAAGCTTAAACGACGCCATAGTATAACGTGCGTTGTGTAATGACGTTTTCGTGTCTGAATATCTATGTTGCGGCGTTTCAAAATGTTGTAGAAATTGTCCTATTAGAATGGAAATAATTCACGGTGGCTTGAAAATATCCTGATTTGTACCACGAGTAGGCCATTTATGCCGATATTTTACAGGCAAAATATTTGACATAAATGGCCTACCCGTGGTAATATCAGGATATTTTAAAGCCACCGTGAAGTATTTCTTAAACGTCATTTGAACAGTCCGATAACAATTACATCTATCTATCTAATTCTTTTTCCAATTTCACAGCAAGTAATTGTAATATTTTGCATTTGTCGACAAAAGCAATAATTGTTGGTTACAATTTGTTTGGTCCATATGAATGTTTTTCTACTAGTGACTAGACAATCGGGTGTTTATTCAGAATAATAGATTCTTACAAGAGTTCAAAGTGAAGACCGGAAAATCCTCAACGTGTTTTTAAAACTCACCTCTTTTCAAATTCGCTGAATTTTAACGAGTTTGAAATTTCCAAGGTCTTCACTTTTGGACGAGTATAAGTACCTATTTCTTCCGTAAATACTCGATTTTTAGGTTTCCTGTACCTGTGTTAATTCATTCAGTCTACGAAGTTAAATAACCTTACGTCTGATTGGCAAAAGGTATGACAAAATAATTCTGATTGCTCGAACTATGACAGAAACTGTCGCATGCACAGAAAATACTCAAAAACGGAAGAATTACAGTTATGGTTAATGACGATTGCATGTTACAGGCCTTAAAGTTTCACTGATTTATAACGTTCAGTATACCCAAGACCGAAAATACCGAAAGCCTAAATCACTGATTTATAACGTTCAGTATACCCAAGACCGAAAATACCGAAAGCCTAAATCACTGATTTATAACGTTCAGTATACCCAAGACCGAAAATACCGAAAGCCTAAACAACAACACAAAACGTTGAGCAGATTCAATAAAGGTAATAACCAAATTACCGAACTCCAATTAAGGCATTTGTAAAAAGGAATAGTAAAAAAGGGGGTAGTCCATATATACCAAACAAAATCAATGCAAGCACCGGAAAATTGGAAATAACGTAATGGTTCTGACTTGGTTCAGGCATTTCGAATGGAAATGGTGGGTTTTACAGCGCGCTTAATCTCCAGCGTCCATTACGCTTAAATGGGCTCTGGTATATTGCAATATAAAAAGGTAGCGTAAATTCGCTACCGAACAAAGTCGATAAAACCAGGAGTCAAAAACAGTACAAAACATATATGTTGTAGGTATTACGAAAATCTATCTTTTATAATCATCTTACCGGAAACAGATTATTTCTTAATAAGATCTTGATATCTGAAATAAAACTTTTTTAAGCAGCGTGTGAGACGTATTTTGTTATAAACTTGATGCAAAAGCCTGTCCCTCAGACAATGGTGGCGCACCATGAAGTCAGAATAGTGGCTACTGGCTCTAGCATATCGTATTAATTGAGAAATATAAACACCATATGTTGGAGAATCTGGTATCAAAAGAGTAAATCCAAAAATGATCTACTGGCTATGAATAATAATTATAATTCTTTGATACCAATAATCATGCGCAACATGTGTATATTTCGTCGATTTACGACTCATCAGCTCAAGGCCTAAAATGTTGAAATCCAAAATAACAATCCAAAAGGTTAAAGAGTAAATTCAAAAATACAAAAATAATCAAAAAGGGATAAGCCAAAACCATCTACAATTAGAGTTTTCAAAAATTTTGTACTTTTGTTCCTGTAAATTTTAAGTATCAATATCAAATCGATTTTAAGTATCAATATCAAATTCAATGAAAACATCAATTTAGATTTAAACATTTAAAATATTAAATGTAGAATAAAACATTGTCCATTATTTGTAAGAATTTGTTTCTATTACTTGGGAAAATAAATCTTCCAAGGTATAATAAAACGTTCTGAAATTTTCTTCAACACTTGCAGAGTATATATATTTATTACAATTTAGAATATTTATGGAATAGGAAATTTTATATTTTTATAGAACACCAAAAACATTTTTAATCTTGTCTATCTATTGTTTTTTATGGGGTCCATGTTGTTCATATGTGTTTAGTTTTTAATTGTAGTGCGTGTATTATTTTGGTCTTGTCTTCGTTGTTCTCCGGAGTTTGTCAGTCGTTTCGATTTTCCCCTCCTTCGAATATCCCTTTGGTATTTCTTGACTTTACTTCTTCAATATAAAATTTATGAATTTAAAAATTCACGAATATGTAATTCCCTCAGAACTTTGATATTAGTATCAGCAATTTTACAACAGATCAAGTTTTCGTTTGTAAAACTTGTTCGTTGTACATTAGTAATAGTCATATGAATAATTGTTGATATCATTTCGTTATTAGTTGGTTGCAAATATCAGTGTCCGGCATAACATTTGTCACCATCAAATTGTGAATTGATCCTGGCAATTATTAGAATAAATTCATCTACGGTATATAAAACGCTTTACCAATGTATATGTATATTTTTTATAAATTTGAAATTGTCCCTCGCTATATTATGCACCCCGCAAGGAGATTTCTGCATAAAAAGACTCATAGTTACGACCTAATACTTACACTTTCCACATAGGACTGTGCGATTTTTCTGCATAAAAAGACTCATAGTTACGACCTAATACTTACACTTTCCACATAGGACTGTGCGATTTTTAAAGCATACCGCAGTCCTAAATTTGAAGCCGGCCTTAATCTTAACGCAGTCTTGGTTGTCCTGGTTGTTATTACAAGTAGAATACCCAGTCATACAGTCTGGTTCTTGTTCAAAAGAAGAATCCCATGGCGCCCAAGTTACAGCCTCGTTGTTGTACCATTTGTGCACTTGAGAAATAGAGTCCCAAGTAATGCCGACATACATACCTGCGTTAGGAAACCTAAACGTTTAAAGAAAATTATCTTAAACATGCTAAAGGAATTATCAAAACGTTCTCGATGTTAGTATAATCGTTAAAGCAAGTCATTTATAATCGAGAGTTTAACTTTTTTGCAAAATCTGTGTGGTATTTTAAAATAAAATGAAACTATACTAATTCCTAAGTTCAATTTAGATCATAAATTTAATGGATATTTGGCACATAGCACAAACGTGTTAGTTTTAGGCTGGAGTTAAGTAATTTAAACCGTAAATAATAAAACAAACAGTTCCTCGGAGTCAAAGACTGTTTTCCAGCCTCGGGCTAATAATCCGCTAAGGTTTCCAGCTTTTATTACAATGCAAAAATGCCATTAGTGATAATAATTGTTGTAAAGACTTACTTGTAACCTTCTGACGTATAATGAGCTTCAAAGTTTATCATATCTTCATTATTCTTCATGATGGCCAAGTCTTGCCCATTAGCGATACAGAACATTCTGGTAAGGTTGTAAGTCAAGTAATTATTCTCGTAAATTTGATATGTATAAACACCTCCAGTTAATGCTGAAATATAAACACAGAAATATTTCTTTCGTATTTAATATGTTAATTACTAAAGAAGGAAATTAGACTCGTGCAAATTCGACTGAACAGGAGTCAAAATACATATATTTGCACTATTAAACATTCGGGACCACAAAATAAAAATCGACTTATCCGAAAATTTGACTCAAGCGAGTTTGAGATAAGGAAAGTCGACTGTATATTTTATAAATTTCTTTCAAAGCAGTGTTAATGGACAATATCTGCATATTTCGTCGATTTACGACTCGTCAGTAGACCTCAAGGCATAAAATGTTGAAAGCCGAAACAACAATCCAAAATGTTGAAGAGAAAATTGAAACACTGTCAATATGACCAAATGCGTAAAACCAAAGCCATCTTAGGACATAGCTTACGGAAGAATTTAAAAGAATTTAAGTAATATATTAAAGAAAGCTGATTTCTAATTATGTTACCCAAACAAAATTTGAGGGGAACATACTATTTTATTATGGTTCCAAATCATAAGTTTATGGTAAATATATTGTTTTTACTCGGTTTGTTATTATTACATGTGTGTTCCCCAAACGAAATTTGAGGGGAACATATTGTTTTTATTCGGTTTTCTTCTTCTGCTTGTTAATATTCTTTCGTCGTCCGACGAACACGGTCACAGCCTCTTAGAAGCGACTTGGTCAATTTGTACAAAACAGATTATGGTCTGTAGATGTGCACAACGATTTAAGAAATTTTGAAATGCAGCCATTTTCAAGACGACCGCCGTGAAGTATTAGATCTTAGGTTTTCCGAGAAAATGCTTAAACCGATCGAAACGATAATTGGCTATAAAAATAGCACTCTACCTATGCATAAAGAAACGCAAAATAAAATTTTCAAAATGGCCGCAGTCAAATTTCAAAATAAATCAAAATATATTTTTAAAAAATACTTTTTGGCAATCGAAATGAAAGTTGGTATAAACATATCCTACTTACCGTCAGTTTCAAAAATGGGCCATAGCGACCCTCATGGATTGCGGCCATTTTGAAAATTTCATATCGCGATATCTCAGAAATGCGATATTTACGAAACTTGTTCGATTGCCAAAAGGTTCGGTAATTGGGATTCCTTGTCAATAGAGTATCTATTGGATGTGTTCGACTCGGATCTAAATTGACAAGTATTGTCAATTTTCCTACAGAAGGTCGGAAGTTCTCTTCGGGTACTCCGGCTTCCTCTACCCATAAAAACTGACTGCCGCGAAATAGCCAAATGTGCTGAAAACGGCCTAAAACCCCATCTAAACAAACAGAAACTACTGGGTCGATTTGTATGAAACTTAATTGGCAGACTTATAGATTGTGGTCTGTAGATGTGCACAACTATTTTAAAATTGTGATACTGGCCGCTGTCAAAGTTAAGGTCTTTGCTTTTTATGAGAAAACGGCTAAACAAACTGAAACGGCGGGCAATGGGGCGTATGGGAAACATCTGTTTCTTTGTCCGAAACAATGTACTTCCTATGCACCCAAACCAGTATCATAAACAATTTATTTGTGTCACCAGTATATTGTTAGTACTTCGATACTAACGAGTTAAACGGAGACTTTAAAAGTTATAAAAAAAATGCTTTGTCGACATGAAAATTAAATCATTTCAAATTTGATTACCTCCGACAATGATTGTTTGAAGGGATATCTGCAGTGATATCGCATCAGTGATTAATAAAACTTTCTGAAACCAACGAGCGTTCCTTGCATTTCTCTATCTCAGGCAGACTTGGCTAAATTCTTTTGATTAGTTTGGCAATATTTTCTCCGCTTAAACCTTTAAATTATCGTTTGACTCTTGAAAGAGTATCCAGTGCTCAGCATTTGTACATGTTGCAACAGTATTTATTAGGCAAAACTTCCTTTTTTTGTAACGAAATCCAAATAATAATCTACTCAGTTTTAAAGCTTGAGAATACAGAAACAATTAAAATAAATAAACCGATGGAAAAAACATAGTGATTTGATAAACAAAGATAAAACGGTTGTAATGGAATCATGTCAAACACAAGCGTTGATTTAATGATCATAATGAAAAAGAATGAAAGCAACCATGGTAATATTAAAATAAGAATACGTACCTAGTATTGATAGTCCAACAATCAACAAGTAGATAAACATTTTGCTTGCAAATTTTTTATTAGAGTCTATGCAATGTCCTACAAACACCAGAACAAATATCCCTGCAGAATATATCAACCTGTGTTAAGGATCTGTTTTTCAAAGAAGCACTTTTGTACAATATTTGTTATACCCGTTTACTAAATCAATACGACTCCAAACATTGAAAAGCACAATAAGAAAAGACAATTTGGCTTGTTGCCATAGACAGTTGTTTGTTATAGCTAAGGACAATATTCCTATAAAAATATATATTTATAAAGCTAACGAATGGTTGTGTCACATGACATTTGCAACTTTAATAATATTAATTTCTTCTTTTATCATCCATGAAATGAGATTTCTTGATTTGAATAATTCAAAATAATATCTGGTATATGTAATATATTATCCAGACTGTGAATTTAATAGCTTGTATCGTCTTGTATTTTTCTTTTCCCATCTTAACTTACAAATTACTGTAATAGTTCGAGATATTTTCCCGTTTGGATATCATAAACACTCCACTTTTTTATTTTCAACTAGCAGAGATAATAGCCATGTCTCTGTTGTTTTTTGTTTTTGTTTTGGGGCAATGGATGTAATCGTCAGAGCACACTCTCAATATTAATATAATGTTAAGAATAATTCCAGAACTATCCTTTGGAAAAATTACATTGAATTTTTGACGACAAGAAAGCAACTATTTGAATTGTTTGATAAATGGTTGAACTGGTTCTCACCCTGAAGAAGCATGAAATATTTGCTGAACTCGAAGTATAATAAAATAACTTGCTTGAAGTCGACTTGAAGAATTAATGAAATGTTGGTATTTGGCATAATCGCGTTTAAACAATTGATCTTGTAGTAAGTGATCAGTTTTCAGTTAGTTGGCCTGGGGAATAACAACAATACTAGAGCTGTACATTTGGTTATTACAAGAATCATCTTCCATCTTTAAATCGATCTTGTGCTTTGTGCGGAAGTGTCTTTATCCAGTACCATCAGAAGGTTACACCGCATAAATATGACAGCTGGATCCAGAATGCATGATGATCACGAGTTCCTTCTTTTCACTATTATATGTCATGTAAGATGGTTTAGAAATTCCGTGCTCAGTATTTAAAACCTGCTTTCTTGAAGTCTTTTCTATTGTAGTGATAATGTTAGATTGATTTTCAGCTACCCACAGTTTGTTACTTGAATGAAAGGTTATGTAGCAGCCTTCCATAAGTTCAATACTATCATAAAAGATGTTTTCTTTCATATTATACTCATGAATTTGATGAGTCTCATTGTTAGTATAATAAAAACTATTCTTTGAAGAGTCGTAACAAATATCCCCTATCTTACATGTTGGTTGTATAACAGATAATATATTACCAACAAGATTTACAGAACAGATGGCGTTCTGATACGAACGTTTATGTGTGTATTCTATTACTACCCATATTATTTTCTCTGCCCATGGTTTAGTAGACACTAGTATATGTTTACATGCAGATATTGTCCACTTATTCTGTGTCTCACTTAAGTTGAGTTCAATTTTACGGCCAACTGTTCGACTCTTAACGTTGACAACAGTTATGTATTTGTCACTTGTTACAAGTGCAATTGATTCATCATAAGATGCAACAAAATTGGAACGTGATTTGAGCCTGATGGAGAACTTTTCTGTGGTCTGAGAGTTTACTACACATAGAGATGATGAATGATTGAAATGTTCTAGTACAAGTATTCTGTTGTCGTCAGCAAAGCAACATGCACCAAATTTGTAGCTTAATTCAGGTTTACAGAGTCGATACTTTGGATAGCTTTCTTTTTCGGAAGATATTTTTATAAGGGACTGTTCTAGTTTTTGATTGTCCGGTACCTTCCGTTGCAAACTTTTCTTCGGTGGTTTTTCTTCTAAAGGCTTAAATAAATCATTCAAAGTCTGTTTGATGTCGGATGGTATAGTATTTATTTTCAAAGACTTAAGTTCTTCAGAATCTAGATTTAAATTTACTTCTTCTTCATTTTGTACATTCGTAAGATGTTTGAAAGCATGAAAAGCATGCGCATCATTTGAGGTGTCCATTATAACTTTTATGCTTTCTAAATTTCTCTGCAAGTTGCTTTGCAGTGCTTTAATTTTTTCTGAATTATTTTGCAAAGTCAGAACAATTTCATTGTAACTGTATTCTACGTTGTTATCGATTAGTTTCAAATGGTCATCAACGCATTTCCTAATGTCTTTTAATTGTTCTTTAACTAATTTCTTCTGTTCTTTTGAAGCGGATAGACAAGCAGCATTTTCCTTTTGAAATATTTCTGTGTTGGACTGTAATTTTTTCATTCTCGTAAACAGGTCGTTGAGCACAGGACTACTTTTTATTCCTGCTGCTGCTTCGGTTACTGATATTACTTTGTTACACATCTTGTGTTCCGGTAGGCACAAATAACAAATGATTTTGTCATGCCCAACACAAAATAAGGAAAGAATTTGTCCGCTGTGTTTGCAACAAGTCTTTCTTACGTTTTGGCTCAGTGTAGGAACACTCTGCAATTGGACTATGTTATGTTGGGTAGAAAATCGTCTGTGTGCTTTGGCACATGGTTGACAAACAGGTTCAGAGCAGTCGTTGCACCAAAACTGCGCTCTTACCACCTCGTGCTCACGAAAACAACATGCACAAATATCTTTATTTGACATTTCTGTAAAGCAATAGAATATTTTTACTAGCAATAGCAAATTATAGAACGTGAGTAATCCGTTTGAAAGATATAACACTACGTACCCCCCCCCCCCATAAAAAAAAATTATAACCAAAACATACAAACTGAAAAAGGGGTCTAAGTTTTTGACTAACTCGCTTGATGACCGGTGTATGAAAAATATGGTAACCTTTCGAAATATCATCAAAAACTAAAAAGTGTTCCGAACATTTCTTTTGAAAAACAATGTCAAAATATCTGAAATTCGCAATATTTCTATTTTGATCAAAACACTGAACACTTTCAATCAAAATTTGAAAAAAATGCGTTTTTGACATTGTGAATAACAGAACAAATAATCAAAACGAAAAATTAAATATTTGCAGGTCAGTATTTAAAGTCTAGTCTTCTGTCCTAATTACTGTTTTAAAAGGAAACAGTGGTATTATCAACACAATATAAGAAGTAGGATTTAATATAACTTATAGATTGATTGACTGATTTCGGTTTTACGCCACTTTCTGACTATTTGGTGACCAGTTATTAGTATGGTGTCGGGTTGTTTTCTTGGAAACATTGTAATTTTAGGACGAAGAACAACAATATAAGCATTCTTCCTTTGTTTGAACATTTGAATATATTTATGTTTATAGGAGTTTTGTTTTAAGATTTTATTCACTCTATTCATTGATTTCTTCATATTCTAATAAATTGGCTCATAAACTCGGGATAAGTAGAAAACCGATTAATCATACAAACTTTGACAAATATACCTTTATAAATTGTGTAAATGGTAATATCATAGAAATATCACTGAACAAAAAAAACCCTAATTAACATCTTTTGTAATTCCAGCACCTCAAAAATCGTGTATAATGTTAATGAAATGTAAGTGTTGCGTTTCTTTTGATGATCAGTACATAACTGTATTTTTAATTCATAGCTGGCTTCCTATTTCGGTATTTTTGGTAAGATTGGTTTTTGGTCTTCAAATGTTTCGGTTTTAATGCTGCTGATGAGAGGTAACACCTTGAAATATGTCGTATACAGCGTAGTATAAATTTACTATATCTAATATTAGTATCTTTGGGTTGTTATTTTTAATATGTATGTCAATAGTGTATCTTAACTTAAGTTAATTTTTAATAGTCTCTCGTAACTCTTTTCAGAGTGGATCTCTTTTTACATTGACTATATGCTTTAATATTTTATATCGAACTAGATTTTCAGGTCACAATGGATTCGATATAGCGAGGGTTGACTGTATATTTATATATATGTGCGTGTTTTGAGATGTGAGACTTAAATAAAGAATTGTCTCTTGGGTGTCCTAGCGAAAAAGTAGTTAACTGGCTAAAGTACTTTTATTTATTGAATGTAAATAAATTAGCCAATTAAATTTTTGATTTAATTTAATCATTATAAAAAAGTAGTCCGGTGCCCTCGATTCTCTTAAGAAAACATAGAGATGATATATAGACTCGGATTTATTTGTATTCAAGAAACACTGATCCATCCTTTGCTAAAATTGCATTTTATCAACATGAAGGATTTTTTTCTTCTAAGATTTTTGTATTAAATTCCAACTGAGATTTATCCTCTGGTAATGACTCCACTCACATTGAAAAATAGAATTGTAATGCAATGTTGGTTGTAATTTTGCTTTTCATTGGCTGACGTTGAACATTTCCATCAGTTCTGCTATTAGAATTCTCCATGACGCCGCACGTGTAAAGCGTCACTTCCGGTTTTCAAAAAATTTTTGTTTTACTCCAAATTTTTACACATGTATAAATATTTCCAGCAATAATTTTTGATTCGATGGTTGCAAATATTCGTTTACTGACAAATATTAAAATGAAATATAGTTATCTTGTTATTAAATCAATCCGGTAAGAAAAAAAGAATTTGCTCTGACTTAGTTTGAGGATTATGTTGCTGGTTTTGTTTGTTTAAACAAAAATTAAACAAGAAAATTCATATTTAATTTTCACGTTTAAGAAACGTTAACAAAACAATTTTCTTTAACCTTACCAGTTTGAAATAATCTTCCGTACTCCTCGTGTAAAAAGTTTTACCAAGCAGTTTTTTTAAAGTGTTGATTCAGTTCACTTCATTTCATTTAAAGTTGTACTGTCATCTTCAATACTACTAATCGTTGTTAAACAATAGTATATTGTTTTAAGGTATCCGTCCAAATAATTATCAAACAAAGAAATATACAAATAAAACTTTCGAAAGATTTTAAATATACATTATATTTGAAATAGTCTACGCGTGACTTATATTTATTCCTATATTATGTATAAAAAGGACAAATATACCTAAGGAGCAATAAAAGTAACGTAATCCATTGGACAGACAAACCCGGGAAGACAAATGAACAACCAGAAGCACAACAAATAAACACAGAAAACTAAAAGCGATGAACAACACGAACTCCTATAAAAACCAAGAATGAACCCAGGTGCTCCAAAAGGGTAAGCAGTTCCCGTCGCCCCGTCGTGAAGTTCATCAAAGTCAATCCGGGGGAAGTCCCAAATGGGTGGAGGCACATGAAAGGCTACGACAGTGGGAACAGGTCCAACATCAGGTATATATTTCATGTGCATTTACACAAAAATATAGAATTATTAAATATTTATTAATTCATGAGAAATTTTTTTTTCTGCATTTCGCCATATTCTTACTTTTGCTTTTATTATTAGTCCTCTCTCTCTCTCTCTCTCTCTCTATATATATATATATATATATATATATTTTTTTTTTCTGTTATAATTTCGGAATATTAATAAGGAAACGGAATTTTATAGAAGGTTTTAGCTTGTTTCAGAATCCTATTTTTTATGCATTTTGTCTGCTTTTATGTTTGTTTGATATTAGAATAAATATGTTTAAAGTGAAAAAAAAATACAGTAAAGAGTACAAAACACAAAAGGATAGGTGTAAGCCTATTGTGTATTTAAATTTATTTCTAAAAATTGATATGGAGAGACATAATGGGACAAAAAGTGATAATACCAACTTCCATTTTGTTATATACATTTCATAAGTGGTAATATACCAACATCGCATTTATCTACATTTCCCAGATATAATACTCCAGGGCATAAATTACCATCGATGACTTCCAGAGAGAAAGTGAGAGGGAGTCACTCTGCCACATGGCCTGAAAAGAGTGCGTTTCATCAGATATTCTATACAAAACACAAAAATGTTGCCATTTACCTGAAAAGCTAATCAAACCGTTAAACAGACTTATCCATAAGGGTTATAGTTACGATACTGTTGTCAAGCCATTTAAGATGGCATTTTTGGAATTAATATTGATTCACTGATAGGGTCCTTGCGTCGGAAATAAACACATTTATTCTAAAACGAGTTGTTGGCATGATATGTTCTTCTCGTATAATTTATGATGAAATTATACTAAACCCCTAACGGCAGGGATTGTGGTTGATTTTTTATATGATAAAGACATAATCTTTCGATCAGTTTAATTGAGGTCTGGAGCTGGCATTTCAGTAACTGCTAGTAGTCCTTTGTTAATATATATTGATCTTTGTCAATTTGCTTAGTTTTTTCGGGTACCTTTTCTAACATCGGACTTCTTTTGAACTGGGCTTTACGGTGCGTATCGCCTTGTGTTTGTTTTTTCCATATTGACTAGAGGTACAGGGGAGGGTTGAGATATCACAAAAAATGTCGGGAACCTCTAGCATTTGTTATTATTGTGTGTGTTTTTAATTTTGATTTATTTTTATGTTCCGGAGTGTGGCGCCCATTTCGCTGAACTGATATGCATTTCTGTTTATGGGACAGCTAAAGCCTTATTATTTTTCTCACTACGTTGAAGATCCATGGGTAGTCATGGGCTGTTTTCTGCTCGTTGGTCGGGTTGTTGTCTACTTCGACACATTCCCCGTTTCCATTCTCTATTCTATTGTCATCAGATATTTTACAGACGTCATCAATTATTGATATTGAACGTTACAATGTACCATTACAAATGACATTGAAGTTTAAATTGTTATCAAACATTGTTTACCTTAACTGATGTATCAGTTGTGCCATTTTGAGAATAACTGTGTTAGATTACATGCATAAGACAAATGTGTATCGTACTAGGAGCAAGAACTGCTGACTTTTTCTAGAATAGCTTGGTTTCTGACTTGTAATATCGGATTTTGCTTTGTCCCTATTGATCACGTGTAATGTTTGTTGTTGCAAAGCTTTATTTGGCCTCTATATGAAAATATCATTTATATTAATCAGCTGTGTGTGTGGTATCTGTCTATGCATCTATAAATTGTGTTTTTTTCCAAGAAATGATACCTAAGCCCGGTAGGCCTACATGTTAAGGTTGTTTAATACAATACGATTTCATTGGATTCCGTAAGGCGGACATTCGGATAGGGCAGATGGCTTAACAGCCAATTGAAAACGATTTAACAAATCAAATCGCTCAATGCTTCCTGGTATTTAAGTCCATTTTATCTAAACCAATATGTCTTAAAACATGATACAGAATGTCAAAATTTCAACAAAGCTTACAAATCATACTATATAACCACATTTTTCATTTTGAGATTGGTCAAATTTTCGGCTAAAGTCACATATTTAACCCAGATTTTACCTTTATATTAAAGTTGAGCCCTTATAATTCTTTACAGATTTACACATTTCTTTTGCTAGAAATCACATATATATTTAACCCATATTTCTTTCATACCAATACATATAATTCAAAACATATATTAAATAAATTTAAAACAAGAAATTATTTTTTCATTTTAAGTTAATAGATTTTGAAAATGTAACCATAAAAATAATTTTTTCTTCATTTTTCAGTTTTTCACATTTTTTCTTTAAAAATCACATTTTTACTCAAAATTTACCTCTCTATCAATATTTATATTGAAAAGACAATATTTAAAAGCTTTAAAATTAACAGTTAAATTTACGACATTGCAATTAATTGGCGGTTGATTGATTTTAAAGCTAGATTGTCAGAAACCACAAGACCAAATGAATTTCTATTTTGCAGGAATGTTTCCTAGATGGTCCTCTACCATATTTGTACTTTTGGTGCCGATTGGATATCCATGATGGCCGCCACCATGGGACATAGTTAACATAAGGCCTTATGTGAAATACATACAAACAACTTCTTCTTCGAAACCATTTCACAGATGCCTGAATGATTTTTTTGATGGTCCTCTACCAAATTTGTAATTTTGATTCCGATTGGAAATCCAAGATGGCTATCACTGTAGGACATAGTTAACACAGGACCCAATGTTCAAAAATCTTTTTGATTTAACAACCATGTGGATATAACAGATCTTACATTTTCCAATGGGCTAATAGAAGCCAGGTAAGTGATACAGGCTCAGGTGAGCCTCTAGTGATATTATGAATTCCTCTGACTCAACATTAATATAAAGGTATATTCTGAGTTAAATAAATGATTTTAGCAGAAAATTGGGAAAAAATGAAAAAAGTGGTTATATGGTATGATTTTAAAGCTTTGTTGAAATTTTGAC
Source organism: Mytilisepta virgata (assembly GCA_028015205.1). Classification (NCBI taxonomy): domain Eukaryota; kingdom Metazoa; phylum Mollusca; class Bivalvia; order Mytilida; family Mytilidae; genus Mytilisepta; species Mytilisepta virgata. Next base: position 416,691 of record JAPWFG010000015.1, read on the forward strand.
ATTCTATATTATGTTTCGAGAAATTATAATTTATCAAATTTGAGTAAAATTTAATAAGACTTGTGGTAATTTGTGTTATCTTTATCAGATCATGTCACAGATTTATGATTTTATAGTTTAACCAAACTTATTGACTTTCTTATTACAAATAATGTCACAGAATGTTCATTCATCATCGATAAGATCTTCATCTGTGATTGGGGTTGAATTAGAACAATGTATACCGCTGCGTCCGCTACATCCACTAGAGGAACTTAGTAGAAAGTCTCGGATAGGCTGTTGTGACATTTCCAATATATTTTTGTTCTGCTAAACCAAAATTGAAACTGCAGATAAACAAGAAATGAGTGAAATTGCGCAGCATTTGAAGTGCTGAGAAATGGGCCTTATCTCGAAAATGACTGAACTTGAACGCTAACCACACGACTTGCAGACATTGTTTTTGCAGTGAATTTTCTCCAACGTAACAGATCAAGGCCCTCTAATGGAATTCCACCATACAATGTAGCAATTGCCTCTTCTCCATCTTTAATAATTATATCTTTCGAGACGTTGTCAGTCATAAATACGTATCGGTCTTGATTTTCTTTAGCGCAAATTGTTTGCCTATTCCAAACAACCTACTTCTGTCAGTAATAGCATGGATATATTGGAGCTGGTAACAAAGATCTTCTCCAATTACTAGTCTTTGTACACTTGTAGAGATGGTGTGATTTTTTACATTTCCATAATGTGGGTAACGAGGACTAATATACCTAAGGAGCAAATAAAAAAACCTAATCCATTGTACAGACAAACCCTGAAAACTAAAAAACAATAAACAACACGAACACCTATAAAAACCAGCGGTGAACCCATGTGCTTCAGAAGGTTAAGCAGTTCCTGCTCCGTACACGACGGTCAATCCGGTGGAAGTCACAAATCGGTGCGATGTGGGTAAAAACATTTTTAAGATAAATGTACAGGATATTCTGACCTAGAACAACGGTTCTATCATACAACAATTTTTGAGTATTCTACTTTAGAATCATTCTGGACGGTTCCTTCTTTTAAGAAATACATTAAAGAGTTTAAGGTGGTCAGATATGCAATTTATGGATTTAAATGAATGCATTTAAACAGCACGGCCCTGTAATTAAGTTTTGTTATATATACATGTATAACATGTATTAGTTCGTATTTGACAATGCTTCTCACTCTCTGCATGCATAGATTCCTTGTAAAAAACACTGATAAAAAGTACTATGAGACTGATGTTGTTCACATGATGGAATTTCTCATTGACATTTTTGTTGAGTTTGGAGGACAGGTTTTTCAACAGATGATCGGCATCCCAATGGGGTCAAACTGTGCACCGCTTATGGCTGAAATGTTCTTGTTTTCATATGGAGCATTCTGAATCGGAAAGAAAAGAAACTAGCACAGTCTTTTAATTTAAGTTTCCACTATATAAATGATGTCACTTAATAATCCTTATTTTAAAGTTTACCAACATCTCATCTATCCAAGGGAACTTGATATTAAAGAGACAACAGTCAAACATTCTTCTGTTTCATATCACATCTAGATTTGTACTTTTAATGGATAGTAATGGGCGAGTGAAATAAAAACTTCAATACAAACGTGATGATTTTAATTTATATGTATCCATGTGGCGCGTGTTTGCTGTGTTTCATTATCCTGCCTTTGTCTTGTTCTTAGACTTAGAATTTAGGACTTTTCCTACTGTTTTGTCGCTTCGGTATTCTTTTGCCGATATTTAGTAACTTAGATAGATTATAAATTATTTATATATTTCATATTAATAATATAAATAATAACTTTGAAGCTATTGGCAAGCTGCAGAGTACTTTCTTGATAAATGTACCAAATATACAAACAGGAACCTCATACCCTTTCGGAGCACCTGGGTTCACTCAGGAGTTCGTGTTGTTCATTGTTTTTTAGTTTTCTGTGTTTATTTGTTGTGATCGTGGTTGTCAGTTGTCTTAAATCACATCTTATATATTCTACATTATTGACTAACAATAGAATATAAGCCTAAATATGATAAAATCTGTCAATACAATACAAAATGTCAAAGTACGCCAATACGACACATACCCATCCAATATACCGTATTGACTAGTCAATATTACATATTGGACTGCTTAGGCATTAACGGATCATATTGGACTAGTCATAGGCATTAAAGGATCACATTTGACTAGTCAATACGACATATATGACTGGTTAGTCAATAAAGGTATAATTGCGCAAGGTTTTCCATATTGGCTTAGTTATTAAGAAACTAGCCCAAATCCTTTAATTTCACTCTTCGTTATATAGATGATGTGTTGTTAAATAACGACAAATTCCAAGACTTTCTACATCTTATCTACCCCAGTGAGCTTGAAATTAAGGATACTACAGATACACAAAAGTCCGCTTCATATTTGGATTTGTTTCTTGAAATAGACTATGAGGGACATTGAAGACAAAACTTTATGACAAACGTGATGACTTCAACTTTCCTATTGTTAATTTTCCCTTCTTGAATAGCAATATACCAGCATCGCCTGCATATGGCGTCTACGTTTCTCAGCTTATCCGATTTTCAAGGACTTGCGTCAGTTACCATAAATTTCGACAAAGAGGATTACTGCTGTTACAAAAGCTTCTTAACCAGCGTTTTATCAGGGATAAGTTGATGTCATCACTTAGGAAATTTTACGGTCGTCATCACGAATTGATTGACCATTACAGTGTTCCAATATCTAAGACGATGTTGGACCTGTTCTCACTGTCGTAACCTTTCATGTGCCTCCACCGATTTGTGACTTCCCCCGGTTTGACTTTGTTGAACTTCACGACGGGTGCCGTATACGGGGCAGGAACTGCGTACCCTTCCGGAGCACCTGGGTTTACTCCTGGTTTTTATAGGAGTTCGTGTTGTTCATTTTTTTTAGTTTTCTGTGTTTATTTGTTGTGCTTGTGGTTGTTCATTTGTCATCCCGGGTTTGTCTGTCCAATGGATTACGTTTTTTGGATTGCTCCTTAGGTATATTTGTCCTTTTTATTGGTCATTGGCTAGCCATATTGGACTTCGGCTTCGCCTCAGTCCAATACGACTTGCCTCGGACCAATAAATAAGCCAATATGGCAAACCTTACGCAATAATACTATAGTATAACACTTCACCAATAAACAATAAGAGTGACATGAAACCGGCTTTACCTAAAGTTATTAATTCTATTGAAACGACCTACCACCTGCATGTTGTGCATCGCGGGAAATCTATTTTGTAACTTGTTTATACTCTGTAAATGTTTAAAAAAAACTCATATTAACTGAATATTGATTGGTTTCGTTAATCCATGTTTTATATTATCTTCAGTTTTCAAACGGATTTTCTAAAGAAAAATTCTGGCGATATATGGCATTGAAATCATGTGGGCTAGATTTATTCTCTCAGCGTATCGAACTTTTATTACCACCCTAAATTTGTATATTAAACTTGGATAAACAACAAAATTGACAACAGGAAAGGTCAACAGTGACATACCAACTAATCAAAGCAAACCAACACACAGAACTCCGGACAAAAAATTCACATAAAAGAAAACAGAGTCAGGAAAGTCTGACTTGGTACAGACACTTAACAGTGGTGGAAGTAAACTGGCTTTATTGGTACTCAATGGTCTGCCATATTTGGTTGAAGACGTACAATGAACTTTGACCTGAGGGATACAAAATAAGTGCGTAAATAATACATAGTGTTACGCCGTATGAATGAAGCTTCTGTGACAAAACGGATCATGACAACTGAACAACTATTAATGCTTTAAAACTGTATACAATTGAGAAACTTTCCATAAAAATTTCCAAGTGATTAAATGAATATGACCCTGTGATTTTTTTCGTAGAGATTTTGAAACAGGGAATTTTTATTTGGCGCAAGGAAAATTTTTATCATGCCTCGTGTTTACATAAATGATGAAAAATTGAAAGCGACATCACACCCCGAAAATGAAAGTAGACATGAACCAGTGTATGGCCATTTTTGAACCATCACTCATACCCGAACGAAACTTACAGACCGAGTGACAGCATGATATTTCAGAATTTCTATAACATGACGCTTTGTTGTGTTTGGAGGTAGGATATTTCAACAAATTGGCGGTATTCCTATTTGAACAAACTGTGATCCTCGACTTGCCTATCTATTTTTACATTCATACGAGTCGGAGTTTATTCAAACTTTGATTAAAGACAAGAAGATCAAAGAGACTGGGTCAGTTAATTTCAGACACAATGATGATGTTCTCTCAATTATTAATCCAGAATTTTCTAATTGGATTTCATTAATAGTATACCATGGATAAATAATGTTAAGGGAATTTTTGATAATTGTGGTTTATCTTATGTATGGAATAGGCATACTTTTAACAATAAGACATGGCTTTATAATAATATAAGGCAGACTCTAATAGATCAGTTCAAGCAAACATGGCATGATCTAGTACAAACTTCTCCCAAAGCACTGAATTATAGACTATATAAGGATAAACTGGAATTTGAAAAATATTTCGACTTTCTTGAAGATAAAAATCTGAAATATTTATGCCACTTTCGGACATTGAATATGAAACTTCCAATTGAAACCGGTAGATGGAATAATATTGATAGAGAGAATCGAATTTGCTTTTTGTGTAATAGTGGGGATCTTGGGGATGAATTCCATTTCTTGCTAAAATGTCCATATTTTCATATTAGTAGAAACCAAAACAGTATATAAAAAAGAAATATTATTGTAGACCTAATGTTTTGAAATTTAAAGAATTGATGAATTGTAATCGGTTTGTAGACAAGACAAATTTGTGTAAATTTTTAAAGATTGTTAATGTTAGGTTAAACTCTCCAGGGTAGCATTTTATATGATTACAATGTACTTCCATTTATCCATTCGTTTGTTTATATTTATATTATGTATACAGTTTATGTTTCTCTGTACCATGTTTATTTGGTTTGTGAGAATAAAGATATATATTGATTAATAAATCATTAAAGAAACCACTGACACATATACAGCTTCCTCTGCCTGATTTTTAGATATATACCTCGAATTTGACTATAGTGGTCATCTCGGTAACAGAATCTATCACAAACGTGACTTCAATTTTGAAAGTATAAATTATCCACACCTTAGCAGCCATATACCTACTTCACCCGCTTACGGGGTATACATATCTCAACTTATACGATATGCAGTTTTTCATTTATTTATTGTTCCCCTGGTTTTTTCCAATATGGACACATGAACGACTGTCATACAAGTGGGAGGTTTGGCTAGCCTTAAAACCTGGTTTAACCAACCATTTTCTTCGTAAAATGCCTGTACCAAGTCAGGATTAAGGCAGTTATTTTCAATGTGTTCCGCTGGTTGATACGGTTGAGTTTCTTTTCGTTTTTTTCGGTGTTTTTAGACTTTCCCTTATTGAATGCACCTTGCAGTACAGTACCCTTGTTATGACCTTTATTCATCAATGACACTCTGATGTATAAAACATTCTATAGAACCTAATGGCATCTGTACAGATTAATAATTCCACTACGTCATGTAATTAGTTACCTACAGTCTATTAATAGCACAGCCATGTCGTGTGGACAAACATAATCACCGATGCTGATTAACATTGCAACAGTTAATACAATTTCCAAAATAATTTTAACTGAATGTGATGTTCCAGGTGCCGAAATTGTGTATCCAGAAATTGAAAATCATTCAAATATTCAATTGCAAAGATGGTGAGCTTGCAGAGATCTGCTTTCTAATGGAAACAGATAAGTTTTAATTTAAAGTTAAGTTAATTTTCTTTCTTTAAAAATCTATATCCATGAGTAACTCTGTATATTTGTGTATAAAAAGTGTAAAATCACATCAAGAGAGAACCTGACGTGATATATATGTAAAGTCAAGAAATACCAAAAGGAAATTCGAAGGAGGGAAAAATCGAAACAACTGACAAAATCCGGAGAACAACGAAGGCAAAACCAAAACAATACATACATAATTAAAATCATATGAACAACATAGACCCACCCAAAAACCGGGGATAGATTTAGGTGCTCCGGAAGAGTAAGGAGTCTCTGCATCCTGTAGGACACCCACTATGCTTCTCACGTCAAAATCGGTATGAGGAAGGGATAACATCAATGCTTTATTCAACATTCTACCAGAAGCAAAACAATGTTTGTGCATTCCATGAAAATAAAAAAAACCCAAATAGATAGTAATTCTGTTACTATTACTGAAGATGCATATATGTTTATAACAATATCTAAAATCAAAATTCCATATTATACCGTAAACAGTAATTTTGTACTTTCATCTACTTGTATTCTCAAAGCTATCATTCATCATTTAACAAAAGTTGTTGTTTGTACATCTGCATACATCTGCCCTTCCCACCTATATTTCATTGATTTCAAAACACACTCGTTGATTGTTTTCTTAAACTCGGCTACATAACAGTCGTCCCTTATGAAACATCTAGCTACACATTCAATGCTGCTCATCGCTTTTAAGGATTCAATAAAATTTCCATTGTATGCTTGTCCAGGAATACGACAAGACGGTCGACCATCTATTCTCGATCCTGAAACAATGTCTTATTATTTTCTCTTACTAAAATATTTGATAACATTATGCCCGTCAAAAGAATAAAATCAATTGCAATCGATCTTATTATACTAGTCACGAAATCTGACATTTAAAATATAAATAAGTCTTTAAAAAGAGCTCTGTCGACAGATATGCCTGTTTATTTATTTGGTTCCACATATTTCATATTTATGTTGTGTATCATGTAGGAAATTGATTGTCGTTTGCTTAAAGTCCAGTGGCAAATATTTCATGCTTCATCAGTACGAGAACCAGTTCAACAATTTATCAAACAATTCAAATAGAGAAAGGAGGGACACAAAGGGGATCCAATTTTGACTACATGTAAAAGGGTGGATGGTTAGGTAGAGTCATCTAATTTAGCCTTCTGTGCGGCCACCAGCCTATTTTTTTTCTAAATCCACAAAAGGGGTCTAGCGTGCATTCTCACAACCCACTATGGTTCTCTGTGTGATTCATCTCCCGTGATCCAGCAGCAAATTGTCCATCCTTATGACAGTATGGGTTATATGTGACTATCTATCAATTTGTTGGATTTGTCGACATGACCTAGACCTATTAAATGTACAGCCTTCAATTTACTAGTACATTGTTGTGTATAACAAATTCTGATCAAACCGGTACTAGATGCCGTTTCAAATAAAGAAATGTTTGACGCACGCCCAATCAAATTCTACAAAAAAATGTTTGACCATTCAGGCAGGTCGGAATATTCATAGCTGTGTGGTTGTTTACAATTTCTGTTGTCCGTTTTATTATTAACGAACTTATAAACCTGCCTATTAGCTTGGTCACCTGGTTACTGTCACTAAAAGTCGTACAACTATGATCGAGACTGTTTCAGATGACGTCAATAGAACGTAAACACCAAAGTTTCATGATAGTTAATGAGAGTTTTTTCACATGACGTCAATAGAATGTAAACACCAAAGTTTCATGATAGATAAGGAGAGGCTTGAGTACCCATAAATCCTGGTTAACATCACCACTGTTTTGAGTGTATGTATGAAGTCAAATTATCATGATTATATTTTGCCGTTATGTTTGTATAGGTGTTCCTTTGTGTAATGTTTTGTCTGTTCAGCGGCGTTGATTTATTTGTACATCATTGTAGTTCTTTTGTAGTTTTCATTGACAAAACTGAAAAACGATTGCTATATATATCAAACTTTCCACTGTTACAATGACATCTGAACCGCTTTTGCATTCACGCCAATGAGAAATATCACTCAATTATCTGCCTAGATTGATTCATTGTTGTTTAACGTCCAGTGGCTTCTGCAGGACGTGAACCAGTTTAATTTATCCAACAATTCAAATAGGGATAGAATGGTACACAAAGGGGAACAAATTTTGACTGCCACTGTAGAACAAGGATGGTAGGTAGGGTTGAATAATTCAGACTTCTGTAGCGGAATTAGCCTAATCTTTTTCGAAAACTGCAGAAGAGGCCTTAAGTGTGCAGGGAGTGTGGCATTCTCGGAACACGTTACCCACTATGGTCTGCGGTCAGGCTTTCCGTATAATGGCCTGAAAACCCCCAACGAAAGGGTCTCTCCCTTAGACCTGAGGACAAAATGGTGACAATATCCTTCCCTTGTTAACTTATTTGAAGTGAAGTTAACTGACAAATGTTTCTCATGAAAATAATATATTCCTCATTGTCGTACTAACCTTGTTTCAGTGAGGGCAATTCTCCGTAAGCCTGCAATTCGCATATAGTCAAACGATGTAGATCGTTCTTCAATATTCTGATATACTGCCCCTCAGTATTGAGTGGACATGTGATGTTCACAAATGTTGTTGTTTCTACTTGATAATGGCACAAAATAGCTCCACCTGTATCAAAAACTGTTGTCCAACTGTCGCATGCCTTTTTAGGTTGAATAACGTAGACCCCAAAATCGCCAAAACGATACACTAAAATAGTTAAACACTTCATATTAAACACTGTTGAAATATCCTAAACATTAATGTGAATATTACTTCACAGAAAGTTTATATCATGTTTTCCCCTCAGAGAACATAATATCAGCCATTTATCACTGAATGCCACCTGAATTTGCCTGGAATAAACCTGAACAACAAAACTTTAACAGTATAACACAGAAAAAACATTAAGTTATACTGTGAACAGAGTCAATTGATGAAAAATTATATCAAGACGGCAAAAGAAAAACAAGAACCCCCTCCCCCTAAAATAAATCAAAATAACAATCCAGAGATACTAATATTACATATATTAAATTTATACTATGCTGTATACGACGCATTTCAAGAAGTTACCTCTCTTCAGCAGCACTAAAACCGAAACATTTGGAAGACCAAAAACCAAACTTATTTGAAACAAGAAATACTCGTAACCACAAATATCTAAATAGGTAGCCAAATTTCAGCTAAGGAGATCTACAATGTGCAATACAAGGAATGAACCCTTAGTATCTCTATTATTTTTTAATTTTGCTAAATACTGGTAATTTCTGTAACAAATCAATGAATAATTGAAAATAATTTTTATGCCCCAATATTTCAATTTCTTGGCCATTAACCTATTTAGATATCAGAACAATTTACATGTCTGTGCGTTTGTTATTATACCTCTTACAAAATTACAATACAGCAACAAAAAACAGAATCGTACACACTAACATATGACAACGTGTAAATTGTTAGGGGACATGACATATGAGCCATAATTGAACAGCTAACTAGAGTTTGAATATTATGATTTAAGATTTTCTACTCTGAATGAATGTTGTAGTGACATATTTCAAGAGAACATGTTTCTATAGTCTGGTAAACTTTATCCAATTCTAACAAATCTTTTAAACCCTCACCAAAGAATTACATGTGAGAAAGCACAAAACAATTTTTAAAAAATTGACGAAGAAAATAGACTTATCACGAATTAAAAACGGTTTAAATTTTGGTCTTGTTACATGTAAGCAAATAAAATGACATACAGTAGATGGGCAGACTTCTGACTTGCACCAAGGTAAGTAATATCTAATATTAACCTAAATGTTTTTTATCATTTAATATACTGTAAAAGTTAGCCAATGTAGCATGCTGCGAAATATGTTCAAAACGGAACAAAATGAAACTCGGTATGTCGATTCTGATCGTCTGAGGTTATTACTTTAAAAATATCCTTAAGGTTAAATAATAAGTTTGCATTATCTCAGAAATTACACAAAATAGATAATGAAAAAGCTTTTTCTATCAAAACGCACGATTCTTATAGACAAAGAAAAATTGTATAGCTTGAAAAATTGGTTTTGAGACACACAAAATAAAGGAATTTGAAAAGATTATCTAATGAATTCTTTCATGCCAATTTTGATAAACTAAATGTTACATCTCGTCGATTCATCATCTGGATTCAATGCCTTCAATGTAGAAAACCAAAACAATAATCCAAACAGCAGAAGAGCAAATTAAAAATCCGATAATAACCAAAATGAACAAAAAGCCAAACCCATCTAATCTTCACGAGGGAGATTCTATGTCATTAGTGGTATATTGAATACATTTTATTTCAGGTACTTACACTTTCAATTAGTTTTTTTACCAATATTTGCAAATAAAAATTTTGCTCACCACAGCAATTTCTCCTCCCATATATTACTATGTTAGTGATTTTATACGTTTTACCCAAGTCAACAGTCCACCATTGATGGGTATTCGACTCCCATGTCTCTGTACACCAAAGTCCTCCATTATACCAATCTGGATAGATATGGTCGTCTACAGCCAAATCGGATCCTAGCCTTGTTGTAGATTGCTTTGTTGGTTTTCCTTGTGCAATATTTACTGTAAGAAAAAAATCTTTGTTAGAACACATTGTGTATCAACATTGATATCAAAAGAATTATTGTAACCACTAGACGATTCCGGTGATGGGCCCCGAGAGTATCTCATGCCCAGTTACAAGTATTTCTTTATTAATCCAAAATTGATACTTTAATTCTAATGTTACAAAAATGTTTAATTTTGCAAAAAATAAGTAGAATCTCTTTCTTGAAGATTAGATGGTTTTGAGTTTTTGTTCATTTTGGTTATTGCATTTTTGAATCATTTGCTCTTCTGCTGCTTGGATTATTGTTTTGGTTTTCTACATTGAATACAAATGATGAGTCATAAATCGACGAGATGTAAACATTTTGTGCATCCAAATTGGCATAGATGATTTCTTAGATAGTCTTTTCAAATTCCTTTATTTTATGTGCCTCAAAAACACGTTGTCAAGTTATACTAATTTTTCAAAATTATCATTTGTTCTTGTCGTGTACAGAAAATATGCAATTTATGTGGACTGGTTCGGGGAAACAAAAGGTAGACTTAACAAACGCATGAATGGCCATCGCTCAAATGTAAACATCAGCGATTTTCCTGAAGTCTACCAGCACTTCAACCAACCTGACCATTCTATTCTTTCAATGAAAGTCCGGATTATTGAGAAAATTCTCCATCCAACCAATAATCCTAATTTAAGTACACACTTACGTAGACAAAAAGAGGAATACTGGATTCGCACTGTGGGGACTGCAATACCACATGGATGCAATGACAAAATCGATAGTGTAGGTATTCTATCAAGCCCTAGATGTAGTGATGTGAATGTGATGAAGCTATTTTCTAATCATCAACGACGTAAACGGAGTCATGGCAATAGACATTATACAAAACCTCAATGTCATGATGTTTCTATCAAAGGCCTTCTGCCTTTCATACAACATCCATTAGGTGTTCATCACATTCGCCTTAAATTATATTCTTTACCCGTCCGAAAGCTACACAATTTATATAAAGCCTGCTTAGACAGTAGAACTACTGATTCCAATTCACCTGAATACAAACTTACCTCTGTTATGTTGGATATTGGACGTCTCCGGCTTTTCAAACCAGTTGGTACCCATTTAATTGAACAAGACAACAGTTCTTTTCTTCCACTCTTTTTTGCCAACAAAGGTTTAGATGCCGCTGATCTTGGCAATATCCTTCACCACAAATCGGTCAGATTAACAGATTCGCCTTATTTCAAAGATCAGTCCGTTCCCATTATTTCTTATACGTATACTACATCCATTGCATCAAACATATTCAATCACAAACGTGCATTTCAGGACCTCATAATGGACGATCTCAAAGCTAAGCCACCTGATTGTTCATGCAACAGTTCTCCATTCAAATATAGGCCTGCTAGCCATGTCATCACAGGAGACTTAAATATCATAGACAATGAGTCTCTTCGTGATGTCCTTGCAAAAGGTCCTAAGTATCGCGAACCCTTATCCATATATTGGAAATATAATTTCAAACTACTGATGGATGCTGTGGAGGACTATGCCAGAAAATGGACCAAACGTGAAGAAGAGCCACTAGATCCACTTTCAGAGTGGGTTAAAGCTGTGCGATCGTTGATACAAGTCCGGATTGATAAACTTAGAAGGTCTATGAGTAAAAAAGGAACATCAGTCTTCAGCCCCGACATTGTCCGCAATTCATGACAAATATGTTGTTGTTCCAGCAGACAAGACGCCTAATAACATCGTTTTTGTATGCAAAAGCTACTATATTCAATGCTTGATTATAATGAACTAGGGATTGCTAGTTCACTTGGCAACCCTACCTATAAAGCTACTACACTTTCAAAGGAAGAAATAACCAACAATCAAAGATCGGTCTTGTCGCCATTTGGTATTTCCATCAAAGATGATGATTGTGATCTTCCTACCTTGTACTGGATACCCAAGTTACATAAGTGTCCATACAAACAACACTCTATAGCTGGATCTGCCAAGTGTTCCACCAAACCATTGTCTCAACTTCTAACTTCTATTTTGACAGCTGTCAAAACGGGCCTCCAAAGTTATTGTGAGACAAGCTATTCAAGAAGTAATATCAATCAAATGTGGATATTAAAGAACTCCAAAGACTTAAAGGATATTTTACGATCTCGGTCCATTTCAATCTGTAACAGCATAAAAATATTTGATTTCTCTACCCTCTATACCACCATTCCTCATTCACAACTGAAGGAGAAGTTGAAAGATCTAATCCATCGATGCTTTCAAAATAAACATGCAACAACAGATACACATACCTTGTCATTGCTAGAGATAAATCATACTTTGATGAAAACCACTAAATCTAACAAAAAATATACAGAGGACGAAATTTTCCTGATGATTGAATTTTTGATCGACAACATATTTGTTCAATTTGGTGGACGTGTTTTCTAACAGACAATTGGCATTCCTCTGGGTACTAATTGTGCGCCACTACTGGCCGACTTGTTCCTTTACTCATATGAGGCAGACTTCCTTGACGGGCTTCTTATGGAAAAACAGAAGAAATTAGCTCGTACCTTTAATTTCAGCTTCCGCTACATAGATGATGTCTTATCACTCAACAATTCACGTTTGGAGCGGGTTGCGAAAAATGGTTTAAAGAGATTTTCAAAGTAATAGCAACAGAAATACATAATAATCCGAATTCTTGCATGTTTGATGCAGACATTACTGATCCTACGAACGAAACATCAGTAGACACTGATCCAAAACAGATGTTAATACCTAACCAAACCTTGACAGATAGTGTTACATCTCCAAAGTTCATTAGTGCACTAGAAATTCCTTGCGGTTTGGGAACTCCAGTATGTAATTCCACCCCCAGGTCACTGACATCAACAAAAAGCTGCTGCCACAACGAGCAGTTGATTAGGTCATTGTTGACAGAGGTGGAATCATTGAGAGAACTGTGTAATACATTATCAAATCAAATAACAGAGATTAAAACCAAGCCCATAACATCCACAAGTACACAGACAGAATCTCCCATCAAAATCACTCAACAAACTCAAGCTGTCATATCAAGTGATGACAAAGTTGATATTGCTACACAGACACCATCTGAAAGTGAGACAAGTGTTAAAAAAGATCACCAAAATAAAAGTAAAAACAGTCCGAATCTACATACCGGTACATCATCAAGAAACCGAAAAACAATTATCATCGGAAGCTCGATTCTTAAAAGAATAAACACTCGCGGGCTATCGAAAAATACAGCTGTACAAACCTGCCGAGGGGCGAACACCTCTGACATACGTTACTATATAGAAAACTATGACTTTCAAGAATTTGACAATTTCATTATACAAGTGGGCGGAAACGATGCCAGCCAAGGTCGAGATTTAGAACTTGTAGAGTGCGAATTTGTAAACATCATACAAATGATCAAGGAGACAAATCCTAGCGCAAACATTTTCCTTTCCGAATGTCCCCCTCGACGTGGCGTGAATGTCAATGATGTAAACGAAGTCATACACACAGTCTCAAATGACTACGGAGTAAAGCTAATAGACACCTATCATCTATTTATAACAAAAAATGGAAACATTGATAGAACGCTAATTCGGGACGGTATTCACCCAACTGACCGTGGAACAGCGTTACTTTTGAAACATTACCACAGCTACGTGGATATATTGAAATCCAAATTAAACAATGCTCCGAGAGATGAAAGCAATCAGAAATGCTATACCTGCGGTGAGAATGGTCATGTGTCGCGTGTCTGCCGATTGGGATCTACACCATAATGCTGGTGCTGTGGACAAATAGGACACAAATCAAAACATTGTTGGTATCGTGATTACTAGGGAAACGGCAATGCATGTTCTGCCGAAAAATTTACCCTAAAATTGAAAAACTCATTTGTATGTCTTACTGATTTATGTCCAAATTGTAATTTGTCAAACTGTTTATGCTCACTAGAAATATCTGAAATTCATGAAGCTCCAAAAATCCGAAATGAAAAAGTTAAAGTTAATGAGAAACAACATGCAAAATCAAAAAGAAACCCCAAGCAATCATCTAAGGAAAACGAAACATATTTTGGTCTTAAATCTGGCTTAAAATTAGGACATCTGAATATAAGAAACATCCTCAGTAAAATTGACGAAATAAAGCAATATCTTGATCAAGTCAATAATATCCACATTCTAGGTTTATGCGAAACATTTCTAACGCATGAAATAAGTGACGAAATGATCGACGTAGAAGGCCACAGTTTAGAAAGAAAAGATAGAAGTGAAACACGAGATAAATTAGGGGGAGGATTAATTGTCTATGTATCAAATTCTTTAAATTATAAAAGAAAAAAAGACCTTGAAATAAGTAATCTTGAAAGCATCTGGTGTCAAATAGATTTTCAATATTCAAAATCAATATTAATCTGTTATGTTTATAGGCCCCCTGATATGCCCCAATCTTGGATAGACGAATTTGAAAAAGAAATTGATAATGCTCAAGACTCTAACTTAGAGGTTATAATTTTAGGTGATATCAATATAGATTATAAAGAAGGATGCACAAATAACAAATGGTCTAATATGATAAATGACAAAAATTTAACACAAATAGTTGATACTCCAACTAGGGTTACCCCAAATTCGCGCACTTTAATTGACCATGTTTATGTTAATTACCCGGAACATATAATTGACGTTAATGTACCTACTATTGCACTAAGTGATCATTATCCGGTGTGCATAACGCGAAAAATAAATAAAAAAGATTGCCCGAATATAACCCATAAAACCATTAAATACAGATGTTTCAAGAAATTTGATGAAAAGCAATTCCTATATGATCTACAGAATATAGATTTCTCGCAGATAGAACAAATAAACGAGATACAAGCAGCCACAAACATGTGGTATGCGTTATTCTTGTCAATTATTGACAAACATGCACCATTAAGAATTAAACGTGTTAAATATGGAAAACAACCAGCATGGTTATCAGATGATATTAAAGATGCTCAAAAGAAAAGAGACTATTTTAAAGAGAAAGGTGATGAGACAAATTTTCGACTGTGGAGAAATAAATGTAAAATTTTAACTGAGAAATCAAAACATAATTATTTTACAAAAGATGTGGAGGAAGCAAAAAATCCGAAAGAAATTTGGAATGTCTTCAAAAATCTGAAGCCTTCAAAACAATCCACTTTACCTCCATCAATGAACTTTGACGATGAAATATGTTATGACTCTGAAAAAATTATTGATAAATTAAATAGCTTCTTTTCAACTATTGGAGGCATTGCAGCTAATAATGACTACTCAACTTTAAATATGGAAAAACTCAATAATTTTGTTCAATCTAAAGTACCGGCGAATATCAGATTTCAGATACCTCTTATTAAAGTAGATGAAACTAAACTTATTATAAATTCATTGGATGCAACAAAAGCAACAGGTGCAGACAATCTAGGACCGTACTTTCTAAAATCATCTTCAGATATTATAGCATCCTCTATTACATATCTCATAAATCTTAGCATTATTCAAGGTGAATTTCCATCAAATTTGAAAATTGCAAAAATCACTCCACTTTTCAAATGTGGAGATCAATCTATACCAGGAAATTACAGGCCAATTTCAGTCTTACCAACATTATCAAAGATATTTGAGAAACATGTGGTAAAACATCTTTATTTATACCTTTCGAAATACAAATTGCTACATGAAGCTCAATCAGGATTTAGAAGTAAACATTCTTGTCACACAGCCCTTACAAGCCTAGTAGATAAATGGTTGAAATGCATGGATGATGGAAATTTAGTGGGTGCCATATTTTTAGATCTCAAAAAAGCTTTCGATACCGTTGATCATTATATTCTTGGCAAAAAACTTCAGTGTTATAAAATCTATGGAAATTCACTAAATTGGTTTAATTCATACCTGTCCTTACGATCTCAAAACATATGCATAGGAAATAGTGAATCTAGTCCTGGGTTAGTTAAATATGGCGTACCTCAAGGATCAATTTTAGGTCCTTTACTTTTTATACTTTTTATTAATGATTTACCATTAGAAAACATTAAATCAGAAATTGATATGTATGCTGATGATACTACTCTGCATAATAATAACAAAACAAAACCTGAAATTGAAACACAGTTAAATGCAGATCTACTGACGGTTAACAACTGGTGTAGTGAGAACAACATGATAATCAATCCAAAAAAGACTACCAGTATGCTAATCGGTACAGCCCAAAGAAAACACTCAATCAACACAGATCTATGTATTCATTTAGGTAACCATACTATCTCCCAAGTAGATCAACAGAAATTATTAGGTGTCAATATTGATCAATATCTTGACTGGAAATTACAAATTGACCAAATATGTAAAAATATATGTTCTAGACTATTTTTATTCTCCAAAGTCAAAAAATATTTAGACAAAAGATGTCGAATTCTGTTTTTCAATGCATACATTTTACCAAATTTTGATTACTGCTGTACCATCTGGGGAAATTGTAATGATGAAGGAATCCAGAGAATTACAAAACTACAAAAAAGGGCAGCAAGATTTATTCTGGATGCCCCGTTTCAAACTCCATCAAAAGAGATGTTCTCCCAACTAAATTGGCTGTCATTTCAGGATCGAGTGTCATATCACAAACTAATCTTAATATATAAAATTCTGAATAATAAAACCCCAGATTACTTACAAAAATTGTGTATTCAAAGTTCAAATATAAATTCTAGAAATTTAAGATCTGTAACAAATAACAACCTGGTCGTTATCAGACCGAACACCAACATAATGAAAAAATCATTTGCATACTCCTCGTCGATATTATGGAATAACTTACCACTGAATATTAAAATCTCTACAAGTTTGAAAACATTTAAAACAAAATGTTTTAAATATATTTTTGAAACTGACCCTTAAAGAATATATCATGAACATTGAATGTATATTCTTTTTGTCTTTTGTGTTGACATTTGTTACAAACTATATATATTAATATCTGCATGCATAGATATGTTCAAACTGTATGTAATTTTTGTTTTATATGTATGTATGTTTTGTTTGCTGAGGGCCTCAAGGAAGATTATTGTTAACTAATTGAGTTACCCTCTTGAAATAAAGGTTATTATTATTATTATTATTATTTGGGAATTTCTTACATCTCATCTATCCCAATGAGTTCGAAATTAAAGATACAAAGACACTGCCAAGTCTGCATCTTATCTTGACTTTCTCCTCGAAATTGACACCAGAGGAAGGTTGAATACAAAACTTTACGACAAACGGGATGCCTTTGACTTTCCAATCGTCAACTTCCCATTTTTGAGCGGCAATATTCCAGAAGCGCCGGCGTATGGAGTATATATTTCACAACTCATACGTTTTCCAGAGCTTGTGACATATACATTGACTTCTTGGACAGAGCCCGGGTTCTGACAGAAAAGTTGCTCAGACGTTGCTCCTAAGCTGAAGTCATCCTTATTAAAGTTTTATGGGCGTCATCATGACTTTGTTGACAGGTATGAAAAAACCGTTTCCCAAATGAAAATGGACCTGTTCCATTGACATTATCCCTTCCGCATATCGGATTTGACATGGACAAGATGGCGGGTGTCCTGCAGGAAGCAGAGACTGCTTACTCTTCCGGAGCACCTGAGTTTACCCCCGGTTTTTTGTGGGGTCCATGTTGTTCATATGTTTTTAGTTTTTAATTGTAGTGCAAGTATTGTTTTTGGTCTTGTCTTCGTTGTTCTCCGGAGTTTGTCAGTTGTTACGACTTTTCTCTCCTTCGAATATCCCTTTGGTATTTCGTGACTTTACTTAGTTATGTATGAGAAATGGGATAACATTATATCAAACAGACTGATTACATCTCGTCGTTTGTTTTTGTCATCAATGAAGTTTAATTGTGTCTGTGTACTTTTAAATATACATATACGTAAAGTCTGAATGCACTATAATGTACGACAAATGCAACATGTGGTTTATTTAAGGATTGATTTTAATTTTGTTTCCGTCTATGAAGATATAAGCTCAATCACATGGTGCACGCTAACCCGACCAGCGTGTTATTTTAAAGAGTGCACCATATGCATTGAGGTTATTTCGAATAGACTGAAAACAAAATTATTGTCAATCCTTATAATTTAATTCCAACGGTTGTTTTGACGTCTTAAACTCCGGGATTCCCTTCAATGACGGAAAAGAAAATCTAGTCTATGATATGATAGACGAAAAAGATTTGACCAATCATATGACGCGTTACATCAAATATTAAATTATATAGCAATATAATATTCACTGATTACCAATAAATTAAATTCTATCAAGTACAAACAGAATGTAAAAAAAAATTAATGACGTAAACTAAAAAGTAAAAATTGCATCTCGAAAAAAAAGAAGAATAAAAAAGATTGATTTTATCTCGAAGGTATCTGTTGCTCTGAAAGGAGCGCTACCATATTGAAATATGGACACAGAAGTTCAATATGGTAATTATGCAAAACTGAAATCTGTTTCAAGACAAAAACGTACAAATCAATTAAAACACTGATATGCAGTCAACATCATAAAAACATTAAGGTATTTGGATGAATATCCAATTAAATTATTCATGGGAGAAACCATCTAAAACGTTTTGAAGGAAACATATCGTTTTCATTATTTGCCATAATTTAAACTACATTATCATTTTTCAATGTGGTCATGTTATATTTGAGTTCATATGGATTCCATCAAAATACATTAACTTAAACAAAGCTATTATTTATTGGTTGTTAGATCTACCAATATACAACGTTGAGATCGGTTGCCTTTTGTGTGTACTATTCAGTCGCTTGTTTACCTTAAATGCATAACTGTGAGGACAAACGGACAACGAGTGAAGTTATAAAGAAAGCACAAAATCAAACGTACATGTATATAACCAAACAAACATTCAGAGATTACAACATGATCTTGAATGGTAGAAAACCACACCCGGGGTAAGTCCTGAACAGCGCATGAGTAATACATTAGCAGCTCTGTCAGCGATACATTATCATGTCAAAATCAATAAACTAAAAAGGTAACCGAGGTAAAGACATTCATGCGGCGAGATTAGACCAGTTTCTTGGAACTGAAAGATATGCCTGAGATCTTCATTTTTTATACTTTTTAAAAATGACTTAAATGAAATAAATTAACATATTTTATTAGAAATAATTTTAATGCAGATAAATTATAATTATAAAAATATAAGCTTTGCCTCAGTTATATCGCACAAACAAGTTATAAATGAATAGGTCAAACATGATTGCGCATCTGTACTTTGATGGTTTTGCAATGTATTTGACAATTTTGTAGAAGTTACTTGACACCTAAAAAATTATAGTTATAAAATTATAAAAAAAATACTGTATTTTTATATGAAATAAAATCTGTCAAGGATGAAAAAGAAAGAAAACAAAACGTACTCGACTTAATTTTTTGAATACCAAAAATAATGTTGCATTTCCTTTATCTTATCGATAATGCTTCAATAAATGAAATCAACGGCCTTAAAATAGAAATCTTCAAGGTATAATCTGAAAATTAATATTTTTTAAAAACTTATATCCTTACCTCTATAAGCATGGCTTATCAAAATACTGTTGATGAATATTACTGTAATAATCCTAATCATTTTGTCGCATATATGCAAGTAAAACAAGCACTCGATACTCTGATTTTGAATGTACAAATATATTTTTGATTTTAAAATTTAATGCATTTAGATGAATGGCAGAAATGCATTTGCTCTCAGAAATACAATTAGCATTATATATCCAATAAAGTGTTATATATTATTAATATGTAGTTATATCTTTCATCTCATTGGACTAATATCTCAAAGCCAGTACAGCCTTGAATCACAAGTTTAGTTTTTCTAAAGTTTTGCCTAATAAAACGTCACGTGGTACGTTATTCTTTACCTCCGTCGTAAAGAGCGATCGATCTCGAAAAAGTCGTATTCACTGGTAGTTGACATAACATCTACAGATTCTACTCTTTGTTGTATCAGTACTGATAGTTGAAATACATATAGTTGTCAAAAATTCATCACTCTCTAGGAGGAATATTTGTTTCACTTGATGGGATCAGTAGATTACAAATAGGGTCGGAAGCTTTTTCCTGCTATTAAATGGATGGTGTTTCATAACTTTTTACACTCTCAACTTTTCCATCCATCCAAGTCAGCAACTTCTGTTTGCTGCATGTTTTTCATAATTGACCCAATCTTATTTTTTCCAAAACGTTGTTTTGAGTACGCACGGCATTTTAATATTCTTAAAGTGTGAAAAGATGGTTGAAAAAGATAATTCATTGATTATGAAAACAAAGAAATTATTCACACCATAATGTAGATTAATACACGGTTGTTATAACTAATTGCTGAATGTATGGATTCTTGAAAAAAAAATCAGTTTGGTTAATATGCTGACAAAAAACATAACAATATTTCGAGTGGCATTTATAATAAAGGATTCCCAATTTAATTGGTAAGTGCAACTAAATTAGCTAAGTGTCAGGGAAAATGCTAATAGAGCCCCCTTAGAAAATAGATGGTCAGCAATCATTGTGTCGTATTGTGAACATGACTTAATTTATTCGATTTAAAAATATTATAGCTAATTAAGGACACGTTCAGGTTGTCATTTCGTAATAAAAAGCTATATGTAAAACTAATTGTACGGTACTAAATTACTTATTCTAATATAATCTGCTTTAAATGCACATCCATGGTAAAATATGGATATTTTACTTCCAACGTCACAGACGTCTGACGGCATGTTTGGTGGACGTTTTTTCCATCAGACTATTTACATTCTTATGGGAACTAATTGAGTGCCATTACTGACTAACTTGTTCCTTTACTCCGACTTCCTTGACGGGCGTCTTAAGGAAAAACAGAAGAAGTTCATAAGGTTAGCTCGTACCTTTAATTTCAGTTTCCGCTATATAGATTGTTTTTGGAAATTTCTTACATGTCATCTATCTCAATGAGCTCGAAATTGAGGATACCACAGAGGAAGTCTGAATACAAAACTTTAGGACAAACAGGATGAATTTGACTTTCCAATCGTCAACTTCCCATTTTTAGTGTCAACATTCCAGAACCACCGGTGTTGATACCTCATACTTTATTCCAGAGCTTGTGACACATACATTGACTTCCTGGACAGAGCCAGGCTCCTGACAGAAGATTACTCAGACAGGGGTATGTTGATCCTAAGTTGCAGTCATCCTAATTAAAGTGTTATGGACGTCATCATGACTTGGTTGACAGGTATGACAAAACCGTTTCCCAAATGAAAATGGGCATGTTCCATTGATGTTGTCCCTTCCTCATACAGGATTTGACAGGGTACCATGGCGTATGTCCTGCAGGAAGCAGAGACTGCTTACTCTTCCGGAGCACCTGGGTCTACCCGCCTTTATCCGTGGTAAAATTTAGATATATTGAAGCCACAGTGAATTATTTCTCAAGCATTTTGATCTTGAAAGGTCATTACTGTCTTGACATTAACAATGTTTGAGATTTACGAAAGTTTCAAGCTAAGAAAATCAAAACAAGATGTATTGCTTTTCAGTCATTCAAGACTGTTTTAGATCATTTATAACAGTAAAGAATGTTTATGCAATGTTGAACTTTAATGTTTTGAACTAGTCTAAACTTTGTTTTACTTCTCTTGGTTGATTGGAAGACATCATCTCTTGATTTAATCTTGTTATCTTATCAAGTTGTTTTTCCTCGAAAATAATTCAGAAAAAAAATAATAATTAACAATACCAGAATGGGCAATTTATATTTTGGTCTAATGGTCTAATTGTTCAACAAACAATCGGCATTCCAATGGGAACCAGCTGTGCTCCTCATATGAAGCGGACTTCATTCAAGGGCTACTACGTGAAAACAAAAAGAAATAGCCCAATCCTTTAATTTCACTTTTCGTTATATAGAAGACATTTTAAACTTACATTGACAGTCCAGTGTCTGCAATTCCATCAAATATGACTCTTTTTGATAAGGATTTTTTCAAATTTATTCCGGTGGGGGGAGGGGTCATCTTTGTATATGCCCTAAAAATGAGCAATCTAAGTTTGGTTTGGGTACTGGTCATTTTCAGAGTATACTTTGCAGGTCTTTACCACTTGTAGGTGTAATTTTCTATGATACTGTATGTTTTGAGAAATTATCAAACGTTATTGTTTTTTTTTTAAATTATAATTTAAAATGTTTGTTTTTATTACAGCTCTTAATCCTATTTTCAGATTTGTTTTAACTTTGTGAAAATAATTTCTTATTACTACAGAAGAAAATATCATCCAGTAAAAATAAACATTACATCCAACATTACATTATAATACACATTTTTATATTCATTTCATAACACTAATTTTTTATTATTTTAAAATGCAATACTTTTCTGCTGATTGCTTCAGATAATCCAGGTAGGTGATTTTTGTTCATTTTATTTCAGAAAAGTAAAAGAAAATAAACATAAATAGTTTACTAAAAAAAAAAAAAAAAAAAAAAATGACAAATAAATAAATGTGAAATTTTTTTAAATCTAAACCTTGTGTTCCAAGAATGTGATTCAATATTAAAAATATAATTTTCAATAATCACATTTATTATGATTTATTAGTATTAAAATTTATTATGAATATTAACGAATAATTGTTTCCTAATATTAAAAAAAACACTTAACCCCATTACATTCTTCTTCTACAACTAGGACCATGTATTTTCAGTGGCTAATTTATATTTGTTTACTTAGATCTCTGCTTACTTTGGTTGAATTTTTGACAACATGCTTAAAGTGACAAGTGGCAATTTGGTTCTTATTATGTGGTGGGTTTAAGAGGGTTGTGCCTCTATTGAGGCCACATGTGACCATAAGATATGATTTTCCCCCTTTTTCAATTCTATGCAATATTGTCTCCTTAAACATTTTCCCATATAATTATTGGTGTTATATTCCTCAAAATCTTACTATTATGTACTAGTCAAATAAAAAGCCTTTGTTTGCGCAGGCACTTTAAGTAGGAATCTCCTTTTTTACTTTTGAATAGATATAATATAAGGCGTACATCATTGGATTATATAATAGTATATGTTCCTCTCAGTATTGTGAATAATTTCAACCAAAGAAAAAAAAATATAAAATTAAAAATAAGCATACAGCCACTATTTATAATATAATACTATATGCACATCTTGGTAATGGATAATTAAGTGGGCTCATTTAATATGAAGGGTTTGTGATAAAAAGCTGTATAATTACAAATTTCCGATCTTATCTCTACAGTTAAAGCAGAAAATATCATTCTCATCGACGCTTACATTTTTTTCAAATCATGATTTTTCCACTTGCCTTGCACATACCGAAATAATTTCAATGTTATTAAATGAACATTAAAATAAGTATTATTAAGAGAATCAACGTACGTTTGAAGATGGAAATTTAATCTTATTTTGTAGAAAAATGGATTTAAACTGTAAAAAGTGAAAAACTTTCTAAATTTCCGAAGTGCTCACTCCAGTTTTCATTTAATACATGTAGCTTGTTATCACAAAAATGACTAGCTGGATATTTCTAAGCACAATGCGGTATTTAACAATATTTCAAAACGATTGTTAACCTTCGAGTATTAAAAGACCTAAATTGACCATTTTCCTTGACACTTACCAAGCAACATTGTATGCTTTGCACACCACTTTCCTTGACACTTACCAAGCAACATTGTATGCTTTGCACACCATTTTCCTTGACACTTACCAAGCAACATTGTATGCTTTGCACACCACTTTCCTTGACACTTACCAAGCAACATTGTATGCTTTGCACACCACTTTCCTTGACACTTACCAAGCAACATTGTATGCTTTGCACACCATTTTCCTTGACACTTACCAAGCAACATTGTATGCTTTGCACACAGCAATTACATTGTAACCTCCTGCGTTCAGACTGTTAAACAATTTTCTGAGTTAATTTTACAAAGTGAAGATTGGTAAAAGACCAATGTTGAAGTGATTGACGTCATAAGAATGGTTTAATTCAGCTTAACTAAATCATGTCATAATATGTCACGTTTTGCAGTGTATCTTGTTACTTCTAATGTACATTTTGAACGCTCACTAACCCCCCGTGTAAAATATAAACAAATAAATTGCCTACCCATGTTGAAATAAACATAGAGCATGCCGCTAATGAATTATTTCTTAATTTTTAGACAATATGAAAGGATTGTTGGCGCGTAACTTTTGGAAAATATGACGTCATAAATACTATGAACCAGAACACGTTGAATGTGAGGACAAGTACCAGGAGATGACTTTATTGTAGTAGCATTATACAGAAAAAGATATTCGACACCCTTCTTGACTTAGTAAAACGGACAGATTATAATAAATTCTTTGTTTGAAACGAGATTCACAATTATCATTGAGAACAGAGTGTTCAATTTACGTTAAATTGAAATGTTTGAATATAAAGTCTTGTATTTTCAATATTTATGAAATAAAGTACTTTGCAAATGACATTGAAGTTTAAATTGTTGTCAAACATTGTTTACCTTAACTGATGTATCAGTTGTGCCAATTTGAGAATAATCATGTTAGATTACATGCATAAGACAGATGTGTATCGTACTAGGAGCAAGAAATGCTGACTTTTTCTAGAATAGCCGGGTTTGTGACTTGTAATATGGGATTTTGCTTTATCCCTATTGATCACGTGTAATGTTTGTTGTTGGAAAGCGTAATTTGGCCTCTTTGTGAAAATATCATATATATTAATCACCTGTGTGGGTGTGGTATCTGTCTATGCATGACCACATCGACGATTTATGAATACCATGCAGGGATGAAGAAATAAAACAAAAATTTCATATAAATTGTGTTTGTTTCCCCAAGAAATAATACCTAAGTCCGGTAGGCCGACATAATAAGGTTGTTTAATTTGCAATACGATTTCATAAGGTCCTGTAAGGCCGGCATTCGGATAGGGCAGATGACTTAACAGCCAATTGAAAACAATTTAACAAAATCTAAAATACTAAGGGTTCATTCCTTGTATTGCACATGGTAGATCTCCTTAGCTGACATTTGGCTTCCTATTTCGGTATTTTTGGTGAGTACTTCTTGTTTAATATAAGTTTGGTTTTTTGGTCTTCCAAAAGTTTCGGTTTTAATGCTGCAGATGAGAGGTAACTCCTTGAAATGCGTCGTATACAACATAGTATAAATTTACTATATTTAATATTAGTATACTTGGATTGTTATTTTGAAACTCCTGGGATGATGCCTCTGCTGGTGGACCCTAGGTCCCCGAGGGTATTTGCCAACCCAGTCGTCAGACTTGTCTGACATGATTATTCATTGATTTGTTACAGAAATTACCAGTATTTAGCAAAATTCAAAAATAATAGAAATACTAAGGGTTCATTCCTTGTATTGCACATGGTAGATCTCCTTAGCTGAAATTTGGCTTCCTATTTCGGTATTTTGGTTGAGTACTTCTTGTTTAATATAAGTTTGGTTTTTTGGTCTTCCAAAAGTTTCGGTTTTAATGCTGCTGATGAGAGGTAACTCCTTGAAATGCGTCGTATACAACATAGTATAAATTTACTATATCTAATATTAGTATCTTTGGATTGTTATTTTTTTAACAAAATAAAACTGCACAATATCTTTTAGAATGCTTCCTGTAAATCAATATCTCTTCATCTAATCTCACTTATGTTCTTTATTAAGAGTGAAAGACAAATGTTTCATTTTCTTTGGTCATTCCGTGAAATTAAATTTCATCTTTTTATTATGAAAATATTTGTGCCGATTACTAACTAGTTTGTCTTATTTTGTTTCGAAGTGAAATATCTAGTTAATTTTACTGCCCATTTATATTTATTTCCCTTGTCACTGTCACTGGTGAAACCATTCGCTGACAACATTCTGTACTGGTTTTAATACATTCTTGTCAAAATCCAGAAGTTTGTATACGTAATTAGTAGTTTTTTTATATTGTTTATGAATATTGAGTATATTTCTCATTTCAGGTATATTGTGGTTTCAGTTGAATAAGCAACAAAATGGATAGCAGGAAAGGTGACACATACTCCATGTTAAAGGTTAATAAACAACAAAATGGATAGCAGGAAAGGTGACACATACACCATGTTAAAGGTTAATAAACAACAAAATGGATAGCAGGAAAGGTGACACATACTCCATGTTAAAGGTTAATAAACTACAAAATGGATAGCAGGAAAGTTGACACATACTCCGTGTTGAAGGTTAATAAACTACAAAATGGATAGCAGGAAAGGTCGTCAATAGCATATCAACCAATTAATGCCATACCATCGACAGACCCTCAGACAAAACTAACATAAAAGATCAAAAAGCACAAACATGACATCTTTTGGTAAGTTTTGAATTCTTCTGTATTGTTGTCTCATTTTATAAAACTTTACCATTGTAAGTTTTTAGAATCATTTTCAATCATTGAATTACCGATGATCTACGATCGTAAATTTCAGAATTTGTTCAATAATTAGATTTCCATGAGGTTTATATTATATTTATTTGCATATGCGTGGATATGTGAGAAAGAGGTAAGTAAATTTGTAGATACTTGGTTCCATTGTAAATAGAAACAGTAACATTAAGACAAAGAACAGCAATAGAAAATAATTAAACAATATATCCCTCCTTTCATATTATAGAAAACCTGTACTTTCTCGTTAAATTGATCAATGTGAAAGATCAATTGGAAATCCCGCGCCCCTTGAGAAGGAGTTTATCCAATAGTGGACTTATTTGTATTTGGTAATAGGATTTGTTATTTGAAATATGTATGACAAGTGTTTTCGAACCTGTTTGATACTGTCATAACATTATTACATGATAACATGGCCATGGCATTACGCTTTGTTTTCTATCGAAATCAATATATCTAAACTAAAATCACTTAAGTTCATTTGTAATAATGAAAGTTACAAAAATTCATTATATTAATTATAAATGAGTTGAAAGTCATTCTTTATACCTGAATATTAATCTCCAAGGATAGAACAATACCTCATTCTCAAAGACAAGTCAATAAAAATATTCCTCGATTTTGTTCTAAAAATTTATGTTCTAATTAATTATTAATCTTTTACATAGTTTTTATTTCATTGACGTATTTTAATATGTTTATTGTCATTTTTTCTATCATTATCTATTGTGATCAGCACTCACTGTAATATTTTTGTTAAAATGTTTTAGTGTCTCTTTTACAGTTATAGTACTCTCCTTTGTTAGAATATTTTATACAAATACACATCAACCTGTTTGTTAAAGTGCAAGGACAAATCAAGAGAAACAATAATCAGTTACCTCCCTTCAATAAGTTGACCATAGAGACTGAAGGTGACTAGCCATGGTATGGGGTATGTTAGTTCAGCGATTACGGTTTAATATGGGTGGCCATTCGGGCAAAAATTACAAAATTTCATATAAAAGACAAAACAATATAAAAAAGATTAAAAATTACAGAGGTAACTCTAAGCTGAGTTTGAATTCCTGTTTGTTTTTATTATTTTGGGTTTTATGGTTGTGCTTATTAATTCATCATTATATCTTTAACCAGATTTCTTTCATTTTGATCTCGAGTACTACTGATGAGTTGTCAGTCAACAAAATGGCCATACAGTGCATTAAATTTATTTTGGTATTTTGTAATGCAATATTTTATTAATATAAAAGCCAAAACTGCCATTGAAATTAAAAAGGTCAATTAAAAATCAATAGCGTACAAAAGATAGTTTCACAGAAAGAACAAAAATACACAAATGATTGATTGATTGATTAAATATTGTTAAACGCCGAGTTGGCGATATTACAGCCAATATCACGGCGAGAACTAATATGAAGTGGAATGGAGCTGATTAAAATTAAATATAGCATCTAAAACCAATAGACTATTTACAAATAGAATAAATTCCAGTATAAACAATAAAATACATATATGACAAAAAGTAACAAAAAATTTCCAATATCACAGACATGCAAAATATCACAGAAAAGCTATCAGACAAATACAATCAATAAATTAATATAATACAAAACAATAACAAATTAAAATTCTGGTTAAGGACTATAACCAGGAATACAGTCAGACAGACTATATTCTCGAGTATAGTCCTACGTCCTTCAAATATTGCAACACACGGCTGCCAGCAACTTTTGTAAATAAATCTTTCATATTGTTGACTGTGTAGTACCGACAAATAATGTCGGATTTATCTACACAGTCAATTAAAAGATGTCTAATACTATGTCGACATTGGCAAGGTATACACTCAGGAGGCGGCTCACTCTCTAAAATAAAAGAATGAGTCGTCCTGGTGTGGCCAATGCGATATCTTGTTAAAACAACTTGGTCTCTTCGGCTTTTGCCGAAGAAACAAACATTCTTGCCAACAGTTGGCTCTATAGAATGTAATTTATTATCTGAAACAGATCCCACTGGGATTGCCACAGACCTAAAATATACTTAAAAATTAAAGGTTTAAAATCAGTATACGGCACTGACATATTAGTAATGGGGTCGTCTAAAGCATCCTTCGCTATCCTATCTACAACTGTGTTTCCTCTTATACCAATATGACTTGGTATCCAGATAAATATTATTTGTTTACCCATATGGGCAAGCCTTTTATAGAATTCAATTATATGTGAAATTAAAGGGCTTTTATACTTTTGACTTTCTATAGCCAGTAAACATGAAAGAGAATCTGAGCAAATTAGAAAGTTTTGTTTATCAGAAGATCTTATGAATTTCAAAGCAAGAATAATAGCTCTTGCTTCAGCTGTAAATATAGAACTGGAAGATGGAAGACGAAGAGTCGCTGCCCGTTGTCCATAAACAGCAGCAACAGCTACTCTATCTCCGTCTTTTGATGCATCAGTATAAACTGTATCAAACTCTTGAAAATGTGATTTAATTTCAGCAAACTTTTGCTGAATTTCAATCGGATTAGTCTCAGACTTTTTATGTTTTCTGATGTCAAAAATGAATTTGGGTTTTGGTACAAGCCAAAGTGGCGATTGAGGTACATCAATAGGAGCTATTTCATCAAGGTTGATGTTACATCCAGAAATGTGTGGTTTTATCCGGATACCAAATGGCGGAATTTTATTTTCATGTTGTTCAAATATATCCTCATAGAAAGGATTGAAAAAACAGTCGTAGGCAGGATTTGAAGGATATGCTTTTAGCTTGTTTACGTATTGTAAACCAAGTTTTATCCTACGGTTATAAAGAGACGGCTCGTTCGGCTCTACATATAAACTCTCCACAGGAGATGTTCTGAACGCCCCCAAGGCCAAACGTAGGCCTTGGTGGTGAACATTATCTAAAATTTTTATATAGGATTTGCGAGCAGATCCATATATAATGGAACCATAATCAAGTTTAGATCGTACAATTGATCGATATAGATTTAACAAAATGTTTTTGTCAGCACCCCAGTCAGTGCTGGAAACAACTTTTAAAATATCCAATGCCTTCAAGCATTTAGCTTTAAGCATTTTGATATAAGGTAGAACGGTAAGTTTATTATCAAATAGAATACCAAGAAATTTGGTTTCTTTGACGACCTTAATGGGAGAATTATAAATTTTAAGTTCGGGGTCTAAATGTAGTTTTTGTTTATTACAAAAATGCATACATACTGTTTTGGAGTTGGAAAATCTGAAACCATTTTCCATAGCCCATTTTTCAATTTTATTCAAAGATAATTGTAGTTGTCTTTCTATGTTGTTCATATTTTTACCTCTATAGCATATAAGAAAATCATCAACATAAAGCGAGCCTTCAACATTCGTTTGTAATGTTTTAGCCAAACTATTTATTTTAATACTGAATAGAGTAACAGAGAGGATACTCCCCTGAGGGACACCCATCTCTTGTTCAAAAGGGTCAGACATTGTAGTATTAACCTTGACTTTAAACTGTCTGTCTGACAAGAAGTTATCAATAAATGAGGGTAATCTACCTTTCAACCCCATATCATTTATAATAAGTCCTTTAAAATTCTATAATTCGACGATTCAAAATGATCTTACCCAGGTTTGGGAATAGGGATAACTGTAGCTTGCTTCCAGATGGAAGGCAAGCCACCAGATACCCATACTTTATTGAGGAGATGCAAAAGAGTTTCTAAACACGTATCCGGAAGGTGTTTCAGAAGTTTATAATGAATATCATCCGGGCCACATGCTGCGTCATGGACCTTTGCCAGAGAATTTTTGAGTTCATCAAGAGAGAAAGGACGGTTGTAGTCTTCTGAATTATTTGATCGAAAGTTGAGTTTGTTTTTTTTCTGTTCGGTTTTTAATACGTTGAAATTCGTGAGAGTAATTTTGAGAAGAAGAATTTTTAGAAAAAGTTTCACCAAGTTTTTGAGAGATCTCATTTTCTGATGTTAAAAGGGTCTGGCCATCTTTTAGGTGTATGAGAATTTAGTTTTGAGACGAAGTTTTGCCAAGACTTACGTCTCTTTTGTTTAAATGTTCTACGTGCTTTTGCACGGAATATACGGATGTTACTTAAATTATCTTGGGTTGGATGCATATTGAATCGTCGTTCGGCCTTCTTCCTATTTTTCTTCGCCTCCTCACAATCATCGTCAAACCATGGTTTGCTGGGTTGTTTTGGATTTGTCGAGGTTTAAGGAATGGTCCTCTCAGCTATCGATACCAACGTGTCATTAAATTTAAGTACTGGATTAATAACATTTTCAAAAGTATCTTTCTTCAGTTCATCTCGACAGAGTTGCACGAACAAAGGCCAATCGGCATTGTCAAATTTCCAGCGTGCAACTCTCTCGGATGATGGGGAAACAAATTTTCCAAAATAATGGGAAAGTGATCGCTTCCACACAAGTCATCATGGACTCGCCATGAGAAATCTAGTAACAAAGATGGGTCACAGATCGTTAGATCCATATCCGAGTAGGACCCATTCCCCGGATGGAGATAAGTATCTGATCCATCATTGAAAATGCACCAGCTTTCCTGGTTTAAAAAATCTTCTATCTTTTTTCTTCTATCATTTTGAGAGTTACTGCCCCAAATCGGATTATGGGCGTTAAAATCGCCCATAAGAAGAAAAGGAGCAGGTAACTGATCAGTTAAATGTTTAAACTGATTAATTTCCAGAGGGGTATTCGGAGGAAGATAGACTGAACACAATGTTATGGTCTTTTTAAGAGAGAGTCGTACAGCAACTGCTTGCAAGTTGGTATTAAGTTTTATTCGACTATGAATTATATTATTTTTAACAAGTATTGATGAGCCGCCAGCAGCTCTTTCATCCTTTTTAACGTGGGTGGTGTAGAGAGAGTAATTTTTAATATTAACTGTATCGTTTTCTTTTAACTGAGTTTCCTGAAGACAAAAAGCAACAGGAAAGAAAGCTTGTACAAGTAATGATAACTCTATTAAATTAATTTTCAAACCGCGACAATTCCACTGTATTATATTATTCATTTTAAGGGTGGTCGGATGGAAAGTAGTTCTTTCTAAGTTGTTCATTCAAAGAACCTCTTCGCCTCCCACCCGAAACGCTAGAGTCTCTGATGGAGTGAGAATCTCTAGCTGGGACTGACGAATCATCCCATATCGACTCCAAAGGATCATTTGTATCCATTTGTTCTCTAAATTTACTTAACTTATTTTTTTCGGCCTTTGAGAGTCTACCAGAAGATTGTGCATTCTTTGATTTCTCTGTTTTCGACGGTTGTGCAACTTTCTGTGACGATGAGGGTTTTTGAGGTGATTTTTGTTTTGAAGACGTGGAAGTCCTTTTCGCGGGGATTGGTTTTGTATGATTAGTAATTGAGTTTGATTGGACAAAAGTTTGAGATGTCTGGGAGGAGTTGGATGTGGATGTTTTGGTTTGAGAGGTTGACCCTTTTGATTGACAAGATGAAGGTACAGGTATTGGGAGTTCTGCACCATCAGGCCACATGTATTCAGTTTGAGCAGCAAAAGACCTGGTATTTTGGGAGATTTAACTTTGTCAGCATAAGAGGTTGTTGGAACGGAGTTATTCGATGAAGAGACGACTTTTTTCGCTTCTTGATAACTGATGTTTTTTTCTGTTTTTGTTTTTTGAATTTCTATTTCTTTTTTATAAAACTCGCAGTTTCTAGAATTTGCCAAATGATCTAATCCGCAGTTAGCACATTTAATTGTACTGTCACAATCAAAGCTGGAATGACACATTTTTCCGTACCGCGACAAGAACTCCTACCGTGTCCAAATTTCTGGCATTTGAAACAGCGGATAGGGTTAGGTACGTATGTGTCAACTCTGATTCTGTAAGGTCCTATGTAGATATGTTCCGGCACAGTAGTCAGATTAAATGTAATGAGATATGTATTTAATTTCACAATTTTGCCTTCATATTTCTTGGTGAATCTTTTGACCTTTGATACATGTTGAGATTGAAGTTCTTCCTGGATTTCTTCTTCTGATAGTTCGTACAAATCGTGGTCTCTGTCTCGAATAACTCCCATACAAGAATTGAGTTTGCGATGTGGAGTTACCGAGATTTGAATATCCGAAATACAAGTTAAAGAGAGAAGATTTTTAGACTGTTGTGGCCTACTACATTCTACTAAAACACTTCCATTTCTCATTTTTGACACTTTGTTAACCTGTCCAGCTCGGCTCTGAATTGTTTTTTGTAAAATAAAAGGAGAAACTTTGGTTAAAGGTTTTTCGGAATTTTGACTTGTTAATACCAAAAATTTTGAAAAATTGTCAAAAGTTGTATTTTGAATTTTTGTCATGTGTTCCTCATCGTCACTACAACTAACTTTACGTTTTGATGTTGTTGTTTTTTGGGGGTTTTGTGAAGTCGCCATGGCGATTGCATAATGATTCGTTACCCCTTGGAGCAGCACCAATATGATGTATACTTGCCGCATATGCGACAAGCACTAGGGCTACAGGGATAAGATACTCGCATAGAGCACTTCTGTTCGGACGCAACCTTCGTGTCAGGGGTTACCTGACGAAACAACCGTCCGAAGTATCATCTACACGATTGACCCATAAGCCACCGCCTTCTTGAACCGACTTGTATAAAGGGTACTATTGTTGTACATTTTGGCAACAGTCAAGTTCAAGGGCTTGGCGTGACCAGCCGATTGGTCAGGATCGGGCCCATCCGACCGCCCGTTTAAGATAAAGTAAGGGCCAAAGTGGCGTGTTTCAGCCACCAGGATCCCGTCCTCTATCCTTACGGGTATCCACACACGGCAAACATGTGGCCTCATTAAGCCGAGGAAGCTTTGTCCCATAAGCCACCGCCTTCTCTGTGCCTCCATCAGTGGTTATCATCCAAGACCCCAGAACCCAAACATCAACCTTAAGCGATACAACAGCAGACCACCAACCCAGTGTATCTCGGTTTCATAAAAGGTTCATCTGGGTCTTTTCAGACAACCACGAGAAAACAGCAGAGGCAAGGCATGACCAGTTATTGGCTAGACAGGGACCATCGAGCCATTTATGAGCTGGTTAGATTAGATTGATAATATCATATCCAAAACGAAATCCAAACTAAAGGAGAAATTAGAAATTGAAAAAGTCGTAAATAAATGCAATGAATTATATCCAAGAAGATAGTAGAAAACTAATAAATAAACAAATAACCGAAATAAATAATAATTTTGAGCTTGTTGAATTTTGTGACCCTTAAGCCAACACCAATCCATAAATCAGTAATTTGGAATTTTAACCATATTGAGCAGGAGATAAAAAAATAAACAAAACATTATAAATTGATGTAAAGGAATGGTGAGACCAGCCGACTGACCGAATCGGGTCCATCCGGCCTCCCGTCTAGGTAAAGATTGTGCCCCAGATGGTGATCAGAACCGTTTTTCCGGCCATCCAGGAACACTCCCTATTACCGACACGGGTTTGCGACACACGGCAAACATGTCGCCTCTTTAGGGGCCTCTTACGCCAAGCCGAGAAGCTGTGGGCCTATTCTATATGTGTCCCCGGGACCCACATGGGGGTACACAAATGACGAAAAGTAATAAAAAATTACAAAATTGCATAAAACCACCTTAGGAGAGATGCATGCATGGGACGAACCATTCCTGCATTACTTAATATTGTGATTAACGATCGTATTCGTTTTGTCGTTATTGTTGATAGTAGGGTTACATAAGTATACATGTACGTTGTTATGGTATCCGGACAATAAATGACCCCGTGATTATTTCAAATGTCCCTGGTGTTCTATAAAACTTAATGGCAATGGTTTCAGTAATGATCGTTAAAACGTCGGAAACGAGAAATACCTAACTTGCTTTCATGGTACGCATACAAACAGTGAAGTGTGTTTCAACTTGAGAAAGTCCTCTCCACATACATGTTATTCAGGCAATAAATTTTTGGTCTACATTGACATGATTTTGAATAGAAAAGTATGATTAATTTCAAGCAATTGCACATTTCACCTCACCTAAATGATTATGCCCATCTTCCATTATTGCTCGCAATGGTTTAGTGATGTTTTGTCTTTTGATGAGGATTACGAAGAATGAAAAATCTGAGTTTTTTTATTTTAAACAAATGATCCTATTCAAACATGAAACCTTAAATAGCGTCACAGTATTCATTCACTGGTTTGATAGAATTCTTATATTTGCGCTGGTACAGGTTGATACAGTCGATAGATATTATAAAAATGACTGGTATTAACATTAAAGAGACCGATATCCATCCAAATGAAATTGAGGACTTTCTGTTATCAGGTGTTGATATTCGTTTTCGAATTGATCTTGACAATTTTTTTGTATTAACTGACATCTGTGGTTTAATGTTCTTTTCAAAGTCGTCCAAAACAATAGCCTTTAATTCAGATAGTGTCAGATTCAACAAATCAAATTTAAGCCATTTTTTGCCAATCTTGTCTATTGGACACATGCAGTGAAGGTCATCTCTAGCTGGTGGACAAGTACGGATGGTTTCCTGCGAAGGTTCATTGTGAAAATTGTTTTGTTGTGATGGTATGTTAGTTGTTATACCGACTGAAATGGCCTTTTCATCCACATGTGAAGGTGTGATATTTTCAGTTAATGTGCCTAGTGTAATTGTGCTGTATTCTAAATGACTATAGTGGAATTTTGATGCAAGTACCATATCTACTGGTGTAACATCAATATTTGTAAATGATTTTTCTCCCATTGGTTGATCAGTTTTATCTAGTGTTGGCGTCATACCATCTGTTGATACAGCCTTTGTGATAATAGTTTTTACCACTAACCCATGGTTTGAGTTATGGGAATGTGTGATATCTAAAGCAGTTATACCTGCTGTACTGTCTTCCATTATACCATCATTTGAGCTGTGTACAGTCTTGATACCTTCAATTCTAATATCAGCAGTAGTTGCGTGAACTATCATCAGTACTTTCGTAGCTAAATCAACTGTTAGTATGTTTTCGGTGTTCAGTCCACCAATGACGCTCATGACATCTACAGTTGGACTTATTGTACTTCCTTTCATCATTCCATGAATGGAAGTTTGTATAGGGGTTGAATGTAAAACTGTATTATTTGCTATATGTGTATTTTCTTTCTTCAATTTATCAACTGAGTTCACTGCAGGTGTGATGTCCTTTCTATGTATATCCACTGTTTCTGTACTTCCTTTCATCAATTCATCAATGTATGTGTGTATAGGTATGTCATACTCTGTTTTCATACCCGATGTAATTATCTTTTCTTCCATCAGTTCATCAATGTATGAATTCGTAGACATTATATTTGTACCTATTATATCGGTTGAAATTATACTTTCTTTCATTAGTTTATCCATGGAGGTCTGTGTAGCTGCGAAGGCTTTTGCTGGTATATCCGTTGTAATTCCTGTCATTAATCTATCAACGGAGGCCTGTGTAGGTGTGATTTCATCCGTCGTTAACCTCGCTTTAATTTCATTTTCCTCAATCAGATCATCAATGGATGTCTGAGTAGACGTTATATCTGCTGTAGATTTGCTTTCTTTCAACATTCTATTAATAGATTTCTGTGTTGATGTGATTTCTTCCGTTTTTTCTTTCCCTGCACTTACACTTTGTTTTATCAGTTCATCAATGGAAATCTGTGTAGGTGTAGGTGTAATATCAGACGTAATTGTACTTTCTTCCAACCATCTATAAACTGAGGACTGTGTATATTTAATATCGTCAGTTAATATGTGTTCACCAATAGTCTCTTTAGATAAGAAATCTTCTGTTGTTATATCCGCTTTAAATTTACTTAGCCCATCATTGGATGTTTGTGAAGGTTTGATATCTTTTGTTGTTACTTCCAATATAATTGTACTTACTTTAATCTGATCATCATTTGAGCTATGTTCATGATATTTAGGCGAGAGGTATTTTGTTATGTCTGTTGAAATAGCAGTTCTGATATCCATTGTAATTGTATTATCTTCTAGAAGTCCATGGTTTGAGTTCTGTACAGGCGTGATGTATTGATTTGATGTTCTTTCGTATATCATTCCATCAATGAAATGCTGTGTTTGCTTGATATCTTCCGTTTTTATACCCTCTGTAATTGTATCTACATCCACGGATCCATCAACGGAGGTATGAGATAGCCTAATATCTTCTGCTGCTAATTCTGCTGTAGGTGTATTTTCCTCAATCAGCATATCAGTAAATTTAGTTACAGCTGTGATATCTACACTTGCCGTAGCTCTCGCATTCACCGAAATGGTAATATTTTTCTTCTTTTCATTAACGGACGTCAATGAAGGCGTGATATTTTCTCTTCTTATGTGTATTGTTTTTATACTGTTTGTCTTAAATTCATTAACAGAGGTCTGAAGAAGGATATTCCCCGTTCTTGTATCCACTGTTATTGTTCTATTGTTCATTATTTCTTCATTAGAATTAGACACAGGTAAGATATATTCAGCTATCATAGAAATCGAATGTACAGTGTCGTCGATAAGGACATCACTGTAAGTACGTGTAGGCGTGAAATCTGTAATTTTAACGGCCGAACTTGTATTTTCTTCAATCAGTCCATAAATGGAGGTCTGTATGGAAATGATATTTTCTGTTATTTTATACGCTTTAATTGTAATTTCATTAATCAGTCCTTCAATGGAGTTATGTACAGCCGTGTTATCTGCTGTAATTGTGCTTTCATCTATCAGACCATCAATGGAGTTCTGTACAGCCGTGACATCTTCAGTTGTTAAACACGCTGTAATTGGATTTTCTTTCATTATTTCATCAACGGAGTTCTGTACAGCGGTTGTAATATCCGCCGTAATTTCACTTTCTTCTATCAGTTCGCCAATGGAGGCCTGTGAGGACGTGACATCATCTGTTGTTAGATTCGCTGTTAATGTACTTTCTTTAATCAGTCCTTCAATAGAATTCTGTACAGCTGTGTTATCTGCTGCAATTGTAATTTCTTCCGACAGTTTTCCCGTTGCTTGGATACTTTCAGTTGTAATATCTGTTTTTATTGTACTTTCTTCCGACAGTTTATCCATTGCTGGGATACTTTCAGTTGTAATACCTGCTGTTATTGTACTTTCTTCCGACAGTTTATCCATTGCTGGGATACTAAAAGTTGTAATATCTGCTGTTGTTGTACTTTCTTCCGACAGTTTATCCATTGTTGGGATACTTTCAGTTGTAATATCTGTTTTTATTGTAATTTCTGTCGACAGTTT
Source organism: Mytilisepta virgata (assembly GCA_028015205.1). Classification (NCBI taxonomy): domain Eukaryota; kingdom Metazoa; phylum Mollusca; class Bivalvia; order Mytilida; family Mytilidae; genus Mytilisepta; species Mytilisepta virgata. The sequence goes on from JAPWFG010000015.1 coordinate 454,983, forward strand.
ATCCATTGCTGGGATGCATTCAGTTGTAATATCTACTGTTATTGTACTTTCTTCCGACAGTTTATCCATTGTTGGGATACTTTCAGTTGTAATATCTGTTTTTATTGTACTCTCTTCCGACAGTTTATCCATTGCCGGGATACTTTCAGTTTTAATATCTGTTTTCATTGTACTTTCTTCCGACAGTTTATCCATTGTTTGGATACTAACAGTTGTAATATCTGCTGTTATTGTATTATCTTCCGACAGTTTATCTATTGTTGGGATACTATCAGTTGTAATGTCTGCTGTTATTGTACTTTCTTCCGACAGTTTATCCATTGTTGGGATACTTTCAGTTGTAATATTTGTTTTTATTGTACTTTTTTCCGACAGTTTATCTATTGATGGAATACTTTCAGTTGTAATATATGCTGTTATTGTATTATTATTTAACATTATGCCTGTAAAAGAATAAAGAATAAATCAAATGCAATCGATCTTATTATACTAGTCACGAAATCTTCCATTTAAAATATAAATCAGTCTTATAAAAAGTATAAAGAATTCTGATCAAACCGGTACTAGATGCCGTTTCAAATAACGAAATAAAGAAATGTTTGACGCACGAACAATAAAATTCTCAAAAAAACGTTTGACCATTCAGGCAGGTCGGAATATTCATTGCTGTGCGGTTGTTTACAGTTTTATTATTAACGAACTTATAAACCACCCTACTAGCTTAGTCACTTGGTTACGATCACTAAAAGTCGTACAACTATGATGGAGACTGTTTCACATGACGTCAATAGGACGTAAATACCAAAGGAGAGGCCATAAATCCTGGTTAACACCACCACTGTTTTGAGTGTATGTACCTAGTCAAATTATCATGATTATATTTTGCCGTTATGTTTGTATATATGTTCGTTTGTGTAATGTTTTGTCTGTTCAGAGGCGTTTATTTATTCGTACGTCATTGTAGTTCTTTTGTAGTTTTCATTGACAAAACTGAAACACGATTTATGTATATATCAAACTTCCCACTGTCACAATGACATCTGTACCGCTTTTGTATTCAAGCCAATGAGAACTATATGTCAGTTATTTGCCTAGATTGATTGATTCATTGTTGCTTAACGCCCAGTGGCGAATAGTTAATGCTTCTGCAGGACGTGAACTAGTTTAATTTATCCAATAATTCAAATAGGGATGTGATGGTACACAAAGGGGAACCAATTTTGACTGCCATTGTAAAAGAAGGATGGTGGGTAGAGTTGAATAATTTAGACTTCTGTAGCGGAATTAGCCTAATCTTTTTGGAAAACTGTAGAAAGGGCCTTAAGCGTGCAGGGAGTGTGGCATTCTCGCAACACGTTACCCACTATGGTCTGCGGTCAGGCTTTCCGTATAATGGCCTGAAAACCCCAAACGAAAGGGTCCCTCCCTTAGACCTAAGGACCAAATGGTGACAATTTTCTCCCCTTGTTAACTCATTTGAAGTAAAGTTAACTGACAAATGTTTCTCATGAAAAATAGTATATTCCTCATAGTCGTACTAACCTTGTCTCAGTGAGGGTAATTCTTCGTAAGCCTGCAATTCGCATATAGTCAAACGATGTAGATCGTTCTTCAATATTCTGATATACTGCCCCTCAGTATTGGGTGGACATGTGATGTTCACAAATGTTGTTGCTTCTTCTTGATAATGGCACAAAATAGCTCCACCTGTATCAAAAACTGTTGTCCAACTGTCGCATGCCTTTTTAGGTTGAATAACGTAGACCCCAAAATGGCCAAAACGATACACTAAAATGGTTAAACACTTCATATTAAACATTGTTAAAATATCCTAAACATTAATGTGAATAATACTTCACAAAAAGTTTATATCATGTTTTCTCCTCAGAGAACATAATATCAGCCATTTATCACTGAAAGCCATCTGTTAAGTTTTATTCATTCACACATACTAATATTGCCAAATCTAAATCATAAATTTGCCTGGAATAAAGCTCAACAACACAACTCTAACAGTATAACTCAGGAAAAACATTATGTTACACTGTACCAACAGAGTTAAATGATAAAAAATTAAAATTATATCAAGACGGAAAAAGAAAAACAAGAACCCCCTCCACCTAAAATAAATCAAAATAACAATCCAAAGATACTAATATTACATATAATAAATTTATACTATGCTATATACGTCGCATTTCAAGGAGTTACCTTTCATCAGCAGCATAAAATCCGAAACATTTGGAAGACCAAAAACCAAACTTATTTCAAACAAGAAGTACTCATAACCAAAAATATCGAAATAGGAAGCCAAATTTCAGCTAAGGAAATCTACAATGTGCAATACAAGGAATGAACCCTTAGTATTTCTATTATTTTTTAATTTTGCTAAATACTGGTAATTTCTGTAACAAATCAATGAATAATTGAAAATAATTTTTATGCTCCAATATTTCAATTTTTTGGCCATAAACCTACTTAGATATCATAACAATTTACATGTCTGTGCGTTTGTTATTATACCTCTTACAAAATTACAATACAGGATACAAAAACAGAATCGTACACACTAATATATAACAACGTATAAATTGTTCGGGGACATGACATAATTGAACAGCTGACTAGAGTTCGAATATTATAATTTAAGATTTTTTACTCTGAATGGATAAGTTGTAGTGAATATTTCTATAGATTGGTAACGTGTTTTTTTTTACCAATATGCCATCTAAATTTTTTAATTTTGACAAAGAAAAAAAGATGACGTAACAGGCAAAAAAAACAGCAAAAAACTTTATCCAATTCTAACAAATCTTTCATACCCTCACCAAAGATTTTACATGTGAGAAAGCCCAAAACAATTTTTAAAAAAATGACGAAAATATACTTAAAATGAATTATTGTATATAATTGATGTGTGTAAAAGAAATTGTGTAATGCTTGTTATACGGAAATACGTTTGCTTGATTTAATTACGAATGAACAATGAATATCAAACTAAGCAAAGATATTATTTAAGAATTGTAGGTTTATATTATTCATTGTAAAATAAACAACAACAACTTGATTAGTTTTTGGCTGCTTATTTGTCATGGCAATTTAATTTTCTTCAAACAAATAACACAAATTGTCAACAATTTACATCAAGTTGACTATCAAACACTGACGGGTGTACCAGTCAGTGTATAACAATTGTCTCTGCTGGGTCACCAAAGCAGTGAATTTCGATAAATCCGCCATCTCAGTAAAGTCCAAACAAGTTCTGCCATGACGATTTTTTGATGATCTTCTTATGAACATGGATAGAATGTCCAAAAATTATTAATGAAAACTGCAACCTGCAAAATAAATTCAGAAACAGCAGAAATATGTTTAAAGGGAGGGATGGGAGGGTTTTTCCGTCCAACTCCTGGATGATTTTTCAACAACTAACAATATGGTACATTGAAACTGTCTTTTTATGTCTATTCGGATTAAAAAACAAGAAACTCGTGCTAACATTTAGCGCGAAACCTAACGGCCTTGTGTAAATTGTAGACATTGTTTGTATAATTTTTACCTGAACATAATTAATGATAGCAATGTGTAAAAATTAAGCTTGCTTAGATTTGACAAGTAATACAATAAATAAATTTAATAAATAAATGATTAAATTGTATTATTGTATATAATTGATGTGTGTAAAAGAAATTGTGTAATGCTTGTTATACGGAAATACGTTTGCTTGATTCGATTACGAATGAACAATGAATATCAAACTAAGCAAAGATATTATTTAAGAATTGTAGGTTCATATTATTCATTGTAAAATAAACAACTTGATTAGTTTTTGGCTGCTTATTTGTCATGGCAATTTAATTTTCTTCAAACAAATAACACAAATTGTCAACAATTTACATCAAGTTGACTATCAAACACTGACGGGTGTACCAGTCAGTGTATAACAATTGTCTCTGCTGGGTCACCAAAGCAGTGAATTTCGATAAATCCGCCAAATTAACATGGTATTAAAAATATCATGTTAATCAGCCAAACAATTTATCGACTAAACAAATAAGCAGCAAAAGATAACTTAACAAACATTCACTTTGATCATAAAATAAAATTCATTTTCAATGATAATAATCATATTCATCATCAACACATAATTCAATTCATCACAACGTTCTCAACAACAAAATTCATGATCAACATTCAAATGGGTAAACTTGTTTATTTGGAGATTTTAAAAACTGCTGTAATGCTTCTTGTAATGTATTAACAAAAATGTCATTTCCTAAAAATGATAGATGTACACCATCATCTTTAAACAGAGCTGTATGTACATCATTAAAATCCGGATGTGTAACGAAATATGCACCATTCTTTAACATGTAATATCTCAAACCCCTGTTTACCCGTTTTCTAGTTTTTTCCATAGCAACATGATTATTTGAATAACGCCATGAGCGTCGTGGTAAAATACTTGAAAAAACCATCATAGAGCTTGGAAGCATATTGTTGATAGTATAAATAGCAAATTTTAAATGAAATAATAATTGCCTACATGAGACTAGTCCAATCTCATTTCCACCACAATGTATAAGTATCATTTTTGGAACACCAAAACAATTGATTAATGCATGCACCAAACATACAAGTGACTGCCAGTGCATACCTGGCATTCCAACCCATATAAGTGAAAGACCTAAACTTTCAAATCCCAAATTTTGTCCTGTAAATCTTGAAATAGAATGGGCTTCAGCTTTTCCAATTATAGAAGATCCCAGAATCCATATACTTCTAGTCAATGGAATTTCTGAAAAAACAATAATATCATACTGTGCAACAAGCTCATAAAGATGTATCAATTCGGATATATCTTTTGTATGTTTGAGACTTCCATCTGCCCATTAACATGATTTTGTCATCAGATTTCCCCTTTTCAGCTGCATTTGTTGCGGCTCCAATTCTAAAAGAATGAGTGTTGTACTCATTTTCATTTAGGCCAATAAACTTAAGTGCAGATTTTAAAACCTTACAAGCTTGATTTCTTGTAACTTTTTTATGATTAAAATGACAAAATAAAGACCCCGAAATATTAGGTCGAACTGCCATCTAAATTGCCATAATTGTATACACAGAAACAGCATTGTCACTTTTCGACACAATTAGCTTAGTTTTACGCCCATTTTGATCAGTTTTTGAAGAATTAATCATTATTGTTATGGTTTCATCATTTTTATTCATAATTATATCATCAATTTTTAAAACGTGATTGCCTGGACCAGACTCAACAGTTTTGCCAATTCTCAAAAATGCAAAAAATGATAAAGCAAATATAGCTGAAAAAAGTTTGGCCTCGTATATAGAAGAACAAATGTTTGGTAAAACTGTAACTAATTCTTCAAGTATTTTAATAGTAATTGGTTTGCGAATGTCAAAAATTTTATACTTTTTTGTCATTCCACCCAATAGCTTTTTTATGACAAAAGTATCAGTAGTATCAGTTACATTACTTATTTTCATTTTAAAACCAATTGCAGCTAGATACGACTTAGCTGTGCTTGGTGAGTACGATTCTGTTGCTAAATACACTATGAAATTAATCAAGTCGGTTAAAGGAACAGGCCAAGAATGTTCTAGTTGACATTTTATTCTGAATAGCTCAAATAAATTGATTGCATTGTCATAAACATTCCAAGTATTTTCAGACAACGAACTTTGTATTAAATTTGAAAATTCAATCTTAAAAGGTTCCAAAATTCCATAGGTATTGAGGTTGGAAATGCATCTGCCTCTGGTGCCAAATCTTTGAATTTCTGAAACTGACCACGAGAAAGTGTATCAGCAATACAATTATTAATAGAAGAAATATGAAAAGCTTTAATATGAAAACTTCCTATCATTGACCAATAGACTATGAATCGCAAAATGTTCAATACTCTCACAGATTTTGATGTCTTACTATTCAAAACTGCAACTACAGCTAAGTTATCGGTATGAAATGCAATTCTCTTTTTCTGAAACAAGTTGTACCAAAGATATATCGCCAAAGCAATTGGTATTATTTCAAGGAAAGTAATATCTTGTAAAATTTCTGTGTGATGCCACTCTTCAGGCCATTGCAAATAAGACCATTTTCCCATTAAATAACAACCACAGCCTTTCCCCACGCCACCGGCACTATCAGTGAATAACTGAATATCAAAGTTTGACAACCATTTATCATTTAATATAAATGAGGTTCCATTGAAATTTTCTATAAACATTTTCCATATCATTAAATCATTAAACATTTCTTTTGTTACTCTAATTAAATGATGGGACTTTTTTGCTTTGGATGTAGCCATATACAACCGTCTACTAAAAGCCCTTCCTGATGGAATTGCTCTTGTACAAAAGGCAAGCATGCCACATAATGACTGCAATTGTTTTAGACTTACCTTTTTAGAAAATGCAACTGCTTTTATTTGCAATAATAACTCTTCTAACTTATTTTTAGGAATCTCAATAGTCATTTCTATTGTATTTATTGTCAAGCCCAAATACTCCAATATATAACTTGGGCCTTCAGTCTTTTCATCTGCAATTGGTACATTTAATCGTTTGCATACCTTAGTAAATGCGCACATCAATTCTTTACAATCGTTAGTTTCCTTACGACCAGCAAAAAAGAAATCATCTAAATAATGGTCTAAATTACTTGATCCTGCTTCATTTACTGTTAACCAATGTAAAAAAGTGGAGAACTTTTCAAACGTGGAACAAGAAATAGAACATCCCATGGGCATACATTTGTCTATAAAATATTTTGAACCAATTTTAAATTCTAATAAATTAAAATCACCCGGATAACAAGGCAATAGCCTAAATGCCGATTTTATGTCCATTTTTGCAATGAGAGCATTTGTTCCCAATTTGCTAACTATAGATACCGCATTATCAAATGATGAATACTGAACTGACGTAAACTTTGGATCAATAAAGTCATTAACACTATTTGAAGGTGGATAAGATAAATGTGTTATTAAACGCCAACCTGATGTCTTTTTTGGAACCAAACCTATTGGAGAACATTTCAAATTTGAAATAGGCCTGTAATCAAATGGTCCAGCTATTCTTCCGTTTTTTATTTCATTTTCAACTTTGTCAATAGCTGCCCTAGGATTTTGAATAACTGATTTTAAATTTTTTGTTTCAAAAGGAAGTCTGGGCCCTTCATATTGCAGTTTAAAACCATATCTGAAACCATTTGACAATAATGTAGCAGTTTCCGTATCCGGATATAATTGAACAGCTTTATCTAATTCTGCAACGCATATAGGAGAGTAACCAAGCTTCCAAACGTCAAATCTATGAATGTTATTGTCTGAAAATATTAATAACGAATATTGTGAGGATATGAAGCAGGTGGTCTAAATTGTAATCTTGAATGTTGAGAAAATGGTCTTATTTGATTTACTATAGGTTGCCTTTGAGTGGTTTTTCTAATATTGAAATGTTGATTATTTTGCACGTTTTTAGAATATACACATAAAGCTGAAGGGTGCATCCCATTACATCTCAAACATGCATGTCGATATGTGCAATTAATTCGAAAACACCCTTTTTTAAAGTTACAGTCATAACAACATCTTTGTAACCTTTGAGATGGAGGGGATTGTCCTCCATAAGCACCTTTTGCAATGAAGCGAAACCATAAATTGCCATCAATTTGTGACCAAGTTTTCGTAGGATTTTGAGCAATCCTAAGTCTAAATTGTTGGTCATATTGATACACTCTTTCAAATGGGGCATCCGTTACTGCGCCTCTTATTAAAGCTATATATGAAAATAAATCACTTGCTAGCAACGGATGCCTTTGAATGACTATTTTTGCAAAATTAATAAAGGCGTCTGTCCATGCCTTTATGTTATCAATATGTTTCACTCTTAAATTTCTATTTTCTGTGTTTACTATTATAGCTCCATTCATTACCGCAAGCTCATTTACTTTGGATTCATTTGGAACATTAAAGTTCTGATGTAATAAAAGTGCCAAATTGACATATTGTAAAGCCCAAATTTTTTCTTTCAAACCTTGAGAAACAAATAAGTCAATCTCATTGTTTAAAGGTACAAGTAAAGGATCATTGTTATAATTACATGAAATAGGAGAAGTTTCTTGCATAAAATCCTCACCGTTTATAACATTGTTATCAGCCTGTACACCGACATTACATGTAGCTATTTGTGGCCCTTGATCTAGTATTGGTGCTTCTGGAACTACTTCCGGTTCAACTTGCGGTACATCTGCTTCCTGTCGAGCCTGTTGGGGTTGATTTCTTTGTTCTCTGTTTCCACGGACCGGGTTTCTCCGTACTTGTCCCCTTCCAACGCCGCCATACGGATTTTGTTGCCTTGCCTGTCTTATTCCACGACCTCTAGGCATGTAAAATAAAACAACTAATATGAATTAAAGTGTTTATAATTGATTTTAATATCTCTCACGGTTATCCGTAATATTTTATACTAGTATTCGCAATGAATATGTATCATTTATGTTATATGAGCAAGTATAATATTACTAAAAATGCTGAAATTATTTCAATTACCTTTGACGTATGTTTATTGATAAGAAAGTTCCGCTATGACTATTTGTATTTAAATACTGTAAATCACCAATTTACCACTAATTTTACCACAATTCAATAAACAGGCGATGGTTTTAATCATATTACATAATGTGAAAGATTATCTTCCTTTATTAATAATATGTATTATCTAATTTACTCTGCTGAATGATTGTATTCAAAGTATTTTGTTTAGTTGGGGTTTAACGCCGTTTTCAGCACATTTTTGCCATTTCGCGGCGGCCAGTTTTTATTGGTGGAGAAAACCGGAGTACCCAGAGAAACCGCCGACCTTCGGTAGGGAAATTGGCAATCCTTGTCAATTAAGATCGGAGTCGAACACACCCCGCCACTGTTGAGATCCGAACTCACAACCTCAGCGTTGACAGGCTAGTGATCACAGGTAGTCATGACGAACTACCTAGACCACTCGGCCACCGTGACCCCATTCAAAGGATTAGTATTCAATCATATTATATACAATATGCAATATCTTATCTAATTTGGTACAATGCGAAATTAATATTTGTAAATATATACTTACGGTTAAACTTTCATAATTTTAATCAAATTTTTTATGTGAAATAAACAAATTGACATTGTATAACATAAATCAAATCAATAGTATTGCTATAAAACTAAAGTTATTCAAGGTTTACCAAATACACGCATAAAAAAGGGAATTAATTCATTCTTATTTCTTAATTTAATTTAAAATTCAACTAAGAATGAAAATTGTTTAAACATTGGCACTAATTTGCTTCTATGTCAAACGCAACATATAGAATATTGTGTACCCTGATAACATAATATTTGGCAAATTTTAAACTCAAATAAGTAGGTAGATTTAAGATTGGATACGTTTACACTTAGCAAATACAACACAATACTTAATATTTAAAGCCTAAAAACAAAATTGTATACTTATCTTATAAATTTGAATTCTTTTTTCCGTCCAACTCCTGGATGATTTTTCAACAACTAACAATATGGTACATTGAAACTGTCTTTTTATGTCTATTCGGATTAAAAAACAAGAAACTCGTGCTAACATTTAGCGCGAAACCTAACGGCCTTGTGTAAATTGTAGACATTTTTTGTATAATTTTTACCTGAACATAATTAATGATAGCAATGTGTAAAAATTAAGCTTACTTAGATTTGACAAGTAATACAATAAATAAATTTAATAAATAAATGATTAAATTGTATTAAAAACGGTTTATATTTTGGTATTGTTACATGTAAGCAAATAAAATGTCATAAGTAGATGGATACACGTCTGACTTGCACCAGGGTAAGTAATATTTAATATTAACCTAAATGATTCTTGTCATTTAATATATTGTAAAAGTAGCCAAAGTAGCAGGCTGCAAAATATGTTCAAAACGAAACAAAATGGAACTAGGTATGTCGATTCTGTATAGGAGTTATTGGTCATGGAATATCTGAAAAAATATGTAAATAGTCATAACTCATAAAAGGTTGGCATTTCCACCAATGATCGTCTGAGGTTATTACTTTAAAAATATCTTTAAGGTTAATAATAAGTTTGCATTATCTCAGAAATTACACAAAATAGATAATAAAAAGCTTTTCCTATCAAGACGCACATGTAGACGATCCTTATAGACAGGAAGAAATGATAATTTTGAAGAAAAATTGTAAAGCTTGAAAAAGTGGTTTTGAGACACACAAAATAAAGGAATTTGAAAATATTATCTCATGAATTCTTTCATGCCAATTTTGATAAACTAAATGTTTACATCTCGTCGATTCATCATCTGGATTCAATGCCTTCAATATAGAAAACCAAAACAATAATCCAAACAGCAGAAGAGCAAATTAAAAATCCGATAATAACCAAAATGAACAGAAAGCCAAAACCATCTAATCTTCACGAGGGAGATTCTATGTCATTAGTGGTATATTCAATACATATATTTCAGGTACTTACACCTTCAAATAGTTTTTTTATCAATATTTGCAGATATAAATTTTGCTCACCACAGCAATTTCTCCTCCCATATATTACTATGTTAGTGATGTTATACGTTTTACCCAAGTCAACAGCCCACCATTGATGGGTATTGGACTCCCATGTCTCTGTACACCAAAGTCCTCCATTATACCAATCTGGATAGATATGGTCGTCTACAGCCAAATCGGATCCTAGCCTTATTGTAGATTGCTTTGTTGGTCTTCCTTGTGCAATATTTACTGTAAGAGGAAAATCTTTGTTAGAACACATTGTGTATCAACATTGATATCAAAAGAATTATTGTAACCACTAGACGATTCCGCTGATGGGCCCCGAGAGTATCTCATGCCCAGTTACAAGTATTTCTTTATTAATCCAAAATTGATACTTTAATACTAATGTTACAAAAATGTTTAATTTTGCAAAAAATAAGTAGAATCTTCCTCTTGAAGATTAGATGGTTTTGAGTTTTTGTTCATTTTGGTTATTGCATTTTTGAATCATTTGCTCTTCTGCTATTTGGATTATTGTTTTGGTTTTCTACATTGAATACAAATGATGAGTCATAAATCGACGAGATGTAAACATTTTGTGCATCCAAATTGGCATGGATGATTTCTTAGATAGTCTTTTCAAATTCCTTTATTTTATGTGCCTCAAAACCACGTTGTCAAGTTATACTAATTTTTCAAAATTATCATTTGTTCTTGTCGTGTACAGAAAATATGCAATTTATGTGGACTGGTTTATGTCGGGGAAACAAAAGGTAGACTTAACAAACGCATGAATGGCCATCGCTCAAATGTAAACATCAGCGACTTTCCTGAAGTCTACCAGCACTTCAACCAACCTGACTATTCTATTCTTTCAATGAATTATTATATCCGGATTATTGAGAAAATTTACCATCCAACCAATAATCCTAATTTAAGTACACACTTACGTAGACAAAAAGAGGAATACTGGATTCGCACTGTGGGGACTGCAATACGACATGGATGCAATGACAAAATCGATAGTGTAGGTATTCTATCAAGCCCTAGATGTAATGATGTGAATGTGATGAAGCTATTTCCTAATCATTAACGGCGTAAACGGAGTCAAGGCAATAGACATTATACAAAACCTCAATGTCATGATGTTTCTATCAAAGGCCTTCTGCCTTTCATACAACATCCATTAGGTCTTCATCACATTCGCCTTAAATTATATTTTTTACCCTCCGAAAGCTACACAATTTATATAAAGCCTGCTTAGACAGTAGAACTACTGATTCCAATTCACCTGAATACAAACTGACCTCTGTTGTGCTGGATATTGGACGTCTCCGGCTTTTCAAACCAGTTGGTACCCATTTAATTGAACAAGACAACAGTTCTTTTCTTCCACTCTTTTTTGCCAACAAAGGTTTAGATGCTGCAGTTCTTGGCAATATCCTTCACCACAAATCGGTCAGATTAACAGATTCGCCTTATTTCAAAGATCAGTCCGTTCCCATTATTTCTTATACGTATACTACACCCATTGCATCAAACATATTCAATCACAAACGTGCATTTCAGGACCTCAAAATCGACGATCTCAAAGCTAAGCCACCGGATTGTTCATGCAACAGTTCTCCATTCAAATATAGTCCTGCTAGCCATGTCATCACAGGAGACTTAAATATCATAGATAATGAGTCTCTTCGTGATGTCCTTGCAAAAAGTCCTAAGTATCGCGAACCTTTATCCATAAATTGGAAATATAATTTCAAACTACTGATGGATGCTGTGGAGGACTATGCCAGAAAATGGACCAAACGTGAAGAAGAGCCACTAGATCCACTTTCAGAGCGGGTTAAAGCTGTGCGATCGTTGATACAAGTCCGGATTGATAAACTTAGAAGGTCTGTGAGTAAAAAAGGAACATCAGTCTTCAGCAACTCCGATGCTGCAAAGACATTGTCCGCAATTCATGACAAATATGTTGTTGTTCCAGCAGACAAGAAGCCTAATAACATCGTTTTTGTATGCAAAATCCACTATATTCAATGCTTGATTAATGAACTAGGGATTGCTAGTTCACTTGGCAACCCTACCTACAAAGCTACTACACTTTCAAAGGAAGAAATAACCGACAATCATAGATCGGTCTTGTCGTCATTTGGTATTTCCATCAAAGATGATGATTGTGATCTTCCTTCTTTGTACTGGATACCCAAGTTACATAAGTGTCCATACAAACAACGCTTTATAGCTGGATCTGCCAAGTGTTCCACCAAACCATTGTCTCAATTTCTAACTTCTATTTTAACAGCTGTCAAAACGGGCCTCCAAAGTTATTGTGAGACAAGCTATTCAAGAAGTAGCATCAATCAAATGTGGATATTAAAGAACTCCAAAGACTTAAAGGATATTTTACGATCTCGGTCCATTTCAGTCTGTAATAGCATAAAAACATTTGATTTCTCTACCCTCTATACCACCATTCCTCATTCACAACTGAAGGAGAAGTTGAAAGATCTAATCCATCGATGCTTTCAAAATAAACATGCAACAACAGATATACATACCTTGTCATTGCTAGAGATAAATCATACTTTGATAAAAACCACTCTAAATCTAACAAAAAATATACAGAGGACGAAATTGTCCTGATGATTGAATTTTTGATCGACAACATATTTGTTCAATTTGGTGGACGTGTTTTCCAACAGACAATTGGCATTCCTATGGGTACTAATTGTGCGCCACTACTGGCCGACTTGTTCCTTTACTCATATGAGGCAGACTTCCTTGACGGGCTTCTTATGGAAAAACAGAAGAAATTAGCCCGTACCTTTAATTTCAGCTTCCGCTACATAGATGATGTCTTATCACTCAACAATTCACGTTTTGGGAATTTTTTACATCTCATCTATCCCAATGAGCTCGAAATTAAGGATACAAAGACACTGCCAATGCTGCATCTTATCTTGACTTTCTCCTCGAAATTGACACCAGAGGAAGGTTGAATACAAAACTTTACGACAAACGGGATGACTTTGATTTTCCAATCGTCAACTTCCCATTTTTGAGCGGCAATATTCCAGAAGCGCCGGCGTATGGAGTATATATTTCACAACTCATACGTTTTTCCAGAGCTTGTGACATATACATTGACTTCTTGGACAGAGCCCGGCTTCTGACAGAAAAGTTGCTCAGACAGGGGTACGTTGCTCCTAAGCTGAAGTCATCCTTCTTAAAGTTTTATGGGTGTCATCATGACTTGGTTGACAGGTATGAAAAAACCGTTTCCCAAATGAAAATGGACCCCGGTTTTTTGTGAGTTCCATGTTGTTCATATATTTTTAGTTTTTAATTGTAGTGCAAGTATTGTTTTTGGTCTTGTCTTCGTTGTTCTCCGGAGTTTGTCAGTTGTTACGGCTTTTCTCTCCTTCGAATATCCCTTTGGTATTTCTTGACTTTACTTAGTTATGTATGAGAAATGAGATAACATTATATCAAACAGACTTATTACATCTCGTCCTTTGTTTTTGTCGTCAATGAAGTTTAATTGTGTCTGTGTACTTTTAAATATACATATATGTAAAGTCTGAATGCACTATAATGTACGACAAATGCAACATGTGGTTTATTTAAGGATTGATTTTAATTTTGTTTTCGTCTAGTATGAAGATATAAGCTCAATCACATGGTGGACACTAAATAACCCGACCAGCGTGTTATTTTAAAGTGTGCACCATATGCATTGAGGTTATTTCGAATAGACTGAAAACAAAATTATTGTCAATCCTTACAATTTAATTCCAACGGTTGTTTTGACGTCTTAAACACCGGGATTCCCTTCAATGACGGAAAAAAAAATTTAGTCTATGATATGATAGACGACAAAGATTTGACCAATCATATGACGCGTTATATCAAATATTAAATTATATAGCAATATAATATTCACTGATTACCAATAAATTAAATTCTATCAAGTACAAACAGAATGTAAAAAAAAAATTAATGACGTAAACTAAAAAGTAAAAATTGCATCTCGAAAAAAAAGAAGAATAAAAAAGATTGATTTTATCTCGAAGGTATCTGTTGCTCTGAAAGGAGCGCTACCATATTGAAATATGGACACAGAAGTTCAATATGGTAATTATGCAAAACTGAAATCTGTTTTAAGACAAAAACGTACAAATCAATTAAAACATTCATATGCAGTCAACATCATAAAAACATTAAGATATTTGGATGAATATCCAATAACATTATTCCGGGGGGAAACCATCTAAAACGTTTTGAAGGAAACATATCGTTTTCATTATTTGCCATAATTTAAACTACATTATCATTTTTCAATGTGGTCATGTTAGATTTGAGTTCATATGGATCCCATCAAAATACATTAACTTAAACAAAGCCATTATTTATTGGTTGTTAGATTTACCAATATACAACGTTGAGATCGCTTGCCTTTTGTGTGTACTATTCATTCGCTTGTTTACCTTAAATGCATAACTGTGAGGACAAACGGACAACGAGGGAAGTTATAAAGAAAGCACAAAATCAACAGTACATGTATATAACCAAACAAACATTCAGAGATCACAACATGATCTTGAATGGTACAAAACCACATCCGGGGTAAGTCCTGAATGGCTCAGGAGTAATACATTATCAGCTGTGTCCAGCGATACATTATCATGTCAAAATGAATAAACTAAAAAGGTAACCGAGGTAAAGACATTCATGCGGCGAGATTGGACCAGTTTCGTGGAGCTGAAAGATATGCCTGAGATCTTCATTTCTTAATACTTTTTAAAAATGACTTAAATGAAATAAATTAACATATTTTATTAGAAATAATTTTAATGCAGATAAATTATAATTATAAAAATATAAGCTTTGCCTCGGTTATATCGCACAAACAAGAATATTTATAGTTATAAATGAATAGGTCAAAAACCTGTACTTTGATGGTTTTGCAATGTATTTGACAATTTTGTAGAAGTTAATTGACACCTGAAAATTTATAGTTATAAAATTATAAAAAAAATACTGTAATTTTTTTATGAAATAAAATCTGTCAAGGATGAAAAAGAAAGAAAACAAAACGTACTCGACTTAATTTTTTGAATACCAAAAATAATGTTGCATTTCCTTTATCTAATCGGTAATGCTTCAATAAATGAAATCAAGGGCCTTAAAATAGAAATCTTCAAGGCATAATCTGAAAATTAATATTTTTTAAAAACTTATATCCTTACCTCTATAAGCATGGCTTATCAAAATACTGTTGATGAATATTACTATAATAATCCTAATCATTTTGTCGCATATATGCAAGTAAAACATGCACTCGGTACTCTGATTTTGAATGTACAAATATATTTTTGATTTTAAAATTTAATGCATTTAGATGTATGGCAGAAATGCATTTGCTCTCAGAAATACAATTAGCATTATATATCCAATAAAGTGTTATATATTATTAATATGTAGTTATATCTTTCATCTCATTTGACTAATGTATCAAAGCCAGTACAGCCTTGAATCGCAAGTTTAGTTTTTCTAAAGTTTTGCCTAATAAAACGTCACGTGATACGTTATTCTTTACCTCCATCGTCAAGAGCGATCGATCTCGAAAAAGTCGTATTCACTGGTAGTTGACATAACATCTACAGATTTTACTCTTTGTTGTATCAGTACTGATAGTTGAAATACATATAGTTGTCAAAAATTCATCACTCTCAGGAGGAATATTTGTTTCACTTGATGGGATCAGTAGATTATAAATAGGGTCGGAAGCTTTTTCCTGCTATTAAATGGATGGTGTTACATAACTTTTTACACTCTCAATTTTTCCATCCATCCAAGTCAGCAACTTTTGTTTGCTGCATGTTTTTCATAATTGACCCAATCTTGTTTTTTCCAAAACGTTGTTTTGAGTACGCACGGCATTTTAATATCCTTAAAGTGTGAAAAGATGGTTGAAAAAGATAATTCCTTGATTATGAAAACAAAGAAATCATTCACACGATAGTGTAGATTAGTACACGGTTGTTATAACTAATTGCTGAATGTATGGATTCTTGAACAAAAATCAGTTTGGTTAATATGCTGACAAAAAACATAACAATATTTCGAGTGGCATTTATAATAAAGGATTCCCAATTTAATTGGTAAGTGCAACTAAATTTGCTAAGTGTCAGGGAAAATGCTAATAGAGCCCCCTTAGAAAATAGATGGTCAGCAATCATTGTGTCGTATTGTGAACATGACTTAATTTATTCGATTTAAAAATATTATAGCTAATTAAGGACACGTTCAGGTTGTCATTTCGTAATAAAAAGCTATATGTAAAACTAATTGTACGTACTAAATTACTTATTCTAATATGACCTGCTTTAAACGCACATCCATGGTAAAATATGGATATTTTACTTCCAATGTCACAGACGTCTGACGGCATGTTTGGTGAACGTTTTTTCCATCAGACTATTTACATTCTTATGGGAACTAATTGAGTGCCACTCCTGACCAACTTGTTCCTTTACTCCGACTTCCTTGACGGGCGTCTTAAGGAAAAACAGAAGAAGTTCATAAGGTTAGCTCGTACCTTTAATTTCAGTTTCCGCTATATAGATTGTTTTGGAAATTTCTTACATGTCATCTCTCCCAATGACCTCGAAATTAAGGATACCACAGAGGAAGTCTGAATACAAAACTTTACGACAAACAGGATGAATTTGACTTTCCAATCGTCAACTTCCCATTTTTAGTGTCAACATTCCAGAACCACCGGTGTTGATACCTCATACTTTACTCCAGAGCTTGTGACACATACATTGACTTCCTGGACAGAGCCAGGCTCCTGACAGAAGGTTACTCAGACAGGAGTATGTTGATCCTAAGTTGCAGTCATCCTAATTAAAGTGTTATGGACGTCATCATGACTTGGTTGACAGGTATGACAAAACCGTTTCCCAAATGAAAATGGGCCTGTTCCATTGATGTCCCTTCCTCATACCGGATTTGACAGGGTACCATGGCGTATGTCCTGCAGGATGTAGAGGCTGCTTACTCTTCCGGAGCACCTGAGTCTACCCGCCTTTATCCGTGGTAAAATTTAGATATATTGAAGCCACAGTGACTTATTTCTCAAGCATTTTGATCGTGAAAGGTCATTACTGTCTTGACATTAACAATGTTTGAGATTTACGAAAGTTTCAAGCTAAGAAAATCAAAACAAGATGTATTGCTTTTCAGTCATTCAAGACTGTTTAAGATCATTTATAACAGTAAAGATTGTTTATGCAATGTTGAACTTTACATGTTTTGAACTAGTCTAAACTTTGTTTTACTTCTCTTGGTTGATTGGAAGACATCATCTCTTGATTTAATCTTGTTATCTTATCAAGTTGTTTTTGCTCGAAAATAATTCAGAAAAAATAATAATTAACAATACCAGAATGGACAATTTAGATTTTGGTCTAATGGTCTAATTGTTCAACAAACAATCGGCATTCCAATGGGAACAAACTGTGCTCCTCGTATGAAGCTGACTCCATTCAAGGGCTACTACGTGAAAACAAAAAGAAATAGCCCAATCCTTTATTTCACTTTTCTTTATATAGAAGACATTTTAAACTTACATTGACAGTCTAGTGTCTGCAATTCCATCAAATATGACTCTTTTTGATAAGGATTTTTTAAAATTTATTCCGGTGGGGGGAGGGGGGTCTTCTCTGGATATGCCCTAAAAATGAGCAGTCTAAGTTTCGTTTGGGTACTGGGCATTTTCAGAGCGCACTTTTGAGGTCTTTACCACAAGTGTAATTTTGTATGATACTGTATGTTTTGAGAAATTATCAAAAGTTATTGTTCTTTTTAAATTATAAACTACAATGTATGTTTTGATTATAGCTCTTAATCCTATTTTCAGATTTGTTTGAACTTTGTGAAAATAAGTTTTTATTACTATGTGCGTATAATTTGTTATTTGTTTTTAAATATCAAGTCTGTTAAGAGCTCCACAGAGCTCATGTTTTACCTTGTTGAATTGTACATATCATGCCCGACTCTAAATAAAATTTACTTACTTACTTACTTAATTAACATCTTACTATTTTGTACTCGTCAAATAAGAAGCCTTTGTTGCGCAGGCACTTTAAGTAAGAATCTCCTTTTTTACTTTTGAATATATATAATATAAGGCGTACATCATTGGATTATATAATAGTATATGTTCCTCTCAGTATTGTGAATAATTTCAACCAAAGAAAAAAAATATAAAATTAAAAATAAGCATACAGCCACTATTTATAATATAATACTATATGCACATCTTGGTAATGGATAATTAAGTGGGCTCATTTAATATGAAGGATTTGTGATAAAAAGCTGTATAATTACAAATTTTCGATCTTATCTCTACAATTAAAGCAGAAAATATCTGAACATTAAAATAAGTATTATTAAGAGAATCAACGTACTTTGAAAATGGAAACTCAATCTTATTTTGTAGAAAAATAGATTTAAACTGTAAAAAGTGAAAAACTTTCGAACTTTCCGAAGCGCTCATTCCAGTTTTCATTCAATACATGTAGCTTGTTATCACAAAAATGACTGGCTGGATATTTCTAAGCACAATGAGGTATTTAACAATATTTCAAAACGATTGTTAACCTTCGAGTTTTAAAAGACCAAAATTGACCATTTTCCTTGACACTTATAAAGCAACATTGTATGCTTTGCACACAGCAATTACATTGTAACCTCCTGCGTTCAGACTGTTAAACAATTTTCTGAGTTAATTTTACAAAGTGAAGATTGGTGAAAGACCAATGTTGAAGTGATTGACGTCACAAAAATGGTTTAATTCAGCTTAACTAAATCATGTCATAATATGTCACGTTTTGCAGTGTATCTTGTTACTTCTAACGTACATTTTGAACGCTCACTAACCCTCGGTGTAAAATATAAACAAATATAATGCCTACCCATGTTGAAATAAACATAGAGCATGCCGCTAATGAATTATTTCTTAATTTTTAGACAATATGAAAGGATTGTTGGCGCGTAACTTTTGGAAAATATGACGTCATAAATACTATGAACCAGAACATGTTGAATGTGAGAACAAGTACCAGGAGATGACTTTATTTTAGTAGTATTATATAGAAAAAGATATTCGACACCCTTCTTGACTTAGTAAAACGGACAGATTATAATCAATTCTTTGTTTGAAACGAGATTCACAATTATCATTTACGTTAAATTGAAATGTTTGAATATAAAGTCTTGTATTTTCAATATTTATGAAATAAAGTACTTTGTATTCTTGCGATATATTAAGAATGTATTTATTCCTTTCCAACAGTAACATAATTTGTTGCCATCGCTTGTTGCTAATAAGGCCTCATAAAAAAATAACTCACAGTTGATGAATAAAAACTAACGTCACGCACACCTCTAGGAATGTGAACAAAGTGTTACATGTATTTCTAGGGTACGTTAACAAACTGTTACGCGCACCTCTAGGAACGTGAACAAAGTGTTACGTATACCTCAAGGGTACGTGGACAAAGTGTTACGTGTACCTTAAGCGTACGTGTAACAAAATGAATTATGACCCGAACGGCCCTTCATATTGATGACTTTAAATAAAAACCGATCTTTCACTGAGTGAAAATATCGAATTTATTGTTACTGGAAATTACGATAAATCACCATCATCAATGTAATAATTACATTTAATTAACATTATACACAATTTTTGAGGTGCTGGAATTTCAAAAGATGTTAAATATATTTTTTTGATTCAGTGATATTTCTATGTCTTGTATTTTCAAAAATCTAAAATTTAACCGTCCAGGGTGGAAACATTCTATAACTCACGAGTAAATTGAAGGAGAGTCTGTTTAAATTTCTACATATGATTTTCAACAAAAACCGCAAGAAAATGTCGTTGCTACGTATTTTGTTTACATGAACGCCACAAGAATAGGAGAAAATAAATTACAAAACAGGTCTCAAGTACATTTTTAGAGATACGTGTAAAACGGGACAGCAATACAGGAAGTTAAAAACATATCACATGTTATAAGTTATATTAAATCCTGCTTCTTATATGGTGTTGTTAAAACCACTGTTTCCTTTTAAAATAGTAATTAGGACAGAGGACTAGACTTTTAATACTGACCTGTAGATATTTAATTTTTCGTTTTGATTATTTGTCACAAACAGTTCTGTTTTTCACAATGTCAAAAACACATTTTTTTTCAAATTATGATTGAAATTGTTCAATGTTTTGATTAAGTAAAGTCAAGAAATACCAAAGGGATATTGGAAGGAGAGAAAAATCGTTACAACTGACAAACTCCGGAGAACAACGAAGACAAGACCAAAACAATACATGCACTACAATTAAAAACTAAAAACGTATGAACAACATGGGCCCCACTAAAAAACCGGGGGTAGACTCAGGTGCCCCGGAAGAGTAAGCAGTATCTGCTTCCTGCAGGACACCAGCTATGCTGCTCATATCAAATCCGGTATGAGGAAGGGATAATATCAATGGAACAGGTCCATTTTCATTTGGGAAACGGTTTTTTCATACCTGTCAACCAAGTGATGATGATGCCCATAAAACTTTAATAAGGATGACTTCAGCTTAGGAGTAACTTACCCCTGTCTGAGCAACTTTTCTGTCAGGAGCCGGGCTCTTTCCAGGAAGTCAATGTATATGTCACAATCTCTGGAATAACGTATGAGTTGTGAAATATATACTCCATACGCCGGCGCTTCTGGAATATTGCCGCTCAAAAATGGAAAGTTGAGGACTGGAAAGTCAAAGTCATCCCGTTTGTCGTAAAGTTTTGTATTCAACCTTCCTCTGGTGTCAATTTCGAGGTGAAGGTCAAGATAAGATGCAGACTTGGCAGTGTCTGTGGTATCTTTAATTTCGAGCTAATTGGGATAGATGAGATGTAAAAAATTCCCAAAACGTGAATTGTTGAGTGATAAGACATCATCTATGTAGCGGAAGCTGAAATTAAAGGTACGGGCTAGCGTCTTTTGTTTTTCCTTAAGAAGCCCGTCAAGGAAGTCTGCCTCATATGAGTAAAGGAACAAGTCGGCCAGGAGCGGCGCACAATTAGTACCCATAGGAATGCCAATTGTCTGTTGGAAAACACGTCCACCAAATTGAACAAATATGTTGTCGATCAAAAATTGAATCATCAGGACAATTTCGTCCTCTGTATATTTTTTGTTAGATTTAGAGTGGTTTTTAACAAAGTATGATTTATCTCTACCAATGACAAGGTATGTGTATCTGTTGTTGCCATTTTTATTTTTAAAGCATCGATGGATTAGATCTTTCAACTTCTCCTTCAGTTATGAATGAGGAATGGTAGTATAGAGAGTAGAGAAATCAAATGTTTTTATGCTGTTACAGACTGAAATGGACCGAGATCGTAAAATATCCTTTAAGTCTTTGGAGTTCTTTAACATCCACATTTGATTGATACCACTTCTTGAATAACTTGTCTCACAATAACTTTGGAGGCCCATTTTAAAATAGAAATATTGCGAATTTGAGATATTTTGACATTTTTTTTCAAACAAATGTTTGCAACATTTGTTAGTTTTTGATGAGATTTCGAAAGGCTACCATATTTTTTCATAAACCGGTCATCAAGCCAAGTTAGTCAAAAACTTAGAGCCTTTTTTTCAGTTTTTATTGTTTTTGTCTTGGTTATATTTTTTTGGAGGGGGCTTATATAGTGTTAGATCTTTCAAACGGATCACATACTTTTTATCAAAACAGGTCGTTCACGTATACTCCTTTCTCCTCTTTCTGGTGTATACCCGATTTCCGTGTAATGTTAAATTCTGGGTTTTCGTTGAACTAAAAGCGCGCACAAGGGTCAGAGGTTACAGGTTACAGACAACTGGTTCATCGCTGTATGTTTACTCAAAATTTTACACATGTATTAATATTTCCAGCCATAATTTTTGATTTGATGGTTGCAAATATTTTTTTTTGCTGGCAAACATTAAAATGAAATACGGTTAATTGAGAATTATTTTGCTTTTTTTGTTTGTTTAAAAAAGTTTTAGAAAAAGTTACAATTTTCTTTAACCTTACCAGTTTGAAATAATCTTCCGTACTCCTCGTGTTTTTTAGTGTTGATTCAGTTCACTTCACTTCATTTAAAATTGTACTGTCATCTTCAGTACTACTTATTGTGGTTAAACAATAGTATATTGTTTTAAAGTATCTGTCTAAAAAATCATCCAATAAAGACATATACAAATAAAACTTTCCGAAAGATTTTATATATACATTATATTTGTTACAATGTACCATTACAAATGACATTGAAGTTTAAATTGTTGTCAAACATTGTTTACCTTAACTGATGTATCAGTTGTGCCAATTTGAGAATAATTGTGTTAGATTACATGCATAAGACAGATGTGTATCGTACTAGGAGCAAGAGATGCTGACTTTTTCTAGAATAGCCGGGTTTGTGACTTGTAATATGGGATTTTGCTTTATCCCTATTGATCACGTGTAATGTTTGTTGCTGGAAAGCTTAATTTGGCCTCTATGTGAAAATATCATATATATTAATCACCTGAGTGGGTGTGGTATCTGCATATGCATGACCACATCGACGATTTATGAATACCATGCAAGGATGAAGAAATAAAACAAAAATTTCATATAAATTGTGTTTGTTTCCCCAAGAAATAGTACCTAAGTCCGGTAGGCCGACATAATAAGGTTGTTTAATTTGCAATACGATTTCATAAGGTTCTGTAAGGCGGGCATTCGGTTAGGGCAGATGGCTCAACAGCAATTGAAAACGATTTAACAAAATCTAAAATACTAAGGGTTCATTCCTTGTATTGCACATAGTAGATTTCCTTAGCTGACATTTGGCTTCCTATTTCGGTATTTTGGTTGAGTACTTCTTGTTTAATATAAGTTTGGTTTTTTGGTCTTCCAAAAGTTTCGGTTTTAATGCTGCAGATGAGAGGTAACTCCTTGAAATCCGTCGTATACAACATAGTATAAATTTACTATATCTAATATTAGTATACTTGGATTGTTATTTTGAAACTCCTGGGATGATGCCTCTGCTGGTGGACCCTAGGTCCCCGAGGGTTACAGAAATTACCAGTATTTAGCAAAATTCAAAAATAATAGAAATACTAAGGGTTCATTCCTTGTATTGCACATGGTAGATCTCCTTAGCTGAAATTTGGCTTCCTATTTCGGTATTTTGGTTGAGTATTTCTTGTTTAATATAAGTTTGGTTTTTTGGTCTTCCAAAAGTTTCGGTTTTAATGCTGCTGATGAGATGTAACTCCTTGAAATGCGTCGTATACAGCATAGTATAAATTTACTATATCTAATATTAGTATCTTTGGATTGTTATTTTTTTTTAACAAAATAAAACTGCACAATATCTTTTAGAATGCTTCCTGTAAATCAACATCTCTTCATCTAATCTCACTTATGTTCTTTATTAAGAGTGAAAGACAAATGTTTCATTTTCTTTGGTCATTCCGTGAAATTAAATTTCATCTTTTTATTATGAAAATATTTGTACCTATTACTTACTAGTTTGTCCATTTATATTTATTTCCCTTGTCACTGTCACTGGTGCAACCATTCGCTGACAACATTCTGTACTGGTTTTAATACATTCTTGTCAAAATCCAGAAGTTTGTATACGTAATTAGTAGTTTTTTATATTGTTTATGAATATTGAGTATATTTCTCATTTCAGGTATATTGTGGTTTCAGTTGAATAAGCAACAAAATGGATAGCAGGAAAGGTGACACATACTCCATGTTAAAGGTTAATAAACAACAAAATGGATAGCAGGAAAGGTGACACATACTCCATGTTAAAGGTTAATAAACAACAAAATGGATAGCAGGAAAGGTGACACATACTCCATGTTAAAGGTTAATAAACTACAAAATGGATAGCAGGAAAGTTGACACATACTCCGTGTTGAAGGTTAATAAACTACAAAATGGATAGCAGGAAAGGTCGTCAATAGCATATCAACCAATTAATGCCATACCATCGACAGACCCTCAGACAAAACTAACCTAAAAGATCAAAAAGCACAAACATGACATCTTTTGGTAAGTTTTGAATTCTTCTGTATTGTTGTCTCATTTTATAAAACTTTACCATTGTAAGTTTTTAGAATGATTTTCAATCATTGAATTACCGATGATCTACGATCGTAAATTTCAGAATTTGTTCAATAATCAGATTTCCATGAGGTTTATATTATATTTATTTGCATATGCGTGGATATGTGAGAAAGAGGTAAGTAAATTTGTAAATACTTGGTTCCATTGTAAATAGAAACAGTAACATTAAGACAAAGAACAGCAATAGAAAATAATTAAACAATATATCCCTCCTTTCATATTATAGAAAACCTGTACTTTCTCGTTAAATTGATCAATGTGAAAGATCAATTGGAAATCCCGCGCGCCTTGAG
Organism: Mytilisepta virgata; assembly: GCA_028015205.1. Classification (NCBI taxonomy): domain Eukaryota; kingdom Metazoa; phylum Mollusca; class Bivalvia; order Mytilida; family Mytilidae; genus Mytilisepta; species Mytilisepta virgata. The sequence goes on from JAPWFG010000015.1 coordinate 480,080, forward strand.
AAGGGGTTTATCCAATCGTAGACTTATTTGTATTTGGTAATAGGATTTGTTATTTGAAATATGTATGACAAGTGTTTTCGAACCTGTTCATAAGATTATTACATGATAACATGGCCTATGTTCTAATTAATTATTAATCTTTTACATAGTTTTTATTTCATTGACGTATTGTAATATGTTTATTGTCATTTTTTCTATCATTATCTATTGTGATCAGCACTCACTGTAATATTTTTGTTAAAATGTTTTAGTGTCTCTTTTACAGTTATAGTACTCTCCTTTGTTAGAATATTTTATACAAATACACATCAACCTGTTTGTTAAAGTGCAAGGACAAATCAAGAGAAACAATAATCAGTTACCTCCCTTCAATAAGTTGACCATAGAGACTGAAGGTGACTAGCCATGGTACGGGGTGTGTTAGTTCAGCGATTACGGTTTAATATGGGTGGCCATTTGGGCAAAAATTACAAAATTTCATATAAAAGACAAAACAATATAAAAAAGATTAAAAATTACAGAGGTAACTCTAAGCTGAGTTTGAATTCCTGTTTGTTTTTATTATTTTGGGTTTTATGGTTGTGCTTATTAATTCATCATTATATCTTTAACCAGATTTCTTTCATTTTGATCTCGAGTACTACTGATGAGTTGTCAGTCAACAAAATGGCCATACAGTGCATTAAATTTATTTTGGTATTTTGTAATGCAATATTTTATTAATATAAAAGCCAAAACTGCCATTGAAATTAAAAAGGTCAATTAAAAATCAATAGCGTACAAAAGATAGTTTCACAGAAAGAACAAAAATACACAAATGATTGATTGATTGATTAAATATTGTTAAACGCCGAGTTGGCGATATTACAGCCAATATCACGGCGAGAACTAATATGAAGTGGAATGGAGCTGATTAAAATTAAATATAGCATCTAAAACCAATAGACTATTTACAAATAGAATAAATTCCAGTATAAACAATAAAATACATATATGGCAAAAAGTAACAAAAAATTTCCAATATCACAGACATGCAAAATATCACAGAAAAGCGATCAGACAAATACAATCAATAAATTAATATAATACAAAACAATAACAAATTAAAATTCTGGTTAAGGACTATAACCAGGAATACAGTCAGACAGACTATATTCTCGAGTATAGTCCTACGTCCTTCAAATATTGCAACACACGGCTGCCAGCAACTTTTGTAAATAAATCTTTCATATTGTTGACTGTGTAGTACCGACAAATAATGTCGGATTTATCTACACAGTCAATTAAAAGATGTCTAATACTATGTCGACATTGGCAAGGTATACACTCAGGAGGCGGCTCACTCTCTAAAATAAAAGAATGAGTCGTCCTGGTGTGGCCAATGCGATATCTTGTTAAAACAACTTGGTCTCTTCGGCTTTTGCCGAAGAAACAAACATTCTTGCCAACAGTTGGCTCTATAGAATGTAATTTATTGTCTGTAAGCAGATCCCACTGGGATTGCCACAGACCTAAAATATACTTAAAAATTAAAGGTTTAAAATCAGTATACGGCACTGACATATTAGTAATGGGGTCGTCTAAAGCATCCTTCGCTATCCTATCTACAACTGTGTTTCCTCTTATACCAATATGACTTGGTATCCAGATAAATATTATTTGTTTACCCATATGGGCAAGCCTTTTATAGAATTCAATTATATGTGAAATTAAAGGGCTTTTATACTTTTGACTTTCTATAGCCAGTAAACATGAAAGAGAATCTGAGCAAATTAGAAAGTTTTGTTTATCAGAAGATCTTATGAATTTCAAAGCAAGAATAATAGTTCTTGCTTCAGCTGTAAATATAGAACTGGAAGATGGAAGACGAAGAGTCGCTGCCCGTTGTCCATAAACAGCAGCAACAGCTACTCTATCTCAGTCTTTTGATGCATCAGTATAAACTGTATCAAACTCTTGAAAATGTGATTTAATTTCAGCAAACATTTGCTGAATTTCAATCGGATTAGTCTCAGACTTTTTATGTTTTCTGATTTCAAAAATGAATTTGGGTTTTGGTACAAGCCAAAGTGGCGATTGAGGTACATCAATAGGAGCTATTTCATCAAGGTTGATGTTACATCCAGAAATGTGTGGTTTTATCCGGATACCAAATGGCGGAATTTCATTTTCATGTTGTTCAAATATATCCTCATAGAAAGGATTGAAAACACAGTCGTAGGCAGGATTTGAAGGATACGCTTTTAGCTTGGTTACGTATTGTAAACCAAGTTTTATCCTACGGTTATAAAGAGACGGCTCGTTCGGCTCTACATATAAACTCTCCACAGGAGATGTTCTGAACGCCCCCAAGGCCAAACGTAGGCCTTGGTGGTGAACATTATCTAAAATTTTTATATAGGATTTGCGAGCAGATCAATATATAATGGAACCATAATCAAGTTTAGATCGTACAATTGATCGATATAGATTTAACAAAATGTTTTTGTCAGCACCCCAGTCAGTGCTGGAAACAACTTTTAAAATATCCAATGCCTTCAAGCATTTAGCTTTAGGCATTTTGATATAAGGTAGAAAGGTAAGTTTATTGTCAAATAGAATACCAAGAAATTTGGTTTCTTTGACGACCTTAATGGGAGAATTATAAATTTAAAGTTCGGGGTCTAAATGTAGTTTTCGTTTATTACAAAAATGCATACATACTGTTTTGGAGTTGGAAAATCTGAAACCATTTTCCATAGCCCATTTTTCAATTTTATTCAAAGATAATTGTAGTTGTCTTTCTATGTTGTTCATATTTTTACCTCTATAACATATAAGAAAATCATCAACATAAAGCGAGCCTTCAACATTCGTTTGTAATGTTTTAGCCAAACTATTTATTTTAATACTGAATAGAGTAACAGAGAGGATACTCCCCTGAGGGACACCCATCTCTTGTTCAAAAGGGTCAGACATTGTAGTATTAACCTTGACTTTAAACTGTCTGTCTGACAAGAAGTTATCAATAAATGAGGGTAATCTACCTTTCAACCCCATATCATTTAAGTCCTTTAAAATTCTATAATTCGACGATTCAAAATGATCTTACCCAGGTTTGGGAATAGGGATAACTGTAGCTTGCTTCCAGATGGAAGGCAAGCCACCAGATACCCATACTTTATTGAGGAGATGCAAAAGAGTTTCTAAACACGTATCCGGAAGGTGTTTCAGAAGTTTATAATGAATATCATCCGGGCCACATGCTGCGTCATGGGCCTTTGGTAGAGCATTTTTGAGTTCATCAAGAGAGAAAGGACGGTTGTAGTCTTCTGAATTATTTGATCGAAAGTTGAGTTTGTTTTTTTTCTGTTCGGTTTTTAATACGTTGAAATTCGTGAGAGTAATTTTGAGAAGAAGAATTTTTAGAAAAAGTTTCACCAAGTTTTTGAGAGATCTCATTTTCTGATGTTAAAAGGGTCTGGCCATCTTTTAGGTGTATGAGAATTTAGTTTTGAGACGAAGTTTTGCCAAGACTTACGTCTCTTTTGTTTGAATGTTCTACGTGCTTTTGCACGGAATATACGGATGTTACTTAAATTATCTTGGGTTGGATGCATATTGAATCGTCGTTCGGCCTTCTTCCTATTTTTCTTCGCCTCCTCACAATCATCGTCAAACCATGGTTTGCTGGGTTGTTTTGGATTTGTCGAGGTTTAAGGAATGGTCCTCTCAGCTATCGATACCAACGTTTCATTAAATTTAAGTACTGGATTAATAACATTTTCAAAAGTATCTTTCTTCAGTTCATCTCGACAGAGTTGCACGAACAAAGGCCAATCGGCATTGTCAAATTTCCAGCGTGCAACTCTCTCGGATGATGGGGAAACAAATTTTCCAAAATAATGGGAAAGTGATCGCTTCCACACAAGTCATCATGGACTCGCCATGAGAAATCTAGTAACAAAGATGGGTCACAGATTGTTAGATCCATATCCGAGTAGGAACCATTCCCCGGATGGAGATAAGTATCTGATCCATGATTGAAAATGCACCAGCTTTCCTGGTTTAAAAAATCTTCTATCTTTTTTCTCCTATCATTTTGAGAGTTACTGCCCCAAATCGGATTATGGGCGTTAAAATCGCCCATAAGAAGAAAAGGAGCAGGTAACTGATCAGTTAAATGTTTAAACTGATTAATTTCCAGAGGGGTATTCGGAGGAAGATAGACTGAACACAATGTTATGGTCTTTTTAAGAGAGAGTCGTACAGCAACTGCTTGCAAGTTGGTATTAAGTTTTATTCGACTATGAATTATATTATTTTTAACAAGTATTGATGAGCCGCCAGCAGCTCTTTCATCCTTTTTAACGTGGGTGGTGTAGAGAGAGTAATTTTTAATATTAACTGTATCGTTTTCTTTTAACTGAGTTTCCTGAAGACAAAAAGCAACAGGAAAGAAAGCTTGTACAAGTAATGATAACTCTATTAAATTAATTTTCAAACCGCGACAATTCCACTGTATTATATTATTCATTTTAAGGGTGGTCGGATGGAAAGTAGTTCTTTCTAAGTTGTTCATTCAAAGAACCTCTTCGCCTCCCACCCGAAACGCTAGAGTCTCTGATGGAGTGAGAATCTCTAGCTGGGACTGACGAATCATCCCATATCGACTCCAAAGGATCATTTGTATCCATTTGTTCTCTAAATTTATTTAACTTATTTTTTTCGGCCTTTGAGAGTCTACCAGAAGATTGTGCATTCTTTGATTTCTCTGTTTTCGACGGTTGTGCAACTTTCTGTGACGATGAGGGTTTTTGAGGTGATTTTTGTTTTGAAGACGTAGAAGTCCTTTTCGCGGGGATTGGTTTTGTATGATTAGTAATTGAGTTTGATTGGACAAAAGTTTGAGATGTCTGGGAGGAGTTGGATGTGGATGTTTTGGTTTGAGAGGTTGACCCTTTTGATTGACAAGATGAAGGTACAGGTATTGGGAGTTCTGCACCATCAGGCCACATGTATTCAGTTTGAGCAGCAAAAGACCTGGTAATTTTGGGAGATTTAACTTTGTCAGCATAAGAGGTTGTTGGAACGGAGTTATTCGATGAAGAGACGACTTTTTTAGCTTCTTGATAACTGATTTTTTTTTCTGTTTTTGTTTTTTGAATTTCTATTTCTTTTTTATAAAACTCGCAGTTTCTAGAATTTGCCAAATGATCTAATCCGCAGTTAGCACATTTAATTGTACTGTCACAATCAAAGCTGGAATGACACATTTTTCCGTACCGCGACAAGAACTCCTACCGTGTCCAAATTTCTGGCATTTGAAACAGCGGATAGGGTTAGGTACGTATGTGTCAACTCTGATTCTGTAAGGTCCTATGTAGATATGTTCCGGCACAGTAGTCAGATTAAATGTAATGAGATATGTATTTAATTTCACAATTGTGCCTTCATATTTCTTGGTGAATCTTTTGACCTTTGATACATGTTGAGATTGAAGTTCTTCCTGGATTTCTTCTTCAAATCGTGGTCTCTGTCTCGAATAACTCCCATACAAGAATTGAGTTTGCGATGTGGAGTTACCGAGATTTGAATATCCGAAATACAAGTTAAAGAGAGAAGATTTTTAGACTGTTGTGGCCTACTACATTCTACTAAAACACTTCCATTTCTCATTTTTGACACTTTGTTAACCTGTCCAGCTCGGCTCTGAATTGTTTTTTGTGAAAGAAAAGGAGAAACTTTGGTTAAAGGTTTTTCGGAATTTTGACTTGTTAATACCAAAAATTTTGAAAAATTGTCAAAAGTTGTATTTTGAATTTTTGTCATGTGTTCCTCATCGTCACTACAAAATAACAATCCAAAGATACTAATATTAGATATAGTAAATTTATACTATGCTGTATACGACGCATTTCAAGGAGTTACCTCTCATTAGCAGCATTAAAACCGAAACATTTGGAAGACCAAAATCCAAACTTATATTAAACAAGAAGTACTCAACCAAAAATACCGAAATAGGAAGCCAAATTTCAGCTAAGGAGATCTACCATGTACAACTAACTTTACGTTTTGATGTTGTTGTTTTTGGGGGGTTTTGTGAAGTCGCCATGGCGATTGCATAATGATTCGTTACCCCTTGGAGGAGCACCAATATGATGTATACTTGCCGCATATGCGACAAGCACTAGGGCTACAGGGATAAGATACTCGCATAGAGCACTTCTGTTCGGACGCAACCTTCGTGTCAGGGGTTACCTGACGAAACAACCGTCCGAAGTATCATCTACACGATTGACCCATAAGCCACCGCCGTCTTGAACCGACTTGTATAAAGGGTACTATTGTTGTACATTTTGGCAACAGTCAAGTTCAAGGGCTTGGCGTGACCAGCCGATTGGTCAGGACCGGGCCCATCCGACCGCCCGTTTAAGATAAAGTAAGGGCCAAAGTGGCGTGTTTCAGCCACCAGGATCCCGTCCTCTATCCTTACGGGTATCCACACACGGCAAACATGTGGCCTCATTAAGCCGAGGAAGCTTTGTCCCATAAGCCACCGCCTTCTCTGTGCCTCCATCAGTGGTTATCATCCAAGACCCCAGAACCCAAACATCAACCTTAAGCGATACAACAGCAGACCACCAACCCAGTGTATCTCGGTTTCATAAAAGGTTCATCTGGGTCTTTTCAGACAACCACGAGAAAACAGCAGAGGCAAGGCATGACCAGTTATTGGCTAGACAGGGACCATCGAGCCATTTATGAGCTGGTTAGATTAGATTGATAATATCATATCCAAAACGAAATCCAAACTAAAGGAGAAATTAGAAATTGAAAAAGTCGTAAATAAATGCAATGAATTATATCCAAGAAGATAGTAGAAAACTAATAAATAAACAAATAACCGAAATAAATAATAATTTTGAGCTTGTTGAATTTTGTGACCCTTAAGCCAACACCAATCCATAAATCAGTAATTTGGAATTTTAACCATATTGAGCAGGAGATAAAAAAATAAACAAAACATTATAAATTGATGTAAAGGAATGGTGAGACCAGCCGATTGACCGAATCGGGTCCATCCGGCCTCCCGTCTAGGTAAAGATTGTGCCCCAGATGGTGATCAGAACCGTTTTCCGGCCATCCAGGAACACTCCCTATTACCGACACGGGTTTGCGACACACGGCAAACATGTCGCCTCTTTAGGGGCCTCTTACGCCAAGCCGAGAAGCTGTGGGCCTATTCTATATGTGTCCCCGGGACCCACATGGGGGTACACAAATGACGAAAAGTAATAAAAAATTACAAAATTGCATAAAACCACCTTAGGAGAGATGCATGCATGGGACGAACCATTCCTGCATTACTTAATATTGTGATTAACGATCGTATTCGTTTTGTCGTTATTGTTGCTAGTGTTATGATATTGTAATTATTATATTTATTTATCTTGGCCTGGTTTGTTTTGTGTGGCCTTGTGACGTGTATAATGTGTTTACATAATACTTATAGTTGTTTACCAAATAATGTTATAACTGCGCAGTTTAGAAATCACTGGAACAATAATGGATACTGGTGGAATGACTAGAACTTTCTATTTGACTTACGTAATAATTATGGTGTGATTCGAACTTCTACCGTATTCCAGAAGTTTCCGTTCTACAGTATATATATGGACACGAAAGTTAAACTTGCAGAGCATAGCATATTGGACCGTACATAGACATTCTTGTGTTCTCAGCTGTTGGATTTATTTACGTTTCATACATCGTACTTGACAGACTGTTATTTTCATTACATCATACTAGATTGTGACTGATTGGATATAATATTCCGTTTGGATTCAGGCAACAGTGACCAGAATTCCGGATCAAGAAAAAACAGGATTTTGAACAGTTAAGTTGACATTTTAGTTTTTTTTTGTAATATTTTGTAAACTTGTATATAATAAATCTTGTTAAATTTTATTATTGATTTGTGTCTTTTGTTGGCTACAATTTAAAAGGTGATTTCGGCCGTAACAGAAATTGGGGGCTCGTCTCGGGAGAACGTTAATATCTTAATAAATTTTTTCAGTATTTTTATTAGAATTAGCCAACAAAATTCTACAAAATGGAATTTGATGCTGGTAAATTTTTGAAAACGCCAGACCTGGAAGGGTTTGATAAATTAAAGAAAGAAGAATTAGTGTTGCTTGCTAAACATCTAAAAATAGATTTTAGAACATCTATGAGAAAACAAATTATAAAAAATTTGGTAATAGACAATTTAGTTGATTTAGAAATTTTTGGTGAAGAGGCTCTTGACCTCAAGGTCGAAAATGTTGATGCTTTAAAATTAAAACAGCTTGAATTAGAACACGAACTTAAATTAAAACAATTAGAAAAAGAAGAAAAACAATTACAGGCAGAACTTGAAATGAGAGAAAGGTTAGAGATGGAGAAAATAAAAATAGAAATAGCTAAAGTAGAAAGCAACACTAAGTCAAAATCAGAACAATTTGAGGCAGCAAAAAATATACGTTTGGTTCCCAAATTTTGTGAAAAAACGGTGGATAAATTTTTTCCACAATTTGAGAAAATTGCTCAAAATTTGAAATGGCCAAAGCCTTATTGGACTACAATGTTGCAAAGTGTTTTTGTGGGCAAGGCCGCTGAAATTTACTCAGCACTTTCTTCAGAAAAAAGTTCTGATTATGACACTGTTAAACAGGAAGTTTTGAAAGCTTATGAGCTAGTGCCAGAAGCATATAGACAGAAATTTAGGTCTTATAAAAAGTTTGAAACACAAACCTATGTTGAATTTGCTAGGGAAAAAGAAGATTTATTTGATAAATGGCTTACGTCAAAGAAAATAGATAAAAATTTTGATAAATTAAGACAATTAATGTTATTAGAAGAGTTCAAGCAGTGTGTTAATTTAGACTTAAAAACACATTTAGATGACAAAACTGTTGAGACATTGCAAGATGCAGCTGTTGTTTCCGATAATTATACCATTTCACATAAAAGGAGTTTCAAAGGTCAAAATTTTAATACTTCAAGCGGAAATTACAAAAATCAAAGCACTGAGCGTACTGATATTAAGCCTGTTGCACAGAATAAGAGTCCGTCTAGTTATAACATGTCTGGTCCAAAATTTGATACTTTTGAGAAGAAGTCACTAACTTGTGCTTATTGTAAGAAAAATGGTCACCTGATGGCTGATTGTTTTAGACTCCAGAAGAAGAATGAAAGAGATCATAAGCCCAAGTCCAGTGCTTGTACGACACCCGTTGTTACCAATAAGTTGGAATGTCCTGCGAGTCAGGCTTTAAAGTCCAGTTTTTGTGATTACATGGAGGATTATAAGCCCTTTATGTCTGATGGGTTTGTTTCTATTGTTAATAATACTACTCCTCAGCCTATTAAGATTTTACGGGACACTGGAGCTTCTCAGTCTTTGTTGTTGGAAGGTATGTTGCCTTTGTCCGAGGAGACGTCCGTTGGTGCCTCCGTTTTGTTACGAGGTGTGGAGTTAGGTTGTATAGATGTTCCCCTCCATCGTATTTATTTGAAGTCAGATTTAATTACTGGACCAGTTGTTGTGGGTGTTCGTCCTACACTCCCTGTTGAGGGTGTTTCATTATTGCTAGGAAATGATCTAGCTAGGAACAAAGTGGTTGCTGAACCAATTGTTACAAGTGAACCGGTGGTGGATGTTAAATCACCTGAAGATGATGCTGAACTATATCCAGCTTGTGTTGTTACTAGGGCAATGGCAAGAAAACAACAAGATGAGGATTTACAAGAAGGCCAGTATGATTATATGGACCTTTCTGACTCTTTCTTTGCCGACATTGAAGGTCCCGGTAGCTCAGAAAAGGCCATAATAAGACCACCTGGTACTAACAAACGTGTAATTATGCCATGGCCAGACGTGAACAGCCATTCATTAGACAAAAGAACATTTAGGGAAGAACAGAATAAAGACCCTGAGGTTCTTCAGCTCGGCAAGAGGGCTCTACCCCAAGAAGAAGCAGACAAAGTGGCCGAATGTTACTACCATAAAGACGGCATTTTAATGAGGAAGTGGAGGCCCCCTGATGCTATCCCAGAGGAGGAATGGAGAGTGTTATACCAAGTGGTGGTGCCTAAAGTCTATAGGCAAGAAATTATTGGTCTTGCCCATGACACCCCCTTGGCTGGACATTTAGGTATAAGGAAGACTTGCCTTAAGATATTACAACATTTCTACTGGCCCAGACTTAGAAATGATGTCACAGAATACTGCAAATCATGCCATATATGCCAGGTTGTTGGCAAGCCTAACCAGAAAATACCACCAGCACCACTTCTGCCAATTCCAGCCTTTGAAGAACCTTTCAGCCGAGTGCTTATTGATTGCGTTGGACCTTTACCAAAGACCAAGACAGGAAATGCTTATTTATTAACGATCATGTGTACATCCACTCGCTTTCCTGAGGCTATTCCCTTAAGGAATATCAAGACACCAACTATTGTCAAAGCTCTTATCAAATTTTTCACATTAGTAGGACTTCCTAAGTCTATACAGTCCGACCAGGGTTCAAATTTTATGTCAGGTTTATTTCAGCAGGTCGTTTACCAGTTAGGGATTGCTCAGTATAGATCAAGTGCTTATCATCCAGAATCTCAAGGTGCCTTAGAACGTTTTCATCAAACACTGAAGAACATGATTAGAACTTTTTGTCTTCAATTTGACAGGGACTGGGATGATGGTGTTCACTTTCTACTTTTTGCGGTCCGAGAGGCTGTTCAAGAATCCCTTGGTTTTAGCCCCTTTGAGTTAGTGTTTGGTCATACTGTAAGGGGACCTTTGAAATTGATTAAGGAAAAATGGCTTACTGAACACACTGACTTGAATCTTCTAGACTATGTATCTAGATTTAAAGAAAAATTGTATACTGCTTGTCAAATTGCTCAGAAAAACTTAAAAACTGTACAGAATAAGATGAAAATATGGTATGATAAAGATGCCAGGGACAGAGTTTTTGAGCCTGGTGATAAGGTACTTGTATTTTTGCCAGTCCCTGGGCATCCTTTACAGGCTAAATACTGTGGTCCTTATACAATTGACAGTAAAATCAATGATTTGAATTATATTGTAAAAACTCCAGGTCGGCGTAAACAAAATAGAGTGTGTCACATTAATATGTTAAAACCATATTTTGAGCGTACTAATGAAGGTGAGAGTAAACCAGTTGCCACTTTAGCCATGGTTAAATCGGAGAACGATCATGACAAACCAGATATAATTGAACCATCTTTTGATTCGAAGACTATGGAACAAACTGTTAGATTGAAAAATTCAGAAATTTTGTCAAATTTAGACTCAAAACTTGCACATCTGTCTTTCGATCGCAGACAAAAATTGAAAACTTTGGTATTTTCTTTTAAAAATCTTTTTCCAGATGTGCCAAACAAAACCACTGCTGTTTGTCATGATGTTGATGTAGGCGATGCTTCTCCAATTAAGCAACATCCTTACCGGCTCAATCCACTTAAACTTGATGTTATGAGACAAGAAATTAGATATATGCTTGACAATGATATTATTGAGCCGAGTAACAGTGAATGGAGCTCTCCTTATCTTCTTGTGCCCAAACCAGATAAAACCTTTCGTTTCGTTACTGACTTCAGAAAAGTCAACTCAGTTTCAAAATCTGACTCCTATCCGATTCCAAGGATAGAGGATTGCATTGATAACATTGGACAATCAAAATTCGTAAGCAAATTTGATTTATTAAAAGGTTACTGGCAGGTCCCCCTGACACCGAGAGCTCGTGAAATATCAGCTTTTGTCACACCAGACGGCTTATTTCAATATACTGTCATGCCGTTTGGTATGAAGAATGCTCCAGCTACGTTTCAAAGAATGATCAATAATGTTATAAAAGATTTAGACTGTTGTTATGCTTATATTGATGATCTTATTGTATGTAGTGATAGCTGGGAAGAGCATTTAACACATTTATATGATACTTTTGATAGATTGTCACAATCAAATTTGACTGTTAATCTTGCTAAAAGTGAATTTTGTAAGGCCACTGTTGATTATTTAGGGCACACAGTTGGCCAAGGTCAAGTGAAACCTATTATGGCTAAAGTGGATGCAATTACCAATTTTCCTCCTCCTACAAATAAAAAACAACTTATGAGATATTTAGGCATGATTGGATTTTACAGAAAATTTTGTTCAAATTTTGCTACTGTTGTTCAACCATTGACTCATCTTTTACGAAAAGATTCTAAATTCATCTGGAGTGATAATTGTCAAAACTCTTTTGAAAAAAGCAAATCACTTTTAATTAACAGTCCCGTTCTTATCACTCCAGACTTTAAAAAGCAATTCAAACTTGCCGTTGATGCAAGTGATGTAGGAGTTGGAGCCGTTTTATATCAAGAACCAGAGGTTGACTAGGTGGAGTTTATTGTTACAGGAATATGATATTATTGTAAAACATATTAAAGGTAAAGATAATGTAATAGCAGATGCTTTATCTAGATCTTATTAAAACACTGTATACATACTATATATATATATATATTTTTGTATATATTGTTCATGAAGTTCTCGTTACACTCAAACTTCTTTTAAGGGGGGAGGTGTTATGATATTGTAATTATTATATTTATTTATCTTGGCCTGGTTTGTTTTGTGTGGCCTTGTGACGTGTATAATGTGTTTACATAATACTTATAGTTGTTTACCAAATAATGTTATAACTGCGCAGTTTAGAAATCACTGGAACAATAATGGATACTGGTGGAATGACTAGAACTTTCTATTTGACTTACGTAATAATTATGGTGTGATTCGAACTTCTACCGTATTCCAGAAGTTTCCGTTCTACAGTATATATATGGACACGAAAGTTAAACTTGCAGAGCATAGCATATTGGACCGTACATAGACATTCTTGTGTTCTCAGCTGTTGGATTTATTTACGTTTCATACATCGTACTTGACAGACTGTTATTTTCATTACATCATACTAGATTGTGACTGATTGGATATAATATTCCGTTTGGATTCAGGCAACAGTGACCAGAATTCCGGATCAAGAAAAAACAGGATTTTGAACAGTTAAGTTGACATTTTAGTTTTTTTTTGTAATATTTTGTAAACTTGTATATAATAAATCTTGTTAAATTTTATTATTGATTTGTGTCTTTTGTTGGCTACAATTTAAAAGGTGATTTCGGCCGTAACACTAGTAGGGTTACATAAGTATACATGTACGTTGTTATGGTATCCGGACAATAAATGACCCCGTGATTATTTCAAATGTCCCTGGTGTTCTATAAAACTTAATGGCAATGGTTTCAGTAATGATCGTTAAAACGTCGGAAACGAGAAATACCTAACTTGCTTTCATGGTACGCATACAAACAGTGAAGTGTGTTTCAACTTGAGAAAGTCCTCTCCACATACATGTTATTCAGGCAATAAATTTTTGGTCTACATTGACATGATTTTGAATAGAAAAGTATGATTAATTTCAAGCAATTGCACATTTCACCTCACCTAAATGATTATGCCCATCTTCCATTATTGCTCGCAATGGTTTAGTGATGTTTTGTCTTTTGATGAGGATTACGAAGAATGAAAAATCTGAGTTTTTTTATTTTAAACAAATGATCCTATTCAAACATGAAACCTTAAATAGCGTCACAGTATTCATTCACTGGTTTGATAGAATTCTTATATTTGCGCTGGTACAGGTTGATACAGTCGATAGATATTATACAAATGACTGGTATTAACATTAAAGAGACCGATATCCATCCAAATGAAATTGAGGACTTTCTGTTATCAGGTGTTGATATTCGTTTTCGAATTGATCTTGACAATTTTTTTGTATTAACTGACATCTGTGGTTTAATGTTCTTTTCAAAGTCGTCCAAAACAATAGCCTTTAATTCAGATAGTGTCAGATTCAACAAATCAAATTTGGGCCATTTTTTGCCAATCTTGTCTATTGGACACATGCAGTGAAGGTCATCTCTAGCTGGTGGACAAGTACGGATGGTTTCCTGCGAAGGTTCATTGTGAAAATTGTTTTGTTGTGATGGTATGTTAGTTGTTATACCGACTGAAATGGCCTTTTCATCCACATGTGAAGGTGTGATATTTTCAGTTAATGTGCCTAGTGTAATTGTGCTGTATCCTAAATGACTATAGTGGAATTTTGATGCAAGTACCATATCTACTGGTGTAACATCAATATTTGTAAATGATTTTTCTCCCATTGGTTGATCAGTTTTATCTAGTGTTGGCGTCATACCATCTGTTGATACAGCCTTTGTGATAATAGTTTTTACCACTAACCCATGGTTTGAGTTATGGGAATGTGTGATATCTAAAGCAGCTATACCTGCTGTACTGTCTTCCATTATACCATCATTTGAGCTGTGTACAGTCTTGATACCTTCAATTCTAATATCAGCAGTAGTTGCGTGAACTATCATCAGTACTTTCGTAGCTAAATCAACTGTTAGTATGTTTTCGGTGTTCAGTCCACCAATGACGCTCATGACATCTACAGTTGGACTTATTGTACTTCCTTTCATCATTCCATGAATGGAAGTTTGTATAGGGGTTGAATGTAAAACTGTATTATTTGCTATATGTGTATTTTCTTTCTTCAATTTATCAACTGAGGTCACTGCAGGTGTGATGTCCTTTCTATGTATATCCACTGTTTCTGTACTTCCTTTCATCAATTCATCAATGTATGTGTGTATAGGTATGTCATACTCTGTTTTCATACCCGATGTAATTATCTTTTCTTCCATCAGTTCATCAATGTATGAATTCGTAGACATTATATTTGTACCTGTTATATCGGTTGAAATTATACTTTCTTTCATTAGTTTATCCATGGAGGTCTGTGTAGCTGCGAAGGCTTTTGCTGGTATATCCGTTGTAATTCCTGTCATTAACCTATCAACGGAGGCCTGTGTAGGTGTGATTTCATCCGTCGTTAACCTCGCTTTAATTTCATTTTCCTCAATCAGATCATCAATGGATGTCTGAGTAGACGTTATATCTGCTGTAGATTTGCTTTCTTTCAACATTCTATTAATAGATTTCTGTGTTGATGTGATTTCTTCAGTTTTTTCTTTCCCTGCACTTACACTTTGTTTTATCAGTTCATCAATGGAAATCTGTGTAGGTGTAGGTGTAATATCAGACGTAATTGTACTTTCTTCCAACCATCTATAAACTGAGGACTGTGTATATTTAATATCGTCAGTTAATATGTGTTCACCAATAGTCTCTTTAGATAAGAAATCTTCTGTTGTTATATCCGCTTTAAATTTACTTAGCCCATCATTGGATGTTTGTGAAGGTTTGATATCTTTTGTTGTTACTTCCAATATAATTGTACTTACTTTAATCTGATCATCATTTGAGCTATGTTTAGGCGAGAGGTATTTTGTTATGTCTATTGAAATAGCAGTTCTGATATCCATTGTAATTGTATTATCTTCTAGAAGTCCATCGTTTGAGTTCTGTACAGGCGTGATGTATTGATTTGATGTTCTTTCGTATATCATTCCATCAATGAAATGCTGTGTTTGCTTGATATCTTCCGTTTTTATACCCTCTGTAATTGTATCTACATCCACGGATCCATCAACGGAGGTATGAGATAGCCTAATATCTTCT
Organism: Mytilisepta virgata; assembly: GCA_028015205.1. NCBI lineage: Eukaryota > Metazoa > Mollusca > Bivalvia > Mytilida > Mytilidae > Mytilisepta > Mytilisepta virgata. The sequence continues at coordinate 495,759 of JAPWFG010000015.1, forward strand.
GCTGCTAATTCTGCTGTAGGTGTATTTTCCTCAATCAGCATATCAGTAAATTTAGTTACAGCTGTGATATCTACACTTGCCGTAGCTCTCGCATTCACCGAAATGGTAATATTTTTCTTCTTTTCATTAACGGACGTCAATGAAGGCGTGATATTTTCTCTTCTTATGTGTATTGTTTTTATACTGTCTGTCTTAAATTCATTTAGAGAGGTCTGAAGAAGGATATTCCCCGTTCTTGTATCCACTGTTATTGTTCTATTGTTCATTATTTCTTCATTAGAGTTAGACACAGGTAAGATATATTCAGCTATCATAGAAATCGAATGTACAGTGTCGTCGATAAGGACATCACTGTAAGTACGTGTAGGCGTGAAATCTGTAATTTTAACGGCCGAAGTTGTATTTTCTTCAATCAGTCCATAAATGGAGGTCTGTATGGGAATGATATTTTCTGTTATTTTATACGCTTTAATTGTACTTTCATTAATCAGTCCTTCAATGGAGTTATGTACAGCCGTGTTATCTGCTGTAATTGTGCTTTCATCTATCAGACCATCAATGGAGTTCTGTACAGCCGTGACATCTTCAGTTGTTAAACACGCTGTAATTGGACTTTCTTTCATTATTTCATCAACGGAGTTCTGTACAGCGGTTGTAATATCCGCCGTAATTTCACTTTCTTCTATCAGTTCGCCAATGGAGGCCTGTGAGGACGTGACATCATCTGTTGTTAGATTCGCTGTTAATGTACTTTCTTTAATCAGTCCTTCAATAGAATTCTGTACAGCTGTGTTATCTGCTGCAATTGTAATTTCTTCCGACAGTTTTCCCGTTGCTTGGATACTTTCAGTTGTAATATCTGTTTTTATTGTACTTTCTTCCGACAGTTTATCCATTGCTGGGATACTTTCAGTTGTAATACCTGCTGTAATTGTACTTTCTTCCGACAGTTTATCCATTGCTGGGATACTAACAGTTGTAATATCTGCTGTTGTTGTACTTTCTTCCGACAGTTTATCCATTGTTGGGATACTTTCAGTTGTAATATCTGTTTTTATTGTAATTTCTGTCGACAGTTTATCCATTGCTGGGATGCATTCAGTTGTAATATCTGCTGTTATTGTACTTTCTTCCGACAGTTTATCCATTGTTGGGATACTTTCAGTTGTAATATCTGTTTTTATTGTACTCTCTTCCGACAGTTTATCCATTGCCGGGATACTTTCAGTTTTAATATCTGTTTTCATTGTACTTTCTTCCGACAGTTTATCCATTGTTTGGATACTAACAGTTGTAATATCTGCTGTTATTGTATTATCTTCCGACAGTTTATCCGTTGATGAGATACTATCAGTTGTAATGTCTGCTGTTATTGTACTTTCTTCCGACAGTTTATCCATTGTTGGGATACTTTCAGTTGTAATATCTGTTTTTATTGTACTCTCTTCCGACAGTTTATCCATTGCCGGGATACTTTCAGTTTTAATATCTGTTTTCATTGTACTTTCTTCCGACAGTTTATCCATTGTTTGGATACTAACAGTTGTAATATCTGCTGTTATTGTATTATCTTCCGACAGTTTATCCGTTGATGAGATACTATCAGTTGTACTATCTGCTGTTATTGTACTTTTTTCCGACAGTTTATTCATTGATGGAATACTTTCAGTTGTAATATATGCTGTTATTGTATTATTATTTAACATTATGCCTGTAAAAGAATAAAGAATAAATCAAATGCAATCGATCTTATTATACTAGTCACGAAATCTTCCATTTAAAATATAAATCAGTCTTATAAAAAGTATAAAGAATTCTGATCAAACCGGTACTAGATGCCGTTTCAAATAACGAAATAAAGAAATGTTTGACGCACGAACAATAAAATTCTCAAAAAAACGTTTGACCATTCAGGCAGGTCGGAATATTCATTGCTGTGCGGTTGTTTACAGTTTTATTATTAACGAACTTATAAACCACCCTACTAGCTTAGGCACTTGGTTACGATCACTTAAAGTCGTACAACTATGATGGAGACTGTTTCACATGACGTCAATAGGACGTAAATACCAAAGTTTCATGATAGATAAGGAGAGGCCATAAATCCTGGTTAACACCACCACTGTTTTGAGTGTATGTACCTAGTCAAATTATCATGATTATATTTTGCCGTTATGTTTGTATATATGTTCGTTTGTGTAATGTTTTGTCTGTTCAGAGGCGTTTATTTATTCGTACGTCATTGTAGTTCTTTTGTAGTTTTCAATGACAAAACTGAAACACGATTTATGTATATATCAAACTTCCCACTGTCACAATGACATCTGTACCGCTTTTGTATTCAAGCCAATGAGAACTATAAGTCAGTTATTTGCCTAGATTGATTGATTCATTGTTGCTTAACGCCCAGTGGCGAATAGTTAATGCTTCTGCAGGACGTGAACTAGTTTAATTTATCCAATAATTCAAATAGGGATGTGATGGTACACAAAGGGGAACCAATTTTGACTGCCATTGTAAAAGAAGGATGGTGGGTAGAGTTGAATAATTTAGACTTCTGTAGCGGAATTAGCCTAATCTTTTTGGAAAACTGCAGAAAGGGCCTTAAGCGTGCAGGGAGTGTGGCATTCTCGCAACACGTTACCCACTATGGTCTGCGGTCAGGCTTTCCGTATAATGGCCTGAAAACCCCAAATGAAGGGTCCCTCCCTTAGACCTAAGGACCAAATGGTGACAATTTTCTCCCCTTGTTAACTTATTTGAAGTAAAGTTAACTGACAAATGTTTCTCATGAAAAATAGTATATTCCTCATAGTCGTACTAACCTTGTCTCAGTGAGGGTAATTCTTCGTAAGCCTGCAATTCGCATATAGTCAAACGATGTAGATCGTTCTTCAATATTCTGATATACTGCCCCTCAGTATTGGGTGGACATGTGATGTTCACAAATGTTGTTGCTTCTTCTTGATAATGGCACAAAATAGCTCCACCTGTATCAAAAACAGTTGTCCAACTGTCGCATGCCTTTTTAGGTTGAATAACGTAGACCCCAAAATGGCCAAAACGATACACTAAAATGGTTAAACACTTCATATTAAACATTGTTAAAATATCCTAAACATTAATGTGAATAATACTTCACAAAAAGTTTATATCATGTTTTCTCCTCAGAGAACATAATATCAGCCATTTATCACTGAAAGCCATCTGTTAAGTTTTATTCATTCACACATACTAATATTGCCAAATCTAAATCATAAATTTGCCTGGAATAAAGCTGAACAACACAACTCTAACAGTATAACTCAGGAAAAACATTATGTTACACTGTACCAACAGAGTTAAATGATAAAAAATTAAAATTATATCAAGACGGAAAAAGAAAAACAAGAACTCCCTCCACCTAAAATAAATCAAAATAACAATCCAAAGATACTAATATTAAATATAATAAATTTATACTATGCTATATACGTCGCATTTCAAGGAGTTACCTTTCAGCAGCAGCATAAAATCCGAAACATTTGGAAGACCAAAAACCAAACTTATTTCAAACAAGAAGTACTCATAACCAAAAATATCGAAATAGGAAGCCAAATTTCAGCTAAGGAAATCTACAATGTGCAATACAAGGAATGAACCCTTAGTATTTCTATTATTTTTTAATTTTGCTAAATACTGGTAATTTCTGTAACAAATCAATGAATAATTGAAAATAATTTTTATGCTCCAATATTTCAATTTTTTGGCCATAAACCTACTTAGATATCATAACAATTTACATGTCTGTGCGTTTGTTATTATACCTCTTACAAAATTACAATACAGGATACAAAAAAAGAATCGTACACACTACTATATAACAACGTATAAATTGTTCGGGGACATGACATAATTGAACAGCTGACTAGAGTTCGAATATTATAATTTAAGATTTTTTACTCTGAATGGATAAGTTGTAGTGAATATTTCTATAGATTGGTAACGTGTTTTTTTTTACCAATATGCCATCTAAATTTTTTAATTTTGACAAAGAAAAAAAGATGACGTAACAGGCAAAAAAAACAGCAAAAAACTTTATCCAATTCTAACAAATCTTTCATACCCTCACCAAAGATTTTACATGTGAGAAAGCCCAAAACAATTTTTAAAAAAATGACGACGAAAATATACTTAAAATGAATTATTGTATATAATTGATGTGTGTAAAAGAAATTGTGTAATGCTTGTTATACGGAAATACGTTTGCTTGATTTGATTACGAATGAACAATGAATATCAAACTAAGCAAAGATATTATTTAAGAATTGTAGGTTCATATTATTCATTGTAAAATAAACAACAACAACTTGATTAGTTTTTGGCTGCTTATTTGTCATGGCAATTTAATTTTCTTCAAACAAATAACACAAATTGTCAACAATTTACATCAAGTTGACTATCAAACACTGACGGGTGTACCAGTCAGTGTATAACAATTGTCTCTGCTGGGTCACCAAAGCAGTGAATTTCGATAAATCCGCCATCTCAATAAAGTCCAAATAAGTTCTGCCATGACGATTTTTTGATGATCTTCTTATGAACATGGATAGAATGTCCAAAAATTATTAATGAAAACTGCAACCTGCAAAATAAATTCAGAAATAGCATAAATATGTTTAAAGGGAGGGATGGGAGGGTTTTTCCGTCCAACTCCTAGATGATTTTTCAACAACTAACAATATGGTACATTGAAACTGTCTTTTTATGTCTATTCGGATTAAAAAACAAGAAACTCGTGCTAACATTTAGCGCGAAACCTAACGGCCTTGTGTAAATTGTAGACATTGTTTGTATAATTTTTACCTGAACATAATTAATGATAGCAATGTGTAAAAATTAAGCTTGCTTAGATTTGACAAGTAATACAATAAATAAATTTAATAAATAAATGATTAAATTGTATTATTGTATATAATTGATGTGTGTAAAAGAAATTGTGTAATACTTGTTATACGGAAATACGTTTGCTTGATTCGATTACGAATGAACAATGAATATCAAACTAAGCAAAGATATTATTTAAGAATTGTAGGTTCATATTATTCATTGTAAAATAAACAACAACAACTTGATTAGTTTTTGGCTGCTTATTTGTCATGGCAATTTAATTTTCTTCAAACAAATAACACAAATTGTCAACAATTTACATCAAGTTGACTATCAAACACTGACGGGTGTACCAGTCAGTGTATAACAATTGTCTCTGCTGGGTCACCAAAGCAGTGAATTTCGATAAATCCGCCAAATTAACATGGTATTAAAAATATCATGTTAATCAGCCAAACAATTTATCGACTAAACAAATAAGCAGCAAAAGATAACTTAACAAACATTCACTTTGATCATAAAATAAAATTCATTTTCAATGATAATAATCATATTCATCATCAACACATAATTCAATTCATCACAACGTTCTCAACAACAAAATTCATGATCAACATTCAAATGGGTAAACTTGTTTATTTGGAGATTTTAAAAACTGCAGTAATGCCTCTTGTAATGTATTAACAAAAATGTCATTTCCTAAAAATGATAGATGTACACCATCATCTTTAAACAGAGCTGTATGTACATCATTAAAATCCGGATGTGTAACGAAATATGCACCATTCTTTAACATGTAATATCTCAAACCCCTGTTTACCCGTTTTCTAGTTTTTTCCATAGCAACATGATTATTTGAATAACGCCATGAGCGTCGTGGTAAAATACTTGAAAAAACCATCATAGAGCTTGGAAGCATATTGCTGATAGTATAAATAGCAAATTTTAAATGAAATAATAATTGCCTACATGAGACTAGTCCAATCTCATTTCCACCACAATGTATAAGTATCATTTTTGGAACACCAAAACAATTGATTAATGCATGCACCAAACATACAAGTGACTGCCAGTGCATACCTGGCATTCCAACCCATATAACTGAAAGACCTAAACTTTCAAATCCCAAATTTTGTCCTGTAAATCTTGAAATAGAATGGGCTTCAGCTTTTCCAATTATAGAAGATCCCAGAATCCATATACTTCTAGTCAATGGAATTTCTGAAAAAACAATAATATCATACTGTGCAACAAGCTCATAAAGATGTATCAATTCGGATATATCTTTTGTATGTTTGAGACTTCCATCTGCCCATTAACATGATTTCGTCATCAGATTTCCCCTTTTCAGCTGCATTTGTTGCGGCTCCAATTCTAAAAGAATGAGTGTTGTACTCATTTTCATTTAGGCCAATAAACTTAAGTGCAGATTTTAAAACCTTACAAGCTTGATTTCTTGTAACTTTTTTATGATTAAAACGACAAAATAAAGACCCCGAAATATTAGGTCGAACTGCCATCTAAATTGCCATAATTGTATACACAGAAACAGCATTGTCACTTTTCGACACAATTAGCTTAGTTTTACGCCCATTTTGATCAGTTTTTGAAGAATTAATCATTATTGTTATGGTTTCATCATTTTTATTCATAATTATATCATCAATTTTTAAAACGTGATTGCCTGGACCAGACTCAACAGTTTCGCCAATTCTCAAAAATGCAAAAAATGATAAAGCAAATATAGCTGAAAAAAGTTTGGCCTCGTATATAGAAGAACAAATGTTTGGTAAAACTGTAACTAATTCTTCAAGTATTTTAATAGTAATTGGTTTGCGAATGTCAAAACTTTTATACTTTTTTGTCATTCCACCCAATAGCTTTTTTATGACAAAAGTATCAGTAGTATCAGTTACATTACTTATTTTCATTTTAAAACCAATTGCAGCTAGATACGACTTAGCTGTGCTTGGTGAGTACGATTCTGTTGCTAAATACACTATGAAATTAATCAAGTCGGTTAACGGAACAGGCCAAGAATGTTCTAGTTGACATTTTATTCTGAATAGCTCAAATAAATTGATTGCATTGTCATAAACATTCCAAGTATTTTCAGACAACGAACTTTGTATTAAATTTGAAAATTCAATCTTAAAAGGTTCCAAAATTCCATAGGTATTGAGGTTGGAAATGCATCTGCCTCTGGTGCCAAATCTTTGAATTTCTGAAACTGACCACGAGAAAGTGTATCAGCAATACAATTATTAATAGAAGAAATATGAAAAGCTTTAATATGAAAACTTCCTATCATTGACCAATAGACTATGAATCGCAAAATGTTCAATACTCTCACAGATTTTGATGTCTTACTATTCAAAACTGCAACTACAGCTAAGTTATCGGTATGAAATGCAATTCTCTTTTTCTGAAACAAGTTGTACCAAAGATATATCGCCAAAGCAATTGGTATTATTTCAAGGAAAGTAATATCTTGTAAAATTTCTGTGTGATGCCACTCTTCAGGCCATTGCAAATAAGACCATTTTCCCATTAAATAACAACCACAGCCTTTCCCCACGCCACCGGCACTATCAGTGAATAACTGAATATCAAAGTTTGACAACCATTTATCATTTAATATAAATGAGGTTCCATTGAAATTTTCTATAAACATTTTCCATATCATTAAATCATTAAACATTTCTTTTGTTACTCTAATTAAATGATGGGACTTTTTTGCTTTGGATGTAGCCATATACAACCGTCTACTAAAAGCCTTTCCTGATGGAATTGCTCTTGTACAAAAGGCAAGCATGCCACATAATGACTGCAATTGTTTTAGACTTACCTTTTTAGAAAATGCAACTGCTTTTATTTGCAATAATAACTCTTCTAACTTATTTTTAGGAATCTCAATAGTCATTTCTATTGTATTTATTGTCAAGCCCAAATACTCCAATATATAACTTGGGCCTTCAGTCTTTTCATCTGCAATTGGTACATTTAATCGTTTGCATACCTTAGTAAATGCGCACATCAATTCTTTACAATCGTTAGTTTCCTTACGACCAGCAAAAAAGAAATCATCTAAATAATGGTCTAAATTACTTGATCCTGCTTCATTTACTGTTAACCAATGTAAAAAAGTGGAGAACTTTTCAAACGTGGAACAAGAAATAGAACATCCCATGGGCATACATTTGTCTATAAAATATTTTGAACCAATTTTAAATTCTAATAAATTAAAATCACCCGGATAACAAGGCAATAGCCTAAATGCCGATTTTATGTCCATTTTTGCAATGAGAGCATTTGTTCCCAATTTGCTAACTATAGATACCGCATTATCAAATGATGAATACTGAACTGACGTAAACTTTGGATCAATAAAGTCATTAACACTATTTGAAGGTGGATAAGATAAATGTGTTATTAAACGCCAACCTGATGTCTTTTTTGGAACCAAACCTATTGGAGAACATTTCAAATTTGAAATAGGCCTGTAATCAAATGGTCCAGCTATTCTTCCGTTTTTTATTTCATTTTCAACTTTGTCAATAGCTGCCCTATGATTTTGAATAACCGATTTTAAATTTTTTGTTTCAAAAGGAAGTCTGGGCCCTTCATATTGCAGTTTAAAACCATATCTGAAACCATTTGACAATAATGTAGCAGTTTCCGTATCCGGATATAATTGAACAGCTTTATCTAATTCTGCAACGCATATAGGAGAGTAACCAAGCTTCCAAACGTCAAATCTATGAATGTTATTGTCTGAAAATATTAATAACGAATATTGTGAGGATATGAAGCAGGTGGTCTAAATTGTAATCTTGAATGTTGAGAAAATGGTCTTATTTGATTTACTATAGGTTGCCTTTGAGTGGTTTTTCTAATATTGAAATGTTGATTATTTTGCACGTTTTTAGAATATACACATAAAGCTGAAGGGTGCATCTCATTACATCTCAAACATGCATGTCGATATGTGCAATTAATTCGAAAACACCCTTTTTTAAAGTTATAGTCATAACAACATCTTTGTAACCTTTGAGATGGAGGGGATTGTCCTCCATAAGCACCTTTTGCAATGAAGCGAAACGATAAATTGCCATCAATTTGTGACCAAGTTTTCGTAGGATTTTGAGCAATCCTAAGTCTAAATTGTTGGTCATATTGATACACTCTTTCAAATGGGGCATCCGTTACTGCGCCTCTTATTAAAGCTATATATGAAAATAAATCACTTGCTAGCAACGGATGCCTTTGAATGACTATTTTTGCAAAATTAATAAAGGCGTCTGTCCATGCCTTTATGTTATCAATATGTTTCACTCTTAAATTTCTATTTTCTGTGTTTACTATTATAGCTCCATTCATTACCGCAAGCTCATTTACTTTGGATTCATTTGGAACATTAAAGTTCTGATGTAATAAAAGTGCCAAATTGACATATTGTAAAGCCCAAATTTTTTCTTTCAAACCTTGAGAAACAAATAAGTCAATCTCATTGTTTAAAGGTACAAGTAAAGGATCATTGTTATAATTACATGAAATAGGAGAAGTTTCTTGCATAAAATCCTCACCGTTTATAACATTGTTATCAGCCTGTACACCGACATTACATGTAGCTATTTGTGGCCCTTGATCTAGTATTGGTGCTTCTGGAACTACTTCCGGTTCAACTTGCGGTACATCTGCTTCCTGTCGAGCCTGTTGGGGTTGATTTCTTTGTTCTCTGTTTCCACGGACCGGGTTTCTCCGTACTTGTCCCCTTCCAACGCCGCCATACGGATTTTGTTGCCTTGCCTGTCTTATTCCACGACCTCTAGGCATGTAAAATAAAACAACTAATATGAATTAAAGTGTTTATAATTGATTTTAATATCTCTCACGGTTATCCGTAATATTTTATACTAGTATTCGCAATGAATATGTATCATTTATGTTATATGAGCAAGTATAATATTACTAAAAATGCTGAAATTATTTCAATTACCTTTGACGTATGTTTATTGATAAGAAAGTTCCGCTATGACTATTTGTATTTAAATACTGTAAATCACCAATTTTACCACTAATTTTACCACAATTCAATAAACAGGCGATGGTTTTAATCATATTACATAATGTGAAAGATTATCTTCCTTTATTAATAATATGTATTATCTAATTTACTCTGCTGAATGATTGTATTCAAAGTATTTTGTTTAGTTGGGGTTTAACGCCGTTTTCAGCACATTTTTGCCATTTCGCGGCGGCCAGTTTTTATTGGTGGAGAAAACCGGAGTACCCAGAGAAACCGCCGACCTTCGGTAGGGAAATTGGCAATCCTTGTCAATTAAGATCGGAGTCGAACACACCCCGCCACTGGTGAGGTCCGAACTCACAACCTCAGCGTTGACAGGCTAGTGATCACAGGTAGTCATGACGAACTACCTAGACCACTCGGCCACCGTGACCCCATTCAAAGGATTAGTATTCAATCATATTATATACAATATGCAATATCTTATCTAATTTGGTACAATGCGAAATTAATATTTGTAAATATATACTTACGGTTAAACTTTCATAATTTTAATCAAATTTTTTATGTGAAATAAACAAATTGACATTGTATAACATAAATCAAATCAATAGTATTGCTATAAAACTAAAGTTATTCCAGGTTTACCAAATACACGCATAAAAAAGGGAATTAATTCATTCTTATTTCTTAATTTAATTTAAAATTCAACTAAGAATGAAAATTGTTTAAACATTGGCACTAATTTGCTTCTATGTCAATCGCAACATATAGAATATTGTGTACCCTGATAACATAATATTTGGCAAATTTTAAACTCAAATAAGTACGTAGATTTAAGATTGGATACGTTTACACTTAGCAAATACAACACAATACTTAATATTTAAAGCCTAAAAACAAAATTGTATACTTATCTTATAAATTTGAATTCTTTTTTCCGTCCAACTCCTGGATGATTTTTCAACAACTAACAATATGGTACATTGAAACTGTCTTTTTATGTCTATTCGGATTAAAAAACAAGAAACTCGTGCTAACATTTAGCGCGAAACCTAACGGCCTTGTGTAAATTGTAGACATTGTTTGTATAATTTTTACCTGAACATAATTAATGATAGCAATGTGTAAAAATTAAGCTTGCTTAGATTTGACAAGTAATACAATAAATAAATTTAATAAATAAATGATTAAATTGTATTATTGTATATAATTGATGTGTGTAAAAGAAATTGTGTAATGCTTGTTATACGGAAATACGTTTGCTTGATTCGATTACGAATGAACAATGAATATCAAACTAAGCAAAGATATTATTTAAGAATTGTAGGTTCATATTATTCATTGTAAAATAAACAACTTGATTAGTTTTTGGCTGCTTATTTGTCATGGCAATTTAATTTTCTTCAAACAAATAACACAAATTGTCAACAATTTACATCAAGTTGACTATCAAACACTGACGGGTGTACCAGTCAGTGTATAACAATTGTCTCTGCTGGGTCACCAAAGCAGTGAATTTCGATAAATCCGCCAAATTAACATGGTATTAAAAATATCATGTTAATCAGCCAAACAATTTATCGACTAAACAAATAAGCAGCAAAAGATAACTTAACAAACATTCACTTTGATCATAAAATAAAATTCATTTTCAATGATAATAATCATATTCATCATCAACACATAATTCAATTCATCACAACGTTCTCAACAACAAAATTCATGATCAACATTCAAATGGGTAAACTTGTTTATTTGGAGATTTTAAAAACTGCAGTAATGCTTCTTGTAATGTATTAACAAAAATGTCATTTCCTAAAAATGATAGATGTACACCATCATCTTTAAACAGAGCTGTATGTACATCATTAAAATCCGGATGTGTAACGAAATATGCACCATTCTTTAACATGTAATATCTCAAACCCCTGTTTACCCGTTTTCTAGTTTTTTCCATAGCAACATGATTATTTGAATAACGCCATGAGCGTCGTGGTAAAATACTTGAAAAAACCATCATAGAGCTTGGAAGCATATTGCTGATAGTATAAATAGCAAATTTTAAATGAAATAATAATTGCCTACATGAGACTAGTCCAATCTCATTTCCACCACAATGTATAAGTATCATTTTTGGAACACCAAAACAATTGATTAATGCATGCACCAAACATACAAGTGACTGCCAGTGCATACCTGGCATTCCAACCCATATAAGTGAAAGACCTAAACTTTCAAATCCCAAATTTTGTCCTGTAAATCTTGAAATAGAATGGGCTTCAGCTTTTCCAATTATAGAAGATCCCAGAATCCATATACTTCTAGTCAATGGAATTTCTGAAAAAACAATAATATCATACTGTGCAACAAGCTCATAAAGATGTATCAATTCGGATATATCTTTTGTATGTTTGAGACTTCCATCTGCCCATTAACATGATTTTGTCATCAGATTTCCCCTTTTCAGCTGCATTTGTTGCGGCTCCAATTCTAAAAGAATGAGTGTTGTACTCATTTTCATTTAGGCCAATAAACTTAAGTGCAGATTTTAAAACCTTACAAGCTTGATTTCTTGTAACTTTTTTATGATTAAAATGACAAAATAAAGACCCCGAAATATTAGGTCGAACTGCCATCTAAATTGCCATAATTGTATACACAGAAACAGCATTGTCACTTTTCGACACAATTAGCTTAGTTTTACGCCCATTTTGATCAGTTTTTGAAGAATTAATCATTATTGTTATGGTTTCATCATTTTTATTCATAATTATATCATCAATTTTTAAAACGTGATTGCCTGGACCAGACTCAACAGTTTCGCCAATTCTCAAAAATGCAAAAAATGATAAAGCAAATATAGCTGAAAAAAGTTTGGCCTCGTATATAGAAGAACAAATGTTTGGTAAAACTGTAACTAATTCTTCAAGTATTTTAATAGTAATTGGTTTGCGAATGTCAAAACTTTTATACTTTTTTGTCATTCCACCCAATAGCTTTTTTATGACAAAAGTATCAGTAGTATCAGTTACATTACTTATTTTCATTTTAAAACCAATTGCAGCTAGATACGACTTAGCTGTGCTTGGTGAGTACGATTCTGTTGCTAAATACACTATGAAATTAATCAAGTCGGTTAAAGGAACAGGCCAAGAATGTTCTAGTTGACATTTTATTCTGAATAGCTCAAATAAATTGATTGCATTGTCATAAACATTCCAAGTATTTTCAGACAACGAACTTTGTATTAAATTTGAAAATTCAATCTTAAAAGGTTCCAAAATTCCATAGGTATTGAGGTTGGAAATGCATCTGCCTCTGGTGCCAAATCTTTGAATTTCTGAAACTGACCACGAGAAAGTGTATCAGCAATACAATTATTAATAGAAGAAATATGAAAAGCTTTAATATGAAAACTTCCTATCATTGACCAATAGACTATGAATCGCAAAATGTTCAATACTCTCACAGATTTTGATGTCTTACTATTCAAAACTGCAACTACAGCTAAGTTATCGGTATGAAATGCAATTCTCTTTTTCTGAAACAAGTTGTACCAAAGATATATCGCCAAAGCAATTGGTATTATTTCAAGGAAAGTAATATCTTGTAAAATTTCTGTGTGATGCCACTCTTCAGGCCATTGCAAATAAGACCATTTTCCCATTAAATAACAACCACAGCCTTTCCCCACGCCACCGGCACTATCAGTGAATAACTGAATATCAAAGTTTGACAACCATTTATCATTTAATATAAATGAGGTTCCATTGAAATTTTCTATAAACATTTTCCATATCATTAAATCATTAAACATTTCTTTTGTTACTCTAATTAAATGATGGGACTTTTTTGCTTTGGATGTAGCCATATACAACCGTCTACTAAAAGCCCTTCCTGATGGAATTGCTCTTGTACAAAAGGCAAGCATGCCACATAATGACTGCAATTGTTTTAGACTTACCTTTTTAGAAAATGCAACTGCTTTTATTTGCAATAATAACTCTTCTAACTTATTTTTAGGAATCTCAATAGTCATTTCTATTGTATTTATTGTCAAGCCCAAATACTCCAATATATAACTTGGGCCTTCAGTCTTTTCATCTGCAATTGGTACATTTAATCGTTTGCATACCTTAGTAAATGCGCACATCAATTCTTTACAATCGTTAGTTTCCTTACGACCAGCAAAAAAGAAATCATCTAAATAATGGTCTAAATTACTTGATCCTGCTTCATTTACTGTTAACCAATGTAAAAAAGTGGAGAACTTTTCAAACGTGGAACAAGAAATAGAACATCCCATGGGCATACATTTGTCTATAAAATATTTTGAACCAATTTTAAATTCTAATAAATTAAAATCACCCGGATAACAAGGCAATAGCCTAAATGCCGATTTTATGTCCATTTTTGCAATGAGAGCATTTGTTCCCAATTTGCTAACTATAGATACCGCATTATCAAATGATGAATACTGAACTGACGTAAACTTTGGATCAATAAAGTCATTAACACTATTTGAAGGTGGATAAGATAAATGTGTTATTAAACGCCAACCTGATGTCTTTTTTGGAACCAAACCTATTGGAGAACATTTCAAATTTGAAATAGGCCTGTAATCAAATGGTCCAGCTATTCTTCCGTTTTTTATTTCATTTTCAACTTTGTCAATAGCTGCCCTATGATTTTGAATAACCGATTTTAAATTTTTTGTTTCAAAAGGAAGTCTGGGCCCTTCATATTGCAGTTTAAAACCATATCTGAAACCATTTGACAATAATGTAGCAGTTTCCGTATCCGGATATAATTGAACAGCTTTATCTAATTCTGCAACGCATATAGGAGAGTAACCAAGCTTCCAAACGTCAAATCTATGAATGTTATTGTCTGAAAATATTAATAACGAATATTGTGAGGATATGAAGCAGGTGGTCTAAATTGTAATCTTGAATGTTGAGAAAATGGTCTTATTTGATTTACTATAGGTTGCCTTTGAGTGGTTTTTCTAATATTGAAATGTTGATTATTTTGCACGTTTTTAGAATATACACATAAAGCTGAAGGGTGCATCCCATTACATCTCAAACATGCATGTCGATATGTGCAATTAATTCGAAAACACCCTTTTTTAAAGTTACAGTCATAACAACATCTTTGTAACCTTTGAGATGGAGGGGATTGTCCTCCATAAGCACCTTTTGCAATGAAGCGAAACCATAAATTGCCATCAATTTGTGACCAAGTTTTCGTAGGATTTTGAGCAATCCTAAGTCTAAATTGTTGGTCATATTGACACACTCTTTCAAATGGGGCATCCGTTACTGCGCCTCTTATTAAAGCTATATATGAAAATAAATCACTTGCTAGCAACGGATGCCTTTGAATGACTATTTTTGCAAAATTAATAAAGGCGTCTGTCCATGCCTTTATGTTATCAATATGTTTCACTCTTAAATTTCTATTTTCTGTGTTTACTATTATAGCTCCATTCATTACCGCAAGCTCATTTACTTTGGATTCATTTGGAACATTAAAGTTCTGATGTAATAAAAGTGCCAAATTGACATATTGTAAAGCCCAAATTTTTTCTTTCAAACCTTGAGAAACAAATAAGTCAATCTCATTGTTTAAAGGTACAAGTAAAGGATCATTGTTATAATTACATGAAATAGGAGAAGTTTCTTGCATAAAATCCTCACCGTTTATAACATTGTTATCAGCCTGTACACCGACATTACATGTAGCTATTTGTGGCCCTTGATCTAGTATTGGTGCTTCTGGAACTACTTCCGGTTCAACTTGCGGTACATCTGCTTCCTGTCGAGCCTGTTGGGGTTGATTTCTTTGTTCTCTGTTTCCACGGACCGGGTTTCTCCGTACTTGTCCCCTTCCAACGCCGCCATACGGATTTTGTTGCCTTGCCTGTCTTATTCCACGACTTCTAGGCATGTAAAATAAAACAACTAATATGAATTAAAGTGTTTATAATTGATTTTAATATCTCTCACGGTTATCCGTAATATTTTATACTAGTATTCGCAATGAATATGTATCATTTATGTTATATGAGCAAGTATAATATTACTAAAAATGCTGAAATTATTTCAATTACCTTTGACGTATGTTTATTGATAAGAAAGTTCCGCTATGACTATTTGTATTTAAATACTGTAAATCACCAATTTTACCACTAATTTTACCACAATTCAATAAACAGGCGATGGTTTTAATCATATTACATAATGTGAAAGATTATCTTCCTTTATTAATAATATGTATTATCTAATTTACTCTGCTGAATGATTGTATTCAAAGTATTTTGTTTAGTTGGGGTTTAACGCCGTTTTCAGCACATTTTTGCCATTTCGCGGCGGCCAGTTTTTATTGGTGGAGAAAACCGGAGTACCCAGAGAAACCGCCGACCTTCGGTAGGGAAATTGGCAATCCTTGTCAATTAAGATCGGAGTCGAACACACCCCGCCACTGGTGAGATCCGAACTCACAACCTCAGCGTTGACAGGCTAGTGATCACAGGTAGTCATGACGAACTACCTAGACCACTCGGCCACCGTGACCCCATTCAAAGGATTAGTATTCAATCATATTATATACAATATGCAATATCTTATCTAATTTGGTACAATGCGAAATTAATATTTGTAAATATATACTTACGGTTAAACTTTCATAATTTTAATCAAATTTTTTATGTGAAATAAACAAATTGACATTGTATAACATAAATCAAATCAATAGTATTGCTATAAAACTAAAGTTATTCCAGGTTTACCAAATACACGCATAAAAAAGGGAATTAATTCATTCTTATTTCTTAATTTAATTTAAAATTCAACTAAGAATGAAAATTGTTTAAACATTGGCACTAATTTGCTTCTATGTCAAACGCAACATATAGAATATTGTGTACCCTGATAACATAATATTTGGCAAATTTTAAACTCAAATAAGTACGTAGATTTAAGATTGGATACGTTTACACTTAGCAAATACAACACAATACTTATTTAAAGCCAAAAAACAAAATTGTATACTTATCTTATAAATTTGAATTCTTTTTTCCGTCCAACTCCTGGATGATTTTTCAACAACTAACAATATGGTACATTGAAACTGTCTTTTTATGTCTATTCGGATTAAAAAACAAGAAACTCGTGCTAACATTTAGCGCGAAACCTAACGGCCTTGTGTAAATTGTAGACATTGTTTGTATAATTTTTACCTGAACATAATTAATGATAGCAATGTGTAAAAATTAAGCTTACTTAGATTTGACAAGTAATACAATAAATAAATTTAATAAATAAATGATTAAATTGTATTAAAAACGCTTTATATTTTGGTATTGTTACATGTAAGCAAATAAAATGTCATAAGTAGATGGATACACGTCTGACTTGCACCAGGGTAAGTAATATTTAATATTAACCTAAATGGTTCTTGTCATTTAATATATTGTAAAAGTAGCCAAAGTAGCAGGCTGCAAAATATGTTCAAAACGAAACAAAATGGAACTAGGTATGTCGATTCTGTATAGGAGTTATTGGTCATGGAATATCTGAAAAAATATGTAAATGGTCATAACTCATAAAAGGTTGGCATTTCCACTAATGATCGTCTGAGGTTATTACTTTAAAAATATCTTTAAGGTTAAATAATAAGTTTGCATTATCTCAGAAATTACACAAAATAGATAATAAAAAGCTTTTCCTATCAAGACGCACATGTAGACGATCCTTATAGACAGGAAGAAATGATAATTTTGAAGAAAAATTGTACGACTTGAAAAAGTGGTTTTGAGACACACAAAATAATGGAATTTGAAAATATTATCTCATGAATTCTTTCATGCCAATTTTGATAAACTAAATGTTTACATCTCGTCGATTCATCATCTGGATTCAATGCCTTCAATATAGAAAACCAAAACAATAATCCAAACAGCAGAAGAGCAAATTAAAAATCCGATAATAACCAAAATGAACAGAAAGCCAAAACCATCTAATCTTCACGAGGGAGATTCTATGTCATTAGTGGTATATTCAATACATATATTTCAGGTACTTACACCTTCAAATAGTTTTTTTATCAATATTTGCAGATAAAACTTTTGCTCACCACAGCAATTTCTCCTCCCATATATTACTATGTTAGTGATGTTATACGTTTTACCCAAGTCAACAGCCCACCATTGATGGGTATTGGACTCCCATGTCTCTGTACACCAAAGTCCTCCATTATACCAATCTGGATAGATATGGTCGTCTACAGCCAAATCGGACCCTAGCCTTGTTGTAGATTGCTTTGTTGGTCTTCCTTGTGCAATATTTACTGTAAGAGGAAAATCTTTGTTAGAACACATTGTGTATCAACATTGATATCAAAAGAATTATTGTAACCACTAGACGATTCCGCTGATGGGCCCCGAGAGTATCTCATGCCCAGTTACAAGTATTTCTTTATTAATCCAAAATTGATACTTTAATACTAATGTTACAAAAATGTTTAATTTTGCAAAAAATAAGTAGAATCTTCCTCTTGAAGATTAGATGGTTTTGAGTTTTTGTTCATTTTGGTTATTGCATTTTTGAATCATTTGCTCTTCTGCTATTTGGATTATTGTTTTGGTTTTCTACATTGAATACAAATGATGAGTCATAAATCGACGAGATGTAAACATTTTGTGCATCCAAATTGGCATGGATGATTTCTTAGATAGTCTTTTCAAATTCCTTTATTTTATGTGCCTCAAAACCACGTTGTAAAGTTATACTAATTTTTGAAAATTATCATTTTTTCTTGTCGTGTACAGAAAATATGCAATTTATGTGGACTGGTTTATGTCGGGGAAACAAAAGGTAGACTTAACAAACGCATGAATGGCCATGGCTCAAATGTAAACATCAGCGACTTTCCTGAAGTCTACCAGCACTTCAACCAACCTGACCATTCTATTCTTTCAATGAATTATTATATCCGGATTATTGAGAAATTTACCATCCAACCAATAATCCTAATTTAAGTACACACTTACGTAGACAAAACGAGGAATACTGGATTCGCACTGTGGGGACTGCAATACGACATGGATGCAATGACAAAATCGATAGTGTAGGTATTCTATCAAGCCCTAGATGTAATGATGTGAATGTGATGAAGCTATTTCCTAATCATTAACGGCGTAAACGGAGTCAAGGCAATAGACATTATACAAAACCTCAATGTCATGATGTTTCTATCAAAGGCCTTCTGCCTTTCATACAACATCCATTAGGTCTTCATCACATTCGCCTTAAATTATATTCTTTACCCTCCGAAAGCTACACAATTTATATAAAGCCTGCTTAGACAGTAGAACTACTGATTCCAATTCACCTGAATACAAACTGACCTCTGTTGTGCTGGATATTAGACGTCTCCGGCTTTTCAAACCAGTTGGTACCCATTTAATTGAACAAGACAACAGTTCTTTTCTTCCACTCTTTTTTGCCAACAAAGGTTTAGATGCTGCAGTTCTTGGCAATATCCTTCACCACAAATCGGTCAGATTAACAGATTCGCCTTATTTCAAAGATCAGTCCGTTCCCATTATTTCTTATACGTATACTACACCCATTGCATCAAACATATTCAATCACAAACGTGCATTTCAGGACCTCAAAATCGACGATCTCAAAGCTAAGCCACCGGATTGTTCATGCAACAGTTCTCCATTCAAATATAGTCCTGCTAGCCATGTCATCACAGGAGACTTAAATATCATAGACAATGAGTCTCTTCGTGATGTCCTTGCAAAAAGTCCTAAGTATCGCGAACCTTTATCCATAAATTGGAAATATAATTTCAAACTACTGATGGATGCTGTGGAGGACTATGCCAGAAAATGGACCAAACGTGAAGAAGAGCCACTAGATCCACTTTCAGAGTGGGTTAAAGCTGTGCGATCGTTGATACAAGTCCGGATTGATAAACTTAGAAGGTCTGTGAGTAAAAAAGGAACATCAGTCTTCAGCAACTCCGATGCTGCAAAGACATTGTCCGCAATTCATGACAAATATGTTGTTGTTCCAGCAGACAAGAAGCCTAATAACATCGTTTTTGTATGCAAAATCCACTATATTCAATGCTTGATTAATGAACTAGGGATTGATAGTTCACTTGGCAACCCTACCTACAAAGCTACTACACTTTCAAAGGAAGAAATAACCGACAATCATAGATCGGTCTTGTCGTCATTTGGTATTTCCATCAAAGATGATGATTGTGATCTTCCTTCCTTGTACTGGATACCCAAGTTACATAAGTGTCCATACAAACAACGCTTTATAGCTGGATCTGCCAAGTGTTCCACCAAACCATTGTCTCAACTTCTAACTTCTATTTTAACAGCTGTCAAAACGGGCCTCCAAAGTTATTGTGAGACAAGCTATTCAAGAAGTAGCATCAATCAAATGTGGATATTAAAGAACTCCAAAGACTTAAAGGATATTTTACGATCTCGGTCCATTTCAGTCTGTAATAGCATAAAAACATTTGATTTCTCTACCCTCTATACCACCATTCCTCATTCACAACTGAAGGAGAAGTTGAAAGATCTAATCCATCGATGCTTTCAAAATAAACATGCAACAACAGATATACATACCTTGTCATTGCTAGAGATAAATCATACTTTGATAAAAACCACTCTAAATCTAACAAAAAATATACAGAGGACGAAATTGTCCTGATGATTGAATTTTTGATCGACAACATATTTGTTCAATTTGGTGGACGTGTTTTCCAACAGACAATTGGCATTCCTATGGGTACTAATTGTGCGCCACTACTGGCCGACTTGTTCCTTTACTCATATGAGGCAGACTTCCTTGACGGGCTTCTTATGGAAAAACAGAAGAAATTAGCCCGTACCTTTAATTTCAGCTTCCGCTACATAGATGATGTCTTATCACTCAACAATTCACTTTTGGGAATTTTTTACATCTCATCTATCCCAATGAGCTCGAAATTAAGGATACAAAGACACTGCCAATGCTGCATCTTATCTTGACTTTCTCCTCGAAATTGACACCAGAGGAAGGTTGAATACAAAACTTTACGACAAACGGGATGACTTTGACTTTCCAATCGTCAACTTCCCATTTTTGAGCGGCAATATTCCAGAAGCGCCGGCGTATGGAGTATATATTTCACAACTCATACGTTTTTCCAGAGCTTGTGACATATACATTGACTTCTTGGACAGAGCCCGGCTTCTGACAGAAAAGTTGCTCAGACAGGGGTACGTTGCTCCTAAGCTGAAGTCATCCTTCTTAAAGTTTTATGGGTGTCATCATGACTTGGTTGACAGGTATGAAAAAACCGTTTCCCAATTGAAAATGGACCCCGGTTTTTTGTGAGTTCCATGTTGTTCATATATTTTTAGTTTTTAATTGTAGTGCAAGTATTGGTTTTGGTCTTGTCTTCGTTGTTCTCCGGAGTTTGTCAGTTGTTACGACTTTTCTCTCCTTCGAATATCCCTTTGGTATTTCTTGACTTTACTTAGTTATGTATGAGAAATGGGATAACATTATATCAAAAAGACTTATTACATCTCGTCGTTTGTTTTTGTCATCAATGAAGTTTAATTGTGTCTGTGTACTTTTAAATATACATATACGTAAAGTCTGAATGCACTATAATGTACGACAAATGCAACATGTGGTTTATTTAAGGAATGATTTTAATTTTGTTTCCGTCTATGAAGATATAAGCTCAATCACATGCTGCACGCTAAATAACCCGACCAGCGTGTTATTTGAAAGTGTGCAACATATGCATTGAGGTTATTTCGAATAGACTGAAAACAAAATTATTGTCAATCCTTATAATTTAATTCCAACGGTTGTTTTGACGTCTTAAACTCCGGGATTCCCTTCAATGACGGAAAAGAAAATTTAGTCTATGATATGATAGACGAAAAAGATTTGACCAATCATATGACGCGTTACATCAAATATTAAATTATATAGCAATATAATATTTACTGATTAGCAATAAATTAAATTCTATCAAGTACAAACAGAATGTAAAAAAAAAATTAACGACGTAACCTAAAAAGTAAAAATTGCATCTCGAAAAAAAAGAAGAATAAAAAAGATTGATTTTATCTCGAAGGTATCTGTTGCTCTGAAAGGAGCGCTACCATATTGAAATATGGACACAGAAGTTCAATATGGTAATTATGCAAAACTGAAATCTGTTTCAAGACAAAAACGTATAAATCAATTAAAACATTGATATGCAGTCAACATCATAAAAACATTAAGGTATCTGGATGAATATCCAATAAAATTATTCCGGGGAGAAACCATCTAAAACGTTTTGAAGGAAACATATCGTTTTCATTATTTGCCATAATTTAAACTACATTATCATTTTTCAATGTGGTCGTGTTATATTTGAATTCATATGGATTCCATCAAAATACATTAACTTAAACAAAGCCATTATTTATTGGTTGTTAGATCTACCAATATACAACGTTGAGATCGGTTGCCTTTTGTATGTACTATTCAGTCGCTTGTTTACCTTAAATGCATAACTGTGAGGACAAACGGACAACGAGTGAAGTTATAAAGAAAGCACAAAATCAAACGTACATGTATATAACCAAACAAACATTCAGAGATCACAACATGATCTTGAAGGTAGAAAACCACACCCGGGGTAAGTCTTGAAGGGCACAGGAGTAATACATTAGCGGCAAGATTAGACCAGTTTCGTGGAACTGAAAGATATGCCTGAGATCTTCTTTTTTTTTATACTTTTTAAAAATGACTTAAATGAAATAAATTAACATATTTTATTAGAAATAATTTTAATGCAGTTAAATTATAATTATAAAAATATAAGCTTTGCCTCAGTTATATAGCACAAACAAGTTATAAATGAATAGGTCAAACAGGATTGCGCACCTGTACTTTGATGATTTTGCAATGTATTTGACAATTTTGTAGAAGTTACTTGACACCTAAAAAATTATAGTTATAAAATTATACAAAAAATACTGTATTTTTATATGAAATAAAATCTGTCAAGGATGAAAAAGAAAGAAAACAAAACGTACTCGACTTAATTTTTTGAATACCAAAAATAATGTTGCATTTCCTTTCTCTTATCGATAATGCTTCAATAAATGAAATCAACGGCCTTAAAATAGAAATCTTCAAGGTATAATCTGAAAATTAATATTTTTTAAAAACTTATATCCTTACCTCTATAAGCATGGCTTATCAAAATACTGTTGATGAATATTACTGTAATAATCCTAATCATTTTGTCGCAGAGATGATATATGCAAGTATAACATGCACTCGGCACTCTGATTTTGAATGTACAAATATATTTTTGATTTTAAAATTTAATGGAGTTAAATGAATGGCAGAAATGCATTTGCTCTCAGAAATACAATTAGCATTATATATCCAATAAAGTGTTATATATTATTAATATGTAGTTATATCTTTCATCTCATTGGACTAATGTCTCAAAGCCAGTACAGGCTTGAATCACAAGTTTAGTTTTTCTAAAGTTTTGCCTAATAAAACGTCACGTGATACGTTATTCTTTACCTCCGTCGTAAAGAGCGATCGATCTCAAAAAGGTCGTATTCACTGGTAGTTGACATAACATCCACAGATTTTACTCTTTGTTGTATCAGTACTGATAGTTGAAATACATATAGTTGTCAAAAATTCATCACTCTCAGGAGGAATATTTGTTTCACTTGATGGGATCAGTAGATTATAAATAGGGTCGGAAGCTTTTTCCTGCTATTAAATGGATGGTGTTACACAACTTTTTACACTCTCAATTTTTCCATCCATCCAAGTCAGCAACTTTTGTTTGCTGCATGTTTTTCATAATTGACCCAAGCTTATTTTTTCCAAAACGTTGTTTTGAGTACGCACGGCATTTTAATATCCTTAAAGTGTGAAAAGATGGTTGAAAAAGATAATTCCTTGATTATGAAAACAAAGAAATCATTCACACGATAGTGTAGATTAGTACACGGTTGTTATAACTAATTGCTGAATGTATGGATTTTTGAAAAAAAAATCAGTTTGGTTAATATGCTGACAAAATACATAACAATATTTCGAGTGGCATTTATAATAAAGGATTCCCAATTTAATTGGTAAGTGCAACTAAATTTGCTAAGAGTCGGGGAAAATGCTAATAGAGCCCCCTTAGAAAATAGATGGTCAGCAATCATTGTGTCGTATTGTGAACATGACTTAATTTATTCGATTTAAAAATATTATAGCTAATTAAGGACACATTCAGGTTGTCATTTCGTAATAAAAAGCTATATGTAAAAGTAATTGTACGTACTAAATTACTTATTCTAATATAACCTGCTTTAAATGCACATCCATGGTAAAATATGGATATTTTACTTCCAACGTCACATACGTCTGACTGCTTACTCTTCCGTAGCACCTGGGTCTACCTGCCTTTATCCGTGGTAAAATTTAGATATATTGAAGCCACAGTGAATTATTTCTCAAGCATTTTAATCTTGAAAGGTCATTACTATCTTGACATTAACAATGTTTGAGATTTACGAAAGTTTCAAGCTAAGAAAAATCAAAACAAGATGTATTGCTTTTCAGTCATTCAAGACTGTTTAAGATCATTTATAACAGTAAAGAATGTTTATGCAATGTTGAACTTTACATGTTTTGAACTAGTCTAAACTTTGTTTTACTTCTCTTGGTTGATTGGAAGACATCATCTCTTGATTTAATCTTGTTATCTTATCAAGTTGTTTTTGCTCGAAAATAATTCAGAAAAAAATAATAATTAACAATACCAGAATGGGCAATTTAGATTTTGGTCTAATGGTCTAACTGTTCAACAAACAATCGGCATTCCAATGGGAACCAACTGTGCTCCTCATAAGAAGCGGACTTCATTCAAGGGCTACTACGTGAAAACAAAAAGAAATAGCCCAACCCTTTAATTTCACTTTTCGTTATATAGAAGACATTTTAAACTTACATTGACAGTCCAGTGTCTGCAATTCCATCAAATATGACTCTTTTTGATAAGGATTTTTTCAAATTTATTCCGGTGGGGGGGGGGGGGGGTCTTCTCTGTATATGCCCTAAAAATGAGCAGTCTTAGTTTCGTTTGGGTACTGGTCATTTTCAGAGCGCACTTTGCAGGTCTTTACCACTTGTAAGTGTAATTTTCTATGATACTGTATGTTTTGAGAAATTATCAAAAGTTATTGTTTTTTTAAAATTATAATTTAAAATGTATGTTTTTATTACAGCTCTTAATCCTATTTTCATATTTGTTTTAACTTTGTGAAAATAATTTATTATTACTACAGAAGAAAATATCATCCAGTAAAAATAAACATTACATCCAACATTACATAATAATACACATTTTTATATTCATTTCATTACACTAATTTTTTATTATTTTAAAATGCAATACTTTTCTGCTGATTGCTTCAGATAATCCAAGTAGGTGATTTTTGTTCATTTTATTTCAGAAAATAAAAGAAAATAAACACAAATAGTTTACTAAAAAAAAACAAAAATGACAAATATATAAATGTGAAATTTTTTTAAATCTAAACCTTGTGTTCCAAGAATGTGTTTCAATATTAAAAATATAATTTTCAATAATCACATTTATTATGATTTATTAGTATTAAAATTTATTATGAATATTAACGAATAATTGTTTCCTAATATTCAAAAAAACACTTAACCCCATTACATTCTTCTTCTACAGCTAGGACCATGTATTTTCAGTGGCTAATTTATATTTGTTTACTTAGATCTCTGGTTACTTTGGTTGAATTTTTGACAACATGCTATAAATGACAAGTGGCAATTTGGTTCTTATTATGTGGTGGGTTTAAGAGGGTTGTGCCTCGATTGAGGCCACACGTGACCATAAGATATGATTTCCCCCTTTTTCAATTCTATGCAATATTGTCTCCTTTAACATTTTCCCATATAATTATTGGTGTTATATTCCTCAAAATCTTACTATTATGTACTAGTCAAATAAAAAGCCTTTGTTGCGCAGGCACTTTAAGTAAGAATCTCCTTTTTACTTTTGAATAGATATAATATAAGGCGTACATCATTGGATTATATAATAGTATATGTTCCTCTCAGTATTGTGAATAATTTCAACCAAAGAAAAAAAAAATATAAAATTAAAAATAAGCATACAGCCACTATTTATAATATAATACTATATGCACATCTTGGTAATGGATAATTAAGTGGGCTCATTTAATATGAAGGGTTTGTGATAAAAAGCTGTATAATTACAAATTTCCGATCTTATCTCTACAGTTAAAGCAGAAAATATCATTCTCATCGACTCTTACATTTTTCTCAAATCACGATTTTTCCACTTGCCTTGCACTTACCGAAATAATTTCAATGTTATTAAATGAACATTTAAATAAGTATTATTAAGAGAATCAACGTACGTTTGAAAATGGAAATTTAATCTTATTTTGTAGAAAAATGGATTTAAAATGTAAAAATTGAAAAACTTTCGAACTTTCCGAAGCGCTCACTCCAGTTTTCATTCAATACATGTAGCTTGTTATCACAAAAATGACTAGCTGGATATTTCTAAGCACAATGAGGTATTTAACAATATTTCAAAACGATTGTTAACCTTCGAGTATTAAAAGACCTAAATTGACCATTTTCCTTGACACTTACCAAGCAACATTGTATGCTTTGCACACCACTTTCCTTGACACTTACCAAGCAACATTGTATGCTTTGCAAACCATTTTCCTTGACATTTACCAAGCAACATTGTATGCTTTGCACACAGCAATTACATTGTAACCTCCTGCGTTCAGACTGTTAAACAATTTTCTGAGTTAATTTTACAAAGTGAAGATTGGTAAAAGATCAATGTTGAAGTGATTGACGTCATAAGAATGGTTTAATTCAGCTTAACTAAATCATGTCATAATATGTCACGTTTTGCAGTGTATCTTGTTACTTCTAATGTACATTTTGAACGCTCACTAACCCCCGGTGTAAAATATAAACAAATAAATTGCCTACCCATGTTGAAATAAACATAGAGCATGCCGCTAATGAATTATTTCTTAATTTTTAGACAATATGAAAGGATTGTTGGCGCGTAACTTTTGGAAAATATGACGTCATAAATACTATGAACCAGAACACGTTGAATGTGAGGACAAGTACCAGGAGATGACTTTATTGTAGTAGCATTATACAGAAAAAGATATTCGACACCCTTCTTGACTTAGTAAATAAGATTATAATAAATTCTTTGTTTGAAACGAGATTCACAATTATCATTGAGAACAGAGTGTTCAATTGACTTTAAATTGAAATGTTTGAATATAAAGTCTTGTATTTTCAATATTTATGAAATAAAGTACTTTGCAAATGACATTGAAATTTAAATTGTTGTCAAACATTGTTTACCTTAACTGATGTATCAGTTGTGCCAATTTGAGAATAATCATGTTAGATTACATGCATAAGACAGATGTGTATCGTACTAGGAGGAAGAAATGCTGACTTTTTCTAGAATAGCCGGGTTTGTGACTTGTAATATGGGATTTTGCTTTATCCCTATTGATCACGTGTAATGTTTGTTGTTGGAAAGCGTAATTTGGCCTCTTTGTGAAAATATCATATATATTAATCACCTGTGTGGGTGTGGTATCTGTCTATGCATGACCACATCGACGATTTATGAATACCATGCAGGGATGAAGAAATAAAACAAAAATTTCATATAAATTTTGTTTGTTTCCCCAAGAAATAATACCTAAGTCCGGTAGGCCGACATAATAAGGTTGTTTAATTTGCAATACGATTTCATAAGGTCCTGTAAGGCCGGCATTCGGATAGGGCAGATGACTTAACAGCCAATTGAAAACAATTTAACAAAATCTAAAATACTAAGGGTTCATTCCTTGTATTGCACATGGTAGATCTCCTTAGCTGACATTTGGCTTCCTATTTCGGTATTTTTGGTGAGTACTTCTTGTTTAATATAAGTTTGGTTTTTTGGTCTTCCAAAAGTTTCGGTTTTAATGCTGCAGAGGTAACTCCTTGAAATGCGTCGTATACAACATAGTATAAATTTACTATATTTAATATTAGTATACTTGGATTGTTATTTTGAAACTCCTGGGATGATGCCTCTGCTGGTGGACCCTAGGTCCCCGAGGGTATTTGCCAACCCAGTCGTCAGACTTGTCTGACATGATTATTCATTGATTTGTTACAGAAATTACCAGTATTTAGCAAAATTCAAAAATAATAGAAATACTAAGGGTTCATTCCTTGTATTGCACATGGTAGATCTCCTTAGCTGAAATTTGGCTTCCTATTTCGGTATTTTGGTTGAGTACTTCTTGTTTAATATAAGTTTGGTTTTTTGGTCTTCCAAGAGTTTCGGCTTTAATGCTGAAATGCGTCGTATACAGCATAGTATAAATTTACTATATCTAATATTAGTATCTTTGGATTGTTATTTTTTTTAACAAAATAAAACTGCACAATATCTTTTAGAATGCTTCCTGTAAATCAACATCTCTTCGTCTAATCTCACTTATGTTCTTTATTAAGAGTGAAAGACAAATGTTTCATTTTCTTTGGTCATTCTGTGAAATTAAATTTCATCTTTTTATTATGAAAATATTTGTGCCGATTACTAACTAGTTTGTCTTATTTTGTTTCGAAGTGAAATATCTAGTTAATTTTACTGCCCATTTATATTTATTCCCCTTGTCACTGTCACTGGTGAAACCATTCGCTGACAACATTCTGTACTGGTTTTAATACATTCTTGTCAAAATCCAGAAGTTTGTATACGTAATTAGTATTTTCTTTATATTGTTTATGAATATTGAGTATATTTCTTATTTCAGGTATATTGTGGTTTCAGTTGAATAAGCAACAAAATTGATAGCAGGAAAGGGGACACATTCTCCGTGTTAAAGGTTAATAAACAACAAAATGGATAGCGGGAAAGGTGAAACATACTCCGTTTTAAAGGTTAATAAACCACAAAATGGATAGCAGGAAAGGTAACACATACTCCGTGTTAAAGGTTAATAAACAACAAAATGGATAGCAGGCAAGGTGACAAATACTCCGTATTAAAGGTTTATAAACAACAAAATGGATAGCAGGAAAGGTGACACATACTCCGTGTTAAAGGATAATAAAATACAAAATGGATAGCAGGAAAGGTGACACATTCTCCGTGTTAAAGGTTAATAAACAAGAAAATGGATCGCAGGAAAGGTGACACATACTCCATGTTAAAGGTTAATAAACAACAAAATGGATAGCAGGAAATGTGACACATCCTCCATGTTAAAGGTTAATAAACTACAAAATGGATAGCAGGAAAGTTGACACATACTCCGTGTTGAAGGTTAATAACTACAAAATGGATAGCAGGAAAGGTCGTCAATAGCATATCAACCAATTAATGCCATACCATCGACAGACCCTCAGACAAAACTAACCTAAAATATCAAAAAGCACAAATATGACATCTTTTGGTAAGTTTTGAATTTTCTGTATTGTTGTCTCATTTTATAAAACTTTACCATATTGTAAGTTTTTAGAATGATTTTCACACATTGAATTACGGATGATCTACGATCGTAAATTTCAGAATTTGTTCAATAATCAGATTTCCATGAGGTTTTTATATTATATTTATTTGCATATGCGTAGATATGAGAGAAAGAGGTAAGTAAATTTGTAGATACTTGGTTCCATTGTAAATAGAAACAGTAACATTAAGACAAAGAACAGCAATAGAAAATAATTAAACAATATATCCCTCCTTTCATATTATAGAAAACCTGTACTTTCTCGTTAAATTGATCAATGCGAAAGATCAATTGGAAATCCCGCGCGCCTTGAGAAGGGGTTTATCAAATCGTGGACTTATTTGTATTTGGTAATAGGATTTGTTATTTGAAATATGTATGATAAGTGTTTTTAAATCTGTTTGATACTGTCATAAGATTATTACATGATAGCATGGCCTTGTCATTACGCTTTGTTTTCTATCGAAATCAATATATCTAAACTAAAATAACTTAAGTTCATTGTAATAATGAAAGTTACAAAAATTCATTATATTAATTATAAATGAGTTGAAAGTCATTCTTTATACCTGAATATTAATCTCCAAGGATAGAACAATACCTCATTCTCAAAGACAAGTCAATAAAAATATTCCTCGATTTTGTTCTAAAAATTTATGTCCTAATTAATTATTAATCTTTTACATAATTTTTTTTTCATTGACGTATTGTAATATGTTTAATGTCATTTTTTCTATTATTATCTATTGTGATCAGCACTCACTATAATATTTTTGTTAAAATGTTTTAGTGTCTCTTTTACAGTTATAGAACTCTCCTTTGTTAGAATATTTTATACAAATACACATCAACCTGTTTGTTAAAGTGCAAGGACAAATCAAGAGAAACAATAATCAGTTACCTCCATTCAATAAGTTGACCATAGAGACTGAAGGTGACTAGCCATGGTACGGGGTATGTTAGTTCAGAGATTACGGTTTAATATGGGTGGCCATTTGGGCAAAAATTACAAAATTTCATATAAAAGACAAACCAATATAAAAAAAATTAAAAATTATAGAGGTAACTCTTAGCTGAGTTTGAATTCCTGTTTGTTTTTATTATTTTGGGTTTTTATGGTTGTGCTTATTAATTCATCATTATATCTTTAACCAGATTTCTTTCATTTTGATCTCCAATACTACTGATGAGTTGTCAGTCAACAAAATGGCCATACAGTGCATTAAATTTATTTTGGTACTTTGTAATACAATATTTTATTAATATAAAAGCCAAAACTGCCATTGAAATTAAAAAGGTCAATTAAAAATCAATAGCGTACAAAAGATAGTTTCAAAGAAAGAACAAACATACACAAATGATTGATTGATTGATTAAATATTGTTAAACGCCGAGTTGGCGATATTACAGCCAATTTCACGGCGAGAACTAATATGAAGTGGAATGGAGCTGATTAAAATTAAATATAGCATCTAAAACCAATAGACTATTTACAAATAGAATAAATTCCAGTATAAACAATAAAATACATATATGACAAAAAGTAACAAAAAATTTCCAATATCACAGACATGCAAAATATCACAGAAAAGCTATCAGACAAATACAATCAATAAATTAATATTATACAAAACAATAACAAATTAAAATTCTGGATAAGGACTATAACCAGGAATACAGTCAGACAGACTATATTCTCGAGTATTGTCCTACGTCCTTCAAATATTGCAACACACAGCTGCCAGCAACCTTTCATATTGTTGACTGTGTAGTACCGACAAATAATGTCGGATTTATCTACACAGTCAATTAAAAGATGTCTAATACTATGTCGACATTGGCAAGGTATACACTCAGGAAGCGGCTCACTCTCTAAAATAAAAGAATGAGTCGTCCTGGTGTGGCCAATGCGACATCTTGTTAAAACAACTTGGTCTCTTCGGCTTTTGCCGAAGAAACAAACATTCTTGCCAACAGTTGGCTCTATAGAATGTAAGCAGATCCCACTAGGATTGCCACAGACCTAAAATATACTTAAAAATTAAAGGTTTAAAATCAGTATACGGCACTGACATATTAGTAATGGGGTCGTCTAAAGCATCCTTCGCTATCCTATCTACAACTGTGTTTCCTCTTATACCAATATGACTTGGTATCCAGATAAATATTATTTGTTTACCCATATGGGCAAGCCTTTTATAGAATTCAATTATATGTGAAATTAAAGGGCTTTTATACTTTTGACTTTCTATAGCCAGTAAACATGGAAGAGAATCTGAGCAAATTAGAAAGCTTTGTTTATCAGAAGATCTTATGAATTTCAAAGCAAGAATAATAGCTCTTGCTTCAGCTGTAAATATAGAACTGGAAGATGGAAGACGAAGAGTCGCTGCCCGTTGTCCATAAACAGCAGCAGCAGCTACTCTATTTCCGTCTTTTGATGCATCAGTATAAACTGTATCAAACTCTTGAAAATGTGATTTAATTTCAGCAAACTTTTGCTGAATTTCAATCGGATTAGTCTCAGACTTTTTATGTTTTCTGATGTCAAAAATGAATTTGGGTTTTGGTACAAGCCAAGGTGGCGATTGAGGTACATCAATAGGAGCTATTTCATCAAGGTTGATGTTACATCCAGAAATGTGTGGTTTTATCCGGATACCAAATGGCAAAATTTTATTTTCATGTTGTTCAAATATATCCTCATAGAAAGGATTGAAAACACAGTCGTAGGCAGGATTTGAAGGATATGCTTTTAGCTTGGTTACGTATTGTAAACCAAGTTTTATCCTACGGTTATAAAGAGACGGCTCGTTCGGCTCTACATATAAACTCTCCAAACGTAGGCCTTGGTGGTGAACAGTATCTAAAATTTTTATATAGGATTTGCGAGCAGATCCATATATAATGGAACCATAATCAAGTTTAGATCGTACAAGTGATCGATATAGATTTAACAAAATGTTTTTGTCAGCACCCCAGTCAGTGCTGGAAACAACTTTTAAAATATCCAATGCCTTCAAGCATTTAACTTTAAGCATTTTGATATGGGGTAGAAAGGTAAGTTTATTGTCAAATAGAATACCAAGAAATTTGGTTTCTTTGACGACCTTAATGGGAGAATTATAAATTTTAAGTTCGGGGTCTAAATGTAGTTTTCGTTTATTACAAAAATGCATACATACTGTTTTGGAGTTGGAAAATTTGAAACCATTTTCCATAGCCCATTTTTCAATTTTATTCAAAGATAATTGTAGTTGTCTTTCTATGTTGTTCATATTTTTACCTCTATAGCATATAAGAAAATCATCAACATAAAGCGAGCCTTCAACATTCGTTTGTAATGTTTTAGCCAAACTATTTATTTTAATACTGAATAGAGTAACAGAGAGGATACTCCCCTGAGGGACACCAATCTCTTGTTCAAAAGGGTCAGACATTGTAATATTAATCTTGACTTTTAACTGTCTGTCTGACAAGAAGTTATCAACAAATGAGGGTAATCTACCTTTCAACCCCATATCATTTAACTCCTTTAAAATTCCATAATTCGACGATTCAAAATGATCTTACCCAGGTTTGGGAATAGGGATAACTGTAGCTTGCTTCCAGATGGAAGGCAAGCCACCAGATACCCATACTTTATTGAGGAGATCCAAAAGAGTTTCTAAACACGTATCCGGAAGGTGTTTCAGAAGTTTATAATGAATATCATCCGGGCCACATGCTGCGTCATGGGCCTTTGCCAGAGAATTTTTGGGTTCATCAAGAGAGAAAGGACGGTTGTAGTCTTTTGAATCATTTGATCGAAAGTTGAGTTTGTTTTTTTCTGTTCGGTTTTTAATACGTTGAAATTCGTGAGAGTAATTTTGAGAAGAAGAATTTTTAGAAAAAGTTTCACCAAGTTTTTGAGAGATCTCATTTTCTGATGTTAAAAGGGTTTTGCCTTTTAGGTGGTGAAGATTAGCTTTCCTGTTTTTACCGTTAACTTTTTGTATAAAGTTCCAAACTTTGTTCATTGCTGTATGAGAATTTAGTTTTGAGACGAAGTTTTGCCAAGACTTACGTCTCTTTTGTTTGAATGTTCTACGTGCTTTTGCACGGAATATACGGATGTTACTTAAATTATCTTGGGTTGGATGCATATTGAATCGTCGTTCGGCCTTCTTCTATTTTTCTTCGCCTCCTCACAAACCATGGTTTGCTGGGTTGTTTTGGATTTGTCGAGGTTTTAGGAATGGTCCTTTCAGCTATCGATACCAACGTTTCATTAAATTTAAGTACTGGATTAATAACATTTTCAAAAGTATCTTTCTTTAGTTCATCTCGACAGAGTTGCACGAACAAAGGCCAATCGGCATTGTCAAATTTCCAGCGTGCAACTCTCTCGGATGACGTGGGAAACAAATTTTCCAAAATAATGGGAAAGTGATCACTTCCACACAAGTCATCATGGACTCGCCATGAGTAATCTAGTAACAAAGAAGGGTCACAGATCGTTAGATCGATATCCGAGTAGGAACCATTCTCCGAATGGAGATAAGTATCTGATCCATCATTGAAAATGCACCAGCTTTCCTGGTTTAAAAAATCTTCTATCTTTTTTCCCCTATCATTTTGAGAGTTACTGCCCCAAATCGGATTATGGGTGTTAAAATCGCCCATAAGAAGAAAAGGAGCAGGTAACTGATCAGTTAAATGTTTTAACTGATTAATTTCCAGAGGGGTATTCGGAGGAAGATAGACTGAACACAATGTTATGGTCTTTTTAAGAGAGAGTCGTACAGCAACTGCTTGCAAGTTAGTATTAAGTTTTATTCGACTATGAATTATATTATTTTTAACAAGTATTGATGAACCGCCAGCAGCTCTTTCATCCTTTTTAACGTGGGTGTTGTAGAGAGAGTAATTTTTAATATTAACTGTATCGTTTTCTTTTAAGTGAGTTTCCTGAAGACAAAAAGCAACAGGAAAGAAAGCTTGTACAAGTAATGATAACTCTATTAAATTAATTTTCAAACCGCGACAATTCAACTGTATTATATTATTCATTTTAAGGGTGGTCGGATGGAGAGTAGTTCTTTCTAAGTTGTTCATTCGAAGAACTTCTTCGCCTCCCACCCGGAACGCTAGAGTCTCTGATGGAGCGAGAGTCTCTAGCTGGGACTGACGAATCATCCCATATCGACTCCAAAGGATCATTTGTATCCATTTGTTCTCTAAATTTACTTAACTTATTTTTTCGGCCTTTGAGAGTCTACCAGAAGATTGTGTATTCTTTGATTTCTGTGTTTTCGATGGTTGTGCAACTTTCTGTGACGATGAGGGTTTTTGAGGTGATTTTTGTTTTGAAGACGTGGAAGTCCTTTTCGTGGGGATTGGTTTTGTATGATTAGTAATTGAGTTTGATTGGACAAAAGTTTGAGATGTCTGGGAGGAGTTTGATGTGGATGTTTTGGTTTGAGAGGTTGACCCTTTTGATTGACAAGATGAAGGTACAGGTATTGGGAGTTCTGCACCATCAGGCCACATGTATTCAGTTTGAGCAGCAAAAGACCTGGTAATTTTGGAAGATTTAACTTTGTCAGCATAAGAGGTTGTTGGAACGGAATTATTCGATGCAGAGACCACTTATTAGCTTCTTGATAACTGATGTTTTTTTCGGTTTTTGTTTTTTGAATTTCTATTTCTTTTTTATAAAACACGCAGTTTCGAGAATTTGCCAAATGATCTAATCCGCAGTTAGCACATTTAATTGTACAGTCACAGTCAAAGCTGGAATGATCCTCAACAGAATATTTGACACATTTTTCCGTACCGCGACAAGAACTCCTACCGTGTCCAAATTTCTGGCATTTGAAACAGCGGATAGGGTTAGGTACGTATGTGTCAACTCTGATTCTGTAAGGTCCCATGTAGATATGTTCCGGCACAGTAGTCAGATTAAATGTAATGAGATATGTATTTAATTTCACAATTTTGCCTTCATATTTCTTGGTGAATCTTTTGACCTTTGATACATGTTGAGATTGAAGTTCTTCCTGGATTTCTTCTTCTGATAGTTCGTACAAGTCGTGGTCTCTGTCTCGAATAACTCCCATACAAGCATTGAGTTTGCGATGTGGAGTTACCGAGATTTGAATATCCGAAATACAAGTTAAAGAGAGAAGATTTTTAGACTGTTGTGTCCTACTACATTCTACTAAAACACTTCCATTTCTCATTTTTGACACTTTGTTAAGCTGTCCAGCTCGGCTCTGAATTGTTTTTTGTAAAAGAAAAGGAGAAACTTTGGTTAAAGGTTTTTCGGAATTTTGACTTGTTAATACCAAAAATTTTGAAAAATTGTCAGAAGTTTTATTTTGAATTTTTGTCATGTGTTTCTCATCGTCACTACAACTAACTTTACGTTTTGATGTTGTTGCTTTTGGGGGGGGGGGGGTTGTGAAGTCGCCATGGTGATTGCATAATGATTCGTTACCTCTGCTCCCCGCCCGCCTTGGAGCAGCACCAATATGATGTATACTTGCCGCATATGCGACAAGCACTATGGCTACAGGGATAAGATACTCGCATAGAGCACTTCTGTTCGGACGCAAGCTTCGTGTCAGGGGTTACCTGACGAAACAACCGTCCGAAGTATCATCTACACGATTGACCCATAAGCCACCGCCTTCTTGAACCGACTTGTATAAATGGTACTATTGTTGTACATTTTGGCAACAGTCAAGTTCAAGCTGGTTAGATTAAATTGATAATATCATATCCAAAACGAAATCCAAACTAAAGGAGAAATTAGAAATTGAAAAAGTCGTAAATAAATGCAATGAATTATATCCAAGAAGATAGTAGAAAAATAATAAATAAACAAATAACCGAAATAAATAATAATTTTGAGCCTGTTGAATTTTGTGACCCTTAAGCCAACACCAATCCATAAATCAGTAATTTGGAATTTTAACCATATTGAGCAGGAGATAAAAAAATAAACAAAACATTATAAATTGATGTAAAGGAATGGTGAGACCAGCCGATTGACCGAATCGGGTCCATCCGGCCTCCCGTCTAGGTAAAGATTGTGCCCCAGATGGTGATCAGAACCGTTTTCCGGCCATCCAGGAACACTCCCTATTACCGACACGGGTTTGCGACACACGGCAAACATGTCGCCTCTTCAGGGGCCTCTTACGCCAAGCCGAGGAGCTGTGGGCCTATTCTATATGTCCCGAGGACCCACATGGGGGTACACAAATGACGAAAAGTAATAAAAAAAATACAAAATTGCATAAAACCACCTTAGGACAGATGCATGCATGGGAAGAACCATTCCTGCAGTACTTAATATTGTGATTAACGATCGTATTCGTTTTGTCGTTATTGTTGATGGTAGGGTTACATAAGTATACATGTACGTTGTTATGGTATCCGGACAATAAATGACCCCGTGATTATTTCAAATGTCCCTGGTGTTCTATAAAACTTAATGGCAATGGTTTCAGTAATGATCGTTAAAACGTCGGAAACGAGAAATACCTAACTTGCTTTCATGGTACGCATACAAACAGTGAAGTGTGTTTCAACTTGAGAAAGTCCTCTCCACATACATGTTATTCAGGCAATAAATTTTTGGTCTACATTGACATGATTTTGAATAGAAAACTATGATTAATTTCAAGCAATTGCACATTTCACCTCACCTAAATGATTATGCCCATCTTCCATTATTGCTCGCAATGGTTTAGTGATGTTTTGTCTTTTGATGAGGATTACGAAGAATGAAAAATCTGAGTTTTTTTTATTTTAAACAAATGATCCTATTCAAACATGAAACCTTAAATAGCGTCACAGTATTCATTCACTGGTTTGATAGAATTCTTATATTTGCGCTGGCACAGGTTGATACAGTCGATAGATATTATAAAAATGACTGGTATTAACATTAAAGAGACCGATATCCATCCAAATGAAATTGAGGACTTTCTGTTATCAGGTGTTGATATTCGTTTTCTAATTGATCTTGACAATTTTTTTGTATTAACTGACATCTGTGGTTTAATGTTCTTTTCAAAGTCGTCCAAAACAATAGCCTTTAATTCAGATAGTGTCAGATTCAACAAATCAAATTTGGGCCATTTTTTGCCAATCTTGTGTATTGGACACATGCAGTGAAGGTCATCTCTAGCTGGTGGACAAGTACGGATGGTTTCCCGCGAAGGTTCATTGTGAAAATTGTTTTGTTGTGATGGTATGTTAGTTGTTATATGGACTGAAATGGCCCTTTCATCCACATGTGAAGGTGTGATATTTTCAGTTAATGTGCCTAGTGTAATTGTGCTGTATTCTAAGTGGCTATAGTGGAATTTTGATGCAAGTACCATATCTACTGGTGTAACATCAATATTTGTAAATGATTTTTCTCCCATTGGTTGATCAGTTTTATCTAGTGTTGGCGTCATACCATCTATTGATACAGCCTTTGTGATAATAGTTTTTACCACTAACCCATGGTTTGAGTTATGGGAATGTGATATATCTAAAGCAGTTATACCTGCTGTACTGTCTTCCATTATACCATCATTTGAGCTGTGTACAGTCTTGATACCTTCAATTCTAATATCAGCAGTAGTTGCGTGAACTATCATCAGTACTTTCGTAGCTAAATCAACTGTTTGTATGTTTTCGGTGTTCAGTCCACCAATGACGCTCATGACATCTACAGTTGGACTTATTGTACTTCCTTTCATCATTCCATGAATGGAAGTTTGTATAGGGGTTGAATGTAAAACTGTATTATTTGCTGTATGTGTATTTTCTTTCTTCAATTTATCAACTGAGGTCACCGCAGGCGTGATGTCCTTTCTATGTATATCCACTGTTACTGTACTTCCTTTCATCAATTCATCAATGTATGTGTGTATAGGTATGTCATAATCTGTTGTCATACCCGATGTAATTATCTTTTCTTCCATCAGTTCATCAATGTATGAATTCGTAGACATTATATTTGTACCTGTTATATCGGTTGAAATTATACTTTCTTTCATTAGTTTATCCATGGAGGTCTGTGTAGCTGCGAAGGCTTTTGTTGGTATATCCGTTGTAATTCCTGTCATTAACCTATCAACGGAGGCCTGTGTAGGTGTGATTTCATCCGTCGTTAACCTCGCTTTAATTCCATTTTCCTCAATCAGATCATCAATGGATGTCTGAGTAGACGTTTTATCTGCTGTAGATTTGCTTTCTTTCAACATTCTATTAATAGACTTCTGTGTTGCTGTGATTTCTTCCGTTTTTTCTTTCCCTGCACTTACACTTTGTTTTATCAGTTCATCAATGGAAATCTGTGTAGGTGTAGGTGTAATATCAGACGTAATTGTACTTTCTTCC
Organism: Mytilisepta virgata; assembly: GCA_028015205.1. Classification (NCBI taxonomy): domain Eukaryota; kingdom Metazoa; phylum Mollusca; class Bivalvia; order Mytilida; family Mytilidae; genus Mytilisepta; species Mytilisepta virgata. The sequence goes on from JAPWFG010000015.1 coordinate 534,725, forward strand.
AACCATCTATAAGCTGAGGACTGTGTATATTTAATATCCTCAGTTAATATGTGTTCACCAATAGTCTCTTTAGATAAGAAATCTTCTGTTGTTATATCCGCTTTAAATTTACTTAGCCCATCATTGGATGTTTGTGAAGGTTTGATATATTTTGTTGTTACTTCCAATATAATTGTACTTACTTTAATCTGATCATCATTTGAGCTATGTTTAGGCGAGATGTATTTTGTTATGTCTATTGAAATAGCAGTTCTGATATCCATTATAATTGTATTATCTTCTAGAAGTCCATCGTTTGAGTTCTGTACAGGCGTGATATATTGATTTGATGTTCTTTCGTATATCATTCCATCAATGAAATGCTGTGTTTGCTTGATATCTTCCGTTTTTATACCCTCTGTAATTGTATCTACATCCACGGATCCATCAACGGAGGTATGCGATAGCCTGATATCTTCTGCTGCTAATTCTGCTGTAGGTGTATTTTCCTCAATCAGCATATCAGTAAAGTTAGTTACAGCTGTGATATCTACACTTGCCGTAGCTCTCGCCTTCACCGAAATGGTAATATTTTTCTTCTGTTCATTAACGGACGTCAATGAAGGCGTGATATTTTCTCTTCTTATGTGTATTGTTTTTATACTGTCTGTCTTAAATTCATTAACAGAGGTCTTAAGAAGGATATTCCCCGTTCTTGTATCCACTGTTATTGTTCTGTTGTTCATAATTTCTTCATTAGAGTTAGACACAGGTAAGATATATTCAGTTATCATAGAAATCGAATGTACAGTGTCGTCGATAAGGACATCACTGTAAGTACGTGTAGGCGTGAAATCTGTAATTTTAACGGCCGAAGTTGTATTTTCTGCAATCAGTCCATAAATGGAGGTCTGTATGGGTATGATATTTTCTGTTATTTTATACGCTTTAATTGCACTTTCATTAATCAGTCCTTCAATGGAGTTATGTACAGCCGTGTTATCTGCTGTAATTGTGCTTTCATCTATCAGACAATGAATGGAGTTCTGTACAGCCGTGACATCATCAGTTGTTAAACACGCTGTAATTGGACTTTCTTTCATTATTTCATCAACGGAGTTCTGTACAGCGGTTGTAATATCCGCCGTAATTTCACTTTCTTCTATCAGTTCGCCAATGGAGGCCTGTGAGGAGGTGACATCATCTGTTGTTAGATTCGCTGTTAATGTACTTTCTTTAATCAGTCCTTCAATAGAGTTCTGTACAGCTGTGTTATCTGCTGCAATTGTAATTTCTTCCGACAGTTTACCCGTTGCTTGGATACTTTCAGTTGTAATATCTGTTTTTATTGTACTTTCTTCCGACAGTTTATCCATTGTTGGGATACTTTCAGTTGTAATATCTGTTTTTATTGTACTTTCTTCCGACAGTTTATCCCTTGTTTGGATACTTTCAGTTGTAATATCTGCTGTTATTGTACTTTCTTCCGACAGTTTATCCATTGTTGGGATACTTTCAGTTGTAATATCTGCTGTTATTGTACTTTCTTCCGACAGTTTATCCATTGATGGAATACTTTCAGTTGTAATATATGCTGTTATTGTATTATTATTTAACATTATGCCTGTAGAAAGAATAAATCAAATGCAATCGATCTTATTATACTAGTCACGAAATCTTCCATTTAAAATATAAATCAGTCTTATAAAAAGTATAAAGAATTCTGATCAAATCGGTACTAGATACCGTTTCAAATAACGAAATAAAGAAATGTTTGACGCACGCCCAATCAAATTTTCAAAAAAACGTTTGACCATTCAGGCAGGTCGGAATATTCATTGCTGTGCGGTTGTTTACAGTTTTATTATTAACGAACTTATAAACCACCCTATTAGCTTGGTCACCTGGTTACGATCACTAAAAGTCGTACAACTATGATGGAGACTGTTTCACATGACGTCAATAGGACGTAAACACCAAAGTTTCATGATAGATAAGGAGAGGCCATAAATCCTGGTTAACACCACCACTGTTTTGAGTGTATGTACCTAGTCAAATTATCATGATTATATTTTGCCGTTATGTTTGTATATATGTTCGTTTGTGTAATGTTTTGTCTGTTCAGCGGCGTTTATTTATTCGTACGTGATTGTAGTTCTTTTGTAGTTTTCATTGACAAAACTGAAACACGATTTATGTATATATCAAACTTCCCACTGTCACAATGACATCTGTACCGCTTTTGTATTCAAGCCAATGAGAACTATAAGTCAGTTATTTGCCTAGATTGATTGATTCATTGTTGCTTAACGCCCAGTGGCGAATAGTTAATGCTTCTGCAGGACGTGAACTAGTTTAATTTATCCAATAATTCAAATAGGGATGTGATGGTACACAAAGGGGAACCAATTTTGACTGCCACTGTAAAAGAAGGATGGTGGGTAGAGTGGAATAATTTAGACTTCTGTAGCGGAATTAGCCTACTCTTTTTGGAAAACTGCAGAAGGGGCCTTAAGCGTGCAGGGAGTGTGGCATTCTCGCAACACGTTACCCACTATGGTCCGCGGTCAGGCTTTCCTGAAAACCCCAAACGAAAGGGTCCCTCCCTTAGACCTAAGGACCAAATGGTGACAATTTTCTCCCCTTGTTAACTTATTTGAAGTAAAGTTAACTGACAAATGTTTCTCATGAAAAATAGTATATTCCTCATAGTCGTACTAACCTTGTCTCAGTGAGGGTAATTCTTCGTAAGCCTGCAATTCGCATATAGTCAAACGATGTAGATCGTTCTTCAATATTCTGATATACTGCCCCTCAGTATTGGGTGGACATGTGATGTTCACAAATGTTGTTGCTTCTTCTTGATAATGGCACAAAATAGCTCTACCTGTATCAAAAACTGTTGTCCAACTGCCGCATGCCTTTTTAGGTTGAATAACGTAGACCCCAAAATGGCCAAAACGATACACTAAAATGGTTAAACACTTCATATTAAACATTGTTAAAATATCCTAAACATTAATGTGAATAATACTTCACAAAAAGTTTATATCATGTTTTCTCCTCAGAGAACATAATATCAGCCATTTAACACTGAAAGCTATCTGTTAAGTTTTATTCATTCACACATACTAATATTACCAAATCTAAATCATAAATTTGCCTGGAATAAAGCTCAACAACACAACTCTAACAGTATAACTCAGGAAAAACATTATGTTACACTGTACCAACAGAGTTAAATGATAAAAAATTAAAATTATATCAAGACGGAAAAAGAAAAACAAGAACCCCCTCCACCTAAAATAAATCAAAATAACAATCCAAAGATACTAATATTACATATAGTAAATTTATATATGCTATATACGTCGCATTTCAAGGAGTTACCTTTCATCAGCAGCATTAAATCCGAAACATTTGGAAGACCAAAAACCAAACTTATTTCAAACAAGAAGTACTCATTACCAAAAATATCGAAATAGGAAGCCAAATTTCAGCTAAGGAGATCTACAATGTGCAATACAAGAAATGAACCCTTGGTATTTCCAGTATTTTTTAATTTTGCTAAATACTGGTAATTTCTGTAACAAATCAATGAATAATTGAAAATAATTTTTATGCTCCAATATTTCAATTTTTTGGCCATAAACCTACTTAGATATCATAACAATTTACATGTCTGTGCGTTTGTTATTATACCTCTTACAAAATTACAATACAGGATACAAAAACAGAAGCGTACACACTAATATATAACAACGTATAAATTGTTCGGGGACATGACATATAAGCCATAATTGAACAGCTGACTAGAGTTCGAATATTATAATTTAAGATTTTTTACTCTGAATGGATAAGTTGTAGTGAAATATTTTTATAGATTGGTAACGTGTTTTTTTTTACCAATATACCATCTAAATTTTTTAATTTTGACAAAGAAAAAAAGATGACGTAACAGGCAAAAAAAAACACCAAAAAACTTTATCCAATTCTAACAAATCTTTCATACCCTGACCAAAGATTTTACATGTGAGAAAGCCCAAAACAATTTAAAAAAAAATGACGACGAAAATAGACTTAAAATGAATTAAAAACGGTTTATATTTTGGTATTGTTACATGTAAGCAAATAAAATGTCATAAGTAGATGGACACACGTCTGACTTGCACCAGGGTAAGTAATATTTAATATTAACCTAAATGGTTCTTGTCATTTAATATACTGTAAAAGTAGCCAAAGTAGCATGCTGCAAAATATGTTCAAAACGAAACAAAATGGAACTGGGTATTTCGATTCTGTATAGGAGTTATTGGTCATGGAATATCTGAAAAAAATATGTAAATGGTCATAACGCAGCGATGTTAAGGCAACTGGTTTTTTTTATTTCATAAAATTGGGTCTATTCTATTTAAGTAAGGAATACTTTTCATATTTATCATACGAGTGTTATCGTTAACCACTATGATAATGACAATGACAAGAGGTACCTAACTGGTAATTATTTCAGTCACGTGATTGCTCATTTGCATGCTACATCGAATTACCAGCAACGGACCGGGTGTACAAATATTTCGCAAAAGTGCAAGGGCGTAGGGGTGTCAGCTATTAACAAGAATATATACGATATATTCGATAGGACCGCCTTTCTGAAAAGTGCTGCTACTTTGTCTGTATTTGTCTATTGTTTATACAATTTGCCATAAAGCACGATTTTTCATCTTTAAATGCAGTTTTCTCAAAAACTAATACAAACCAGGAAAAGTAGCAGCACTTTTCTATTACCGCAGATATAGCAGATTTCACACATATTTATGTCTATAATGTCTGTTCAGCATATGCCCATGCACTTTTCGATTTTATTTTATTCAACAACTCTACTCTCATTTTGTTCCGGATTTAAAGCGCAACGAGGACGATGGATTTCTAAGAGCGGACCGATGACCAAAAAGATATCCGGAATTACTGTTTCCATCTTTGTAGTCGGCAACCAGTTATATAAACTTTAGAAGCGCAAATATTATGAACATATTTTTAATATTGTATTGTTACCATATTAAATAAATAAACATTACTACTCTATTTGGTTCTCTGGGAAAAATCAATTTACATTCGGTTTAGGATTACTGAAACACAATACAAGAAAAGTAGGTGGATGCATAACGGGATCTGGATAAATTATACATTCAGTATTTCACATATCATACCGGTATAGTAGATTTTTTCACAGGATTACAAACCACCAAGTTTCAGAATGATCAGATTTAATATTTTGGCTCCAGCAAAATGTTTACAAAACCCCCCGTTTATGTATTTATACCAATCCTGTAGGACCATATGCTAAAATGTTACAAATAAATTGTTATTTTCATTTTTGAATAAAATATTTGCTTTTATTTATTGAAATCTCCCAAAATTTGGCAAGGAATTAAAATTTTAAAGTTAAAGAGATTATTTACTGCAGAGACTGCCAAATTTCACTGCAGATAGCTTCTGAAACCAGAGTCTGGATGCAAAAGTTTTCCATGCTTTAAAATGGTGTACCAGTAATTAATCACTACTTGGGAGAAAAATTACCTTCTTTACTTAGGAATAGATGTAACTTCTACCTTTAAATGTATGAGCCATATTAACTGTTCTGGGTAAATGTGTACATAATACAAGGGTTTTACAGGAATACATGATCCAGGAACTGTATATATAGTATTATATGATCCCTGCACGATTATGGCAGAGGCCAATTCATGCAGATTCTGCACCACCTATCATCAACGTGACCTTTTATCATCTCCAATGCTCAGAGAGGAAAGGGGGGGGGGGTCTGTGTGTGTAACTCAATGGTACTAGATACGGGACGTGCAGCAAATTCCGGTCAAGATTTTACAAAACTGGTGGAGACTTCTGGTCAGGATTTTTTGACACTAGAGAATTTTGGGTCAGGATTTTAAAAATTCCTGCAGATTTTCATAAAGCACAAAGGAGAATTCAGGTTGCCTTTAAATATGTCTCATCATGGCTTTTATTATTTTTGTTTAATTTTGGATATGTAATTTTAGCTTTCCTGGATATTTTGGGGTCACAAATTCGATATGTGGATAATTTCGGATAGGGGTTTCCAGTTCACCGACACACCCTAGGTCATAAAAAGCCCCCCACCCCTCATTGATACTTGCACAATTGTTGGTTCTTGTCAACAGACTGCTTACTCTTCCGGAGCACCTGAGTCTACCCCTCGTTTTTTGGTGGGGTCTATGTTGTTCATGTTATTAGTTTTTACTTGTAGTGCTTGTATTGTTTTGGTCTTGTCTTCATTGTTCTCCGGAGTTGTTTCGTTTTTCTCTCCTTCGAATATCCCTTTGGCATTTCTTTACTTTACTTGTATGTTTTATCAAAGCCTCAAGTAAAGATATCAAGTTCACTTACTACAGAGCAAGAAATTTCATACAAATTCTTGCCACCTCATATTTAAAAATAAAACTTGAAAAATTACTCAAGACACATGATTTTAATAAATCTATTAATAATAAATATCACATAGTATGTCAATACTCAATACAAAAAAATGTTAACAATCCTTTTTCAAAATACAAAAATTTTCTAATAAACTGCTAAAATAAATGTTTATATTTATATCATTTTACATTTGTTAACCAGATGTCACATTCCCTACTTGTATTTGAAGTTGTCTCCCATATGCATATGTTATCTTCCCCCAAAGGTATCTTGTATTTACAAAGGACAAAAATTACTTTTAGATTTTAGATAAAGAACATCAAAACATATAAACAAAATAAATATATCAATTAAATCTACTGATTTTTTGTATTCTGAATTAAAAACAACTATTTCAATGAACATTTTTCAAACTAAATATAGAAAATTTCATTCAGTTAGCGTTATATATTTATCCAAAACTGATTAATCTTTTTTCGTAATTCAAATAAATCCATTGTTTTTTTTTCATGCTGTGATGAACATTTCAGAAACTTCTTTTTAAATTGACAAAATTTTTCAGGATTACTCCAGAAATGTCATTATGTATTTCAATTTTCAATTCATCTAGTCAAATTAAAATTCAATCTCTTGTTCAAACTGCTACATGTACTGCCGTACAATGTATAATACACTCAGTTTTCCTCAGCTCAACTTTGTCCAACTCCACAACTGACAATTTTACATTTAATATGTTCAATTTTCAACAGGCTCTTTGGCTGTAACCTATCACCATCCTATTAATAAAAACGGAAAATTTTATATTAAGTATACATCTACATAAAATCCTTGTGACTGTACAAATTAGAATATAATTTTTTATCAGTAACTGACAAAGTAAAACATTTTTGTTCAAGTACAAATTGTTGGGAAATATATAATTTATTTGTATATGAGCCTTAGAAACAGGTGGAAATTTATAACATAATTGGCAATTAAAAATAAATGTGTATTTTCTGACAATTTACAGAATGATTGTTGGTTTCTTCTAACATGATCAGGTCTGTTTTCACCTTCAGGGTCAATTTTTTTCCAGGCAGAAATAAATAAACTGTTGCAACATGAGGGCATGATACACCTGTCGTCCAGGAAATAAAAGTTCACCGGTTAACATATAGACCCTTTGATTTTGTTGCTTATTTTTTATGAATACCAGGTAGGTCGCATCCCACTCTGGAACAGAAAATTGTAACTTCACCAAAAAGTATAAAGACCTTTAGACTATTACAACAAAAAACTGTTTAAAGTTTGAAGTAAATATGACAATGCATTCCTAAGATACGGCATGCGATGTGAAAAATTCCCCCTTTTTTAATGAACAAAGTTCCATAACACTGAAATTTGAATGAATAAAATTCCATAACCGTCCAAAGTGTGCAAAATTGACAGTTTACGACAATTTTTCAACGAATAAAGATCCATGTCATATCGGAATTTATGAAAAAAAACAAACAAAAGGGAGCTTACGTCAATAGATTTAAATAAGTCACCAAAGTTTTGAAAATTGGTGAAAGCGTTTTCGAGTCGTTGTCCGAAGTGTGGACAACAGACGGAAACAACGGTATACCATAACATGTCCTGTCTTTAAAGACGGGTGCACAAAAATTAAATAAATTTCCTGTTTTGTTTTGTTGCAATTATTAATTTTGTTTTAAATTGTCTGACTGTCTATTAGAAACTGTTATAATATCATGCAACTTTCTTCCCCCATGTTTTTAAATAGCTTATTTTATGGAATCAGGAATGAAACAAACTCAATAATTTCCAGTGAAACAAACCTTTTATCTAACTTTGTAATGAAATGAATTTGTTTTACATCTACAGAATTCTTTCAGACTGAAACTATTCACCAAAAATAAATTTTGCCTGGCCTAAAAGAACACCTTTTTTTATTCAGCAATGATAGATTTGTTTATTAACTGGGAAAAGTCATGAAAATGGCACATTTCTAGACCCTTTTTACAAAAATAATAATACAGGGAAAACATGACTTCATAAGCACTGTGAACAAAAATACAATACAAAGCCCCAGATAACGTGCGTATCATCTTCATTTACGCATTGAAAAGTGGAAGATAAGCTTGAAAATTATTTTCAGGCCATCAAAGTTACACTCAGTCCGAAACAACTATGCACACGTTTAACAAATCCAAAGTGGTATTGCTTACATATTTACCTGTAAGCTACATTATTGACATTTAGTTACAAAGAACTTTAATGTAAAATTTTATCAGTCACTCATCCGTTAAATGTAGGTCAAAGTGACCAAAATCAAGCAGTAGTATACCAAATACCAGAAATAATGCTACCTTGCATTTTGTCGTATCACATTTCTCGGGTTATAAACCTTTTCCTGTTCAGGGTTACACATGACAAAGCTTGAGGCTGTAAAATAAGAATACAAGGTACATGTTAAATAAATGGGTACATGTTGTAATAAGTGTCAGCTACCAACTTGCTTAACAGACACCATCAATTCCTGACATCATTTAGGAAACTGAAAACTGTTGTGTGCACATTAAATGAACAAATAGTCATTTGTTTTCTTAGGAATATATATGTTCCATACACATTATTCTCCAAAATTTTTGTAACTGATGAAGGCTTTCTCCTATTCAATATTTCAGAAAAGGTAAAAGAAATTGTTGCTCATTATGTCAGGAAAGATAGCTCATGCATATGGGAGACCACTCCAATATCTGCAAATAGGGAATATATGTATGCAATATATCAATGAAGTACTTTTTTCTAAGCCGATGCTATATGACTCTTTGAGTTTAGAACTGCAATTAATGTTTGTGTACAATGTATTCCTATTCAAATTTCAAATTTTCACCTATTTTCAAAATATCAGATTGAACAAATAGGCACATGGTTATTTTCATGCAGTTCTCAGTGAAGGATGTTTATAACAAACTTATATAAAAATACTACATGAAGGTTAAATTGTTATGTTTTGTTCATCATAAATGATGGATGGATGAATTATTGTTTAACGTCCAGTGGCAACCAGGTGCATATCAGAACAAGAACATGTTAATATGATATGAATATGATCCCTGCTTTGTACTAGACCGACACGCTGAGCCAGATTTTTAATGTGCTAGATCACGAGGTAAATATCCGCAGGAAGACATATCACCCCACTCGGACACATTATACTGACTACCAGTCGTTTGCTCTTACTCCTATACATTGTAGGCTTTATGTCGTGTGCATGGTGGAGAAGCAGCAAATACCAATTTTAATGTCTTTGGTTTGACCCTGCCGGGGATCGAACCTGCGACCTTCTGCACTCGAGGCGAGCACGCTACCAGGAGACCACCGAGGCGGTTTTCATCATAAATGATATTTTTATTTCCTCATGTTTCCCTATGCAGGACCCTGTATTATAGGTGTAAAGTTTTACAACACTTTTAAGCACAAAAAAACAGCCAATTTTAGAATTAATTCAAGAATGGTATAATGATTGTTGTCAGAATTTTAGTAAAGTAAAAGTTTTTGTGATCATCATTCTTTATGTTTTTAAGGCAAGGTGGGAGAACAAAGGGACAAGAGTCATATTACTTAATTTATACTCTTGGTTGGTTTTGCATTGGCCCTTAGATATGGATTCAAGGTTGGATGTAGTGTTTCAAGTATCAATTCCATTTTATTTAACTATTCATATCGAATTTAATTTTTTACAAGCATAAAAGTAACTTTCTTGTCCTTTTTAATCTTTTTTTGCCATATAACATCAACTTGTAATTAAAATATAATCTTTACCCAATACCGATAAAAAAACTCATTTTTCTGTCAAAAGTTAAGAAAACTAGAAAATGTGTCCAAAAGACACGCCCCGCCCTAAAAACTATATAGGTTTGTAATATTGCCCTAAATAGGAAAAAATATCCAGTTATAAAAGTGAAAAATGAAGTTTATAATGGAGCAAATATATGGTACAGAACTGTGTTGTACTTTAAAAGACCAAAATTGTTTTGTTTAAGTATCATTGACAACATGATTTCTAAGATATGGAGCTATGGCAGTATCAATTTGATTTCTTTTATTATATGTTCGAATGAGCAGATTTAAAAAAAAAAAATTCAAATGTACATTTTGTAAGAAATATGAGGAAATGGACCTAAACATAAACCTTAAGCAAAGTCATTCGACAATGAAATGTAGGTCAATGTGACTATTTTATGGAATTCTTTACCAACAGACCTAAAGTTAAATAAAAATATAGAAACCTTCAAAAGAAATTATACAGACTACTTAAACCTCCGTGCAGCTTTCTAAATTTGTTAAATTAAAGTCACAGTATTGGAAGGCAAGATATTCTATTGCTTCAATGTTTATATTAAATGCATATAATTTTATTGATTATATATATATATGTATACATTTATATTGATGGTCTACATGGTGTGGATCTTTGTATAAATTGGATCAATGTTAGATTAATTTATTCTGTTCATTGTATTAATTTATATTTTATTCGAGGGCCTTCGGGAAGATTAGCTTTTTAATGCTAACTGTGTTACCTCTTTAAATAAAGACATTACTTACTTACCCAAATATTGATGAATAGCGTAGTACTATATAAGAGGACAATAGCGGTAAAAGGTCATTGATATATTACCATAAGATTCTGATTAATTGACCCTAATGTAGTAAAATTAAACCAAAGTCACTGAAGCATGAAATGTAGGTCATAGGGACACAGTGTTGCTGAAATGCCTTGTACTATACAAGATGACTGTAGTGGTGAAATATAATTGATATATTTCTATAGGTTTCTCAGAAATGGAGCTAAACGCAAAACTTAACCGAATTTAAAAGTACGGACTGACAGACAAGGGTAAATCTATATACCCCAGTCACATTCGTGGTGGGACATAAAGATCTTGTTGCTGTGCATCATGCTGACAATCAAATATTATTTTTTTAAATATCCAATTAAATCAACCCCAAAACTATAGCTTTCTAAATTATTTAAAGATTGACTGTAATATTTTTTTTTCAGTCTATATGAAAAAATATGTATAATGTTACCAGGTTTCTTGCAGATTGATATTGTAAAATATCAGCTGGCAGTCATTATATGAAGCCTTATTTGGCAAGTGAGCATAGCCAACGAGCCAAAGGCTTCATATTGTGATTAGTGGCTGTGTTTTACATTATTACGGTAAATACAGTATATATAAATGGACCATTTAATATAACAGGAAGTTCTTGAAAGCTCGCACTTGTACAGGGCCGATATACAGAGCATCGGCCTTATATAAACTTCTGCTTCCTGTTCTCCATAGATATACAAAGCTCTACGTTTTGTTGCTGCTGAAAAAAATAATAACCTTAACAACAATATATTTGCCCTGTAATTTATTTAATTAAGTTATAGAAGAATTACTTTAATTTTAAGTCACTGGTTAAAGGTGTCACTATAAATATTTATCTGCTGAGAACCGATAATATTTTTGTCATTTTCTTAATCTTCCTCTACGAATAAAAACTGCCTGCCAAAAAAATAGCCAAAATGGGCTAAAAACTGCATAAAACCCTAATCCCTTTTGGGATTCTGTGTCCAGAGCTATTTTTCTGACTTGGCGGCCAGTCAGAAAAATAACTCTGGACACAGAATCCCAAAAGGCATTACATAAAACCCCAACTAAATAAATAAACTTTGCACCAGCACCAGCATTTAGATTTTCTCTAGCCACCTAAAAAAACAAATCCCCCATTCCTTATCCTGGCCCTGGGGCCAATTGTCAGATCAGAGCAGGACAAAATGCTTATATTTTATTTATTATTTGGCTTTCAAAGTAAACTACAATCCCCTGGTGACAATAAAAAGAGGCTTTATTAACAACTAAAAACTTAGCCAGAGTTTGTTTGGGGAGATTTTATTGGGGGGGGGGGGGTCAATGTTATGTTTAAACAAAACAATTATTTTTATGACTTATCATATTCTGATATTGGATTTTGTACTATTCTCACACAAATATTCTTTTTTTAAATACGGTTCACGAAAAATGACAAACAACAGTGTCAACAGTGAACAGGTGATACACCACTTCGTGTTGTGGACAAATGCATGTGGGTCATGTTATGAATGTTGTCAGGTTGCTGATATACGTTACCTTAATATTTAAGATCAGCATAATCAGTGTTTGGTCAATTACAAGGCCTGCATCATTGTTGTTCCTTCTCGGCTGATAACACGTGAAATGTCAACTCTTCAAGCTTCTCAAAGATTAAGATTTCCATATAAGGAAAATAGACCCCGCCTTCGTACGATGATGGACGGCTCAAGTTTTACCACATCAAAGCCTTTTTCTCCAAATATAGACACGCATTGCGATGTACAACGTAAGGATATACGTTGTTATATCATTCGCATCAATCTCAACGAAAAATTAACCGAAATTTTAACGTAAATATTATTTCTGACGGAAACAACGCCGTATTGACGTCCATGACGTAGCACGCAATGGACATGAATATTCATGTATTTAGCAGGAGTTATCTCCCCATGACCAAAAATAAAAAAACGTTGCCTTAACATAGCTGCGAACTCATAAAAGGTTGGCATTTCCACTAATGATCGTCTGAGGTTATTACTTTAAAAATATCTTTAAGGTTAAATAATAAGTTTGCATTATCTCAGAAATTACACAAAATAGATAATAAAAAGCTTTTCCTATCAAGACGCACATGTACGCGATCCTTATAGACAGGAAGAAATGATAATTTTGAAGAAAAATTGTACAGCTTGAGAAAGTGGTTTTGAGACACACAAAATAAAGGAATTTGAAAATATTATCTAATGAATTCTTTCATGCCAATTTTGATAAACTAAATGTTTACATCTCATCGATTCATCATCTGGATTCAATGCCTTCAATATAGAAAACCAAAACAATAATCCAAACAGCAGAAGAGCAAGTTATAAATCCGATAATAACCCAAATGAACAAAAAGCCAAAACCATCTAATCTTCACGAGGGAGATTCTATGTCATAAGTGGTATACTGAATACACATATTTCAGGTACTTACACTTTCAATTAGTTTTTTATCAATATTTGCAGATAAAACTTTTGCTCACCACAGCAATTTCTCCTTCCATATATTACTATGTTAGTGATATTATACGTTTTACCCAAGTCAACAGCCCACCATTGATGGGTATTGGACTCCCATGTCTCTGTACACAAAAGTCCTCCATTATACCAATCTGGATAGATATGGTCGTCTACAGCCAAATAAGCTCCATGCTTTGTTGAAGATTGCTTTGTTGGTTTTCCTTGTGCAATATTTACTGTAAGAAAAAAATCTTTGTTAGAACACATTGTGTATCAACATTGATATCAAAAGAATTATTGTAACCACTAGACGATTCCGCTGATGGGCCCCGAGAGTATCTCATGCCCAGTTACAAGTATTTCTTTATTAATCCAAAATTGATACTTTAATACTAATGTAACAAAAATGTTTAATTTTGCAAGAAATAAGTAGAATCTCCCTTTTGAAGATTAGATGGTTTTGAGTTTTGAGTTTTTGTTCATTTTGGTTATCGCATTTTTGAATCATTTGCTCTTCTGCTATTTGGATTATTGTTTTGGTTTTCTACATTGAATACAAATGATGAGTCATAAATCGACGAGATGTAAACATTTTGTGCATCCAAATTGGCATGGATGATTTCTTTTCAAATTCCTTTATTTTATGTGCCTCAAAACCACGTTGTCAAATTATACTAATTTTTCAAAATTATCATTGTTCTTGTCGTGTACAGAAAATATGCAATTTATGTGGACTGGTTTATGTCGGGGAAACAAAAGGTAGACTTAACAAACGCATGAATGGCCATCGCTCAAATGTAAACATCAGCGACTTTCCTAAAGTCTACCAGCACTTCAACCAACCTGACCATTCTATTATTTCAATGAATTATTATATCCGGATTATTGAGAAAATTTACCATCCAACCAATAATCCTAATTTAAGTACACACTTACGTAGACAAAAAGAGGAACTGTGGGGACTGCAATACCACATGGATGCAATGACAATATCGATAGTGTAGGTATTCTATCAAACCCTAGATGTAGTGATGTGAATGTGATGAAGCTATTTTCTAATCATCAACGACGTAAACGGAGTCATGGCAATAGACATTATACAAAACCTCAATGTCATGATGTTTCTATGAAAGGCCTTCTGCCTTTCATACAACATCCATTATGTGTTCATCACATTCGCCTTAAATTATATTCTTTACCCGTCCGAAAACTACACAATTTATATCAAGCCTGCTTAGACAGTAGAACTACTGATTCCAATTCACCTGAATACAAACTGACCTCTGTTATGTTGGATATTGGACGTCTCCGGCTTTTCAAACCAGTTGGTACCCATTTAATTGAACAAGACAACAGTTCTTTTCTTCCACTCTTTTTTGCCAACAAAGGTTTAGATGCCGCAGATCTTGGCAATATCCTTCACCACAAATCGGTCAGATTAAGAGATTCGCCTTATTTTAAAGATCAGTCCGTTCCCATTATTTCTTATACGTATACTACACCCATTGCATCAAACATATTCAATCACAAACGTGCATTTCAGGACCTCATAATGGACGATCTCAAAGCTAAGCCACCTGATTGTTCATGCAACAGTTCTCCATTCAAATATAGGCCTGCTAGCCATGTCATCACAGGAGACTTAAATATCATAGACAATGAGTCTCTTCGTGATGTCTTTGCAAAAGGCACTAAGTATCGCGAACCCTTATCCATAAATTGGAAATATAATTTCAAACTCCTGATGGATGCTGTGGAGGACTATGCCAGAAAATGGACCAAACGTGAAGAAGAGCCACTAGATCCACTTTCCGAGTGGGTTAAAGCTGTGCAATCGTTGATACAAGTCCGGATTGATAAACTTAGAAGGTCTATGAGTAAAAAAGGAACATCAGTCTTCAGCAGCCCCGATGCTGCAAAGACATTGTCCGCAATTCATGACAAATATGTTGTTGTTCCAGCAGACAAGACGCCTAATAACATCATTTTTGTAGGCAAAAGCTACTATATTCAATGCTTGATTAATGAACTAGGGATTGCTAGTTCACTTGGCAACCCTACCTATAAAGCTACTACACTTTCAAAGGAACAAATAACCGACAATCAAAGATCAGTCTTGTCGCCATTTGGTATTTCCATCAAAGATGATGATTGTGATCTTCCTACCTTGTACTGGATACCCAAGTTACATAAGTGTCCATACAAACAACGCTTTATAGCTGGATCTGCCAAGTGTTCCACCAAACCATTGTCTCAACTTCTAACTTCTATTTTGACAGCTGTCAAAACGGGCTTCCAAAGTTATTGTGAGACAAGCTATTCAAGAAATGATATCAATCAAATGTGGATATTAAAGAACTCCAAAGACTTAAAGGATATTTTACGATCTCGGTCCATTTCAGTCTGTAACAGCATAAAAACATTTGATTTCTCTACCCTCTATACCACCATTCCTCATTCACAACTGAAGGAGAAGTTGAAAGATCTAATCCATCGATGCTTTCAAAATAAACATGCAACAACAGATACACATACCTTGTCATTGCTAGAGATAAATCATACTTTGATAAAAACCACTAAATCTAACAAAAAATATACAGAGGACGAAATTTTCCTAATGATTGAATTTTTGATCGACAACATATTTGTTCAATTTGGTGGACGTGTTTTCCAACAGACAATTGGCATTCCTATGGGTACTAATTGTGCGCCACTACTGGCCGACTTGTTCCTTTACTCATATGAGGCAGACGTCCTTGACGGGCTTCTTATGGAAAAACAGAAGAAATTACCTCGTACCTTTAATTTCAGCTTCCGCTATATAGATGTCTTATCACTCAACAATTCACGTTTGGGAATTTCTTACATCTCATCTATCCCAATGAGTTCGAAATTAAAGATACAAAGACACTGCCAAGTCTGCATCTTATCTTGACTTTCTCCTCGAAATTGACACCAGAGGAAGGTTGAATACAAAACTTTACGACAAACGGGATGACTTTGACTTTCCAATCGTCAACTTTCCATTTTTTAGCGGCAATAGTCCAGACAGTCCGGCGTATGGAGTATATATTTCACAACTCATACGTTTTTCCAGAGCTTGTGACATATACATTGACTTCTTGGACAGAGCCCGGCTTCTGACAGAAAAGTTGCTCAGACGTTGCTCCTAAGCTGAAGTCATCCTTATTAAAGTTTTATAGGCGTCATCATGAAAAAACCGTTCCCAAATGAAAATGGACCTGTTTCATTGATATTATCCCTTCCGCATATCGGATTTGACATGGACAACATGGCGGGTGTGCTGCAGGAAGCAGAGACTGCTTACTCTTCCGGAGCACCTGAGTCTACCCCCGGTTTTTTGTGGGGTCCATGTTGTTCATATGTTTTTAGTTTTTAATTGTAGTGCAAGTATTGTTTTTGGTCTTGTCTTCGTTCTTCTCCGGAGTTTGTCAGTTGTTACGACTTTTCTCTCCTTCGAATATCCCTTTGGTATTTCTTGACTTTACTTAGTTATGTATGAGAAATGGGATAACATTATATCAAACAGACTTATTACATCTCGTCGTTTGTTTTTGTCATCAATGAAGTTTAATTGTGTCTGTGTACTTTTAAATATACATATACGTAAAGTCTGAATGCACTGTTATGATATTGTAATTATTATATTATTTATCTTGGCCTAATTTGTTTTGTGTAGCCTTATAACATGTATACTATGTTTACATAATACTTATAGTTGTTTACCAAATAATGTTATAACTGCGCAGTTTAGAAATCACTGGAACAATAATAGATACTGATCGAATGACTAGAACGTTCTATTTGACTTGCGTGATAATTCTGGTGTAATTCAAACTTCTACCGTATTCCAGAAGTTTCCGTTCTATAGTATATATACGGACGAAGTTTGGACTTTCAGAGCAGAACATATTGGACCAGACATTCTTGTGTTCTCAGCTGTTGGATTTATTTACGTTTCACACATCATCCTTGACACGCTTTTATTTACGTTACATCATACTAGATTGTGACTGATTGGATATAATATTCCGTTTGGATTCCCGCAACAGTGACGAGAAGAATTCCGGATTAGGAAAAGACGGAGGATTTTGAACAGTTAAGTTGACATTTTATTTTGTGTAATATTTTTTTGTAAATTTGTATATAATAAATCTTGTTAAATTTTATTACTGATTTGTGTCTTTTGTTGGCTACAATTTAAAAGGTGATTTCGGCCGTAACAGCACTATAATGTGCGACAAATGCAACATGTGGTTTATTTAAGGATTGATTTTAATTTTGTTTCCGTCTATGAAGATATAAGCTCAATCACATGGTGCCCGCTAAATAACCTGACCAGCGTGTTATTTGAAAGTGTGCACCATATGCATTGAGGTTATTTCGAATAGACTGAAAACAAAATTATTGTCAATCCTTATAATTCAATTCCAACGGTTGTTTTGAGTCTTAAACTCCGGGATTCCCTTCAATGACGGAAAAGAAAATTTAGTCTATGATATGATAGACGAAAAAGATTTGACCAATCATATAACGCGTTACATCAAATATTAAATTATATAGCAATATAATATTCACTGATTACCAATAAATTAAATTCTATCAAGTACAAACAGAATGTAAAAAAAATTAATGACGTAAACTAAAAAGTAAAAATTGCATCTCGAAAAAAAAAGAACAATAAAAAAGATTTATTTTATCTCGAAGGTATCTGTTGCTCTGAAAGGAGCGCTACCATATTGAAATATGGACACAGAAGTTCAATATGGTAATTATGCAAAACTGAAATCTGTTTCAAGACAAAAACGTACAAATCAATTAAAACATTGATATGCAGTCAACATCATAAAAACATTAAGGTATTTGGATGAATATCCAATAAAATTATTCCGGGGAGAAACCATCTAAAACGTTTTGAAGGAAACTTATCGTTTTCATTATTTGCCATAATTTAAACTACATTATCATTTTTCAATGTGGTCATGTTATATTTGAGTTCATATGGATTCCATCAAAATACATTAACTTAAACAAAGCCATTATTTATTGGTTGTTAGATCTACCAATATACAAGGTTGAGATCGGTTGCCTTTTGTGTGTACTATTCAGTCGCTTGTTTACCTTAAATGCATAACTGTGAGGACAAACGGACAACGAGTGAAGTTATAAAGAAAGCACAAAATCAAACGTACATGTATATAACCAAACAAACATTCAGAGATCACAACATGATCTTGAATGGTAGAAAACCACACCCGGGGTAAGTCCTGAACGGCGCAGGAGTAATACATTAGCAGCTCTGTCCAGCGATACATTATCATGTCAAAATCAATAAACTAAAAAGGTAACCGAGGTAAAGACATTCATGCGGCGAGATTAGACCAGTTTCGTGGAACTGAAAGATATGCCTGAGATCTTCATTTTTTTATACTTTTTAAAAATGAATTAAATGAAATAAATTAACATATTTTATTAGAAATAATTTTAATGCAGATAAATTATAATTATAAAAATATAAGCTTTGCCTCAGTTATATCGCACAAACAAGTTATAAATGAATAGGTCAAACAGGATTGCGCACCTGTACTTTGATGGTTTTGCAATGTATTTGACAATTTTGTAGAAGTTACTTGACACCTAAAAAATTATAGTTATAAAATTATAAAAAATACTGTATTTTTATATGAAATAAAATCTGTCAAGGATGAAAAAGAAAGAAAACAAAACGTACTCGACTTAATTTTTTGAATACCAAAAATAATGTTGCATTTCCTTTATCTTATCGATAATGCTTCAATAAATGAAATCAACGGCCTTAAAATAGAAATCTTCAAGGTATAATCTGAAAATTAATATTTTTTAAAAACTTATATCCTTACCTCTATAAGCATGGCTTATCAAAATACTGTTGATGAATATTACTGTAATAATCCTAATCATTTTGTCGCAGGGATCATATATGCAAGTAAAACATGCACTAGGTACTCTGATTTTGAATGTACAAATATATTTTTGATTTTAAAATTTAATGCATTTAGATGAATGGCAGAAATGCATTTGCTCTCAGAAATACAATTAGCATTATATATCCAATAAAGTGTTATATATTATTAATATGTAGTTATATCTTTCATCTCATTGGACTAATGTCTCAAAGCCAGTACAGCCTTGAATCACAAGTTTAGTTTTTCTAAAGTTTTGCCTAATAAAACGTCACGTGATACGTTATTCTTTACCTCCGTCGTAAAGAGCGATCGATCTCGAAAAAGTCGTATTCACTGGTAGTTGACATAACATCTACAGATTTTATTCTTTGTTGTATCAGTACTGATAGTTGAAATACATATAGTTGCCAAAAATTCATCACTCTCAGGAGGAATATTTGTTTCACTTGATGGGATCAGTAGATTATAAATAGGGTCGGAAGCTTTTTCCTGCTATTAGATAGATGGTGTTACATAACTTTTTACACTCTCAACTTTTCCATCCATCCAAGTCAGCAACTTCTGTTTGCTGCATGTTTTTCATAATTGACCCAATCTTATTTTTTCCAAAACGTTGTTTTGAGTACGCACGGCATTTTAATATCCTTAAAGTGTGAAAAGATGGTTGAAAAAGATAATTCCTTGATTATGAAAACAAAGAAATCATTCACACGATAGTGTAGATTAGTACACGGTTGTGATAACTAATTGCTGAATGTATGGATTCTTGAAAAAAAATCAGTTTGGTTAATATGCTGACAAAAAACATAACAATATTTCGAGTGGCATTTGTAATAAAGGATTCCCAATTTAATTGGTAAGTGCAACTAAATTTGCTAAGTGTCAAGGAAAATGCTAATAGAGCCCCCTTAGAAAATAGATGGTCAGCAATCATTGTGTCGTATTGTGAACATGACTTAATTTATTCGATTTAAAAATATTATAGCTAATTAAGGACACGTACAGGTTGTCATTTCGCAATAAAAAGCTATATGTAAAACTAATTGTACGGTACTAAATTACTTATTCTAATATAACCTGCTTTAAATGCACATCCATGGTAAAATATGGATATTTTACTTCCAACGTCACAGACGTCTGACGGCATGTTTGGTGGACGTTTTTTCCATCAGACTATTTACATTCTTATGGGAACTAATTGAGTGCCACTCCTGGCCAACTTGTTCCTTTACTACGACTTCCTTGACGGGCGTCTTAAGGAAAAACAGAAGTTCATAAGGTTAGCTCGTACCTTTAATTTCAGTTTCCGCTATATAGATTGTTTTGGAAATTTCTTACGTGTCATCTATCCCAATGAGCTCGAAATTAAGGATACCACAGAGGAAGTCTGAATACAAAACTTTACGACAAACAGGATGAATTTGACTTTCCAATCGTCAACTTCCCATTTTAGTGTCAACATTCCAGAACCACCGGTGTTGATACCTCATACTTTATTCCAGAGCTTTTGACACATACATTGACTTCCTGGACAGAGCCAGGCTCCTGACAGAAAGTTACTCAGACAGGGGTGTGTTGATCCTAAGTTGCAGTCATCCTAATTAAAGTGTTATGGACGTCATCGTGACTTGGTTGACAGGTATGACAAAACCGTTTCCCAAATGAAAATGGGCCTGTTCCATTGATGTTGTCCCTTCCTCATACCGGATTTGACAGGGTACCATGGGGTATGTCCTGCAGGAAGTAGAGACTGCTTACTCTTCCGGAGCACCTGAGTCTACCCGCCTTTATCCATGGTAAAATTTAGATATATTGAAGCCACAGTGAATTATTTCTCAAGCATTTTGATCTTGAAAGGTCATTACTGTCTTGACATTAACAATGTTTGAGATTTACGAAAGTTTCAAGCTAAGAAAATCAAAACAAGATATATTGCTTTACAATCATTCAAGACTGTTTAAGATCATTTATAGCAGTAAAGAATGTTTATGCAATGTTGAACTTTACATGTTTTGAACTAGTCTAAACTTTGTTTTACTTCTCTTGGTTGATTGGAAGACATCATCTCTTGATTTAATCTTGTTATTTTATCAAATTGTTTTTGCTCGAAAATAATTCAGAAAAAAATAATAATTAACAATACCAGAATGGGCAATTTAGATTTTGGTCTAATGGTCTAATTGTTCAACAAACAATCGGTATTCCAATGGGAACCAACTGTGCTCCTCATATGAAGCGGACTTCATTCAAGAGCTACTACGTGAAAACAAAAAGAAATAGCCCAATCCTTTAATTTCACTTTTCGTTAGATAGAAGACATTTTAAACTTACATTGACAGTCCAATGTCTGCAATTCCATCAAATATGACACTTTTTTTCAAATTTATTCCTGTGGGGGGGGGGGGGGGGTCTTCTCTGTATATGCCCTAAAAATGAGCAGTCTAAGTTTCGTTTGGGTACTGGTCATTTTCAGAGCGCACTTTGCAGGTCTTTACCACTTGTAAGTGTAATTTTCTATGATACTGTATGTTTTGAGAAATTATCAAAAGTTATTGTTTTTTTTTAAATTATAATTTAAAATGTATGTTTTTATTACAGCTCTTAATCCTATTTTCAGATTTGTTTTAACTTTGTGAAAATATTTTTTTATTATTACAGAAGAAAATATCATCCAGTAAAAATAAACATTACATCCAACATTACATTATAATACACATTTTTATATTCATTTCATTACACTAATTTTTTATTATTTTAAAATGCAATACTTTTCTGCTGATTGCTACAGATAATCCAGGTAGGTGATTTTTGTTCATTTTATTTCAGAAAAGTAAAAGAAAATAAACATAAATAGTTTACTAAAAAAAACAAAAATGACAAATAAATAAATGTGAAATTTTTTTTAATCTAAACCTTGTGTTCCAAGAATGTGATTCAATATTAAAAATATAATTTTCAATAATCACATTTATTATGATTTATTAGTATTAAAATTTATTATGAATATTAACGAATAATTGTTTCCTAATATTCAAAAAAAACACTTAACCCCATTACATTCTTCTTCTACAGCTAGGGCCATGTATTTTCAGTGGCTAATTTATATTTGTTTACTTAGATCTCTGGTTACTTTGGTTGAATTTTTGACAACATGCTTTAAGTGACAAGTGGCAATTTGGTTCTTATTATGTGGTGGGTTTAAGAGGGTTGTGCCTCGATTGATGCCACACGTGACCATAAGATATGATTTTCCCCCTTTTTCAATTCTTTGCAATATTGTCTCCTTAGACATTTTCCCATATAATTATTAGTGTTATATTCCTCAAAATCTTACTATTATGTACTAGTCAAATAAAAAGCCTTTGTTGTGCAGGCACTTTAAGTAAGAATATCGTTTTTACTTTTGAATATATATAATATAAGGCGTACATCATTGGATTATATAATAGTATATGTTCCTCTCAATATTGTGAATAATTTCAACCAAAGAAAAAAAAATATAAAATTAAATATAAGCATACAGCCACTATTTATTATATAATACTATATGCCCATCTTGGTAATGGATAATTAAGTGGGCTCATTTAATATGAAGGGTTTGTGATAAAAAGCTGTATAATTACAAATTTTCGATCTTTTCACTACAATTAAAGCAGAAAATATCATTCTAATCGACGCTTACATTTTTCTCAAATAATGATTTTGCCACTTGCCTTGCACTTACCGAAATAATTTTAATGTTATTAAATGAACATTAAAATAAGTATTATTAAGAGAATCAACGTACGTTTGAAAATAGAAATTAAATCTAATTTTGTAGAAAAATAGATTTAAACTGTAAAAAGTGAAAAACTTTCGAACTTTCCGAAGCGCTCACTTCAGTTTTCATTCAATACATGTAGCTTGTTATCACAAAAATGACTGGTTGGATATTTCTAAGCACAATGAGATATTTAACAATATTTCAAAACGATTGTTAACCTTCGAGTTTTAAAAGACCTAAATTGACCATTTTCCTTGACATTTACCAAGCAACATTGTATGCTTTGCACACAGCAATTACATTGTAACCTCCTGTGTTCAGACTGTTAAACAATTTTCTGAGTTAATTTTACAAAGTGAAGATTGGTAAAAGACCAATGTTGAAGTGATTGACGTCACAAGAATGGTTTAATTCAGCTTAACTAAATCATGTCATAATATATCACGTTTTTCAGTGTATCTTGTTACTTCTAATGTAAATTTTGAACGCTCACTAACCTTCGGTGTAAAATATAAACAAATACAATGCCTACCCATGTTGAAATAACCACAGAGCATGCCGCTAATGAATTATTTCTTAATTTTTAGACAATATGAAAGGATTGTTGGCTCGTAAGTTTTGGAAAATATGATGTCATAAATACTATGAACCAGAACACGTTGAATGTGAGGACAAGTACCAGGAGATGACTTTATTGTAGTAGCATTATACAAAAAAAGATATTCGACACCCT
The DNA here is from genome assembly GCA_028015205.1 of Mytilisepta virgata. Taxonomy (NCBI): domain Eukaryota; kingdom Metazoa; phylum Mollusca; class Bivalvia; order Mytilida; family Mytilidae; genus Mytilisepta; species Mytilisepta virgata. Next base: position 558,730 of record JAPWFG010000015.1, read on the forward strand.
TCTTAACTGAGTAAAACGGACAGATTATAATCAATTCTTTGTTTGAAAAGAGATTCACAATTATCATTGAGAAAAGAGTGTTCAATTTACGTTAAATTGAAATGTTTGAATATAAAGTCTTGTATTTTCAATATTTATGAAAAAAAGTATTTTGTATTCTTGGGATATATAAAGAATGTATTTATTCCTTTCTAACAGTAAAATAATTTGTTGTTCTCGCTTGTTGCTAATAAGGCCTCATAAAAAAAAATAAACTCACAGTTGATGAATAAAACCTAACGTCACGCGCACTTCTAGGAATGTGAACAAAGTGTTACGTGTACCTCTAGGGTACGTTAACAAACTGTTACGCGCAACTCTAAGAACGTGAACAGAGTGTTACGTGTACCTCTAGGGTACGCGAACAAAGTGTTACGTGTACCTCAAGCGTACGTGTAACAAAATGAATTATGACCCGAACGGCCCTTCATATTGATGACGTTAAATAAAAACCGATCTTTCACTGAGTGAAAATATCGAATTTATTGTTACTGGAAATTACGATAAATCACCATCAGCAATGTAATAATTACATTTAATTAACATTATACACGATTTTTGAGGTGCTGGAATTTCAAAAGATGTTAAATATATTTTTTGGTTCAGTGACATTTCTATGTCTTGTATTTTGAAAAATCTAAAATTTAACCGTCCAGGGTGGAAAAATTTTATAACTCACGAGTAAATTGAAGGAGAATCTGTTTAAATGTCTACATATGATTTTCAACAAAAACCTCAAGAAAATGTCGTTGCTATGTACTTTGTTTACATGAACACCACAAGAATAGGAGAAAATAAATTACAAAACAGGTCTCAAGTACATTTTTAGAGATACGTGACAGCAATACAGGAAGTTAAAAACATATTACAGGTTTTAACGATATAAGTTATATTAAATCCTATTTCTTATATGGTGTTGTTAAAACCACTGTTTCCTTTTTAAAACAGTAATTAGGACAGAGGGCTAGACTTTTAATACCGACCTGTAAATATTTAATTTAATAAAATATTTGTCACAAACTGTTCTGTTTTTCACAATGTCAAAAAACGGATTTTTTTCAAATTTTGATTGAAATTGTACAGTGTTTTGATCAAAATAGAAATATTGCGAATTTCAGATATTTTGACATTTTTTTTTCAAAAGAGATGTTTAGAACATTTTTTAGTTTTTGACGAGATTTCGAAAGGTTACCATATTTTTTCATACACCGATCATCAAGGCAAGTTAGTCAAAAACTTAGAGCCTTTTTTTTCAGTGTTTATTTTTAAGTCTTTGTTATATTTTTTTTGGAGGGGGGGGGCTTATATAGTGTTCGATCTTTCAAACAGATCACCTACTTTTTATCATAACAGGTCGTTCAACTACTTGTGACAAAATGAATTATGACCCGAACGGGTGGCTCTCTTTTTACATTGACTATATTTTTTAATATTTTAAACAGTGTTATATGGAACTAGATTTTCAGGTCCCAATGGATTCGACATAACGAAGGATATATATATAGTCAACTTCCGTTATGTCGAATCCATTATATATATATACAAAAAACATTAAGATGAAGAATGAATCAGTTTCACTTTTACGGCATTTATTACTACAAGCGCTTTGACTGCTTTACACAGATCTTCAGGTAGATGCCAAACATGTTATAAACAATGTTAATATATATATATATATGTATATATATATATGTGTGTGTGTGTTTTGAGAGGTGAGGCTTAAATAAAGAATTGTCTCTTGGGTGTCCTAGCAAAAAGTAGTTAACAGGTTAAAGTACTTTATTTATTGAATGTAAATAATTTAGCCAATTAAATTTTTGATTTAATCTAATCATTATAAAAAAGTAGTCCGGTGCCCTCGATTCTCTTAAGAAAACATAGAGATGATATATAGACCCGAATTTATTTGTATTCAAGAAACAGTAATCCATACTTTGCTAGAGCTGCATTTTATCAACATGAAGGATTTTGTTCTTCTAAGATTTTTGTATTAAATTCCAACTGAGATTTATCCTCTGGTAATGACTCTAATCACATTGAAAAATAGAATTGTAATTCAATGTTGGTTTCAATTTTGATTTTCATTGGTGGCGTTGAACATTTCCATCCATCAATTCTGCAATTGGTACACTCTAAGACGACGGCACGTGGAAAGCGTCACTTCCGGTTTTCAAAAATATTTGTTTTTACTCAAAATCTTTACTCATGTACATGTATTAATATTTCCAGCCATAATTTTTTGATTTGATGGTTGCAAATATTTTGTTTTGCTGGCAAACATTAAAATGAAACACGGTTATCTTCTTCTTAAAGCAATCCGGTAAAAAAGAGAATTTGTTCTGCTTTAGTTTGAGGATTATTTTGCTTGTTTTGTTTGTTTAAAAAAGTTTTAGAAAAAGTTACAATTTTCTTTAACCTTACCAGTTTGAAATAATCTTTCGTACTCCTCGTGTTTTTTAGTATTGATTCAGTTCACTTCACTTCATTTAAAGTTATACTGTCATCTTCAATACTACTAATCGTGGTTAAACAATAGTATATTGTTTTAAAGTATCTGTCTAAAAAATCATCCAATAAAGACATATACAAATAAATCTTTTCGAAAGATTTTATGTATACATTATATTTGTTACAATGTACCATTACAAATGACATTGAAGTTTAAATTGTTGTCCAACATTGTTTACCTTAACTGATGTATCAGTTGTGCCAATTTGAGAATAATTGTGTTAGATTACATGCATAAGACAGATGTGTATCGTACTAGGAGCAAGAGATGCTGACTTTTTCTAGAATAGCCGGGTTTGTGACTTGTAATATGGGATTTTGCTTTATCCCTATTGATCACGTGTAATGTTTGTTGTTGGAAAGCTTAATTTGGCCTCTTTGTGAAAATATCATATATATTAATCACCTGTGTGGGTGTGGTATCTGTCTATGCATGACCACATCGACGATTTATGTATACCATGCAAGGATGAAGAAATAAAACAAAAATTTCATATAAATTGTGTTTGTTTCCCCAAGAAATAATACCTAAGTCCGGTAGGCCGACATAATAAGGTTGTTTAATTTGCAATACGATTTCATAAGGTTCTGTAAGGCGGGCATTCGGTTAGGGCAGATGGCTTAACAGCCAATTGAAAACGATTTAACAAAATCTAAAATACTAAGGGTTCATTCCTTGTATTGCACATGGTAGATCTCCTTAGCTGACATTTGGCTTCCTATTTCGGTATTTTGGTTGAATACTTCTTGTTTAATATAAGTTTGGTTTTTTGGTCTTCCAAAAGTTTCGGTTTTAATGCTGCAGATGAGAGGTAACTCCTTGAAATGCGTCGTATACAACATAGTATAAATTTACTATATCTAATATTAGTATACTTGGATTGTTATTTTGAAACTCTTGGGATGATGCCTCTGCTGGTGGACCCTAGGTCCCCGAGGGTATTCGCCAACCCAGTCGTCAGACTTGTCTGACATGATTATTCATTGATTTGTTACAGAAATTACCAGTATTTAGCAAAATTCAAAAATAATAGAAATACTAAGGGTTCATTCCTTGTATTGCACATGGTAGATCTCCTTAGCTGAAATTTGGCTTCCTATTTCGGTATTTTGGTTGAGTACTTCTTGTTTAATATAAGTTTGGTTTTTTGGTCTTCCAAGAGTTTCGGCTTTAATGCTGAAATGCGTCGTATACAGCATAGTATAAATTTACTATATCTAATATTAGTATCTTTGGATTGTTATTTTTTTTAACAAAATAAAACTGCACAATATCTTTTAGAATGGTTCCTGTAAATCAACATCTCTTCATCTAATCTCACTTATGTTCTTTATTAAGAGTGAAAGACAAATGTTTCATTTTCTTTGGTCATTCCGTGAAATTAAATTTCATCTTTTTATTATGAAAATATTTGTGCCGATTACTAACTAGTTTGTCTTATTTTGTTTCGAAGTGAAATATCTAGTTAATTTTACTGCCCATTTATATTTATTTCCCTTGTCACTGTCACTGGTGAAACCATTCGCTGACAACATTCTGTACTGGTTTTAATACATTCTTGTCAAAATCCAGAAGTTTGTATACGTAATTAGTAGTTTTTTTATATTGTTTATGAATATTGAGTATATTTCTTATTTCAGGTATATTGTGGTTTCAGTTGAATAAGCAACAAAATTGATAGCAGGAAAGGGGACACATTCTCCGTGTTAAAGGTTAATAAACAACAAAATGGATAGCGGGAAAGGTGACACATACTCCTTGTTAAAGGTTAATAAACAACAAAATGGATAGCAGGCAAGGTGACACATACTCCGTATTAAAGGTTTATAAACAACAAAATGGATAGCAGGAAAGGTGACACATACTCCGTATTAAAGGTTTATAAACAACAAAATGGATAGCAGGAAAGGTGACACATACTCCGTGTTAAAGGATAATAAAATACAAAATGGATAGCAGGAAAGGTGACACATTCTCCGTGTTAAAGGTTAATAAACAAGAAAATGGATCGCAGGAAAGGTGACACATACTCCATGTTAAAGGTTAATAAACAACAAAATGGATAGCAGGAAAGGTGACACATACTCCGTGTTAAAGGTTAATAAACAACAAAATGGATAGCAGGAAATGTGACACATCCTCCATGTTAAAGGTTAATAAACTACAAAATGGATAGCAGGAAAGTTGACACATACTCCGTGTTGAAGGTTAATAAACTACAAAATGGATAGCAGGAAAGGTCGTCAATAGTATATCAACCAATTAATGCCATACCATCGACAGACCCTCAGACAAAACTAACCTAAAAGATCAAAAAGCACAAATATGACATCTTTTGGTAAGTTTTGAATTTTCTGTATTGTTGTCTCATTTTATAAAACTTTACCATTGTAAGTTTTTAGAATGATTTTCACACATTGAATTACGGATGATCTACGATCGTAAATTTCAGAATTTGTTCAATAATCAGATTTCCATGAGATTTTATATTATATTTATTTGCATATGCGTAGATATGAGAGAAAGAGGTAAGTAAATTTGTAGATACTTGGTTCCATTGTAAATAGAAACAGTAACATTAAGACAAAGAACAGCAACAGAAAATAATTAAACAATATATCCCTCCTTTCATATTATAGAAAACCTGTACTTTCTCGTTAAATTGATCAATGTGAAAGATCAATTGGAAATCCCGCGCGCCTTGAGAAGGGGTTTATCAAATCGTGGACTTATTTGTATTTGGTAATAGGATTTGTTATTTGAAATATGTATGATAAGTGTTTTTAAACCTGTTTGATACTGTCATAAGATTATTACATGATAACATCGCCTTGGCATTACGCTTTGTTTTCTATCGAAATCAATATATCTAAACTAAAATCACTTAAGTTCATTGTAGTAATGAAAGTTACAAAAATTCATTATATTAATTATAAATGAGTTGAAAGTCATTCTTTATACCTGAATATTAATCTCCAAGGATAGAACAATACCTCATTCTCAAAGACAAGTCAATAAAAATATTCCTCGATTTTGTTCTAAAAATTTATGTCCTAATTAATTATTAATCTTTTACATAATTTTTATTTCATTGACGTATTGTAATATGTTTATTGTCATTTTTTCTATCATTATCTATTGTGATCAGCACTCACTATAATATTTTTGTTAAAATGTTTTAGTGTCTCTTTTACAGTTATAGAACTCTCCTTTGTTAGAATATTTATACAAATACACATCAACCTGTTTGTTAAAGTGCAAGGACAAATCAAGAGAAACAATAATCAGTTACCTCCCTTCAATAAGTTGACCATAGAGACTGAAGGTGACTAGCCATGGTACGGAGTATGTTAGTTCAGAGATTACGGTTTAATATGGGTGGCCATTCGGGCAAAAATTACAAAATTTCATATAAAAGACAAAACAATATAAAAAAGATTAAAAATTACAGAGGTACCTCTTAGCTGAGTTTGAATTCCTGTTTGTTTTTATTATTTTGGGTTTTTATGGTTGTGCTTGTTAATTCATCATTATATCTTTAACCAGATTTCTTTCATTTTGATCTACTGATGAGTTGTCAGTCAACAAAATGGCCATACAGTGCATTAAATTTATTTTGGTATTTTGTAATACAATATTTTATTAATATAAAAGCCAAAACTGCCATTGAAATTAAAAAGGTCAATTAAAAATCAATAGCGTACAAAAGATAGTTTCAAAGAAAGAACAAACATACACAAATGATTGATTGATTGATTAAATATTGTTAAACGCCGAGTTGGCGATATTACAGCCAATTTCACGGCGAGAACTAATATGAAGTGGAATGGAGCTGATTAAAATTAAATATAGCATCTAAAACCAATAGACTATTTACAAATAGAATAAATTCCAGTATAAACAATAAAATACATATATGACAAAAAGTAACAAAAAATTTCCAATATCACAGACATGCAAAATATCACAGAAAAGCTATCAGACAAATACAATCAATAAATTAATATTATACAAAACAATAACAAATTAAAATTCTGGATAAGGACTATAACCAGGAATACAGTCAGACAGACTATATTCTCGAGTATTGTCCTACGTCCTTCAAATATTGCAACACACGGCTGCCAGCAACCTTTCATATTGTTGACAAATAATGTCGGATTTATCTACACAGTCAATTAAAAGATGTCTAATACTATGTCGACATTTGCAAGGTATACATTCAGGAGGCGGCTCACTCTCTAAAATAAAAGAATGAATCGTCCTGGTGTGGCCAATGCGACATCTTGTTAAAACAACTTGGTCTCTTCGGCTTTTGCCGAAGAAACAAACATTCTTGCCAACAGTTGGCTCTATAGAATGTAAGCAGATCCCACTAGGATTGCCACAGACCTAAAATATACTTAAAAATTAAAGGTTTAAAATCAGTATACGGCACTGACATATTAGTAATGGGGTTGTCTAAAGCATCCTTCGCTATCCTATCTACAACTGTGTTTCCTCTTATACCAATATGATTTGGTATCCAGATAAATATTATTTGTTTACCCATATGGGCAAGCCTTTTATAGAATTCAATTATATGTGAAATTAAAGGGCTTTTATACTTTTGACTTTCTATAGCCAGTAAACATGAAAGAGAATCTGAGCAAATTAGAAAGTTTTGTTTATCAGAAGATCTTATGAATTTCAAAGCAAGAATAATAGCTCTTGCTTCAGCTGTAAATATAGAACTGGAAGATGGAAGACGAAGAGTCGCTGCCCGTTGTCCATAAACAGCAGCAGCAGCTACTCTATTTCCGTCTTTTGATGCATCAGTATAAACTGTATCAAACTCTTGAAAATGTGATTTAATTTCAGCAAACTTTTGCTGAATTTCAATCGGATTAGTCTCAGACTTTTTATGTTTTCTGATGTCAAAAATGAATTTGGGTTTTGGTACAAGCCAAGGTGGCAATTGAGGTACATCAATAGGAGCTATTTCATCAAGGTTGATGTTACATCCAGAAATGTGTGGTTTTATCCGGATACCAAATGGCGGAATTTTATTTTCATGTTGTTCAAATATATCCTCATAGAAAGGATTGAAAACACAGTCGTAGGCAGGATTTGAAGGATATGCTTTTAGCTTGGTTACGTATTGTAAACCAAGTTTTATCCTACGGTTATAAAGAGACGGCTCGTTCGGCTCTACATATAAACTCTCCAAACGTAGGCCTTGGTGGTGAACAGTATCTAAAATTTTTATATAGGATTTGCGAGCAGATCCAATATAATGGAACCATAATCAAGTTTAGATCGTACAAGTATTCGATATAGATTTAACAAAATGTTTTTGTCAGCACCCCAGTCAGTGCTGGAAACAACTTTTAAAATATCCAATGCCTTCAAGCATTTAGCTTTAAGCATTTTGATATGGGGTAGAAAGGTAAGTTTATTGTCAAATAGAATACCAAGAAATTTGGTTTCTTTGACGACCTTAATGGGAGAATTATAAATTTTAAGTTCGGGGTCTAAATGTAGTTTTCGTTTATTACAAAAATGCTGTTTTGGAGTTGGAAAATTTGAAACCATTTTCCATAGCCCATTTTTCAATTTTATTCAAAGATAATTGTAGTTGTCTTTCTATGTTGTTCATATTTTTACCTCTATAGCATATAAGAAAATCATCAACATAAAGCGAGCCTTCAACATTCGTTTGTAATGTTTTAGCCAAACTATTTATTTTAATACTGAATAGAGTAACAGAGAGGATACTCCCCTGAGGGACACCCATCTCTTGTTCAAAAGGGTCAGACATTGTAGTATTAATCTTGACTTTAAACTGTCTGTCTGACAAGAAGTTATCAACAAATGAGGGTAATCTACCTTTCAACCCCATATCATTTAAGTCCTTTAAAATTCCATAATTCGACGATTCAAAATTATCTTTCCCAGGTTTGGGAATAGGGATAACTATAGCTTGCTTCCAGATGGAAGGCAAGCCACCAGATACCCATACTTTATTGAGGAGATCCAAAAGAGTTTCTAAACACGTATCCGGAAGGTGTTTCAGAAGTTTATAATGAATATCATCCGGGCCACATGCTGCGTCATGGGCCTTTGCCAGAGAATTTTTGGGTTCATCAAGAGAGATAGGACGGTTGTAGTCTTCTCAATTATTTGATCGAAAGTTGAGTTTGTTTTTTTCTGTTCGGTTTTTAATACGTTGAAATTCGTGAGAGTAATTTTGAGAAGAAGAATTTTTAGAAAAAGTTTCACCAAGTTTTTGAGAGATCTCATTTTCTGATGTTAAAAGGGTCTGGCCATCTTTTAGGTGGTGAAGATTAGCTTTCCTGTTTTTATCGTTAACTTTTTGTATAAAGTTCCAAACTTTGTTCATTGGTGTATTAGAATTTAGTTTTGAGACGAAGTTTTGCCAAGACTTACGTCTCTTTTGTTTGAATGTTCTACGTGCTTTTACACGGAATATACGGATGTTACTTAAATTATCTTGGGTTGGGTGCATATTAAATCGTCGTTCGGCCTTCTTCCTATTTTTCTTCGCCTCCTCACAATCATCGTCAAACCATGGTTTGCTGGGTTGTTTTGGATTTGTCGAGGTTTTAGGAATGGTCCTTTCAGCTATCGATACCAACGTTTCATTAAATTTAAGTACTGGATTAATAACATTTTCAAAAGTATCTTTCTTTAGTTCATCTCGACAGAGTTGCACGAACAAAGGCCAATCGGCATTGTCAAATTTCCAGCGTGCAACTCTCTCGGATGACGTGGGAAACAAATTTTCCAAAATAATGGGAAAGTGATCCTTCCACACAAGTCATCATGGACTCGCCATGAGTAATCTAGTAACAAAGAAGGGTCACAGATCGTTAGATCGATATCCGAGTAGGAACCATTCCCCGGATGGAGATAAGTATCTGATCCATCATTGAAAATGCACCAGCTTTCCTGGTTTAAAAAATCTTCTATCTTTTTTCTCCCTATCATTTTGAGAGTTACTGCCCCAAATCGGATTATGGGCGTTAAAATCGCCCATAAGAAGAAAAGGAGCAGGTAACTGATCAGTTAAATGTTTTAACTGATTAATTTCCAGAGGGGTATTCGGAGGAAGATAGACTGAACACAATGTTATGGTCTTTTTAAGAGAGAGTCGTACAGCAACTGCTTGCAAGTTAGTATTAAGTTTTATTCGACTATGAATTATATTATTTTTAACAAGTATTGATGAGCCGCCAGCAGCTCTTTCATCCTTTTTAACGTGGGTGGTGTAGAGAGAGTAATTTTTAATATTAACTGTATCGTTTTCTTTTAAGTGAGTTTCCTGAAGACAAGAAGCAACAGGAAAGAAAGCTTGTACAAGTAATGATAACTCTATTAAATTAATTTTCAAACCGCGACAATTCAACTGTATTATATTATTCATTTTAAGGGTGGTCGGATGGAGAGTAGTTCTTTCTAAGTTGTTCATTCGAAGAACTTCTTCGCCTCCCACCCGGAACGCTAGAGTCTCTGATGGAGCGAGAGTCTCTAGCTGGGACTGACGAATCATCCCATATCGACTCCAAAGGATCATTTGTATCCATTTGTTCTCTAAATTTACTTAACTTATTTTTTCGACCTTTGAGAGTCTACCAGAAGATTGTGTATTCTTTGATTTCTGTGTTTTCGATGGTTGTGCAACTTTCTGTGACGATGAGGGTTTTTGAGGTGATTTTTGTTTTGAAGACGTGGAAGTCCTTTTCGTGGGGATTGGTTTTGTATGATTAGTAATTGAGTTTGATTGGACAAAAGTTTGAGATGTCTGGGAGGAGTTTGATGTGGATGTTTTGGTTTGAGAGGTTGACCCTTTTGATTGACAAGATGAAGGTACAGGTATTGGGAGTTCTGCACCATCAGGCCACATGTATTCAGTTTGAGCAGCAAAAGACCTGGTAATTTTGGGAGATTTAACTTTGTCAGCATAAGAGGTTGTTGGAACGGAGTTATTCGATGCAGAGACCACTTTTTAGCTTCTTGATAACTGATGTTTTTTTCGGTTTTTGTTTTTTGAATTTCTATTTCTTTTTTATAAAACACGCAGTTTCGAGAATTTGCCAAATGATCTAATCCGCAGTTAGCACATTTAATTGTACAGTCACAATCAAAGCTGGAATGGCCCTCAACAGAATATTTGACACATTTTTCCGTACCGCGACAAGAACTCCTACCGTGTCAAAATTTCTGGCATTTGAAACAGCGGATAGGGTTAGGTACGTATGTGTCAACTCTGATTCTGTAAGGTCCCATGTAGATATGTTCCGGCACAGTAGTCAGATTAAATGAAATGAGATATGTATTTAATTTCACAATTTTGCCTTCATATTTCTTGGTGAATCTTTTGACCTTTGATACATGTTGAGATTGAAGTTCTTCCTGGATTTCTTCTTCTGATAGTTCGTACAAGTCGTGGTCTCTGTCTCGAATAACTCCCATACAAGAATTGAGTTTGCGATGTGGAGTTACCGAGATTTGAATATCCGAAATACAAGTTAAAGAGAGAAGATTTTTAGGCTGTTGCGTCCTACTACATTCTACTAAAACACTTCCATTTCTCATTTTTGACACTTTGTTAACCTGTCCAGCTCGGCTCTGAATTGTTTTTTGTAAAAGAAAAGGAGAAACTTTGGTTAAAGGTTTTTCGGAATTTTGACTTGTTAATACCAAAAATTTTGAAAAATTGTCAGAAGTTGTATTTTGAATTTTTGTCATGTGTTTCTCATCGTCACTACAACTAACTTTACGTTTTGATGTTGTTGTTTTTTTTGGGGGGGGGGGGGTTGTGAAGTCGCCATGGTGATTGCATAATGATTCGTTACCTCTGCTCCCCGCCCGCCTTGGAGCAGCACCAATATGATGTATACTTGCCGCATATGCGACAAGCACTGTGGCTACAGGGATAAGATACTCGCATAGAGCACTTCTGTTCGGACGCAAGCTTCGTGTCAGGGGTTACCTGACGAAACAACCGTCCGAAGTATCATCTACACGATTGACCCATAGGCCACCGCCTTCTTGAACCGACTTGTATAAATGGTACTATTGTTGTACATTTTGGCAACAGTCAAGTTCAAGCTGGTTAGATTAAATTGATAATATCATATCCAAAACGAAATCCAAACTAAAGGAGAAATTAGAAATTGAAAAAGTCGTAAATAAATGCAATGAATTATATCCAAGAAGATAGTAGAAAAATAATAAATAAACAAATAACCGAAATAAATAATAATTTTGAGCCTGTTGAATTTTGTGACCCTTAAGCCAACACCAATCCATAAATCAGTAATTTGGAATTTTAACCATATTGAGCAGGAGATAAAAAAATAAACAAAACATTATAAATTGATGTAAAGGAATGGTGAGACCAGCCGATTGACCGAATCGGGTCCATCCGGCCTCCCGTCTAGGTAAAGATTGTGCCCCAGATGGTGATCAGAACCGTTTTCCGGCCATCCAGGAACACTCCCTATTACCGACACGGGTTTGCGACACACGGCAAACATGTCGCCTCTTCAGGGGCCTCTTACGCCAAGCCGAGGAGCTGTGGGCCTATTCTATATGTCCCGAGGACCCACATGGGGGTACACAAATGACGAAAAGTAATAAAAAATTACAAAATTGCATAAAACCACCTTAGGACAGATGCATGCATGAGAAGAACCATTCCTGCAGTACTTAATATTGTGATTAACGATCGTATTCGTTTTGTCGTTATTGTTGATAGTAGGGTTACATAAGTATACATGTACGTTGTTATGGTATCCGGACAATAAATGACCCCGTGATTATTTCAAATGTCCCTGGTGTTCTATAAAACTTAATGGCAATGGTTTCAGTAATGATCGTTAAAACGTCGGAAACGAGAAATACCTAACTTGCTTTCATGGTACGCATACAAACAGTGAAGTGTGTTTCAACTTGAGAAAGTCCTCTCCACATACATGTTATTCAGGCAATAAATTTTTGGTCTACATTGACATGATTTTGAATAGAAAACTATGATTAATTTCAAGCAATTGCACATTTCACCTCACCTAAATGATTATGCCCATCTTCCATTATTGCTCGCAATGGTTTAGTGATGTTTTGTCTTTTGATGAGGATTACGAAGAATGAAAAATCTGAGTTTTTTTTATTTTAAACAAATGATCCTATTCAAACATGAAACCTTAAATAGCGTCACAGTATTCATTCACTGGTTTGATAGAATTCTTATATTTGCGCTGGCACAGGTTGATACAGTCGATAGATATTATAAAAATGACTGGTATTAACATTAAAGAGACCGATATCCATCCAAATGAAATTGAGGACTTTCTGTTATCAGGTGTTGATATTCGTTTTCTAATTGATCTTGACAATTTTTTTGTATTAACTGACATCTGTGGTTTAATGTTCTTTTCAAAGTCGTCCAAAACAATAGCCTTTAATTCAGATAGTGTCAGATTCAACAAATCAAATTTGGGCCATTTTTTGCCAATCTTGTCTATTGGACACATGCAGTGAAGGTCATCTCTAGCTGGTGGACAAGTACGGATGGTTTCCCGCGAAGGTTCATTGTGAAAATTGTTTTGTTGTGATGGTATGTTAGTTGTTATACCGACTGAAATGGCCCTTTCATCCACATGTGAAGGTGTGATATTTTCAGTTAATGTGCCTAGTGTAATTGTGCTGTATTCTAAGTGACTATAGTGGAATTTTGATGCAAGTACCATATCTACTGGTGTAACATCAATATTTGTAAATGATTTTTCTCCCATTGGTTGATCAGTTTTATCTAGTGTTGGCGTCATACCATCTATTGATACAGCCTTTGTGATAATAGTTTTTACCACTAACCCATGGTTTGAGTTATGGGAATGTGATATATCTAAAGCAGTTATACCTGCTGTACTGTCTTCCATTATACCATCACTTGAGCTGTGTACAGTCTTGATACCTTCAATTCTAATATCAGCAGTAGTTGCGTGAACTATCATCAGTACTTTCGTAGCTAAATCAACTGTTAGTGTGTTTTCGGTGTTCAGTCCACCAATGACGCTCATGACATCTACAGTTGGACTTATTGTACTTCCTTTCATCATTCCATGAACGGAAGTTTGTATAGGGGTTGAATGTAAAACTGTATTATTTGTATGTGTATTTTCTTTCTTCAATTTATCAACTGAGGTCACTGCAGGCGTGATGTCCTTTCTATGTATATCCACTGTTACTGTACTTCCTTTCATCAATTCATCAATGTATGTGTGTATAGGTATGTCATACTCTGTTGTCATACCCGATGTAATTATCTTTTCTTCTATCAGTTCATCAATGTATGAATTCGTAGACATTATATTTGTACCTGTTATATCGGTTGAAATTATACTTTCTTTCATTAGTTTATCCATGGAGGTCTGTGTAGCTGCGATGGCTTTTGTTGGTATATCCGTTGTAATTCCTGTCATTAACCTATCAACGGAGGCCTGTGTAGGTGTGATTTCATCCGTCGTTAACCTCGCTTTAATTCCATTTTCCTCAATCAGATCATCAATGGATGTCTGAGTAGACGTTTTATCTGCTGTAGATTTGCTTTCTTTCAACATTCTATTAATAGACTTCTGTGTTGCTGTGATTTCTTCCGTTTTTTCTTTCCCTGCACTTACACTTTGTTTTATCAGTTCATCAATGGAAATCTGTGTAGGTGTAGGTGTAATATCAGACGTAATTGTACTTTCTTCCAACCATCTATAAACTGAGGACTGTGTATATTTAATATCCTCAGTTAATATGTGTTCACCAATAGTCTCTTTAGATAAGAAATCTTCTGTTGTTATATCCGCTTTAAATTTACTTAGCCCATAATTGGATGTTGGTGAAGGTTTGATATCTTTTGTTGTTACTTCCAATATAATTGTACTTACTTTAATCTGATCATCATTTGAGCTATGTTTAGGCGAGATGTATTTTGTTATGTCTATTGAAATAGCAGTTCTGATATCCATTGTAATTGTATTATCTTCTAGAAGTCCATCGTTTGAGTTCTGTACAGGCGTGATATATTGATTTAATGTTCTTTCGTATATCATTCCATCAATAAAATGCTGTGTTTGCTTGATATCTTCCGTTTTTATACCCTCTGTAATTGTATCTACATCCACGGATCCATCAACGGAGGTATGAGATAGCCTGATATCTTCTGCTGCTAATTCTGCTGTAGGTGTATTTTCCTCAATCAGCATATCAGTAAAGTTAGTTACAGCTGTGATATCTACACTTGCCGTACCTCTCGCATTCACCGAAATGGTAATATTTTTCTTCTGTTCATTAACGGACGTCAATGAAGGCGTGATATTTTCTCTTCTTATGTGTATTGTTTTTATACTGTCTGTCTTAAATTCATTAACAGAGGTCTGAAGAAGGATATTCCCCGTTCTTGTATCCAATGTTATTGTTCTGTTGTTCATAATTTCTTCATTAGAGTTAGACACAGGTAAGATATATTCAGTTATCATAGAAATCGAATGTACAGTGTCGTCGATAAGGACATCACTGTAAGTACGTGTAGGCGTGAAATCTGTAATTTTAACGGCCGAAGTTGTATTTTCTGCAATCAATCCATAAATGGAGGTCTGTATGGGTATGATATTTTCTTTTATTTTATACGCTTTAATTGCACTTTCATTAATCAGTCCTTCAATGGAGTTATGTACAGCCGTGTTATCTGCTGTAATTGTGCTTTCATCTATCAGACCATGAATGGAGCTCTGTACAGCCGTGACATCATCAGTTGTTAAACACGCTGTAATTGGACTTTCTTTCATTATTTCATCAACGGAGTTCTGTACAGCGGTTGTAATAACCGCCGTAATTTCACTTTCTTCTATCAGTTCGCCAATGGAGGCCTGTGAGGAGGTGACATCATCTGTTGTTAGATTCGCTGTTAATGTACTTTCTTTAATCAGTCCTTCAATAGAGTTCTGTACAGCTGTGTTATCTGCTGCAATTGTAATTTCTTCTGACAGTTTACCCGTTGCTTGGATACTTTCAGTTGTAATATCTGTTTTTATTGTACTTTCTTCCGACAGTTTATCCATTGTTTGGATACTTTCAGTTGTAATATCTGCTGTTATTGTACTTTCTTCCGACAGTTTATCCATTGTTGGGATACTTTCAGTTGTAATATCCGCTGTTATTGTATTATTATTTAACATTATGCCTGTAGAAAGAATAAATCAAATGCAATCGATCTTATTATACTAGTCACGAAATCTTCCATTTAAAATATAAATCAGTCTTATAAAAAGTATAAAGAATTCTGATCAAATCGGTACTAGATGCCGTTTCAAATAACGAAAAAAAGAAATGTTTGACGCACGCCCAATAAAATTCTCAAAAAAAACGTTTGACCATTCAGACAGGTCGGAATATTCATTGCTGTGCGGTTGTTTACAGTTTTATTATTAACGAACTTATAAACCACCCTATTAGCTTGGTCACCTGGTTACGATCACTAAAAGTCGTACAACTATGATGGAGACTGTTTCACATGACGTCAATAGGACGTAAACACCAAAGTTTCATGATAGATAAGGAGAGGCCATAAATCCTGGTTAACACCACCACTGTTTTGAGTGTATGTACCTAGTCAAATTATCATGATTATATTTTGCCGTTATGTTTGTATATATGTTCGTTTGTGTAATGTTTTGTCTGTTCAGCGGCGTTTATTTATTCGTACGTCATTGTAGTTCTTTTGTAGTTTTCATTGACAAAACTGAAACACGATTTATGTATATATCAAACTTCCCACTGTCACAATGACAACTGTACCGCTTTTGTATTCAAGCCAATGAGAACTATAAGTCAGTTATTTGCCTAGATTGATTGATTCATTGTTGCTTAACGCCCAGTGGCGAATAGTTAATGCTTCTGCAGGACGTGAACTAGTTTAATTTATCCAATAATTCAAATAGGGATGTGATGGTACACAAAGGGGAACCAATTTTGACTGCCACTGTAAAAGAAGGATGGTGGGTAGAGTGGAATAATTTAGACTTCTGTAGCGGAATTAGCGTACTCTTTTTGGAAAACTGCAGAAGGGGCCTTAAGCGTGCAGGGAGTGTGGCATTCTCGCAACACGTTACCCACTATGGTCCGCGGTCAGGCTTTCCGTATAATGGCCTGAAAACCCCAAACGAAAGGGTCCCTCCCTTAGACCTAAGGACCAAATGGTGACAATTTTCTCCCCTTGTTAACTTATTTGAAGTAAAGTTAACTGACAAATGTTTCTCATGAAAAATAGTATATTCCTCATAGTCGTACTAACCTTGTCTTAGTGAGGGTAATTCTTCGTAAGCCTGCAATTCGCATATAGTCAAACGATGTAGATCGTTCTTCAATATTCTGATATACTGCCCCTCAGTATTGGGTGGACATGTGATGTTCACAAATGTTGTTGCTTCTTCTTGATAATGGCACAAAATAGCTCCACCTGTATCAAAAACTGTTGTCCAACTGTCGCATGCCTTTTTAGGTTGAATAACGTAGACCCCAAAATGGCCAAAACGATACACTAAAATGGTTAAACACTTCATATTAAACATTGTTAAAATATCCTAAACATTAATGTGAATAATACTTCACAAAAAGTTTATATCATGTTTTCTCCTCAGAGAACATAATATCAGCCATTTAACACTGAAAGCCATCTGTTAAGTTTTATTCATTCACACATACTAATATTACCAAATCTAAATCATAAATTTGCCTGGAATAAAGCTCAACAACACAACTCTAACAGTATAACTCAGGAAAAACATTATGTTACACTGTACCAACAGAGTTAAATGATAAAAAATTAAAATTATATCAAGACCGAAAAAGAAAAACAAGAACCCCCTCCACCTAAAATAAATCAAAATAACAATCCAAAGATACTAATATTACATATAGTAAATTTATACTATGCTATATACGTCGCATTTCAAGGAGTTACCTTTCATCAGCAGCATTAAATCCGAAACATTTGGAAAACCAAAAACCAAACTTATTTCAAACAAGAAGTACTCATAACCAAAAATATCGAAATAGGAAGCCAAATTTCAGCTAAGGAGATCTACAATGTGCAATACAAGGAATGAACCCTTAGTATTTCTATTATTTTTTAATTTTGCTAAATACTGGTAATTTCTGTAACAAATCAATGAATAATTGAAAATAATTTTTATGCTCCAATATTTCAATTTTTTGGCCATAAACCTACTTAGATATCATAACAATTTACATGTCTGTGCATTTGTTATTATACCTCTTACAAAATTACAATACAGGATACAAAAACAGAATCGTACACACTAATATATAACAACGTATAAATTGTTCGGGGACATGACATATAAGCCATAATTGAACAGCTGACTAGAGTTCGAATGTTATAATTTAAGATTTTTTACTCTGAATGGATAAGTTGTAGTGAAATATTTCTATAGATTGGTAACGTGTTTTTTTTACCAATATGCCATCTAAATTTTTTAATTTTGACAAAGAAAAAAAGATGACGTAACAGGCAAAAAAAAACCACCAAAAAACTTTATCCAATTCTAACAAATCTTTCATACCCTCACCAAAGATTTTACATGTGAGAAAGCCCAAAACAATTTTAAAAAAAATGACGACGAAAATAGACTTAAAATGAATTAAAAACGGTTTATATTTTGGTATTGTTACATGTAAGCAAATAAAATGTCATAAGTAGATGGACACACGTCTGACTTGCACCAGGGTAAGTAATATTTAATATTAACCTAAATGGTTCTTGTCATTTAATATACTGTAAAAGTAGCCAAAGTAGCATGCTGCAAAATATGTTCAAAACGAAACAAAATGGAACTGGGTATGTCGATTCTGTATAGGAGTTATTGGTCATGGAATATCTGAAAAAATATGTAAATGGTCATAACTCATAACAGGTTGGCATTTCCACTAATGATCGTCTGAGGTTATTACTTTAAAAATATCTTTAAGGTTAAATAATAAGTTTGCATTATCTCAGAAATTACACAAAATAGATAATAAAAAGCTTTTCCTATCAAGACGCACATGTACACGATCCTTATAGACAGGAAGAAATGATAATTTTGAAGAAAAATTATACAGCTTGAAAAAGTGGTTTTGAGACACACAAAATAAAGGAATTTGAAAATATTATCTGATGAATTCTTTCATGCCAATTTTGATAAACTAAATGTTTACATCTCATCGATTCATCATCTGGATTCAATGCCTTCAATATAGAAAACCAAAACAATAATCCAAACAGCAGAAGAGCAAGTTATAAATCCGATAATAACCCAAATGAACAAAAAGCCAAAACCATCTAATCTTCACGAGGGAGATTCTATGTCATAAGTGGTATATTGAATACACATATTTCAGGTACTTACACTTTCAATTAGTTTTTTTATCAATATTTGCAGATAAAACTTTTGCTCACCACAGCAATTTCTCCTCCCATATATTACTATGTTAGTGATATTATACGTTTTACCCAAGTCAACAGCCCACCATTGATGGGTATTGGACTCCCATGTCTCTGTACACCAAAGTCCCCCGTTATACCAATCTGGATAGATATGGTCGTCTACAGCCAAATAACCTCCATGCTTTGTTGAAGATTGCTTTGTTGGTTTTCCTTGTGCAATATTTACTGCAAGAAAAAAATCTTTGTTAGAACACATTGTGTATCAACATTGATATCAAAAGAATTATTGTAACCACTAGACGATTCCGCTGATGGGCCCCGAGAGTATCTCATGCCCAGTTACAAGTATTTCTTTATTAATCCAAAATTAATAATTTAATACTAAAGTTACAAAAATGTTTAATTTTGCAAGAAATAAGTAGAATCTCCCTTTTGAAGATTAGATGGTTTTGAGTTTTTGTTCATTTTGGTTATCGCATTTTTGAATCATTTGCTCTTCTGCTATTTGGATTATTGTTTTGGTTTTCTACATTGAATACAAATGATGAGTCATAAATTGACGAGATGTAAACGTTTTGTGCATCCAAATTGGCATGGATAATTTCTTAGATAGTCTTTTCAAATTCCTTTATTTTATGTGCCTCAAAACCACGTTGTCAAATTATACTAATTTTTCAAAATTATTTGTTCTTGTCGTGTACAGAAAATATGCAATTTATGTGGACTGGTTTATGTCGGGGAAACAAAAGGTAGACTTAACAAACGCATGAATGGCCATCGCTCAAATGTAAACATCAGCGACTTTCCTGAAGTCTACCAGCACTTCAACCAACCTGACCATTCTATTCTTTCAATGAATTATTATATCCGGATTATTGAGAAAATTTACCATCCAACCAATAATCCTAATTTAAGTACACACTTACGTAGACAAAAAGAGGAATACTGAATTCGCACTGTGGGGACTGCAATACGACATGGATGCAATGACAAAATCGATAGTGTAGGTATTCTATCAAGCCCTAGATGTAATGATGTGAATGTGATGAAGCTATTTCCTAATCATTAACGGCGTAAACGGAGTCAAGGCAATAGACATTATACAAAACCTCAATGTCATGATGTTTCTATCAAAGGCCTTCTGCCTTTCATACAACATCCATTAGGTCTTCATCACATTCGCCTTAAATTATATTCTTTACCCTCCGAAAGCTACACAATTTATATAAAGCCTGCTTAGAGAGTAGAACTACTGATTCCAATTCACCTGAATACAAACTGACCTCTGTTGTGCTGGATATTGGACGTCTCCGGCTTTTCAAACCAGTTGGTACCCATTTAATTGAACAAGACAACAGTTCTTTTCTTCCACTCTTTTTTGCCAACAAAGGTTTAGATGCTGCAGTTCTTGGCAAATCCTTCACCACAAATCGGTCAGATTAACAGATTCGCCTTATTTCAAAGATCAGTCCGTTCCCATTATTTCTTATACGTATACTACACCCATTGCATCAAACATATTCAATCACAAACGTGCATTTCAGGACCTCAAAATCGACGATATCACAGCTAAGCCACCGGATTGTTCATGCAACAGTTCTCCATTCAAATATAGTCCTGCTAGCCATGTCATCACAGGAGACTTAAATATCATAGACAATGAGTCTCTTCGTGATGTCCTTGCAAAAAGTCCTAAGTATCGCGAACCTTTATCCATAAATTGGAAATATAATTTCAAACTACTGATGGATGCTGTGGAGGACTATGCCAGAAAATGGACCAAACGTGAAGAAGAGCCACTAGATCCACTTTCAGAGTGGGTTAAAGCTGTGCGATCGTTAATACAAGTCCGGATTGATAAACTTAGAAGGTCTGTGAGTAAAAAAGGAACATCAGTCTTCAGCAACTCCGATGCTGCAAAGACATTGTCCGCAATTCATGACAAATATGTTGTTGTTCCAGCAGACAAGAAGCCTAATAACATCGTTTTTGTATGCAAAATCCACTATATTCAATGCTTGATTAATGAACTAGGGATTGCTAGTTCACTTGGCAACCCTACCTACAAAGCTACTACACTTTCAAAGGAAGAAATAACCGACAATCATAGATCGGTCTTGTCGTCATTTGGTATTTCCATCAAAGATGATGATTGTGATCTTCCTTCCTTGTACTGGATACCCAAGTTACATAAGTGTCCATACAAACAACGCTTTATAGCTGGATCTGCCAAGTGTTCCACCAAACCATTGTCTCAACTTCTAACTTCTATTTTAACAGCTGTCAAAACGGGCCTCCAAAGTTATTGTGAGACAAGCTATTCAAGAATTAGCATCAATCAAATGTGGATATTAAAGAACTCCAAAGACTTAAAGGATATTTTACGATCTCGGTCCATTTCAGTCTGTAATAGCATAAAAACATTTGATTTCTCTACCCTCTATACCACCATTCCTCATTCACAACTGAAGGAGAAGTTGAAAGATCTAATCCATCGATGCTTTCAAAATAAACATGCAACAACAGATATACATACCTTGTCATTGCTAGAGATAAATCATACTTTGATAAAAACCACTCTAAATCTAACAAAAAATATACAGAGGACGAAATTGTCCTGATGATTGAATTTTTGATCGACAACATATTTGTTCAATTTGGTGGACGTGTTTTCCAACAGACAATTGGCATTCCTATGGGTACTAATTGTGCGCCACTACTGGCCGACTTGTTCCTTTACTCATATGAGGCAGACTTCCTTGACGGGCTTCTTATGGAAAAACAGAAGAAATTAGCCCGTACCTTTAATTTCAGCTTCCGCTACATAGATGATGTCTTATCACTCAACAATTCACTTTTGGGAATTTTTTACATCTCATCTATCCCAATGAGCTCGAAATTAAGGATACAAAGACACTGCCAATGCTGCATCTTATCTTGACTTTCTCCTCGAAATTGACACCAGAGGAAGGTTGAATACAAAACTTTACGACAAACGGGATGACTTTGACTTTCCAATCGTCAACTTCCCATTTTTGAGCGGCAATATTCCAGAAGCGCCGGCGTATGGAGTATATATTTCACAACTCATACGTTTTTCCAGAGCTTGTGACATATACATTGACTTCTTGGACAGAGCCCGGGTTCTGACAGAAAAGTTGCTCAGACAGGGGTACGTTGCTCCTAAGCTGAAGTCATCCTTCTTAAAGTTTTATGGGTGTCATCATGACTTGGTTGACAGGTATGAAAAAACCGTTTCCCAAATGAAAATGGACCCCGGTTTTTTGTGAGTTCCATGTTGTTCATATATTTTTAGTTTTTAATTGTAGTGCAAGTATTCTTTTTGGTCTTGTCTTCGTTGTTCTCCGGAGTTTGTCAGTTGTTACGACTTTTCTCTCCTTCGAATATCCCTTTGGTATTTCTTGACTTTACTTAGTTATGTATGAGAAATGGGATAACATTATATCAAACAGACTTATTACATCTCGTCGTTTGTTTTTGTCGTCAATGAAGTTTAATTGTGTCTGTGTACTTTTAAATATAACTATATGTAAAGTCTGAATGCACTATAATGTACGACAAATGCAACATGTGGTTTATTTAAGGATTGATTTTAATTTTGTTTTCGTCTAGTATGAAGATATAAGCTCAATCACATGGTGCACACTAAATAACCCGACCAGCGTGTTATTTTAAAGTGTGCACCATATGCATTGAGGTTATTTCGAATAGACTGAAAACAAAATTATTGTCAATCCTTACAATTTAATTCCAACGGTTGTTTTGACGTCTTAAACACCGGGATTCCCTTCAATGACGGAAAAAAAATTTAGTCTATGATATGATAGACGACAAAGATTTGACCAATCATATGACGCGTTACATCAAATATTAAATTATATAGCAATATAATATTCACTGATTACCAATAAATTAAATTCTACCAAGTACAAACAGAATGTAAAAAAAAAAATTAATGACGTAAACTAAAAAGTAAAAATTGCATCTCGAAAAAAAAGAAGAATAAAAAAGATTGATTTTATCTCGAAGGTATCTGTTGCTCTGAAAGGAGCGCTACCATATTGAAATATGGACACAGAAGTTCAATATGGTAATTATGCAAAACTGAAATCTGTTTTAAGACAAAAACGTACAAATCAATTAAAACATTGATATGCAGTCAACATCATAAAAACATTAAGATATTTGGATGAATATCCAATAACATTATTCCGGGGGAAACCATCTAAAACGTTTTGAAGGAAACATCGTTTTCATTATTTGCCATAATTTAAACTACATTATCATTTTTCAATGTGGTCATGTTATATTTGAGTTCATATGGATCCCATCAAAATACATTAACTTAAACAAAGCCATTATTTATTGGTTGTTAGATTTACCAATATACAACGTTGAGATCGCTTGCCTTTTGTGTGTACTATTCATTCGCTTGTTTACCTTAAATGCATAACTGTGAGTACAAACGGACAACGAGGGAAGTTATAAAGAAAGCACAAAATCAAAAGTACATGTATATAACCAAACAAACATTCAGAGATCACAACATGATCTTGAATGGTACAAAACCACACCCGGGGTAAGTCCTGAATGGCTCAGGAGTAATACATTAGCAGCTGTGTCCAGCGATACATTATCATGTCAAAATGAATAAACTAAAAAGGTAACCGAGGTAAAGACATTCATGCGGCGAGATTGGACCAGTTTCGTGGAGCTGAAAGATATGCCTGAGATCTTCATTTCTTAATACTTTTTAAAAATGACTTAAATGAAATAAATTAACATATTTTATTAGAAATAATTTTAATGCAGATAAATTATAATTATAAAAATATAAGCTTTGCCTCGGTTATATCGCACAAACAAGAATATTTATAGTTATAAATGAATAGGTCAAAAACCTGTACTTTGATGGTTTTGCAATGTATTTGACAATTTTGTAGAAGTTAATTGACACCTGAAAATTTATAGTTATAAAATTATAAAAAAAATACTGTAATTTTTCTATGAAATAAAATCTGTCAAGGATGAAAAAGAAAGAAAACAAAACGTACTCGACTTAATTTTTTGAATACCAAAAATAATGTTGCATTTCCTTTATCTAATCGGTAATGCTTCAATAAATGAAATCAAGGGCCTTAAAATAGAAATCTTCAAGGCATAATCTGAAAATTAATATTTTTTAAAAACTTATATCCTTACCTCTATAAGCATGGCTTATCAAAATACTGTTGATGAATATTACTATAATAATCCTAATCATTTTGTCGCATATATGCAAGTAAAACATGCACTCGGTACTCTGATTTTGAATGTACAAATATATTTTTGATTTTAAAATTTAATGCATTTAGATGTATGGCAGAAATGCATTTGCTCTCAGAAATACAATTAGCATTATATATCCAATAAAGTGTTATATATTATTAATATGTAGTTATATCTTTCATCTCATTTGACTAATGTATCAAAGCCAGTACAGCCTTGAATCACAAGTTTAGTTTTTCTAAAGTTTTGCCTAATAAAACGTCACGTGATACGTTATTCTTTACCTCCATCGTCAAGAGCGATCGATCTCGAAAAAGTCGTATTCACTGGTAGTTGACATAACATCTACAGATTTTACTCTTTGTTGTATCAGTACTGATAGTTGAAATACATATAGTTGTCAAAAATTCATCACTCTCAGGAGGAATATTTGTTTCACTTGATGGGATCAGTAGATTATAAATAGGGTCGGAAGCTTTTTCCTGCTATTAAATGGATGGTGTTACATAACTTTTTACACTCTCAATTTTTCCATCCATCCAAGTCAGCAACTTTTGTTTGCTGCATGTTTTTCATAATTGACCCAATCTTGTTTTTCCCAAAACGTTGTTTTGAGTACACACGGCATTTTAATATCCTTAAAGTGTGAAAAGATGGTTGAAAAAGATAATTCCTTGATTATGAAAACAAAGAAATCATTCACACGATAGTGTAGATTAGTACGCGGTTGTTATAACTAATTTCTGAATGTATGGATTCTTGAACAAAAATCAGTTTGGTTAATATGCTGACAAAAAACATAACAATATTTCGAGTGGCATTTATAATAAAGGATTCCCAATTTAATTGGTAAGTGCAACTAAATTTGCTAAGTGTCAGGGAAAATGCTAATAGAGCCCCCTTAGAAAATAGATGGTCAGCAATCATTGTGTCGTATTGTGAACATGACTTAATTTATTCGATTTAAAAATATTATAGCTAATTAAGGACACGTTCAGGTTGTCATTTCGTAATAAAAAGCTATATGTAAAACTAATTGTACGTACTAAATTACTTATTCTAATATGACCTGCTTTAAACGCACATCCATGGTAAAATATGGATATTTTACTTCCAATGTCACAGACGTCTGACGGCATGTTTGGTGAACGTTTTTTCCATCAGACTATTTACATTCTTATGGGAACTAATTGAGTGCCACTCCTGGCCAACTTGTTCCTTTACTCCGACTTCCTTGACGGGCGTCTTAAGGAAAAACAGAAGAAGTTCATAAGGTTAGCTCCTACCTTTAATTTCAGTTTCCGCTATATAGATTGTTTTGGAAATTTCTTACATGTCATCTATCCCAATGAGCTCGAAATTAAGGATACCACAGAGGAAGTCTGAATACAAAACTTTACGACAAACAGGATGAATTTGACTTTCCAATCGTCAACTTCCCATTTTTAGTGTCAACATTCCAGAACCACCGGTGTTGATACCTCATACTTTTTTTCAGAGCTTGTGACACATACATTGACTTCCTGGACAGAGCCAGGCTCCTGACAGAAGGTTACTCAGACAGGAGTATGTTGATCCTAAGTTGCAGTCATCCTAATTAAAGTGTTATGGACGTCATCATGACTTGGTTGACAGGTATGACAAAACCGTTTCCCAAATGAAAATGGGCCTGTTCCATTGATGTCCCTTCCTCATACCGGATTTTACAGGGTACCATGGCGTATGTCCTGCAGGATGTAGAGGCTGCTTACTCTTCCGGAGCACCTGAGTCTACCCGCCTTTATCCGTGGTAAAATTTAGATATATTGAAGCCACAGTGACTTATTTCTCAAGCATTTTGATCGTGAAAGGTCATTACTGTCAATGTTTGAGATTTACGAAAGTTTCAAGCTAAGAAAATCAAAACAAGATGTATTGCTTTTCAGTCATTCAAGACTGTTTAAGATCATTTATAACAGTAAAGAATGTTTATGCAATGTTGAACTTTACATGTTTTGAACTAGTCTAAACTTTGTTTTACTTCTCTTGGTTGATTGGAAGACATCATCTCTTGATTTAATCTTGTTATCTTATCAAGTTGTTTTTGCTCGAAAATAATTCAGAAAAAATAATAATTAACAATACCAGAATGGACAATTTAGATTTTGGTCTAATGGTCTAATTGTTCAACAAACAATCGGCATTCCAATGGGAACCAACTGTGCTCCTCATATGAAGCGGACTCCATTCAAGGGCTACTACGTGAAAACAAAAAGAAATAGCCCAATCCTTTAATTCACTTTTCTTTATATAGAAGACATTTTAAACTTACATTCAATTTGACAGTCTAGTGTCTGCAATTCCATCAAATATGACTCTTTTTGATAATGATTTTTTAAAATTTATTCCGGTGGAGGGAGGGGGGTCTTCTCTGGATATGCCCTAAAAATGAGCAGTCTAAGTTTCGTTTGGGTACTGGTCATTTTCAGAGCGCACTTTTGAGGTCTTTACCACAAGTGTAATTTTGTATGATACTGTATGTTTTGAGAAATTATCAAAAGTTATTGTTCTTTTTAAATTATAATCTACAATGTATGTTTTGATTATAGCTCTTAATCCTATTTTCAGATTTGTTGTGAAAATAAGTTTTTATTACTACTTGCTTCGATTTATGCATGTTTGCTTAGCTCATATATTATGCATGTGTTTTTATTTGTATGTGTAGTTTGTCAAATGTGCGTATAATTTGTTATTTGTTTTTAAATATCAAGTCTGTTAAGAGCTCTACAGAGCTCATGTTTTACCTTGTTGAATTGTACATATCATGCCCGACTCTAAATAAAATTTACTTACTTACTTACTTAATTAACATCTTACTATTTTGTACTCGTCAAATAAGAAGCCTTTGTTGCGCAGGCACTTTAAGTAAGAATATCCTTTTTACTTTTGAATATATATAATATACGGCGTACATCTTTGGATTATATAATAGTATATGTTCCTCTCAGTATTGTGAATAATTTCAACCAAAGAAAAAAAATATAAAATTAAAAATAAGCATACAGCCACTGTTTATTATATAATACTATATGCCCATCTTGGTAATGGATAATTAAGTGGGCTCATTTAATATGAAGGGTTTGTGATAAAAAGCTGTATAATTACAAATTTTCGATCTTATCTCTACAATTAAAGCAGAAAATATCTGAACATTAAAATAAGTATTATTAAGAGAATCAACGTACTTTGAAAATGGAAACTCAATCTTATTTTGTAGAAAAATAGATTTAAACTGTAAAAAGTGAAAAACTTTCGAACTTTCCGAAGCGCTCATTCCAGTTTTCATTCAATACATGTAGCTTGTTATCACAAAAATGACTGGCTGGATATTTCTAAGCACAATGAGGTATTTAACAATATTTCAAAACGATTGTTAACCTTCGAGTTTTAAAAGACCAAAATTGACTATTTTCCTTGACATTTATAAAGCAACATTGTATGCTTTGCACACAGCAATTACATTGTAACCTCCTGCGTTCAGACTGTTAAACAATTTTCTGAGTTAATTTTACAAAGTGAAGATTGGTGAAAGACCAATGTTGAAGTGATTGACGTCACAAGAATGGTTTAATTCAGCTTAACTAAATCATGTCATAATATGTCACGTTTTGCAGTGTATCTTGTTACTTCTAATGTACATTTTGAACGCTCACTAACCCTCGGTATAAAATATAAACAAATATAATGCCTACCCATGTTGAAATAAACATAGAGCATGCCGCTAATGAATTATTTCTTAATTTTTAGACAATATGAAAGGATTGTTGGCGCGTAACTTTTGGAAAATATGACGTCATAAATACTATGAACCAGAACATGTTGAATGTGAGAACAAGTACCAGGAGATGACTTTATTTTAGTAGCATTATATAGAAAAAGATATTCGACACCCTTCTTGACTTAGTAAAACGGACAGATTATAATAAATTCTTTGTTTGAAACGAGATTCACAATTATCATTTACGTTAAATTGAAATGTTTGAATATAAAGTCTTGTATTTTCAATATTTATGAAATAAAGTACTTTGTATTCTTGCGATATATTAAGAATGTATTTATTCCTTTCCAACAGTAACATAATTTGTTGCCATCGCTTGTTGCTAATAAGGCCTCATAAAAAAATAACTCACAGTTGATGAATAAAAACTAACGTCACGCACACCTCTAGGAATGTGAACAAAATGTTACGTGTACTTCTAGGGTACGTTAACAAACTGTTACGCGCACCTCTAGGAACGTGAACAGAGTGTTACGTATACCTCTAGGGTACGTGAACAAAGTGTTACGTGTACCTTAAGCGTACGTGTAACAAAATGAATTATGACCCGAACGGCCCTTCATATTGATGACTTTAAATAAAAACCGATCTTTCACTGAGTGAAAATATCGAATTTATTGTTACTGGAAATTACGATAAATCACCATCATCAATGTAATAATTACATTTAATTAACATTATACACGATTTTTGAGGTGCTGGAATTTCAAAAGATGTTAAATACATTTTTTTGATTCAGTGATATTTCTATGTCTTGTATTTTCAAAAATCTAAAATTTAACCGTCCAGGGTGGAAACATTCTATAACTCACAAGTAAATTGAAGGAGAGTCTGTTTAAATTTCTACATATGATTTTCAACAAAAACCGCAAGAAAATGTCGTTGCTACGTATTTTGTTTACATGAACGCCACAAGAATAGGAGAAAATAAATTACAAAACAGGTCTCAAGTACATTTTTAGAGATACGTGTAAAACGGGACAGCAATACAGGAAGTTAAAAACATATCACATGTTATAAGTTATATTAAATCCTGCTTCTTATATGGTGTTGTTAAAACCACTGTTTCCTTTTAAAATAGTAATTAGGACAGAGGACTAGACTTTTAATACTGACCTGTAGATATTTAATTTTTCGTTTTGATTATTTGTCACAAACAGTTCTGTTTTTCACAACGTCAAAAACACATTTTTTTTGAAATTATGATTGAAATTGTTCAATGTTTTGATTAAGTAAAGTCAAGAAATACCAAAGGGATATTGGAAGGAGAGAAAAATCGTTACAACTGACAAACTCCGGAGAACAACGAAGACAAGACCAAAACAATACATGCACTACAATTAAAAACTAAAAACGTATGAACAACATGGGCCCCACCAAAAAACCGGGGGTAGACTCAGGTGCCCCGGAAGAGTAAGCAGTATCTGCTTCCTGCAGGACACCAGCTATGCTGCTCATATCAAATCCGGTATGAGGAAGGGATAATATCAATGGAATAGGTCCATTTTCATTTGGGAAACGGTTTTTTCATACCTGTCAACCAAGTCATGATGACGCCCATAAAACTTTAATAAGGATGACTTCAGCTTAGGAGTAACTTACCCCTGTCTGAGCAACTTTTCTGTCAGGAGCCGGGCTCTTTCCAGGAAGTCAATGTATATGTCACAATCTCTGGAATAACGTATGAGTTGTGAAATATATACTCCATACGCCGGCGCTTCTGGAATATTGCCGCTCAAAAATGGAAAGTTGAGGACTGGAAAGTCAAAGTCATCCCGTTTGTCGTAAAGTTTTGTATTCAACCTTCCTCTGGTGTCAATTTCGAGGTGAAGGTCAAGATAAGATGCAGACTTGGCAGTGTCTGTGGTATCTTTAATTTCGAGCTAATTGGGATAGATGAGATGTAAAAAATTCCCAAAACGTGAATTGTTGAGTGATAAGACATCATCTATGTAGCGGAAGCTGAAATTAAAGGTACGGGCTAACGTCTTTTGTTTTTCCTTAAGAAGCCCGTCAAGGAAGTCTGCCTCATATGAGTAAAGGAACAAGTCGGCCAGGAGCGGCGCACAATTAGTACCCATAGGAATGCCAATTGTCTGTTGGAAAACACGTCCACCAAATTGAACAAATATGTTGTCGATCAAAAATTGAATCATCATGACAATTTCGTCCTCTGTATATTTTTTGTTAGATTTAGAGTGGTTTTTAACAAAGTATGATTTATCTCTACCAATGACAAGGTATGTGTATCTGTTGTTTCCATTTTTATTTTGAAAGCATCGATGGATTAGATCTTTCAACTTCTCCTTCAGTTGTGAATGAGGAATGGTGGTATAGAGGGTAGAGAAATCAAATGTTTTCATGCTGTTACAGACTGAAATGGACCGAGATCGTAAAATATCCTTTAAGTCTTTGGAGTTCTTTAATATCCACATTTGATTGATACCACTTCTTGAATAACTTGTCTCACAATAACTTTGGAGGCCCATTTTAAAATAGAAATATTGCGAATTTGAGATATTTTGACATTTTTTTTCAAACAAATGTTTGCAACATTTTTTAGTTCTTGAGGAGATTTCGAAAGGCTACCATATTTTTTCATAAACCGGTCATCAAGCCAAGTTAGTCAAAAACTTAGAGCCTTTTTTCAGTTTTTATTGTTTTTGTCTTGGTTATATTTTTTTGGAGGGGGCTTATATAGTGTTAGATCTTTCAAACGGATCACATACTTTTTATCAAAACAGGTCGTTCACGTGTACTGCCTTCTCCTCTTTCTGGTGTATACCCGATTCCCGTGTAATGTTAAATTCCGGGTTTTCGTTGAACTAAAAGCGCGCACAAGGGTCAGAGGTTACAGGTTACATCAACTGGTTCATCGCTGTATGTTTACTCAAAATTTTACACATGTATTAATATTTCCAGCCATAATTTTTGATTTGATGTTTGCAAATATTTTTTTTTGCTAGCAAACATTAAAATGAAATACGGTTATCTTCTTCTTAAAGCAATCCGGTAAAAAAGAGAATTTGTTCTGCTTTAGTTTGAGGATTATTTTGCTTGTTTTGTTTGATTAAAAAAGTTTTAGAAAAAGTTACAATTTTCTTTAACCTTACCAGTTTGAAATAATCTTCCGTACTCCTCGTGTTTTTTAGTGTTGATTCAGTTCACTTCACTTCATTTAAAGTTGTACTGTCATCTTCAGTACTACTTATCGTGGTTAAACAATAGTATATTGTTTTAAAGTATCTGTCTAAAAAATCATCCAATAAAGACATATACAAATAAAACTTTCCGAAAGATTTTATATATACATTATATTTGTTACAATGTACCATTACAAATGACATTGAAGTTTAAATTGTTGTCAAACATTGTTTACCTTAACTGATGTATCAGTTGTGCCAATTTGAGAATAATTGTTAGATTACATGCATAAGACAGATGTGTATCGTACTAGGAGCAAGAGATGCTGACTTTTTCTAGAATAGCCGGGTTTGTGACTTGTAATATGGGATTTTGCTTTATCCCTATTGATCACGTGTAATGTTTGTTGTTGGAAAGCTTAATTTGGCCTCTATGTGAAAATATCATATATATTAATCACCTGAGTGGGTGTGGTATCTGCCTATGCATGACCACATCGACGATTTATGAATACCATGCAAGGATGAAGAAATAAAACAAAAATTTCATATAAATTGTGTTTGTTTCCCCAAGAAATAGTACCTAAGTCCGGTAGGCCGACATAATAAGGTTGTTTAATTTGCAATACGATTTCATAAGGTTCTGTAAGGCGGGCATTCGGTTAGGGCAGATGGCTCAACAGCAATTGAAAATGATTTAACAAAATCTAAAATACTAAGGGTTCATTCCTTGTATTGCACATAGTAGATTTTCTTAGCTGACATTTGGCTTCCTATTTCGGTATTTTGGTTGAGTACTTCTTGTTTAATATAAGTTTGGTTTTTTGGTCTTCCAAAAGTTTCGGTTTTAATGCTGCAGATGAGAGGTAACTCCTTGAAATCCGTCGTATACAACATAAAATAAATTTACTATATCTAATATTAGTATACTTGGATTGTTATTTTGAAACTCCTGGGATGATGCCTCTGCTGGTGGACCTAGGTCCCCGAGGGTTACAGAAATTACCAGTATTTAGCAAAATTCAAAAATAATAGAAATACTAAGGGTTCATTCCTTGTATTGCACATGGTAGATCTCCTTAGCTGAAATTTGGCTTCCTATTTCGGTATTTTGGTTGAGTATTTCTTGTTTAATATAAGTTTGGTTTTTTGGTCTTCCAAAAGTTTCGGTTTTAATGCTGCTGATGAGAGGTAACTCCTTGAAATGCGTCGTATACAGCATAGTATAAATTTACTATATCTAATATTAGTATCTTTGGATTGTTATTTTTTTTAACAAAATAAAACTGCACAATATCTTTTAGAATGCTTCCTGTAAATCGATATCTCTTCATCTAATCTCACTTATGTTCTTTATTAAGAGTGAAAGACAAATGTTTCATTTTCTTTGGTCATTCCGTGAAATTAAATTTCATCTTTTTATTATGAAAATATTTGTGCCAATTACTTACTAGTTTGTCTTATTTTGTTTCGAAGTGAAATATCTAGTTAATTTTACTGTCCATTTATATTTATTTCCCTTGTCACTGTCACTGGTGAAACCATTCGCTGACAACATTCTGTACTGGTTTTAATACATTCTTGTCAAAATCCAGAAGTTTGTATACGTAATTAGTAGTTTTTTTATATTGTTTATGAATATTGAGTATATTTCTCATTTCAGGTATATTGTGGTTTCAGTTGAATAAGCAACAAAATGGATAGCAGGAAAGGGGATACATTCTCCGTGTTAAAGGTTAATAAACAACAAAATGGATAGCGGGAAAGGTGAAACATACTCCGTATTAAAGGTTAATAAACCACAAAATGGATAGCAGGAAAGGTGACACATACTCCGTGTTAAAGGTTAAACAACAAAATGGATAGCAGGAAACGTGACACATACATCGTATTAAAGGTTTATAAACAACAAAATGGATAGCAGGAAAGGTGACACATACTCCGTGTTAAAGGTTAATAAACTACAAAATGGATAGCAGGAAAGGTCACAAATACTCCATGTTAAAGGTTAATAAACCACAAAATGGATAGCAGGAAAGGTGACACATACTCCGTGTTAAAGGTTAAACAACAAAATGGATAGCAGGCAACGTGACACATACATCGTATTAAAGGTTTATAAACAACAAAATGGATAGCAGGAAAGGTGACACATACTCCGTGTTAAAGGTTAATAAACTACAAAATGGATAGCAGGAAAGGTCACAAATACTCCATGTTAAAGGTTAATAAACAACAAAATGGATAGCAGGAAAGGTGACACATTCTCCGTGTTAAAGGTTAATAAACAAGAAAATGGATCGCAGGAAAGGTGACACATACTCCATGTTAAAGGTTAATAAACAACAAAATGGATAGCAGAAAAGGTGACACATACTCCGTGTTAAAGGTTAATAAACAACAAAATGGATAGCAGGAAAGGTGACACATACTCCATGTTAAAGGTTAATAAACAACAAAATGGATAGCAGGAAAGGTGACACATACTCCATGTTAAAGGTTAATAAACTACAAAATGGATAGCAGGAAAGTTGACACATACTCCGTGTTGAAGGTTAATAAACTACAAAATGGATAGCAGGAAAGGTCGTCAATAGCATATCAACCAATTAATGCCCTACCATCGACAGACCCTCAGACAAAACTAACCTAAAAGATCAAAAAGCACAAACATGACATCTTTTGGTAAGTTTTGAATTCTTCTGTATTGTTGTCTCATTTTATAAAACTTTACCATTGTAAGTTTTTAGAATGATTTTCAATCATTGAATTACCGATGATCTACGATCGTAAATTTCAGAATTTGTTCAATAATCAGATTTCCATGAGGTTTATATTATATTTATTTGCATATGCGTGGATATGTGAGAAAGAGGTAAGTAAATTTGTAGATACTTGGTTCCATTGTAAATAGAAACAGTAACATTAAGACAAAGAACAGCAATAGAAAATAATTAAACAATATATCCCTCCTTTCATATTATAGAAAACCTGTACTTTCTCGTTAAATTGATCAATGTGAAAGATCAATTGGAAATCCCGCGCGCCTTGAGAAGGGGTTTATCCAATCGTGGACTTATTTGTATTTGGTAATAGGATTTGTTATTTGAAATATGTATGACAAGTGTTTTCGAACCTGTTTGATACTGTCATAAGATTATTACATGATAACATGGCCTTGGCATTACGCTTTGTTTTCTATCGAAATCAATATATCTAAACTAAAATCACTTAAGTTCATTTGTAATAATGAAAGTTACAAAAATTCATTATATTAATTATAAATGAGTTGAAAGTCATTCTTTATACCTGAATATTAATCTCCAAGGATAGAACAATACCTCATTCTCAAAGACAAGTCAATAAAAATATTCCTCGATTTTGTTCTAAAAATTTATGTTCTAATTAATTATTAATCTTTTACATAGTTTTTATTTCATTGACGTATTGTAATATGTTTATTGTCATTTTTTCTATCATTATCTATTGTGATCAGCACTCACTGTAATATTTTTGTTAAAATGTTTTAGTGTCTCTTTTACAGTTATAGTACTCTCCTTTGTTAGAATATTTTATACAAATACACATCAACCTGTTTGTTAAAGTGCAAGGACAAATCAAGAGAAACAATAATCAGTTACCTCCCTTCAATAAGTTGACCATAGAGACTGAAGGTGACTAGCCATGGTACGGGGTATGTTAGTTCAGCGATTACGGTTTAATATGGGTGGCCATTCGGGCAAAAATTACAAAATTTCATATAAAAGACAAAAGAATATAAAAAAGATTAAAAATTACAGAGGTAACTCTAAGCTGAGTTTGAATTCCTGTTTGTTTTTATTATTTTGGGTTTTTATGGTTTTGCTTATTAATTCATCATTATATCTTTAACCAGATTTCTTTCATTTTGATCTCGAGTACTACTGATGAGTTGTCAGTCAACAAAATGGCCATACAGTGCATTAAAGTTATTTTGGTATTTTGTAATGCAATATTTTATTAATATAAAAGCCAAAACTGCCATTGAAATTAAAAAGGTCAATTAAAAATCAATAGCGTACAAAAGATAGTTTCACAGAAAGAACAAAAATACAAAAATGATTGATTGATTGATTAAATATTGTTAAACGCCGAGTTGGCGATATTACAGCCAATATCACGGCGAGAACTAATATGAAGTGGAATGGAGCTGATTAAAATTAAATATAGCATCTAAAACCAATAGACTATTTACAAATAGAATAAATTCCAGTATAAACAATAAAATACATATATGACAAAAAGTAACAAAAAATTTCCAATATCACAGACATGCAAAATATCACAGAAAAGCTATCAGACAAATACAATCAATAAATTAATATAATACAAAACAATAACAAATTAAAATTCTGGATAAGGACTATAACCAGGAATACAGTCAGACAGACTATATTCTCGAGTATAGTCCTACGTCCTTCAAATATTGCAACACACGGCTGCCAGCAACTTTTGTAAATAAATCTTTCATATTGTTGACTGTGTAGTACTGACAAATAATGTCGGATTTATCTACACAGTCAATTAAAAGATGTCTAATACTATGTCGACATTGGCAAAGTATACACTCAGGAGGCGGCTCACTCTCTAAAATAAAAGAATGAGTCGTCCTGGTGTGGCCAATGCGATATCTTGTTAAAACAACTTGGTCTCTTTGGCTTTTGCCGAAGAAACAAACATTCTTGCCAACAGTTGGCTTTATAGAATGTAATTTATTGTCTGTAAGCAGATCCCACTGGGATTGCCACAGACCTAAAATATACTTAAAAATTAAAGGTTTAAAATCAGTATACGGCACTGACATATTAGTAATGGGGTTGTCTAAAGCATCCTTCGCTATCCTATCTACAACTGTGTTTCCTCTTATACCAATATGACTTGGTATCCAGATAAATATTATTTGTTTACCCATATGGGCAAGCCTTTTATAGAATTCAATTATATGTGAAATTAAAGGGCTTTTATACTTTTGACTTTCTATAGCCAGTAAACATGAAAGAGAATCTGAGCAAATTAGAAAGTTTTGTTTATCAGAAGATCTTATGAATTTCAAAGCAAGAATAATAGCTCTTGCTTCAGCTGTAAATATAGAACTGGAAGATGGAAGACGAAGAGTCGCTGCCCGTTGTCCATAAACAGCAGCAACAGCTACTCTAGCTCAGTCTTTTGATGCATCAGTATAAACTGTATCAAACTCTTGAAAATGTGATTTAATTTCAGCAAACTTTTGCTGAATTTCAATCGGATTAGTCTCAGACTTTTTATGTTTTCTGATGTCAAAAATGAATTTGGGTTTTGGTACAAGCCAAGGTGGTGGCGATTGAGGTACATCAATAGGTTGATGTTACATCCAGAAATGTGTGGTTTTATCCGGATACCAAATGGCGGAATTTTATTTTCATGTTGTTCAAATATATCCTCATAGAAAGGATTGAAAACACAGTCGTAGGCAGGATTTGAAGGATATGCTTTTAGCTTGGTTACGTATTGTAAACCAAGTTTTATCCTACGGTTATAAAAAGACGGCTCGTTCGGCTCTACATGTAAACTCTCCACAGGAGATGTTCTGAACGCCCCCAAGGCCAAACGTAGGCCTTGGTGGTGAACATTATCTAAAATTTTTATATAGGATTTGCGAGCAGATCCATGTATAATGGAACCATAATCAAGTTTAGATCGTACAAGTATTCGATATAGATTTAACAAAATGTTTTTGTCAGCACCCCAGTCAGTGCTGGAAACAACTTTTAAAATATCCAATGCCTTCAAGCATTTAGCTTTAAGCATTTTGATATGGGGTAGAAAGGTAAGTTTATTGTCAAATAGAATACCAAGAAATTTGGTTTCTTTGACGACCTTAATGGGAGAATTATAAATTTTAAGTTCGGGGTCTAAATGTAGTTTTCGTTTATTACAAAAATGCATACATACTGTTTTGGAGTTGGAAAATCTGAAACCATTTTCCATAGCCCATTTTTCAATTTTATTCAAAGATAATTGTAGTTGTCTTTCTATGTTGTTCATATTTTTACCTCTATAGCATATAAGAAAATCATCAACATAAAGCGAGCCTTCAACATTCGTTTGTAATGTTTTAGCCAAACTATTTATTTTAATACTGAATAGAGTAACAGAGAGGATACTCCCCTGAGGGACACCCATCTCTTGTTCAAAAGGGTCAGACATTGTAGTATTAACCTTGACTTTAAACTGTCTGTCTGACAAGAAGTTATCAATAAATGAGGGTAATCTACCTTTCAACCCCATATCATTTAAGTCCTTTAAAATTCCATAATTCGACGATTCAAAATGATCTTACCCAGGTTTGGGAATAGGGATAACTGTAGCTTGCTTCCAGATGGAAGGCAAGCCACCAGATACCCATACTTTATTGAGGAGATGCAAAAGAGTTTCTAAACACGTATCCGGAAGGTGTTTCAGATGTTTATAATGAATATCATCCGGCCCACATGCTGCGTCATGGGCCTTTGCCAGAGAATTTTTGAGTTCATCAAGAGAGAAAGGACGGTTGTAGTCTTCTGAATTATTTGATCGAAAGTTGAATTTGTTTTTTTTCTGTTCGGGTTTTAATACGTTGAAATTCGTGAGAGTAATTTTGAGAAGAAGAATTTTTAGAAAAAGTTTCACCAAGTTTTTGAGAGATCTCATTTTCTGATGTTAAAAGGGTCTGGCCATCTTTTAGGTGTATGAGAATTTAGTTTTGAGACGAAGTTTTGCCAAGACTTACGTCTCTTTTGTTTGAATGTTCTACGTGCTTTTGCACGGAATATACGGATGTTACTTAAATTATCTTGGGTTGGATGCATATTGAATCGTCGTTCGGCCTTCTTCCTATTTTTCTTCGCCTCCTCACAATCATCGTCAAACCATGGTTTGCTGGGTTGTTTTGGATTTGTCGAGGTTTAAGGAATGGTCCTCTCAGCTATCGATACCAACGTTTCATTAAATTTAAGTACTGGATTAATAACATTTTCAAAAGTATCTTTCTTCAGTTCATCTCGACAGAGTTGCACGAACAAAGGCCAATCGGCATTGTCAAATTTCCAGCGTGCAACTCTCTCGGATGATGTGGGAAACAAATTTTCCAAAATAATGGGAAAGTGATCGCTTCCACACAAGTCATCATGGACTCGCCATGAGAAATCTAGTAACAAAGATGGGTCACAGATCGTTAGATCCATATCCGAGTAGGAACCATTCTCCGGATGGAGATAAGTATCTGATCCATCATTGAAAATGCACCAGCTTTCCTGGTTTAAAAAATCTTCTATCTTTTTTCTCCTATCATTTTGAGAGTTACTGCCCCAAATCGGATTATGGGCGTTAAAATCGCCCATAAGAAGAAAAGGAGCAGGTAACTGATCAGTTAAATGTTTAAACTGATTAATTTCCAGAGGGGTATTCGGAGGAAGATAGACTGAACACAATGTTATGGTCTTTTTAAGAGAGAGTCGTACAGCAACTGCTTGCAAGTTGGTATTAAGATTTATTCGACTATGAATTATATTATTTTTAACAAGTATTGATGAGCCGCCAGCAGCTCTTTCATCCTTTTTAACGTGGATGGTGTAGAGAGAGTAATTTTTAATATTAACTCTATCGTTTTCTTTTAACTGAGTTTCCTGAAGACAAAAAGCAACAGGAAAGAAAGCTTGTACAAGTAATGATAACTCTATTAAATTAATTTTCAAACCGCGACAATTCCACTGTATTATATTATTCATTTTAAGGGTGGTCGGATGGGGAGTAGTTCTTTCTAAGTTGTTCATTCAAAGAACCTCTTCGCCTCCCACCCGGAACGCTAGAGTCTCTGATGGAGCGAGAATCTGTAGCTGGGACTGACGAATCATCCCATATCGACTCCAAAGGATCATTTGTATCCATTTGTTCTCTAAATTTACTTAACTTATTTTTTTCGGCCTTTGAGAGTCTACCAGAAGATTGTGCATTCTTTTATTTCTCTGTTTTCGACGGTTGTGCAACTTTCTGTAACGATGAGGGTTTTTGAGGTGATTTTTGTTTTGAAGACGTGGAAGTCCTTTTCGCGGGGATTGGTTTTGTATGATTAGTAATTGAGTTTGATTGGACAAAAGTTTGAGATGTCTGGGAGGAGTTGGATGTGGATGTTTTGGTTTGAGAGGTTGACCCTTTTGATTGACAAGATGAAGGTACAGGTATTGGGAGTTCTGCACCATCAGGCCACATGTATTCAGTTTGAGCAGCAAAAGACCTGGTAATTTTGGGAGATTTAACTTTGTCAGCATAAGAGGTTGTTGGAACAGAGTTATTCGATGCAGAGACGACTTTTTTAGCTTCTTGATAACTGATGTTTTTTTCGGTTTTTGTTTTTTGAATTTCTATTTCTTTTTTATAAAACTCGCAGTTTCTAGAATTTGCCAAATGATCTAATCCGCAGTTAGCACATTTAATTGTACTGTCACAATCAAAGCTGGAATGACACATTTTTCCGTACCGCGACAAGAACTCCTACCGTGTCCAAATTTCTGGCATTTGAAACAGCGGATAGGGTTAGGTACGTATGTGTCAACTATGATTCTGTAAGGTCCTATGTAGATATGTTCCGGCACAGTAGTCAGATTAAATGTAATGAGATATGTATTTAATTTCACAATTTTGCCTTCATATTTCTTGGTGAATCTTTTGACTTTTGATACATGTTGAGATTGAAGTTCTTCCTGGATTTCTTCTTCTGATAGTTTGTACAAATCGTGGTCTCTGTCTCGAATAACTCCCATACAAGAATTGAGTTTGCGATGTGGAGTTACCGAGATTTGAATATCCGAAATACAAGTTAAAGAGAGAAGATTTTTAGACTGTTGTGGCCTACTACATTCTACTAAAACACTTCCATTTCTCATTTTTGACACTTTGTTAACCTGTCCAGCTCGGCTCTGAATTGTTTTTTGTAAAAGAAAAGGAGAAACTTTGGTTAAAGGTTTTTCGGAATTTTGACTTGTTAATACCAAAAATTTTGAAAAATTGTCAAAAGTTGTATTTTGAATTTTTGTCATGTGTTCCTCATCGTCACTACAACTAACTTTACGTTTTGATGTTGTTGTTTTTTGGGGGGTTTTGTGAAGTCGCCATGGCGATTGCATAATGATTCGTTACCCCTTGGAGCAGCACCAATATGATGTATACTTGCCGCATATGCGACAAGCACTAGGGCTACAGGGATAAGATACTCGCATAGAGCACTTCTGTTCGGACGAAAGCTTCGTGTCAGGGGTTACCTGACGAAACAACCGTCCGAAGTATCATCTACACGATTGACCCATAAGCCACCACCTTCTTGAACCGACTTGTATAAATGGTACTATTGTTGTACATTTTGGCAACAGTCAAGTTCAAGGGCTTGGCGTGACCAGCCGATTGGTCAGGACCGGGCCCATCCGACCGCCCTTTTAAGATAAAGTAAGGGCCAAAGTGGCGCGTTTCAGCCACCAGGATCCCGTCCTCTATCCTCACGGGTATCCACACACGGCAAACATGTGGCCTCATTAAGCCGAGGAAGCTTTGTCCCATAAGCCACCGCCTTCTCTGTGCCTCCATCAGTGGTCATCATCCAAGACCCCAGAACCCAAACATCAACCTCAAGCGATGCAATAGCAGACCACCAACCCAGTGTATCTCGGTTTCATAAAAGGTTCATCTGGGTCTTTTCAGACAACCACGAGAAAACAGCAGAGGGCAAGGCATGACCAGTTATTGGCTAGACCGGGACCATCGAGCCATTTATGAGCTGGTTAGATTAAATTGATAATATCATATCCAAAACGAAATCCAAACTAAAGCAGAAATTAGAAATTGAAAAAGTCGTAAATAAATGCAATGAATTATATCCAAGAAGATAGTAGAAAAATAATAAATAAACAAATAACCGAAATAAATAATAATTTTGAGCCTGTTGAATTTTGTGACCCTTAAGCCAACACCAATCCATAAATCAGTAATTTGGAATTTTAACCATATTGAGCAGGAGATAAAAAAATAAACAAAACATTATAAATTGATGTAAAGGAATGGTGAGACCAGCCGATTGACCGAATCGGGTCCATCCGGCCTCCCGTCTAGGTAAAGATTGTGCCCCAGATGGTGATCAGAACCGTTTTTCCGGCCATCCAGGAACACTCCCTATTACCGACACGGGTTTGCGACACACGGCAAACATGTCGCCTCTTTAGGGGCCTCTTACGCCAAGCCGAGAAGCTGTGGGCCTATTCTATATGTGTCCCCGGGACCCACATGGGGGTACACAAATGACGAAAAGTAATAAAAAATTACAAAATTGCATAAAACCACCTTAGGAGAGATGCATGCATGGGACGAACCATTCCTGCATTACTTAATATTGTGATTAACGATCGTATTTGTTTTGTCGTTATTGTTGCTAGTAGGGTTACATAAGTATACATGTACGTTGTTATGGTATCCGGACAATAAATGACCCCGTGATTATTTCAAATGTCCCTGGTGTTCTATAAAACTTAATGGCAATGGTTTCAGTAATGATCGTTAAAACGTCGGAAACGAGAAATACCTAACTTGCTTTCATGGTACGCATACAAACAGTGAAGTGTGTTTCAACTTGAGAAAGTCCTCTCCACATACATGTTATTCAGGCAATAAATTTTTGGTCTACATTGACATGATTTTGAATAGAAAAGTATGATTAATTTCAAGCAATTGCACATTTCACCTCACCTAAATGATTATGCTATCTTCCATTATTGCTCGCAATGGTTTAGTGATGTTTTGTCTTTTGATGAGGATTACGAAGAATGAAAAATCTGAGTTTTTTTATTTTAAACAAATGATCCTATTCAAACATGAAACCTTAAATAGCGTCACAGTATTCATTCACTGGTTTCATAGAATTCTTATATTTGCGCTGGTGCAGGTTGATACAGTCGATAGATATTATAAAAATGACTGGTATTAACATTAAAGAGACCGATATCCATCCAAATGAAATTGAGGACTTTCTGTTATCAGGTGTTGATATTCGTTTTCGAATTGATCTTGACAATTTTTTTGTATTAACTGACATCTGTGGTTTAATGTTCTTTTCAAAGTCATCCAAAACAATAGCCTTTAATTCAGATAGTGTCAGATTCAACAAATCAAATTTGGGCCATTTTTTGCCAATCTTGTCTATTGGACACATGCAGTGAAGGTCATCTCTAGCTGGTGGACAAGTACGGATGGTTTCCTGCGAAGGTTCATTGTGAAAATTGTTTTGTTGTGATGGTATGTTAGTTGTTATACCGACTGAAATGGCCTTTTCATCCACATGTGAAGGTGTGATATTTTCAGTTAATGTGCCTAGTGTAATTGTGCTGTATTCTAAATGACTATAGTGGAATTTTGATGCAAGTACCATATCTACTGGTGTAACATCAATATTTGTAAATGATTTTTCTCCCATTGGTTGATCAGTTTTATCTAGTGTTGGCGTCATACCATCTGTTGATACAGCCTTTGTGATAATACTTTTTACCACTAACCCATGGTTTGAGTTATGGGAATGTGTGATATCTAAAGCAGTTATACCTGCTGTACTGTCTTCCATTATACCATCATTTGAGCTGTGTACAGTCTTGATACCTTCAATTCTAATATCAGCAGTAGTTGCGTGAACTATCATCAGTACTTTCGTAGCTAAATCAACTGTTAGTATGTTTTCGGTGTTCAGTCCACCAATGACGCTCATGATATCTA
Source organism: Mytilisepta virgata (assembly GCA_028015205.1). Lineage (NCBI taxonomy): Eukaryota > Metazoa > Mollusca > Bivalvia > Mytilida > Mytilidae > Mytilisepta > Mytilisepta virgata. The sequence continues at coordinate 601,830 of JAPWFG010000015.1, forward strand.
CAGTTGGACTTATTCTACTTCCTTTCATCATTCCATGAATGGACGTTTGTATAGGGGTTGAATGTAAAACTGTATTATTTGCTGTATGTGTATTTTCTTTCTTCAATTTATCAACTGAGGTCACTGTAGGCGTGATGTCCTTTCTATGTATATCCACTGTTACTGTACTTCCTTTCATCAATTCATCAATGTATGTGTGTATAGGTATGTCATACTCTATTGTCATACCCGATGTAATTATATTTTCTTCCATCAGTTCATCAATGTATGAATTCGTAGAAATTATATTTGTACCTGTTATATCGGTTGAAATTATACTTTCTTTCATTAGTTTATCCATGGAGGTCTGTGTAGCTGCGAAGGCTTTTGCTGGTATATCCGTTGCAATTCCTGTCATTAACCTATCAGCGGAGGCCTGTGTAGGTGTGATTTCATCCGTCGTGAACCTCGCTTTAATTCCATTTTCCTCAATCAGATCATCAATGGATGTCTGAGTAGACGTTATATCTGCTGTAGATTTGCTTTCTTTCAACATTCTATTAATAGACTTCTGTGTTGATGTGATTTCTTCCGTTTTTTCTTTCCCTGCACTTACACTTTGTTTTATCAGTTCATCAATGGAAATCTGTGTAGGTGTAGGTGTAATATCAGACGTAATTGTACTTTCTTCCAACCATCTATAAACTGAGGACTGTGTATATTTAATATCCTCAGTTAATATGTGTTCACCAATAGTCTCTTTAGATGAGAAATCTTCTGTTGTTATATCCGCTTTAAATTTACTTAGTCCATCATTGGATGTTTGTGAAGGTTTGATATCTTTTGTTGTTACTTCCAATATAATTGTACTTACTTTAATCTGATCATCATTTGAGCTATGTTTAGGCGAGATGTATTTTGTTATGTCTGTTGAAATAGCAGTTCTGATATCAATTGTAATTTTATTATCTTCTAGAAGTCCATCGTTTGAGTTCTGTACAGGCGTGATATATTGATTTGATGTTCTTTCGTATATCATTCCATCAATGAAATGCTGTGTTTGCTTGATATCTTCCGTTTTTATACCCTCTGTAATTGTATCTACATCCACGGATCCATCAACGGAGGTATGAGATAGCCTGATATCTTCTGCTGCTAATTCTGCTGTAGGTGTATTTTCCTCAATCAGCATATCAGTAAAGTTAGTTACAGCTGTGATATCTACACTTGCCGTAGCTCTCGCATTCACCGAAATGGTAATATTTTTCTTCTGTTTATTAACGGACGTCAATGAAGGCGTGATATTTTCTCTTGTTATGTGTATTGTTTTTATACTGTCTGTCTTAAATTCATTAACAGAGGTCTGAAGAAGGATATTCCCCGTTCTTGTATCCACTGTTATTGTTCTGTTGTTCATAATTTCTTCATTAGAGTTAGACACAGGTAAGATATATTCAGTTATCATAGAAATCGAATGTACAGTGTCGTCGATAAGGACATCACTGTAAGTACGTGTAGGAGTGAAATCTGTAATTTTAACGGCCGAAGTTGTATTTTCTGCAATCAATCCATAAATGGAGGTCTGTATGGGAATGATATTTCCTGTTATTTTATACGCTTTAATTGTACTTTCATTAATCAGTCCTTCAATGGAGTTATGTACAGCCGTGTTATCTGCTGTAATTGTGCTTTCATCTATCAGACCATGAATGGAGTTCTGTACAGCCGTGACATCATCAGTTGTTAAACACGCTGTAATTGGACTTTCTTTCATTATTTCATCAACGGAGTTCTGTACAGCGGTTGTAATATCCGCCGTAATTTCACTTTCTTCTATCAGTTCGCCAATGGAGGCCTGTGAGGACGTGACATCATCTGTTGTTAGATTCGCTGTTAATGTACTTTCTTTAATCAGTCCTTCAATAGAGTTCTGTACAGCTGTGTTATCTGCTGCAATTGTAATTTCTTCCGACAGTTTACCCGATACTTGGATACTTTCAGTTGTAATATCTGCTGTTATTGTACTTTCTTCCGACAGTTTATCCATTGCTGGGATACATTCAGTTGTAATATCTGCTGTAATTGTATTATTATTTAACATTATGCCTGTAGAAAGAATAAATCAAATGCAATCGATCTTATTATACTAGTCACGAAATCTTCGATTTAAAATATAAATCAGTCTTAAAAAAAGTATAAACCACCCTATTAGCTTGGTCACCTGGTTACGATCACTAAAAGTCGTACAACTATGATGGAGACTGTTTCACATGACGTCAATAGGACGTAAACACCAAAGTTTCATGATAGATAAGGAGAGGCCATAAATCCTGGTTAACACCACCACTGTTTTGAGTGTATGTACCTAGTCAAATTATCATGATTATATTTTGCCGTTATGTTTGTATATATGTTCGTTTGTGTAATGTTTTGTCTGTTCAGCGGCGTTTATTTATTCGTACGTCATTGTAGTTCATTTGTAGTTTTCATTGACAAAACTGAAACACGATTTATGTATATATCAAACTTCCCACTGCCACAATGACATCTGTACCGCTTTTGTATTCAAGCCAATGAGAACTATAAGTCAGTTATTTGCCTAGATTAATTGATTCATTGTTGCTTAACGCCCAGTGGCGAATAGTTAATGCTTCTGCAGGACCTGAACTAGTTTAATTTATCCAATAATTCAAATAGGGATGTGATGGTACACAAAGGGGAACCAATTTTGACTGCCACTGTAAAAGAAGGATGGTGGGTAGAGTTGAATAATTTAGACTTCTGTAGCAGAATTAGCCTACTCTTTTTGGAAAACTGCAGAAGGGGCCTTAAGCGTGCAGGGAGTGTGGCATTCTCGCAACACGTTACCCACTATGGTCCGCGGTCAGGCTTTCCTTATAATGGCCTGAAAACCCCAAACGAAAGGGTCCCTCCCTTAGACCTAAGGACCAAATGGTGACAATTTTCTCCCCTTGTTAACTTATTTGAAGTAAAGTTAACTGACAAATGTTTCTCATGAAAAATAGTATATTCCTCATAGTCGTACTAACCTTGTCTCAGTGAGGGTAATTCTTCGTAAGCCTGCAATTCGCATATAGTCAAACGATGTAGATCGTTCTTCAATATTCTGATATACTGCCCCTCAGTATTGGGTGGACATGTGATGTTCACAAATGTTGTTGCTTCTTCTTGATAATGGCACAAAATAGCTCCACCTGTATCAAAAACTGTTGTCCAACTGTCGCATGCCTTTTTAGGTTGAATAACGTAGACCCCAAAATGGCCAAAACGATACACTAAAATGGTTAAACACTTCATATTAAACATATCCTAAACATTAATGTGAATAATACTTCACAAAAAGTTTATATCATGTTTTCTCCTCAGAGAACATAATATCAGCCATTTAACACTGAAAGTCATCTGTTAAGTTTTATTCATTCACACATACTAATATTACCAAATCTAAATCATAAATTTGCCTGGAATAAAGCTCAACAACACAACTCTAACAGTATAACTCAGGAAAAACATTATGTTACACTGTACCAACAGAGTTAAATGATAAAAAATTAAAATTATATCAAGACGGAAAAAGAAAAACAAGAACCCCCTTCACCTAAAATAAATCAAAATAACAATCCAAAGATACTAATATTACATATAGTAAATTTATACTATGCTATATACGTCGCATTTCAAGGCGTTACCTTTCATCAGCAGCATTAAATCCGAAACATTTGGAAGACCAAAAACCAAACTTATTTCAAACAAGAAGTACTCATAACCAAAAATATCGAAATAGAAAGCCAAATTTCAGCTAAGGAGATCTACAATGTGCAATACAAGGAATGAACCCTTAGTATTTCTATTATTTTTTAATTTGCTGAATACTGGTAATTTCTGTAACAAATCGATGAATAATTGAAAATAATTTTTATGCTCCAATATTTCAATTTTTTGGCCATAAACCTACTTAAATATCATAACAATTTACATGTCTGTGCATTTGTTATTATACCTGTTACAAAATTACAATAAGGATACAAAAACAGAATCGTACACACTAATATATAACAACGTATAAATTGTTCGTGGACATGACATATAAGCCATAATTGAACAGCTGACTAGAGTTCGAATATTATAATTTAAGATTTTTTACTCTGAATGGATAAGTTGTAGTGAAATATTTCTATAGATTGGTAACGTGTTTTTTTTCTACCAATATGCCATCTAAATTTTTTAATTTTGACAAAGAAAAAAAGATGACGTAACAGGCAAAAAAAAAACACCAAAAAACTTTATCCAATTCTAACAAATCTTTCATACCCTCACCAAAGATTTTACATGTGAGAAAGCCCAAAACAATTTTAAAAAAAATGACGACGAAAATAGACTTAAAATGAATTAAAAACGGTTTATATTTTGGTATTGTTACATGTAAGCAAATAAAATGTCATAAGTAGATGGACACACGTCTGACTTGCACCAGGGTAAGTAATATTTAATATTAACCTAAATGGTTCTTGTCATTTAATATACTGTAAAAGTAGCCAAAGTAGCATGCTGCAAAATATGTTCAAAACGAAACAAAATGGAACTGGGTATGTCGATTCTGTATAGGAGTTATTGGTCATGGAATATCTGAAAAAATATGTAAATGGTCATAACTCATAAAAGGTTGGCATTTCCACTAATGATCGTCTGAGGTTATTACTTTAAAAATATCTTTAAGGTTAAATAATAAGTTTGCATTATCTCAGAAATTACACAAAATAGATAATAAAAAGCTTTTCCTATCAAGACGCACATGTACACGATCCTTATAGACAGGCAAAATAAAAAAATTTGAAAATATTATCTAATGAATTCTTTCATGCCAATTTTGATAAAATAAATGTTTACATCTCGTCGATTCATCATCTGGATTCAATGCCTTCAATATAGAAAACCAAAACAATAATCCTAACATCAGAAGAGCAAATTAAAAATCCGATAATAACCAAACTGAACAAAAAGCCAAAACCATCTAATCTTCACGAGGGAGATTCTATGTCATTAGTGGTATTTTGAATATATATATTTCAGGTACTTACACTTTCAATTAGTTTTTTTATCAATATTTGCAGATAAAACTTTTGCTCACCACAGCAATTTCTCCTCCCATATATTACTATGTTAGCGATGTTATACGTTTTACCCAAGTCAACAGCCCACCATTGATGGGTATTGAACTCCCATGTCTCTGTACACCAAAGTCCTCCATTATACCAATCTGGATAAATATGATCGTCTACAGCCAAATCGGATCCTAGCCTTGTTGTAGATTGCTTTGTTGGTCTTCCATGTGCAATATTTACTGTAAGAAAATAATCTTTGTTAGAACACATTGTGTATCAACATTGATATCAAAAGAATTATTGTAACCACTAGACGATTCCGCTGATGGGCCCCGAGAGTATCTCATGCCCAGTTACAAGTATTTCTTTATTAATCCAAAATTGATACTTTAATACTAATGTTACAAAAATGTTTAATTTTGCAAAAAATAAGTAGAATCTTCCTCTTGAAGATTAGATGGTTTTGAGTTTTTGTTTATTTTCGTTATTGCATTTTTGAATCATTTGCTCTTCTGCTGTTTGGATTATTGTTTTGGTTTTCTACATTGGATACAAATGATGAGTCATAAATCGACGAGATGTAAACATTTTGTGCATCCAAATTGCCATGGATGATTTCTTAGATAGTATTTTCAAATTCCTTTATTTTATGTGCCTCAAAACCACGTTGACAAGTTATACTAATTTTTCAAAATTATCATTTGTTCTTGTCGTGTACAGAAAATATGCAATTTATGTGGACTGGTTTCTGTCGGGGAAACAAAAGGTAGACTTAACAAACGCATGAATGGCCATCGCTCAAATGTAAACATCAGCGCTTCAACCAACCTGACCATTCTATTCTTTCAATGAAAGTCCGGATTATTGAGAAAATTTACCATCCAACCAATAATCCTAATTTAAGTACACACTTACGTAGACAAAAAGAGGAATACTGGATTCGCACTGTGGGGACTGCAATACCACATGGATGCAATGACAAAATCGATATTGTAGGTATTCTATCAAGCCCTAGATGTAGAGATGTGAATGTGATGAAGCTATTTTCTAATCATCAACGACGTAAACGGAGTCATGGCAATAGACATTATACAAAACCTCAATGTCATGATGTATCTATCAAAGGCCTTCTGCCTTTCATACAACATCCATTAGGTCTTCATCACATTCGCCTTAAATTATATTTTTTACCCGTTCGAAAGCTACACAATTTATATCAAGCCTGCTTAGACAGTAGAACTACTGATTCCAATTCACCTGAATACAAACTGACCTCTGTTATGTTGGATAATGGACGTCTCCGGCTTTTCAAACCAGTTGGTGCCCATTTAATTAAACAAGACAACAGTTCTTTTCTTCCACTCTTTTTTGCCAACAAAGGTTTAAATGCCGCAGATCTTGGCAATATCCTTCACCACAAATCGGTCAGATTAACAGATTCGCCTTATTTCAAAGATCAGTCCGTTCCCATTATTTCTTATACGTATACTACACACATTGCATCAAACATATTCAATCACAAACGTGCATTTCAGGACCTCATAATCGACGATCTCAAAGCTAAGCCACCGGATTCTTCATGCAACAGTTCTCCATTCAAATATAGGCCTGCTAGCCATGTCATCACAGGAGACTTAAATATCATAGACAATGAGTCTCTTCGTGATGTCCTTGCAAAAGGTCCTAAGTATCGCGAACCCTTATCCATAAATTGGAAATATAATTTCAAACTACTGATGGATGCTGTGGAGGACTATGCCAGAAAATGGACTACTAGATCCACTTTCAGAGTGGGTTAAAGCTGTGTGATCGTTGATACAAGTCCGGATTGATAAACTTAGAAGGTCTATGAGTAAAAAAGGAACATCAGTCTTCAGCAGCCCCGATGCTGCAAAGACATTGTCCGCAATTCATGACAAATATGTTGTTGTTCCAGCAGACAAGACGCCTAATAACATCGTTTTTGTATGCAAAAGCTACTATATTCAATGCTTGATTAATGAACTAGGGATTGCTAGTTCACTTGGCAACCCTACCTATAAAGCTACTATACTTTCAAAGGGAGAAATAACCGACAATCAAAGTTCGGTCTTGTCGCCATTTGATATTTCCATCAAAGATGATGATTGTGATCTTCCTACCTTGTACTTGATACCCAAGTTACATAAGTGTCCATACAAACATCGCTTTATAGCTGGATCTGCCAAGTGTTCCACCAAACCATTGTCTCAACTTCTAACTTCTATTTTGACAGCTGTCAAAACGGGCCTCCAAAGTTATTGTGAGACAAGCTATTCAAGAAGTGGTATCAATCAAATGTGGATATTAAAGAACTCCAAAGATTTAAAGGATATTTTACGATCTCGGTCCATTTCAGTCTGTAACAGCATAAAAACATTTGATTTCTCTACCCTCTATACCAACATTCCTCATTCACAACTGAAGGAGAAGTTGAAAGATCTAATCCATCGATGCTTTCAAAATAAACATGCAACAACAGATACACATACCTTGTCATTGCTATAGATAAATCATACTTTGATAAAAACCACTAAATCTAACAAAAAATATACAGAGGACGAAATTGTCCTGATGATTGAATTTTTGATCGACAACATATTTGTTCAATTTGGTGGACGTGTTTTCCAACAGACAATTGGCATTCCTATGGGTACTAATTGTGCGCCACTACTGGCCGACTTGTTCCTTTACTCATATGAGGCAGACTTCCTTGACGGGCTTCTTATGGAAAAACAGAAGAAATTAGCTCGTACCTTTAACTTCAGCTTCCGCTACATAAATGATGTCTTATCACTCAACAATTCATGTTTGGGAATTTCTTATATCTCATCTACCCCAATGAGTTCGAAATTAAGGATACAAAGACACTGCCAAGTCTGCATCTCATCTTGACACCAGAGGAAGGTTGAATTCAAAACTTTACGATAAACGGGATTACTTGGACTTTCCAATCGTCAACTTCCCATTTTTGAGCGGCAATATTCCAGAAGCGCCGGCGTATGGAGTATATATTTCACAACTCATACGTTTTTCCAGAGCTTGTGACATATACATTGACTTCTTGGACAGAGCCCGGCTTCTGACACAAAAGTTGCTCAGACGTTGCTCCTAAGCTGAAGTCATCCTTATTAAAGTTTTATGGGCGTCATCATGACTTGGTTGACAGGTATGAAAAAACCGTTTCCCAAATGAAAATGGACCTGTTCCATTGATATTATCCCTTCTGCATATCGGATTTGACATGGACAACATGGCGGGTGTCCTGCAGGAAGCAGAGACTGCTTACTCTTCCGGAGCACCTGAGTTTACCCCCGGTTTTTTGTGGGGTCCATGTTGTTCATATGTTTTTAGTTTTAATTGTAGTGCAAGTATTGTTTTTGGTCTTGTCTTTGTTGTTCTCCGGAGTTTGTCAGTTGTTACGACTTTTCTCTCCCTCGAATATCCCTTTGGTATTTCTTGACTTTACTTAGTTATGTATGAGAAATGGGATAACATTATATCAAAAAGACTTATTACATCTCGTCGTTTGTTTTTGTCATCAATGAAGTTTAATTGTGTCTGTGTAATTTTAAATATACATATACGTAAAGTTTGAATGCACTATAATGTACGAAAAATGCAACATGTGGTTTATTTAAGGATTGATTTTAATTTTGTTTTCGTCTAGTATGAAGATATAAGCTCAATCACATGGTGCACGCTAAATAACCCGACCAGCGTGTTATTTGAAAGTGTGAAACATATGCATTGAGGTTATTTCGAATAGAGTGAAAACAAAATTATTGTCAATCCTTATAATTTAATTCCAACGGTTGTTTTGACGTCTTAAACTCCGGGATTCCCTTCAATGACGGAAAAGAAAATTTAGTCTATGATATGATAGACGAAAAAGATTTGACCAATCATATGACGCGTTACATCAAATATTAAATTATATAGCAATATAATATTTACTGATTAGCAATAAATTAAATTCTATCAAGTACAAACAGAATGAAAAAAAAAATAACGACGTAACCTAAAAAGTAAAAATTGCATCTCGAAAAAAAAGAAGAATAAAAAAGATTGATTTTATCTCGAAGGTATCTGTTGCTCTGAAAGGAGCGCTACCATATTGAAATATGGACACAGAAGTTCAATATGGTAATTATGCAAAACTGAAATCTGTTTCAAGACAAAAACGTATAAATCAATTAAAACATTGATATGCAGTCAACATCATAAAAACATTAAGGTATCTGGATGAATATCCAATAAAATTATTCCGGGGAGAAACCATCTAAAACGTTTTGAAGGAAACATATCGTTTTCATTATTTGCCATAATTTAAACTACATTATCATTTTTCAATGTGGTCGTGTTATATTTGAATTCATATGGATTCCATCAAAATACATTAACTTAAACAAAGCCATTATTTATTGGTTGTTAGATCTACCAATATACGACGTTGAGATCGGTTGCCTTTTGTATGTACTATTCAGTCGCTTGTTTACCTTAAATGCATAACTGTGAGGACAAACGGACAACGAGTGAAGTTATAAAGAAAGCACAAAATCAAACGTACATGTATATAACCAAACAAACATTCAGAGATCACAACATGATCTTGAAGGTAGAAAACCACACCCGGGTTAAGTCTTGAACGGCACAGGAGTAATACATTAGCGGCAAGATTAGACCAGTTTCGTGGAACTGAAAGATATGCCTGAGATCTTCATTTTTTTATACTTTTTAAAAATGACTTAAATGAAATAAATTAACATATTTTATTAGAAATAATTTTAATGCAGTTAAATTATAATTATAAAAATATAAGCTTTGCCTCAGTTATATAGCACAAACAAGTTATAAATGAATAGGTCAAACAGGATTGCGCACCTGTACTTTGATGATTTTGCAATGTATTTGACAATTTTGTAGAAGTTACTTGACACCTAAAAAATTATAGTTATAAAATTATACAAAAAATACTGTATTTTTATATGAAATAAAATCTGTCAAGGATGAAAAAGAAAGAAAACAAAACGTACTCGACTTAATTTTTTGAATACCAAAAATAATGTTGCATTTCCTTTCTCTTATCGATAATGCTTCAATAAATGAAATCAACGGCCTTAAAATAGAAATCTTCAAGGTATAATCTGAAAATTAATATTTTTTAAAAACTTATATCCTTACCTCTATAAGCATGGCTTATCAAAATACTGTTGATGAATATTACTGTAATAATCCTAATCATTTTGTCGCAGGGATGATATATGCAAGTATAACATGCACTCGGCACTCTGATTTTGAATGTACAAATATATTTTTGATTTTAAAATTTAATGGAGTTAAATGAATGGCAGAAATGCATTTGCTCTCAGAAATACAATTAGCATTATATATCCAATAAAGTGTTATATATTATTAATATGTAGTTATATCTTTCATCTCATTGGACTAATGTCTCAAAGCCAGTACAGGCTTGAATCACAAGTTTAGTTTTTCTAAAGTTTTGCCTAATAAAACGTCACGTGATACGTTATTCTTTACCTCCGTCGTAAAGAGCGATCGATCTCAAAAAGGTCGTATTCACTGGTAGTTGACATAACATCCACAGATTTTACTCTTTGTTGTATCAGTACTGATAGTTGAAATACATATAGTTGTCAAAAATTCATCACTCTCAGGAGGAATATTTGTTTCACTTGATGGGATCAGTAGATTATAGATAGGGTCGGAAGCTTTTTCCTGCTATTAAATGGATGGTGTTACATAACTTTTTACACTCTCAATTTTTCCATCCATCCAAGTCAGCAACTTTTGTTTGCTGCATGTTTTTCATAATTGACCCAAGCTTATTTTTTCCAAAACGTTGTTTTGAGTACGCACGGCATTTTAATATCCTTAAAGTGTGAAAAGATGGTTGAAAAAGATAATTCCTTGATTATGAAAACAAAGAAATCATTCACACGATAGTGTAGATTAGTACACGGTTGTTATAACTAATTGCTGAATGTATGGATTCTTGAAAAAAAAAATCAGTTTGGTTAATATGCTGACAAAATACATAACAATATTTCGAGTGGCATTTATAATAAAGGATTCCCAATTTAATTGGTAAGTGCAACTAAATTTGCTAAGTGTCGGGGAAAATGCTAATAGAGCCCCCTTAGAAAATAGATGGTCAGCAATCATTGTGTCGTATTGTGAACATGACTTAATTTATTCGATTTAAAAATATTATAGCTAATTAAGGACACATTCAGGTTGTCATTTCGTAATAAAAAGCTATATGTAAAAGTAATTGTACGTACTAAATTACTTATTCTAATATAACCTGCTTTAAATGCACATCCATGGTAAAATATGGATATTTTACTTCCAACGTCACATACGTCTGACTGCTTACTCTTCCGTAGCACCTGGGTCTACCTGCCTTTATCCGTGGTAAAATTTAGATATATTGAAGCCACAGTGAATTATTTCTCAAGCATTTTGATCTTGAAAGGTCATTACTATCTTGACATTAACAATGTTTGAGATTTACGAAAGTTTCAAGCTAAGAAAATCAAAACAAGATGTATTGCTTTTCAGTCATTCAAGACTGTTTAAGATCATTTATAACAGTAAAGAATGTTTATGCAATGTTGAACTTTACATGTTTTGAACTAGTCTAAACTTTGTTTTACTTCTCTTGGTTGATTGGAAGACATCATCTCTTGATTTAATCTTGTTATCTTATCAAGTTGTTTTTGCTCGAAAATAATTCAGAAAAAAATAATAATTAACAATACCAGAATGGGAAATTTAGATTTTGGTCTAATGGTCTAACTGTTCAACAAACAATCGGCATTCCAATGGGAACCAACTGTGCTCCTCATAAGAAGCGGACTTCATTCAAGGGCTACTACGTGAAAACAAAAAGAAATAGCCCAATCCTTTAATTTCACTTTTCGTTATATAGAAGACATTTTAAACTTACATTGACAGTCCAGTGTCTGCAATTCCATCAAATATGACTCTTTTTGATAAGGATTTTTTCAAATTTATTCCGGTGGGGGGGGGGGGTCTTCTCTGTATATGCCCTAAAAATGAGCAGTCTTAGTTTCGTTTGGGTACTGGTCATTTTCAGAGCGCACTTTGCAGGTCTTTACCACTTGTAAGTGTAATTTTCTATGATACTGTATGTTTTGAGAAATTATCAAAAGTTATTGTTTTTTTTTAAAATTATAATTTAAAATGTATGTTTTTATTACAGCTCTTAATCCTATTTTCATATTTGTTTTAACTTTGTGAAAATAATTTATTATTACTACAGAAGAAAATATCATCCAGTAAAAATAAACATTACATCCAACATTACATAATAATATACATTTTTATATTCATTTCATTACACTAATTTTTTATTATTTTAAAATGCAATACTTTTCTGCTGATTGCTTCAGATAATCCAAGTAGGTGATTTTTGTTCATTTTATTTCAGAAAATAAAAGAAAATAAACACAAATAGTTTACTTAAAAAAAAACAAAAATGACAAATATATAAATGTGAAATTTTTTTAAATCTAAACCTTGTGTTCCAAGAATGTGTTTCAATATTAAAAATATAATTTTCAATAATCACATTTATTATGATTTATTAGTATTAAAATTTATTATGAATATTAACGAATAATTGTTTCCTAATATTCAAAAAAACACTTAACCCCATTACATTCTTCTTCTACAGCTAGGACCATGTATTTTCAGTGGCTAATTTATATTTGTTTACTTAGATCTCTGGTTACTTTGGTTGAATTTTTGACAACATGCTATAAGTGACAAGTGGCAATTTGGTTCTTATTATGTGGTGGGTTTAAGAGGGTTGTGCCTCGATTGAGGCCACACGTGACCATAAGATATGATTTCCCCCTTTTTCAATTCTATGCAATATTGTCTCCTTTAACATTTTCCCATATAATTATTGGTGTTATATTCCTCAAAATCTTACTATTATGTACTAGTCAAATAAAAAGCCTTTGTTGTGCAGGCACTTTAAGTAAGAATCTCCTTTTTTACTTTTGAATATATATAATATAAGGCGTACATCATTGGATTATATAATAGTATATGTTCCTCTCAGTATTGTGAATAATTTCAACCAAAGAAAAAAAAATATAAAATTAAAAATAAGCATACAGCCACTATTTATAATATAATACTATATGCACATCTTGGCAATGGATAATTAAGTGGGCTCATTTAATATGAAGGGTTTGTGATAAAAAGCTGTATAATTACAAATTTCCGATCTTATCTCTACAGTTAAAGCAGAAAATATCATTCTCATCGACTCTTACATTTTTCTCAAATCATGATTTTTCCACTTGCCTTGCACTTACCGAAATAATTTCAATGTTATTAAATGAACATTAAAATAAGTATTATTAAGAGAATCAACGTACGTTTGAAAATGGAAATTTAATCTTATTTTGTAGAAAAATGGATTTAAACTGTAAAAAGTGAAAAACTTTCTAAATTTCCGAAGTGCTCACTCCAGTTTTCATTTAATACATGTAGCTTGTTATCACAAAAATGACTAGCTGGATATTTCTAAGCACAATGCGGTATTTAACAATATTTCAAAACGATTGTTAACCTTCGAGTATTAAAAGACCTAAATTGACCATTTTCCTTGACACTTACCAAGCAACATTGTATGCTTTGCACACCACTTTCCTTGACACTTACCAAGCAACATTGTATGCTTTGCAAACCATTTTCCTTGACACTTACCAAGCAACATTGTATGCTTTGCACACCACTTTCCTTGACACTTACCAAGCAACATTGTATGCTTTGCACACCACTTTCCTTGACACTTACCAAGCAACATTGTATGCTTTGCACACAACAATTACATTGTAACCTCCTGCGTTCAGACTGTTAAACAATTTTCTGAGTTAATTTTACAAAGTGAAGATTGGTAAAAGATCAATGTTGAAGTGATTGACGTCACAAGAATGGTTTAATTCAGCTTAACTAAATCATGTCATAATATGTCACGTTTTGCAGTGTATCTTGTTACTTCTAATGTACATTTTGAACGCTCACTAACCCTCGGTGTAAAATATAAACAAATATAATGTCTACCCATGTTGAAATAAACATAGAGCATGCCGCTAATGAATTATTTCTTAATTTTTAGACAATATGAAAGGATTGTTGGCGCGTAACTTTTGGAAAATATGACGTCATAAATACTATGAACCAGAACACGTTGAATGTGAAGACAAGTACCAGGAGATGACTTTATTGTAGTAGCATTATACGGAAAAAGATATTTGACACCCTTCTTGACTTAGTAAAACGGACAGATTATAATAAATTCTTTGTTTGAAACGAGATTCACAATTATCATTGAGAACAGAGTGTTTAATTTACGTTAAATTGAAATGTTTGAATATAAAGTCTTGTATTTTCAATATTTATGAAATAAAGTACTTTGTATTCTTGGGATATATTAAGAATGTATTTATTCCTTTCTAACAGTAAAATAGTTTGTTGCATCGCTTGTTGCTAATAAGGCCTCATAAAAAAATAACTCACAGTTGATGAATAAAAACTAACGTCACGCACACTTCTAGGAATGTGAACAAAGTGTTACGTGTACCTCTAGGGTACGTAAACAAAATGTTACGCGCACCTCTAGGAACGTGAACAGAGTGTTACGTGTACCTCTAGAGTACGTGAACAAAGTGTTACGTGTACCTTAAGCGTACGTGTAACAAAATGAATTATGACCCGAACGACCCTTCATATTGATGACGTTAAATAAAAACCGATCTTTCACTAAGTGAAAATATCGAATTTATTGTTACTGGAAATTACGATAAATCACCATCACCAATGTACTAAATCACCATCACCAATGTAATAATTACATTTAATTAACATTATAGACGATTTTTGAGGTGCTGGAATTTCAAAAGATGTTAAATATATTTTTTTGGTTCAGTGATATTTCTATGTCTTGTATTTTCAAAAATCTAAAATTTAACCGTCCAGGGTGGAAAAATTTTATAACTCACGAGTAAATTGAAGGAGAATCTGTTTAAATTTCTACATACCTCAAGAAAATGCCGTTGCTATGTACTTTGTTTACATGAACGCCACAAGAATAGGAGAAAATAAATTACAAAACAGGTCTCAAGTACATTTTTAGAGATACGTGTAAAACGGGACAGCAATACAGGAAATTAAAAACATATTACAGGTTTTAACGATATAAGTTATATTAAAACCTCTTTCTTATATGGTGTTGTTAAAACCACTGTTTCCTTTTAAAACAGTGATTAGGACAGACGACCAAATTTCTAATACTGACCTGTAGATATTTAATTTTTCGTTTTGATTATTTGTCACAAACAGTTCTGTTTTTCAGAATGTCAAAAACACATTTTTTTTCAAATTTTGATTGAAATTGTTCAATGTTTTGATTAAAATAGAAATATTGCGAATTTTAGATATTTTGACATTTTTCTTCAAAAGAAATGTTTGGAACATTTTATAGTTTTTGATGAGATTTCGAAAGGCTACCATTTTTTTTCATAAACCGGTCATCATGCCAAGTTAGTCAAAAACTTAGAGCCTTTTTTCAGTTTTTATTTTTTTTGTCTTGGTTGTATTTTTTTGGAGGGGGCTTATATAGTGTTAGATTTTTCAAACGGATCACATACTTTTTACCAAAACAGGTCGTTCACGTATACTGCCTTCTCCTCTTTCTGGTGTATACCCGATTCCGGTGTAATGTTAAATTCCGGGTTTTTGTTGAACTAAAAGCGCGCGCAAGGGTCAGAGGTTACAGGTTACAGACAACTGGTTCATCGCTGTATGTTTACTCAAAATTTTACACATGTATTAATATTTCCAGCCATAATTTTTGATTTGATGGATTATATTGCTTGTTTTGTTTCTTTAAAAAAGTTTTAGAAAAAGTTACAATTTTCTTTAACCTTACCAGTTTGAAATAATCTTCCGTACTCCTCGTGTTTTTTAGTGTTGATTCAGTTCACTTCACTTCATTTAAAGTTGTACTGTCATCTTCAATACTACTAATCGTGGTTAAACAATAGTATATTGTTTTAAAGTATCTGTCTAAAAAATCATCCCATAAAAGACATATACAAATAAAACTTTTCGAAAGATTTTATATATACATTATATTTGTTACAATGTACCATTACAAATGACATTGAAGTTTAAATTGTTGTCAAACATTGTTTACCTTAACTGATGTATCAATTGGCACAATTTGAGAATAATTGTGTTAGATTACATGCATAAGACAGATGTGTATCGTACTAGCAGCAAGAAATGCTGACTTTTTCTAGAATAGCCGGGTTTGTGACTTGTAATATGGGATTTTGCTTTATCCCTATTTATCACGTGTAATGTTTGTTGTTGAAAGCTTAATTTTGCCTCTATGTGAAAATATCATATATATTAATCACCTGAGTCGGTGTGGTATCTGCCTATGCATGACCACATCGACGATTTATGAATACCATGCAAGGATGAAGAAATAAAACAAAAATTTCATATAAATTGTGTTTGTTTCCCCAAGAAATAATACCTAAGTCCGGTAGGCCGACATAATAAGGTTGTTTAATTTGCAATACGATTTCATAAGGTCCTGTAAGGCGGGCATTCGGATAGGGCAGATGGCTTAACAGCCAATTGAAAACAATTTAACAAAATCTAAAATACTAAGGGTTCATTCCTTGTATTGCACATAGTAGATCTCCTTAGCTGACATTTGGCTTCCTATTTCGGTATTTTTGGTGAGTACTTCTTGTTTAATATAAGTTTGGTTTTTTGGTCTTCCAAAAGTTTCGGTTTTAATGCTGCAGATGAGAGGTAACTCCTTGAAATGCGTCGTATACAACATAGTATAAATTTACTATATTTAATATTAGTATACTTGGATTGTTATTTTGAAACTCCTGGGATGATGCCTCTGCATGGTGGACCCTAGGTCCCCGAGGGTATTTGCCAACCCAGTCGTCAGACTTGTCTGACATGATTATTCATTGATTTGTTACAGAAATTACCAGTATTTAGCAAAATTCAAAAATAATAGAAATACTAAGGGTTCATTCCTTGTATTGCACATGGTAGATCTCCTTAGCTGAAATTTGGCTTCCTATTTCGGTATTTTGGTTGAGTACTTCTTGTTTAATATAAGTTTGGTTTTTTGGTCTTCCAAGAGTTTCGGTTTTAATGCTGAAATGCGTCGTATACAGCATAGTATAAATTTACTATATCTAATATTAGTATCTTTGGATTGTTATTTTTTTTAACAAAATAAAACTGCACAATATCTTTTAGAATGGTTCCTGTAAATCAATATCTCTTCATCTAATCTCACTTATGTTCTTTATTAAGAGTGAAAGACAAATGTTTCATTTTCTTTGGTCATTCCGTGAAATTAAATTTCATCTTTTTATTATGAAAATATTTGTGCCGATTACTAACTAGTTTGTCTTATTTTGTTTCGAAGTGAAATATCTAGTTAATTTTACTGCCCATTTATATTTATTTCCCTTGTCACTGTCACTGGTGAAACCATTCGCTGACAACATTCTGTACTGGTTTTAATACATTCTTGTCAAAATCCAGAAGTTTGTATACGTAATTAGTAGTTTTTTTATATTGTTTATGAATATTGAGTATATTTCTTATTTCAGGTATACTGTGGTTTCAGTTGAATAAGCAACAAAATTGATAGCAGGAAAGGGGACACATTCTCCGTGTTAAAGGTTAATAAACAACAAAATGGATAGCGGGAAAGGTGACACATACTCCGTGTTAAAGGTTAATAAACAACAAAATGGATAGCAGGCAAGGTGACACATACTCCGTATTAAAGGTTTATAAACAACAAAATGGATAGCAGGAAAGGTGACACATACTCCGTATTAAAGGTTTATAAACAACAAAATGGATAGCAGGAAAGGTGACACATACTCCGTGTTAAAGGATAATAAAATACAAAATGGATAGCAGGAAAGGTGACACATTCTCTGTGTTAAAGGTTAATAAACAAGAAAATGGATCGCAGGAAAGGTGACACATACTCCATGTTAAAGGTTAATAAACAACAAAATGGATAGCAGGAAAGGTGACACATACTCCGTGTTAAAGGTTAATAAACAACAAAATGGATAACAGGAAATGTGACACATCCTCCATGTTAAAGGTTAATAAACTACAAAATGGATAGCAGGAAAGTTGACACATACTCCGTGTTGAAGGTTAATAAACTACAAAATGGATAGCAGGAAAGGTCGTCAATAGTATATCAACCAATTAATGCCATACCATCGACAGACCCTCAGACAAAACTAACCTAAAAGATCAAAAAGCACAAATATGACATCTTTTGGTAAGTTTTGAATTTTCTGTATTGTTGTCTTATTTTATAAAACTTTACCATTGTAAGTTTTTAGAATGATTTTCACACATTGAATTACGGATGATCTACGATCGTAAATTTCAGAATTTGTTCAATAATCAGATTTCCATGAGGTTTTATATTATATTTATTTGCATATGCGTAGAAATGAGAGAAAGAGGTAAGTAAATTTGTAGATACTTGGTTCCATTGTAAATAGAAACAGTAACATTAAGACAAAGAACAGCAATAGAAAATAATTAAACAATATATCCCTCCTTTCATATTATAGAAAACCTGTACTTTCTCGTTAAATTGATCAATGTGAAAGATCAATTGGAAATCCCGCGCGCCTTGAGAAGGGGTTTATCAAATCGTGGACTTATTTGTATTTGGTAATAGGATTTGTTATTTGAAATATGTATGATAAGTGTTTTTAAACCTGTTTGATACTGTCATAAGATTATTACATGATAACATGGCCTTGGCATTACGCTTTGTTTTCTATCGAAATCAATATATCTAAACTAAAATCACTTAAGTTCATTGTAGTAATGAAAGTTACAAAAATTCATTATATTAATTATAAATGAGTTGAAAGTCATTCTTTATACCTGAATATTAATCTCCAAGGATAGAACAATACCTCATTCTCAAAGACAAGTCAATAAAAATATTCCTCGATTTTGTTCTAAAAATTTATGTCCTAATTAATTATTAATCTTTTACATAATTTTTATTTCATTGACGTATTGTAATATGTTTATTGTCATTTTTTCTATCATTATCTATTGTGATCAGCACTCACTATAATATTTTTGTTAAAATGTTTTAGTGTCTCTTTTACAGTTATAGAACTCTCCTTTGTTAGAATATTTATACAAATACACATCAACCTGTTTGTTAAAGTGCAAGGACAAATCAAGAGAAACAATAATCAGTTACCTCCCTTCAATAAGTTGACCATAGAGACTGAAGGTGACTAGCCATGGTACGGGGTATGTTAGTTCAGAGATTACGGTTTAATATGGGTGGCCATTCGGGCAAAAATTACAAAATTTCATATAAAAGACAAAACAATATAAAAAAGATTAAAAATTACAGAGGTAACTCTTAGCTGAGTTTGAATTCCTGTTTGTTTTTATTATTTTGGGTTTTTATGGTTGTGCTTGTTAATTCATCATTATATCTTTAACCAGATTTCTTTCATTTTGATCTCGAGTACTACTGATGAGTTGTCAGTCAACAAAATGGCCATACAGTGCATTAAATTTATTTTGGTATTTTGTAATACAATATTTTATTAATATAAAAGCCAAAACTGCCATTGAAATTAAAAAGGTCAATTAAAAATCAATAGCGTACAAAAGATAGTTTCAAAGAAAGAACAAACATACACAAATGATTGATTGATTGATTAAATATTGTTAAACGCCGAGTTGGCGATATTACAGCCAATTTCACGGCGAGAACTAATATGAAGTGAAATGGAGCTGATTAAAATTAAATATAGCATCTAAAACCAATAGACTATTTATAAATAGAATAAATTCCAGTATAAACAATAAAATACATATATGACAAAAAGTAACAAAAAATTTCCAATATCACAGACATGCAAAATATCACAGAAAAGCTATCAGACAAATACAATCAATAAATTAATATTATACAAAACAATAACAAATTAAAATTCTGGATAAGGACTATAACCAGGAATACAGTCAGACAGACTATATTCTCGAGTATTGTCCTACGTCCTTCAAATATTGCAACACACGGCTGCCAGCAACCTTTCATATTGTTGACTGTGTAGTACCGACAAATAATGTCGGATTTATCTACACAGTCAATTAAAAGATGTCTAATACTATGTCGACATTGGCAAGGTATACACTCAGGAGGCGGCTCACTCTCTAAAATAAAAGATTGAGTCGTCCTGGTGTGGCCAATGCGACATCTTGTTAAAACAACTTGGTCTCTTCGGCTTTTGCCGAAGAAACAAACATTCTTGCCAACAGTTGGCTCTATAGAATGTAAGCAGATCCCACTAGGATTGCCACAGACCTAAAATATACTTAAAAATTAAAGGTTTAAAATCAGTATACGGCACTGACATATTAGTAATGGGGTTGTCTAAAGCATCCTTCGCTATCCTATCTACAACTGTGTTTCCTCTTATACCAATATGACTTGGTATCCAGATAAATATTATTTGTTTACCCATATGGGCAAGCCTTTTATAGAATTCAATTATATGTGAAATTAAAGGGCTTTTATACTTTTGACTTTCTATAGCCAGTAAACATGAAAGAGAATCTGAGCAAATTAGAAAGTTTTGTTTATCAGAAGATCTTATGAATTTCAAAGCAAGAATAATAGCTCTTGCTTCAGCTGTAAATATAGAACTGAAAGATGAAGACGAAGAGTCGCTGCCCGTTGTCCATAAACAGCAGCAGCAGCTACTCTATTTCCGTCTTTTGATGCATCAGTATAAACTGTATCAAACTCTTGAAAATGTGATTTAATTTCAGCAAACTTTTGCTGAATTTCAATCGGATTAGTCTCAGACTTTTTATGTTTTCTGATGTCAAAAATGAATTTGGGTTTTGGTACAAGCCAAGGTGGCGATTGAGGTACATCAATAGGAGCTATTTCATCAAGGTTGATGTTACATCCAGAAATGTGTGGTTTTATCCGGATACCAAATGGCGGAATTTTATTTTCATGTTGTTCAAATATATCCTCATAGAAAGGATTGAAAACACAGTCGTAGGCAAGATTTGAAGGATATGCTTTTAGCTTGGTTACGTATTGTAAACCAAGTTTTATCCTACGGTTATAAAGAGACGGCTCGTTCGGCTCTACATATAAACTCTCCAAACGTAGGCCTTGGTGGTGAACAGTATCTAAAATTTTTATATAGGATTTGCGAGCAGATCCAATATAATGGAACCATAATCAAGTTTAGATCGTACAAGTGATCGAAATAGATTTAACAAAATGTTTTTGTCAGCACCCCAGTCAGTGCTGGAAACAACTTTTAAAATATCCAATGCCTTTAAGCATTTTGATATGGGGTAGAAAGGTAAGTTTATTGTCAAATAGAATATTGGTTTCTTTGACGACCTTAATGGGAGAATTATAAATTTTAAGTTCGGGGTCTAAATGTAGTTTTCGTTTATTACAAAAATGCATACATACTGTTTTGGAGTTGGAAAATTTGAAACCATTTTCCATAGCCCATTTTTCAATTTTATTCAAAGATAATTGTAGTTGTCTTTCTATGTTGTTCATATTTTTACCTCTATAGCATATAAGAAAATCATCAACATAAAGCGAGCCTTCAACATTCGTTTGTAATGTTTTAGCCAAACTATTTATTTTAATACTGAATAGAGTAACAGAGAGGACACTCCCCTGAGGGACACCCATCTCTTGTTCAAAAGGGTCAGACATTGTAGTATTAATCTTGACTTTAAACTGTCTGTCTGACAAGAAGTTATCAACAAATGAGGGTAATCTACCTTTCAACCCCATATCATTTAAGTCCTTTAAAATTCCATAATTCGACGATTCAAAATTATCTTTCCCAGGTTTGGGAATAGGGATAACTATAGCTTGCTTCCAGATGGAAGGCAAGCCACCAGATACCCATACTTTATTGAGGAGATCCAAAAGAGTTTCTAAACACGTATCCGGAAGGTGTTTCAGAAGTTTATAATGAATATCATCCGGGCCACATGCTGCGTCATGGGCCTTTGCCAGAGAATTTTTGGGTTCATCAAGAGAGATAGGACGGTTGTAGTCTTCTCAATTATTTGATCGAAAGTTGAGTTTGTTTTTTTCTGTTCGGTTTTTAATACGTTGAAATTCGTGAGAGTAATTTTGAGAAGAAGAATGTTTAGCAAAAGTTTCACCAAGTTTTTGAGAGATCTCATTTTCTGATGTTAAAAGGGTCTGGCCATCTTTTATGTGGTGAAGATTAGCTTTCCTGTTTTTACCGTTAACTTTTTGTATAAAGTTCCAAACTTTGTTCATTGGTGTATGAGAATTTAGTTTTGAGACGAAGTTTTGCCAAGACTTACGTCTCTTTTGTTTGAATGTTCTACGTGCTTTTGCACGGAATATACGGATGTTACTTAAATTATCTTGGGTTGGGTGCATATTAAATCGTCGTTCGGCCTTCTTCCTATTTTTCTTCGCCTCCTCACAATCATCGTCAAACCATGGTTTGCTGGGTTGTTTTGGATTTGTCGAGGTTTTAGGAATGGTCCTTTCAGCTATCGATACCAACGTTTCATTAAATTTAAGTACTGGATTAATAACATTTTCAAAAGTATCTTTCTTTAGTTCATCTCGACAGAGTTGCACGAACAAAGGCCAATCGGCATTGTCAAATTTCCAGCGTGCAACTCTCTCGGATGACGTGGGAAACAAATTTTCCAAAATAATGGGAAAGTGATCGCTTCCACACAAGTCATCATGGACTCGCCATGAGTAATCTAGTAACAAAGAAGGGTCACAGATCGTTAGATCAATATCCGAGTAGGAACCATTCCCCGGATGGAGATAAGTATCTGATCCATCATTGAAAATGCACCAGCTTTCCTGGTTTAAAAAATCTTCTATTTTTTTTCCCCCTATCATTTTGAGAGTTACTGCCCCAAATCGGATTATGGGCGTTAAAATCGCCCATAAGAAGAACAGGAGCAGGTAACTGATCAGTTAAATGTTTTAACTGATTAATTTCCAGAGGGGTATTCGGAGGAAGATAGACTGAACACAATGTTATGGTCTTTTTAAGAGAGAGTCGTACAGCAACTGCTTGCAAGTTAGTATTAAGTTTTATTCGACTATGAATTATATTATTTTTAACAAGTATTGATGAGCCGCCAGCAGCTCTTTCATCCTTTTTAACGTGGGTGGTGTAGAGAGAGTAATTTTTAATATTAACTGTATCGTTTTCTTTTAAGTGAGTTTCCTGAAGACAAGAAGCAACAGGAAAGAAAGCTTGTACAAGTAATGATAACTCTATTAAATTAATTTTCAAACCGCGACAATTCAACTGTATTATATTATTCATTTTAAGGGTGGTCGGATGGAGAGTAGTTCTTTCTAAGTTGTTCATTCGAAGAACTTCTTCGCCTCCCACCCGGAACGCTAGAGTCTCTGATGGAGCGAGAGTCTCTAGCTGGGACTGACGAATCATCCCATATCGACTCCAAAGGATCATTTGTATCCATTTGTTCTCTAAATTTACTTAACTTATTTTTTCGGCCTTTGAGAGTCTACCAGAAGATTGTGTATTCTTTGATTTCTGTGTTTTCGATGGTTGTGCAACTTTCTGTGACGATGAGGGTTTTTGAGGTGATTTTTGTTTTGAAGACGTGGAAGTCCTTTTCGTGGGGATTGGTTTTGTATGATTAGTAATTGAGTTTGATTGGACAAAAGTTTGAGATGTCTGGGAGGAGTTTGATGTGGATGTTTTGGTTTGAGAGGTTGACCCTTTTGATTGACAAGATGAAGGTACAGGTATTGAGAGTTCTGCACCATCAGGCCACATGTATTCAGTTTGAGCAGCAAAAGACCTGGTAATTTTGGGAGATTTAACTTTGTCAGCATAAGAGGTTGTTGGAACGGAGTTATTCGATGCAGATACCACATTTTTAGCTTCTTGATAACTGATGTTTTTTTCGGTTTTTGTGTTTTGAATTTCTATTTCTTTTTTTTATAAAACTCGCAGTTTCGAGAATTTGCCAAATGATCTAATCCGCAGTTAGCACATTTAATTGTACCGTCACAATCAAAGCTGGAATGGCCCTCAACAGAACATTTGACACATTTTTCCGTATCGCGACAAGAACTCCTACCGTGTCCAAATTTCTGGCATTTGAAACAGCGGATAGGGTTAGGTACGTATGTGTCAACTCTGATTCTGTAAGGTCCTATGTAGTTATGTTCCGGCACATTAGTCAGATTAAATGTAATGAGATATGTATTTAATTTCACAATTTTGCCTTCATATTTCTTGGTGAATCTTTTGACCTTTGATACATGTTGAGATTGAAGTTCTTCCTGGATTTCTTCTTCTGATAGTTCGTACAAGTCGTGGTCTCTGTCTCGAATAACTCCCATACAAGAATTGAGTTTGCGATGTGGATTTACCGAGATTTGAATATCCGAAATACAAGTTAAGGAGAGAAGATTTTTAGACTGTTGTGGCCTACTACATTCTACTAAAACACTTCCATTTCTCATTTTTGACACTTTGTTAACCTGTCCAGCTCGGCTCTGAATTGTTTTTTTGTAAAAGAAAAGGAGAAACTTTGGTTAAAGGTTTTTCGGAATTTTGACTTGTTAATACCAAAAATTTTGAAAAATTGTCAGAAGTTTTATTTTGAATTTTTGTCATGTGTTCCTCATCGTCACTACAACTAACTTTACGTTTTGATGTTGTTGTTTTTGAGGGTTTTGTGAAGTCGCCATGGTGATTGCATAATGATTCGTTACCCCTACTCCCCGCCCGCCTTGGAGCAGCACCAATATGATGTATACTTGCCGCATATGCGACAAGCACTAGGGCTACAGGGATAAGATACTCGCATAGAGCACTTCTGTTCGGACGCAAGCTTCGTGTTAGGGGTTACCTGACGAAACAACCGTCCGAAGTATCATCTACACGATTGACCCATAAGCCACCGCCTTCTTGAACCGACTTGTATAAATGGTACTATTGTTGTACATTTTGGCAACAGTCAAGTTCAAGGGCTTGGCGTGACCAGCCGATTAGTCAGGACCGGGCCCATCCGACCGCCCGTTTAAGATAAAGTAAGGGCCAAAGTGGCGTGTTTCAGCCACCAGGATCCCGTCCTCTATCCTTACGGGTATCCACACACGGCAAACATGTGGCCGCATTAAGCCGAGGAAGCTTTGTCCCATAAGCCACCGCCTTCTCTGTGCCTCCAGCAGTGGTTATCATCCAAGACCCCAGAACCCAAACATCAACCTCAAGCGATACAACAGCAGACCACCTTCCCAACCCAGTGTATCTCGGTTTCATAAAAGGTTCATCTGGGTCTTTTCAGACAACCACGAGAAAACAGCAGAGGGCAAGGCATGAACAGTTATGGGATAGACCGGGACCATCGAGCCATTCATGAGCTGGTTAGATTAAATTGATAATATCATATCCAAAACGAAATCCAAACTAAAGGAGAAATTAGAAATTGAAAAAGTCGTAAATAAATGCAATGAATTATATCCAAGATGATAGTAGAAAAATAATAAATAAACAAATAACCGAAATAAATAATAATCTTGAGCCTGTTAAATTTTGTGACCCTTAAGCCAACACCAATTCAGTAATTTGGAATTTTAACCATATTGAGCAGGAGATAAAAAAATAAACAAAACATTATAAATTGATGTACAGGAATGGTGAGACCAGCCGATTGACCGAATCGGGTCCATCCGGCCTCCCGTCTAGGTAAAGATTGTGCCCCAGATGGTGATCAGAACCGTTTTTCCGGCCATCCAGGAACACTCCCTATTACCGACACGGGTTTGTTGCCTCTTTAGGGGCCTCTTACGCCAAGCCGAGGAGCTGTGGGCATATTCTATATGTGTCCCCGGGACCCACATGGGGGTACACAAATGAGGAAAAGTAATAAAAAATTACAAAAACATAAAACCACCTTAGGACAGATGCATGCATGGGAAGAACCATTCCTGCAGTACTTAATATTGTGATTAACGATCGTATTCGTTTTGTCGTTATTGTTGACAGTAGGGTTACATAAGTATACATGTACGTTGTTATGGTATCCGGACAATAAATGACCCCGTGACTATTTCAAATGCCCCTGGTGTTCTATAAAACTTAATGGCAATGGTTTCAGTAATGATCGTTAAAACGTCGGAAACGAGAAATACCTAACTTGCTTTCATGGTAGGCATACAAACAGTGAAGTGTGTTTCAACTTGAGAAAGTCCTCTCCACATACATGTTATTCAGGCAATAAATTTTTGGTCTACATTGACATGATTTTGAATAGAAAAGTATGATTAATTTCAAGCAATTGCACATTTCACCTCACCTAAATGATTATGCCCATCTTCCATTATTGCTTGCAATGGTTTAGTGATGTTTTGTCTTTTGATGAGGATTACGAAGAATGAAAAATCTGAGTTTTTTTTATTTTAAACAAATGATCCTATTCAAACATGAAACCTTAAATAGCGTCACAGTATTCATTCACTGGTTTGATAGAATTCTTATATTTGCGCTGGCACAGGTTGATACAGTCGATAGATATTATAAAAATGACTGGTATTAACATTAAAGAGACCGATATCCATCCAAATGAAATTGAGGACTTTCTGTTATCAGGTGTTGATATTCGTTTTCGAATTGATCTTGACAATTTTTTTGTATTAACTGACATCTGTGGTTTAATGTTCTTTTCAAAGTCGTCCAAAACAATAGCCTTTAATTCAGATAGTGTCAGATTCAACAAATCAAATTTGGGCCATTTTTTGCCAATCTTGTCTATTGGACACATGCAGTGAAGGTCATCTCTAGCTGGTGGACAAGTACGGATGGTTTCCTGCGAAGGTTCATTGTGAAAATTGTTTTGTTGTGATGGTATGTTAGTTGTTATACCGACTGAAATGGCCCTTTCATCCACATGTGAAGGTGTGATATTTTCAGTTAATGTGTCTAGTGTAATTGTGCTGTATTCTAAATGACTATAGTGGAATTTTGATGCAAGTACCATATCTACTGGTGTAACATCAATATTTGTAAATGATTTTTCTCCCATTGGTTGATCAGTTTTATCTAGTGTTGGCGTCATACCATCTGTTGATACAGCCTTTGTGATAATAGTTTTTACCACTAACCCATGGTTTGAGTTATGGGAATGTGATATATCTAAAGCAGTTATACCTGCTGTACTGTCTTCCATTATACCATCATTTGAGCTGTGTACAGTCTTGATACCTTCAATTCTAATATCAGCAGTAGTTGCGTGAACTATCATCAGTACTTTCGTAGCTAAATCAACTGTTAGTGTGTTTTCGGTGTTCAGTCCACCAATGACGCTCATAATATCTACAGTTGGACTTATTGTACTTCCTTTCATCATTCCATGAATGGAAGTTTGTATAGGGGTTGAATGTAAAACTGTATTATTTGTTGTATGTGTATTTTCTTTCTTCAATTTATCAACTGAGGTCACTGCAGGCGTGATGTCCTTTCTATGTATATCCACTGTTACTGTACTTCCTTTCATCAATTCATCAATGTATGTGTGTATAGGTATGTCATACTCTGTTGTCATACCCGATGTAATTATCTTTTCTTCCATCAGTTCATCAATGTATGAATTCGTAGACATTATATTTGTACCTGTTATATCGGTTGAAATTATACTTTCTTTCATTAGTTTATCCATGGAGGTCTGTGTAGCTGCGAAGGCTTTTGTTGGTATATCCGTTGTAATTCCTGTCATTAACCTATCAACGGAGGCCTGTGTAGGTGTGATTTCATCCGTCGTTAACCTCGCTTTAATTCCATTTTCCTCGATCAGATCATCAATGGATGTCTGAGTAGACGTTATATCTGCTGTAGAGTTGCTTTCTTTCAACATTCTATCAATAGACTTCTGTGTTGCTGCGATTTCTTCCGTTTTTTCTTTCCCTGCACTTACACTTTGTTTTATCAGTTCATCAATCATGTCAATGGAAATCTGTGTAGGTGTAGGTGTAATATCAAACGTAATTGTACTTTCTTCCAACCATCTATAAACTGAGGACTGTGTATATTTAATATCCTCAGTTAATATGTGTTCACCAATAGTCTCTTTAGATAAGAAATCTTCTGTTGTTATATCCGCTTTAAATTTACTTAGTCCATCATTGCATGTTTGTGAAGGTTTGATATCTTTTGTTGTTACTTCCAATATAATTGTACTTACTTTAATCTGATCATCATTTGAGCTATGTTTAGGCGAGATATATTTTGTTATGTCTATTGAAGTAGCAGTTCTGATATCCATTGTAATTGTATTATCTTCTAGAAGTCCATCGTTTGAGCTCTGTACAGTCGCGATATATTGATTTGATGTTTTTTCGTATATCATTCCATCAATGAAATGCTGTGTTTGCGTGATATCTTCCGTTTTTATACCCTCTGTAATTGTTTCTACTTCCGTGGATCCATCAACGGAGGTATGAGATAGTCTGATATCTTCTGTTGCTAATTCTGCTGTAGGTGTATTTTCCTCAATCAGCACATCAAAGTTAGTTACAGCTGTGATATCTACACTTGCCGTAGCTCTCGCATTCACCGAAATGGTAATGTTTTTCTTCTGTTCATTAACGGACGTCAATGAAGGCGTGATATTTTCTGTTCTTATGTGTATTGTTTTTATACTGTCTGTCTTAAATTCATTAACAGAGGTCTGAAGAAGGATATTCCCCGTTCTTGTATCCACTGTTATTGTTCTGTTATTCATAATTTCTTCATTGGAGTTAGACACAGGTAAGATATATTCAGTTACCATAGAAATCGAATGTACAGTTTCGTCGATAAGGACATCACTGTAAGTACGTGTAGGCGTGAAATCTGTAATTTTAACGGCCGAAGTTGTATTTTCTTCAATCAGTCCATAAATGGAGGTCTGTATGGGAATGATGTTTTCTGTTATTTTATACGCTTCAATTGTACTTTCATTAATCAGTCCTTCAATGGAGTTATGTACAGCCGTGTTATCTGCTGTAATTGTGGTTTCATCTATCAGACCATCAATGGAGCTCTGTACAGCCGTGACATCTTCAGTTGTTAAACACGCTGTAATTGGACTTTCTTTCATTATTTCATCAACGGAGTTCTGTACAGCGGTTGTAATATCCGCCGTAATTTCACTTTCTTCTATCAGTTCGCCAATGGAGGCCTGTGAGAGCGTGCCATCATCTGTTGTTAGATCCCCTGTTAATGTACTTTCTTTAATCAGTCCTTCAATAGAATTCTGTACAGCTGTATTATCTGCTGCAATTGTACGTTCTTCCGACACTTTACCCATTGCTGGGATACTTTCAGTTG
Organism: Mytilisepta virgata; assembly: GCA_028015205.1. Classification (NCBI taxonomy): domain Eukaryota; kingdom Metazoa; phylum Mollusca; class Bivalvia; order Mytilida; family Mytilidae; genus Mytilisepta; species Mytilisepta virgata. Next base: position 631,486 of record JAPWFG010000015.1, read on the forward strand.
TAATATCTGTTTTTATTGTACTTTCTTCCGACAGTTTATTCATTGCTGGGATACTTTCAGTTGTAATACCTGCTGTTATTGTACTTTCTTCCGACAGTTTATCCATTGCTGGGATACTAACAGTTGTAATATCTGCTGTTATTGTACTTTCTTCCGACAGTTTATCCATTACTGGGATACTATCAGTTGTAATATCAGCTGTTATTCTACTTTCTTCCGACAGTTTATCCATTGTTGGGATACTTTCGGTTGTAATATCTGCTGTTATTGTACTTTCTTCCGACAGTTTATCCATTGTTTGGATACTATCAGTTGTAATATCTGCTGTTATTGTACTGTCTTCCAACAGTTTATCCATTGTTTGGATACTTTCAGTTGTAATATCTGCTGTTATTGTACTTTCTGTCGACAGTTTATCCGTTGATGGGATACTTTCAGTTGTAATATCCGCTGTTATTGTACTTTCTCCCGACAGTTTATCCATTGCTGGTATACTTTCAGTTGAATTATCTGCTGTTATTGTACTTTCTTCCGACAGTTTATCCATTGTTGGGATACCTTTAGTTGTAATATCTGTTTTAATTGTACTTTCTTCCGACAGTTTATCCATTGCTGGGATACTTTCAGTTGTAATATCTGCTGTTATTGTACTTTCTTCCGACAGTTTATCGATTGTTGGGATACTTTCAGTTGTAATATCTGCTGTTATTGTACTTTCTTCCGATAGTTTATCCATTGCTGGGATACTTTCAGTTGTAATATCTGCTGTTATTGTACTTTCTGTCGACAGTTGATCCATTGTCGGGATAATTTCAGTTGTAATATCTGCTGTGATTGTACTTTCCTCCGACAGTTTATCCATTGCTGGGATACTAACAGTTCTAATATCTGTTTTTATTGTACTTTCTTCCGACGATTTATCCATTGTCGGGATACCTTCAGTTGTAATATCTGCTGTTATTGTACTTTCTTCCGACAGTTTATCCATTACTGGGATACTATCAGTTGTAATATCTGCTGTAATTGTATTATCTTCCGATAGTTTATCCATTGTTGGGATACTTTCAGTTGTAATATCTGCTGTTATTGTACTTTCTTCCGATAGTTTATCCATTGTTGGAATACTATCAGTTGTAATATCTGCTGTGATTGTACTTTTGTCCGACAGTTTATCCATTTCTGGGATACTTACAGTTGTAATATCTGTTTTTATTCTACTTTCTTCCGACAGTTTATCCATTGATGGGATACTTTGAGTTGTAATATCTGCTGTTATTGTATTTTCTTCCGACAGTTTATCCATTGTTGGGATAATAACAGTTGTAATATCTGCTGTTATTGTACTTTCTTCCGACAGTTTATCTATTGCTGGGATACTAACAGTTGTAATATCTGCTGTTATTGTACTTTTTGCCGACAGTTTATCCATTGTTGGGATACTTTCAGTTGTAATATCTGCTGTTATTGTACTTTCTTCCGACAGTTTATCCATTACTGGGATACTATCAGTTGTAATAACTGCTGTTATTGTACTTCCTGCCGACAGTTTAACCATTGATGGGATACTTTCAGTTGTAATAACTGCTGTTATTGTACTTTCTTCCGACAGTTTATCCATTACTGCGATACTATCAGTTGTAATATCTGCTGTTATTGTACTTTCGTCTGACAGTTTATCCATTACTTGGATACTATCAGTTGTAATATCTGTTGTTATTGTACTTTCTTCCGACAGTTTATCCATTTTTGGGATACTAACAGTTGTAATATCTGTTTTTATTGTACTTTCTTCGGACACTTTATCCGTTGATGGGATACTTTCAGTTGTAATATCTGCTGTTATTGTATTTTCTTCTGACAGTTTATCCATTGCTGGGATACTATAAGTTGTAATGTCTGCTGTTATTGTACTTTCTTCCGACAGTTTATCCATTGTTGGGATACTATCAGTTGTAATATCTGCTGTAATTGTATTACCTTCCGGCAGTTTATCCATTGTTGAGATACTATCAGTTGTAATATATGCTGTGATTGTATTTTCCTCCGACAGTTTATCCATTGCTGGGATACTAACAGTTGTAATATCTGTTTTTATTGTACTTTCTTCCGATAGTTTATCCATTGTTGGGATACTATCAGTTGTAATATCTGCTGTAATTGTATTACCTTCCGACAGTTTATCCATTGTTGAGATACTATCAGTTGTAATATATGCTGTGATTGTATTTTCCTCCGACAGTTTATCCATTGCTGGGATACTAACAGTTGTAATATCTGTTTTTATTGTACTTTCTTCCGACCGTTTATCCGTTTGTGGGATACTTTCAGTTGTAATATCTGCTGTTATTGTACTTTCTTCCGACGATTTATCCATTGTCGGGATACTTTCAGTTGTAATATCTGCTGTTATTGTATTTTCTTCCGACACTTTATCCATTGCTGGGATACTATCAGTTGTAATATCTGCTGTTATTGTACTTTCTTCCGACAGTTTATCCATTGCTGGGATACTATAAGTTGTAATGTCTGCTGTTATTGTACTTTCCTCCGACAGTTTATTCGTTTGTGGGATACTTTCAGTTGTAATATCTGCTGTTATTGTATTTTTTTCCGACAGTTTATCCATTGTTGGGATAATAACAGTTGTAATATCTGCTGTTATTGTACTTTCTTCGGATAGTTTATCCATTACAGGGATACTATCAGTTGTAATAACTGTTTTTATTGTACTTTCTTCCGACAGTTTATCCATTATTGGGATAAAAACAGTTGTAATATCTGCTGTTATTGAACTTTCTTCCGACAGTTTATCCGTTGATGGGATACTTTCAGTTGTAATATCTGCTGTTATTGTATTTTCTTCCGACAGTTTATCCATTGCTGGGATACTATAAGTTGTAATGTCTGCTGTTATTGTACTTTCTTCCGACAGTTTATTCGTTTGTGGGATACTTTCAGTTGTAATATCTGCTGTTATTGTATTTTCTTCCGACACTTTATCCATTGCTGGGATACTATAAGTTGTAATGTCTGCTGTTATTGTACTTTCTTCCGACAGTTTATTCGTTTGTGGGATACTTTCAGTTGTTATATCTGCTGTTATTGTACTTTCTTCCGACACTTTATCCATTGCTGGGATACTTTCAGTTGTAATATCTGCTGTTATTGAACTTTCTGCCGACAGTTTATCTGTTGATGGGATACTTTCAGTTGTAATATCTGCTGTTATTGAACTTTCTTCCGACAGTTTATCTGTTGATGGGATACTTTCAGTTGTAATATCTGCTGTTATTGTATTTTCGTCCGACAGTTTATCCATTGTTGGGATAATAACAGTTGTAATATCTGCTGTTATTGTACTTTCTTCCGACAGTTTATCCGTTGATGGGATACTTTCAGTTGTAATATCTGTTTTTATTGTACTTTCTTCCGACAGTTTATCCATTGCTGGAATACTATCAGTTGTTATATCTGCTGTTATTGTACAATCTGCCGACAGTTTATCCATTGTTGAAACACTTTCAGTTTTAATATCTGCTGTTATTGTACTTTCTGCCGACAGTTTAACCATTGCTGGGATACTTTCAGTTGTAATATCTGCTGTTATTGTACTTTCCTCCGACAGTTTATCCATTACTGGGATACTATAAGTTGTAATATCTGCTGTTATTGTACTTTCTTCCGACAGTTTATCCATTGTTGGGATAATAACAGTTGTAATAACTGCTGTTATTGTACTTTCTTCCGACAGTTTATACGTTGATGGGATACTTTCAGTTGTAATATCTGCTGTTATTGTACTTTCTGCCGACAGTTTATCCATTTCATGGATACTATCAGTTGTAATATCTGCTGTTATTGTACTTTCTTCCGACAGTTTATCCATTGTTGGGATACTTTCAGCTGCCATAACAAATAAAACTGAATTTTCTTCTTCCATCACTCCAACATTGAGGGTCTGCATCGGCATCCTATTTTCTGTTCTTCTATTCATTGCGAGTGTATTTTCTTTGGTCATTCCATCAGGTACATATGTGATTTCTTTAGTTGAAAATGTTATTGAATTGTTATTGTCGTCCATATCAAGAGTAGTCTTTGTTGACATATTATCTTCATTATTTACATGTTTGCTACTATTAATTATGCCTTCTTTCATTGGTATATCAAAAGCGTTTTGAGAAGTCGGGAAATCAGTTGATATGCTTGATTTAATTGTTCTATCCATAACCAATCCAACGCCGAATTCCTGTGTGGACGTGATGATACCTATTAGATTTGCACTTATGTTCATCACTCCATCATTTGACGTAGATACTGGAGTAAATGGTTTTGCAATACCGACTATAATTGAACTATTTGCTTCTCTACTGCCATCAATTGAAGCCTGTGTAGGTATGATATCTTTGGCTATCACGTCCACAGAAATTGAACTCTCTTCTACCAGCCAATTATTTGTTATATGTGTAAATATGATAGATTCATTTGTCATTCCACTAGTAATTTTATTTTCTCCAATCATTCCATATGTGGAGCTCTTGGCGAAAGATTGACTTGGTACACGAACGTCAGTCTCAGTTTTTCCTTCGTGCGACAATCTATCAATTGAATTATATATCATTTCTGATGTTATACTCATAATAATTATACGATCCTCCATTAATCTATCAACAGATGATGGAGTGATATCCAAAGAAGTTCTAACGACCGACATGCTTTCAATGGAGCTCTGTGGAAGCGTTATATCGTCACCTATTATATCTGCTGTCATGGAACGCCCTTCGTCTATTCCATAAACGGAATTATGTTTAATGAAGAAATCCTCATTTGTTATACCTGGTGTAATTATACTTCCATTCATCATTCCATCGATAGAGTTCGGTGTAACATACTCAGTATTAACACCCAAAGATATTACAATTTCCTCCCCCGTTCCGTCAATGGAGTTATCGTTAAGCGTTACATCCTCAGTTATTATTTCTGATGTAACTGAATTTTCTTCATGTATTCCATCGAGGTAGTTCTGTGTAATGGTGCCATCCTCCGTTGCTTTAACTACTGTAAATATACTTTTATTCTTCATTCCGTCAATGGACTTTTTTATTACATCCTCATTTGTAACATCCAATGACATTGTACTTTCTTCCTTCGTTCCGCCAGTGTAGTTCTGTGTTACATCCACTGTTGGCATACCAACTGAAACTTTATTTTCATTCTTCATAACATTAGTGAATTTCTCTATAAGCGTAATATCCTCAGTTATTGTACCCGCTGTAACTGAACTTTCTATTTTCATTGCATCGACTGAGGTCTGTTTAATAGTGACATACGAGGTTCCAAAACCCACTGTTATTGTATTGTCGTCAATCGTATCATCCACGAAGGTTTGTGTATGTTTGATACCCTTTGTTGTTTTATCCGCTGTAACAGTATTTTCAGTATTTATAAGATCAATGGAGCTCTTTATAAGCGTGAAATCATCATTTGCCATAACCGCTATAATTGAACTTTCTTCTTCCATTCCATCATTGGAATTTTGTGTTGGTGTGACATCATCGGTTATATCTACTGAGATAGCTATGTTTTCCTCTGTTCCATCAATGTAGTTCTGTGTAATTGTGCCATTACCTTTTGTTAAACCTGCTGTAATCGTCCTTTGGCTTTTCATAATATCAATGGAGTTAAGTATTACATCCTCAGTTGTAACACCCAAAGTTTTTGTACTTTGGTCCCCCGTTTCGTCATTGGTGTTATGTTTAAACTTTACATATTCAGTTATTATTTCTGTTATATCTGAACTTTCTTCCTCTATATCATCAAGGTATTTCTGTGTAATGGTGACATCTTCAGTTGTTCTAACTCCTGTAAACATTCCTCCATTCTTCATTCCGTCAATGGAGTTTTTTGCAACATCCTCAGTTATAACACCCAATGATATTGTCCTTTCTTTCTCTGACCCGTCATTAGAGTTCTGTGTAACATCCACTCTTGTTATACCCGCTGAAACTTTATTTCCATTCTTCATACTATCAATGGAGTTTTGTATAAGCGTGATATGCTCAGTTATTATCCCCGCTGTAATTGCTTTTTCTCTCTTTATTGCATCAACTGAGTTCTGTGTAAGAATGGCATCCACCGTTATTGTACTTTCGTCCGTCGCCCAACCCACGGTGTTTTGTGTTAGTTTGATATCAGCCTTTGTTTTATCCGTTTCAATAGCATTTTCAGTCCTTAGAAGATCAATGGATTTCTGTGTAAGCGTGCCAGCATTCGTTGCTATATCCGCTGTAACTGTACTTTCTTCTTCCATTCCATCATTAAAATTCTGTGTTGGTGTGACATCCTTAGTTATATCCACTGAGATAGTACTGGTTTCCTCTGTTCCAATAATGTAGTTCTGTGTATTTGTGACATCATCACTTTTAAATGTATGTTCATTCTTCACGTTATGTGTAAGCTCAGTTGTTACGCCCACCGAAATTATATTTTCTTCATCTGTGCCGCCAATGTAATTCTTTGTAAGCGTGACACCATCCGCTGTTATTTCCCTTATAATTGTACTTTCATACTTCATTTCAACACTGGCGTTCTGTGTACGTGTGCCATCCGCAGTTGCTATACTCACTGATCTGGTATTTTCTCCCTTTGCTCCATCAATAATGCTCTGTGTGGTTGTGACATTCTCCGTTATACCATCATTATTCATACCATCGATATAGTTCTGTGTATGTGAAACATCTTCAGTTTTAACACGCACAGAAATTGTACTGACTGTTTCCATTCCATTAATGGAGTTCTGTTTAATATCCCAAGCTTTTATACTCACTGAATATGTATTATTGTCGTCAATGGAAGACTGTATAGGTGTAACATGCTCATCTGTAATTGAACTTCTTTCTTTGGTTGTTATATGCGCTGTGGTTTTATTTTCATTTATCAGCGCAGTAGGCAAATAATTTGGTTGGAAGACATCGTCTGTATATGTACTTTTGCTTTCTGTTTTTATAACTTCTGAAGGTGGCATCGACATGACAGATTTATGTGGTGTCGGTGTTTCTGTTGAATCATTTAGACTTGAAATATCTGAAAACCCAACAATTATATTTAACAGACTTTGAAAGTGTTTATGTAGTCACGCTCAATATTTAGAATTGTTTTATTTAAAAGATACATTGTATTGATACCGATAAAATGAAGAACAAATTGACACACGAAAATACTGACAATGTTCAATTTCTCTGATACGTTCAAATATTTTGATCTGTATCTATATAAATACTTATATTTGTGTTTCATGGCTGTATGTACGGCTTCATTTCGGACAAAATATTTTCCTGCAATCACTTTTAAAAAACTAGAAATATAATAATATTTGACGAGATGTAGAATATAACAATAAAGCATGTATATCTTAATTTACAAACTACGTACCAATGCCACAAAGAACTATATGGTTTTTACTGCAAATTGAAGTTCTGAACATGAAATTTCTGTTAATCCTCACACAATTTTGATTGAAGAAGACATTACTACAAATTGAATATCCAGTCATACAGTCTGGTTCTGTAATAGTATCAGAGATTTCCCATGACGCCCAAGCTGTGACTTCATCATTTACCCATCGATGAACTTGACCATTTGAGTCCCAGTAAATTCCAACATACATAGTACTTTGGAAACTGAAAAAAAAAATTGAAAATATTAGCGACTGTTTCTTTTCTAATTATAAGACAAACATGATGCTCTTTAATAGTAAACTAGACATCCTTGTTTGTTTTTGTTAAAGACTATAGAAAGGGTGTAGGCATACATATGGACACTGACTGTGCTTTTCATAGTGCTTACCATTCCTATATTGATATGATTTACAACATCACATTTAGTAACAGATTGGCTGCTTCGATGGTAATGTTTCAAAATTATACTATTAATATTTACCCGCAGGAATTGACACTAAAAGGTAGGCAACAATAACAGTGAAATTTTGTCGACTTTTGGACCCCGGAATTTCCTTTTCAAAGAAACCCTAAATTCTAAAGTATATGACGGAGTAGATGAGTTTCATTACCCGTTGAGGGTCCAACAAGCATAATAAATCTACGATCAATGGTTAGTCAAGCATAATGTTGCCTATTTCAGACAACCAGTGTCATTTTATTTTATGTGAATGCATCTACATCCCATGATATTCATGCATGCATCATCCGTTATGTAGGCCAATATAGTTTCTATGGTTCCAGACTTAATGTTTATCAATTTGATATTTTTATCATTAGTGACGCTCTTTATCAAGTAATTCATTGAAACAGTTATAGACCGCGAGAACAAAACACTATGAGTTGTATATGTAAATAATTCAAAATTATATGTTGCATATCTGATGACAAAAATAGAAGAAAAACAAAAATATTAATTTCATCATTATTTTTGGATTAAATAGCATAGGTGCATTGAAATTTGTACCAGATAACTTTCTTTGTCAAGTTTTTGTCTCAATCAATTTGTATTTGAACGAAAAAAATTTAAAAAAACTCATACAAATAGTAAACATATAAACAAATACACAATATCGACAAAAGAATACAGAAGCGACAAAAAAGTCGGAAAAGTCCACAAATTAGAAGTCCATGTAAAAGACATAGTCAGTAGAATAGAATTAATCCTTTATAAATTGTCAAAGGATTCTTCAAAACATCCTTCCGGAGCACGTCGGTTTTTAAGGACTTCATCCTAGAAGGTATTTAATTTTTTTGTGCCGTTATTCTCATTCTGTTTTTCTTGATTTGTGTTGATGATTCTTTTTGCGTCTTGGTAGTACATGTGTAATTCGACATAGCGACTTTATTTTGCACTAATTATATTTCCTTTGTATATAATATCACTTCGACACAACCGAAATTTCGACTCATCGAATTTGAGATAAAAGGGATTAAAATACATTGATTATACTGTCGGCTGGTCGGCACCAGAAACATAGTTCGACGTATTCGAAATTTCGGCTGAAGCGATTTCGAGACAACGAGATTAACTTTTGTTTGCTATGTGAATGTTCCCACATAAAGGTTTTGTCTTTGTATTTTGATATATACTAGTCAACAAAAGAAACGATACAGGGTAATGCATTTTTCATATATTCATAATTTCAAATAGTGTACTAAGCAGAAAAATAGACCAAAGTTTGGATTTTCATAGTCGATTGTTTTCTCATCAAAAGCATGGATTTTGTGCAAAACGTTTGAAATAAAAAAAATCCAATTTTTGAGATTTCAAAAATCACATTTTTAACCTAAAATTAAAAAATCGGTATTTTTATCCCGTTATGTGAATCATTATGTCTATGTGTCAAAAGATTTGAGTTTTTTCTACTGATTTCAGCGACTGGAATTTCAATTTATAAAATGTGTGTCGATTTTCTTCCCGATTTTCCGCAAATTTAATTTAACCCTCTTTTTGAAAATTTCCATTTTCCATCATTTCAAGTGTTCTCCAAATTTCACAATGAGACGCATTAGACCAAGAAATGAAGTAACAAACCACTTTTGCCCTCATACTTAAGTTTTTTTTAAGGAATTACCAAGATATTTGGTTTCGAACTCGTGTATCGTTACTTTTTTTACTAGTATATTGCCAGTGACATTTGTCCATAGTTCCACTTCAGTATTTATATTTCGGAAGGTATATTTCCGGGAAGGGGTGGTACTTCCTTAATCATCTATACATATAAGCTAGTTCCCGGAAAAAGAATTAACCCCCAAAAATAGTGCTATTTTCAAAGCACCCCGAAAAATGAGTTGTCTAAAAAAGTCATCCCAACGGGGAATTAAAAAAAATTTACCCCCACTTCCCCCCCCAAAAAAGGACGGACGTAATATTACAACCAAACAAATACCTAACAAAATTTTTAATACCAGAAACTTATACTAAAACCAATTTATAAACTCGAAAAGTGGATGTTGTACCAACACAATTATGTTCACGGTACACTTGCTCAAGATTCAAGATGCCTACTTGTTGCATTGGTGTTATTAATCGATTACGAGAAATCGAAAAAAGACGGGTTTTCGACATTTTGTTTAATCAAATCCCCTGGGGTACACAATAGAAAAACAGTCTGTAAAAAATCAACCATGAATATATAGACTAGGGCCAGGAGTGGATAATATGCCCCGACGTACACGATGTCAACATAAATAGACACACTGTAAAAATCAACTATAAATATGTCGACTTGTGAGAGGAAGGATAATATGCCTTGGGTACACAATAGAAAAACAAATAGACACTCTGTAAAAATCAACCATAAAAATATCGACTTGGGACAGGCGCAGATAATGTTCCCTGGGGTATACAATAGAAAAAAAAACTGTAAAAACAAAATATAAATATATAGAATCCATTAGGAAGTAAAGTAAAGAAATACCAAAGGGATATTCGAAGAGGGAAAAATCGAAACTACTGACAAACTCCAGAGAACAACACAATACTTACAATACAATTAAAAACAAAAAACATATGAACAACATGAACCCCACAAAAAAACCAGGGGTAGACTCAGGTGCTCCGGAAGAGTAAGCAATCTCTGTTTCCTGCTTGACACCCGCCATGCTGCCCATGTCAAATCCGGTATGAGGACGAGATAACATCAATGAAACAGGTCCATTTCTATTTGAGATACGGTTTTATATACCTGTCAACCAAGTCATGATGACGTCCATAAAACTTTAATAAGGATGACTCCAACTTAGGAGCAACATATCCCTGTCTGAACAACTTTTCTGTCAGGAGCCGGACTCTTTTCAGGAAGTCAATGTATATGTCATAATCTCTGGAATAACGTATGAGTTGTGAAATATATACTCCATACGTCGGCGCCTCTGGAATATTTCCGCTATAAAATGGGAACTTGACGATTGGAAAGTCAAAGTCATCCCGTTTGTCGTAAATTTTGTATTCAGCCTTCCTCAGGTTTCAATTTCGAGGTGAAGGAAAATACATCAACATTAAGATAGATCAACAAGACGGACAAGCAAAAGAGACCTATACAATGAATGTTCCTTGTTACTGAAAGTAAGCTCAGGATCAACAAGACGGACAAGCAAAAGAGGCCTATAGAATAAATGTTCCTTGTTACTGAAGGTAAGCACATGATCAACAAGACGGACAAGTAAAAGAGGCCTATAGAATGAATGTTCCTTGTTACTGAAATTAAGCTCAGGATCAACAAGATGGACAAGCAAAAGAGGCCTATAGAATGAACGTTCCTTGTTACTGAAAGTTAGCTCATGATCAACAAGGCGGACAAGCAAAAGAGGTCTATAGAATGAATGTTCCTTGCTACTGAAAGTAAGCTCTATAAATACGGTAGAAAAGTCAACAGGTTGTATAGTACTTGTATAATACTTTATCAGCTGCAATACTTCTAGTAGATTTCATATTGCAACCCCAAAGCCTGTGTCGATAGAGCAAGCTAACATGGTGTGAAATGCCATAATAATAATGAAATATTATAATGTAGTAATTACATTAAAATCTAACAGGTGAATCAATATTTCCACCCACTAGATTCAATTATCTGGTAACAATGTTGAATTCGTACCCTTCTCGAATTAAGTTTATTTAAATCTCCTGTAAGACTAATTGTCATTTCTAGAATTTATTTACATGTAAATAATATTCGGAGGGAACGTTTTAAAACATCTTGCTTCGTAAGAGTCGTACATGTGCAGCAGAACCACAGTGAATCTATACAACGGAGCTAAACTATAGAAAGCATTTTACAAAGTATCTTTGGTGCAAAAGATTATCGGATACATGTTGTATTCGATGAAGAAAGAAACATTAATATTCTTTACAATTGGACAACATGCGAAATGTAGACCCATAGCTTGTATCTTAATACTGAAATATAAGCCAGAGTAGATTTTATTTTATTTGTATATAGTATTTTCCATTTTAAGTTTCTGGTGTTTCTATAGATTTGATTCATTATGCAAGATTAATGATAATTGATTATTTGACATGGGCAGCATGTGGGTGTCCTGCAGGAAGCAAAGACTGCTTATCCTTCCGGAGCACCTAAGGCTACCCCCTGTTTGTTGTTGGGGTCCATGTTTTTAGCTTTTAATTGTAGTGCTTGTATTCTTTTGGTCTTGTCTTCGTTGTTCTCCGGAGTTTGTCAGTTGTTCGATTTTCCCCTCCTTCTAATATCCCTTTGGTATTTATTGACTTTACATATCTCACTTAAGTCATTTTTCTCCCGATTTGAAACAAAGTTGCACGTATCAGCAGACGGAATTTTTGGGTAAAAAATAGATATTTAAACAAGGATTTAATTTACTAAGCGTTATTGTTGTAGAGATCTATGGGAGAAATTTAACGCCATTCGTACAGGTCTTATCAGAGAGGAATTTTAACCCCAATGTTTATCGAAATAGCATCTATTAAACATGAAAATTTACATGTCCTTAAATGCCCTACAGGATTTGTTTTTTTTAACCAACTTGTTCGAAAATGTTACAATTATTATTGTTCTGTTTAAACTTGAATCTCGTGTTAGTCTATAGTAACAGTGATTCCCTTCTTAAATCACTGTAATAAAATAACAATCCAAACATACTAATATTAGATATAGAAAATTTATACTATGCTGTATACGACGCATTTCAAGGAGTTACCTCTCATCAGCAACATTAAAACCGAAACATTTGGAAGACCAAAAACCAAACTAATATTAAACAAGAAGTACTCAACCAAAAATACCGAAATAGGAAGCCAAATTTCAGCTAAGAAGATCTACCATGTGCAATACAAGGAATGAACCCTTAGTATTTCTATTATTTTTGAATTTTGCTAAATACTGGTAATTTCTGTAACAAATCAATGAATAATCATGTCAGAATAGTCTGACGACTGGGTTGGCGAATACCCTCGGGACATAGGGTCCACCAGCAGAGGCATCATCCCAGGAGTTTCAAAATAACAATCCAAACATACTAATATTAGATATAGTAAATTTATACTATGCTGTATACGACACATTTCAAGGAATTACCTCTTATCAGCAGCATTAAAACCGAAACATTTGGAAGACCAAAAAACAAACTTATATTAAACAAGAAGTACTCAACCAATAATATCGAAATAGGAAGCCAAATTTCAGCTAAGGAGATCTACCATGTGCAATACAAGGAATGAACGCTTAATATTTCTATTATTTTTGAATTGTGCTAAATACTGGTTATTTCTGTAACAAATCAATGAATAATCATAAATTAGTTAATATTGTATTGTTTTATGTTGCCTTTCTCATTTTAGTTAATTTGCACAACAGAATTTGTATCATAGAACTCATCTTACCTAACACTTTATCACACACATGACGTTTGGAATCCACAAATCAGATAAATGTATTCATCAAGTCAGAATATTATAACTATGTTAAATATATATTTTATTGCCTCTCAGTTTTAGTGCGATTGAACGTTGGATGTGGTAACGCCTGTTTGTTTACATATTTTGATTAGCATTCAATTAATTACTTTAAAACTTACCCTCCCAAGGATGTAATGTAAGTTTTCAAATTATTCATGTCATGGTTATTTCTGATGATGACCAGGTCTTGTTCATTATCAATACAAAACTGTCTGGCAAGGGTGTAATTCATATAAATATCCGGGTACAGAGTGTATACATAAGAAGTTCCTATCAGTGCTAAAATAAAAGGAAATATTTAGATTCATTTTTTCTTATATTAACGTGCGTAAGGTCGCGGGTTCGATCCCCGGTCGGGTCAAACCAAAGACATTACAATTGGTATTTGCTGCTTCGCCGCCAAGCACGCGGAATTTAAGGAGTAAGAGCAAAGACCTACTGGTCGGCTCGGGGTCAGTATAATGTGTATGAGTGGAGTGATATGTCTACCTGTGGATAGTTACCTCGTGAGCTAGCACATTAAAAATACTTGACGTTAAACAAAAATTCATCAATCCATCTAATATTAACCTCAGACATATTGTTAAATGCAATTAATACCATATAATATACAATAATTAACAATGTACAAATCTTCAAAATTATTTGTTATTTTATAAGTAAAGTCAAGAAATACCAAAGGGATAGTCGAAAGAGGGGAAAATCGAAACAACTGACACACTCCGGAGAACAACGAAGACAAGACCAAAACAAAATATGCACTACAATTAAAAACTAAAAACATATGAACAACATGGACCTCATAAAAAAAACCATGGTAGACTCAAGTTCTCCGGAAGAGTAAGCAGTCTATGCTTCCTACAGGACACCCGCAGTGAATTATGCAAGGTAATATTAACAACTGAATGACTAAAGCAGTTATCCTTATATGCTTTAACTTTACAACCAGTTTTCTTTTCAAAAAGTTTTTAATGTTAATTTCTTAGCTTTTTGAAATTGCTCTTCAACTTTTAGATTGTTGTTTTTTGTTTTCCAAATTTTAAGTCTTCAGCACAACTGATGAGTCGTTAATCGATAAACGCTTTTTATTTAGAAGACCTCTAGATCGAAATTTTGAGTGCAGTTTTAACTTTTATTTTGTATATCCTTAAGGATGTTCGCTGTTCAGTTTCAAAATAACAAGCTTTTCAAAACACTCGTAAATATTGATAGTGGATGAATAAGAGAACTAAAGGTGCGAAAAAAAAAATTATAGGTGTGTGTGTGTGCTTATTTTCGAGATATAAGCCATTGAAAATTTGGGGGAAAAAATTTGTTCTCTTGATTTTACATAGCTTTATCATGTTTATCATTGACAAGTTTTATTTCTCAAAATCCATTAAATAATTACAAGGATTTTATAAGATTTTCACAAATGGCTTATTATTTTGCGTGCAAAAGATTTATGAAAAGAAAAATGGGTGTTAGCGGGAAAAATAATTTCTGGTATTCAAATGGATAAAACCAGATGATTCTGAACATCTGACAAAAATTCAAAAACATCACCAGCGAACATCCTTAAAACATTTTTTTTCGGTTATACTTCTTTATTTCCCTTGTTTTTGTATCAATTTTTTATTATGACAACATGGCAATAAATCTTTTTTAGACATAATTTATGATTGATCTAACAGAATATTGTATCTTTAATCAACACATATCCTTCATTATACCTGCATAAATATGCTGATAGATCCCAATTTATCCTTACATGCATCAGCAGCAGTTGACTATATCAATATATAAATAGTTTTACACCTAATATTTACTAATTTAATATTTATTACGTTAGTATTAACTGAACGAGTTTTCGACTTTACAAACAAAACACAGGAAATTATGTAATTTAATATTGAAAAGACATTGCACAGTTGATGACAATCTAAAAGAAAAGGAGAATAAATGTTATAAAGCATATATATATACTGCAGGTAGTCCTCTTTCTAAAATAACTACGCATGATTTAATTTAATTGAAATTGGATTTCGCAGTTGACTAAATGTAAATTTAATTGCTGATAGATATTTATAAATTTTGTATCTATGCTAATTAGATGAAATATGCACATAAGTATTAAAAACTGGTATTTGAGATCATTGTTTTAGTAACGTATTTGTCTCTTTAAATTTTGAAATAGAAACCGAGGTAACATTCATAATGAGAGTACATATGTAAATAAATTCAATGAATTTTATGTAAGTAAAGCCAAGAAATACCAAAAGGATATTAGAAGGAGGGAAAATCAAAAACATTTGACAAACTCCGGAAAACAAAGAAGACAATGTAAAATGCGCAAAGGAGATTGTATGATTTCAGGCCTTATTTGGCCCCATATTACATGAACGTCTGCTAGATTGAGGATGTGAAGAAAATTGAGTCTTTTCACAGTAGATTTTGGTCAAAAGAACTATGAGCACCAGCCTCGCCCAAAAAGATTTTTTGATAGAATTTGTGGACGTTTCGCACTGTTTTGTCGCTTCGGTATTCTTTTGACTAAATCCATCACGGAATTCATTGGTCGGGAGTTAAATGGAAATTTTACAAATAATACTTTAAATAAAACCTGTTAAGCTGCACTGAACATCGAACCACACATATATCAGCATTTTTCTAATTTATATTATTTTTGTAACCCAAACTGATAATTAACTACTATCAACTGCTGCGTTAACGAAACAGTCATATTAAAAAATCTGCTCAATAGGCTTATATAGTAAACTGTTAAATACATTTTACAATATCACGAGAATTCAAAACATTAAGGGGTTATTTAGGAGACGGAAACTTCAAGAGTATTAAAAACATATCTGCAGTTATAACATGTCTTAAAACTGGAGAAATATATACCATTCAACAAAAGAAACGATACTCGAGTTCTGGAACCAAATATCTTGGTAATTCCATAAAAATACTTAAGTATTAGGGCAACATTGGTTTGCTAGTTCATTTCTTGATCTAATTCGTCTCATTTTAAAATTTGGATAAAGCTTGAAATGGTGCAAAATGGAAATTTCCGAAAGAGGGTTAAATTAATTTTGCGGAATATCGAGAAGAAAATCTATACACATTTCATAAAATGAAAATCCAGTGGCTGAAATCAGTAGAAAAAACTCAAATCTTTTGTCACACAGACATTATGATTCACATAACGGGGTAAAAATACCGATTTTTTAATTTTGGATTGAAAAATGTGATTTTTGAAATCTCAAAAAGTGTTTTTTTTTTTTTCAAACGTTTTGCACAAAATCAATGCTTTTCATGAGGAAACAATCTACTATGAAAATGAGACGTGTGGGTCTTTTTTCTGCTTTTCTGCTTAGAACAGCTATTTGAAATTATGAATATATGAAAATTGCATTACCCTGTATCGTTTTTTTTTTGTTGACTAGTATAAAATAAATAAATAAATGTATGATACAACATTTGTTTCATACACTGTACATTTCTACATTTCATTTCATCAAATAAAAATAGTCAAAAACACCTTCAAGAGATGAAACATTCACTACTGTTGGCTAATAGAGTTGACACCTTTATAAATCTTGCATTAGATAGTTCAAACTTTTTACAAAGGTCAAATTTTATAATCTTGAAATAGTGAAGGATTATACTATCTGGGATTTACCTCAGTTCTAAGTAGTATCCCTTGGTGGCAAGTCAAATAACAACAGCAATATTCATAACTTCTCCAGGGTCCTCGGCGGCCGAGTGGTCTAGGTAGTTCGTCATAACTACCACTGATCACTATTCTGTCAACGCTGGGGTTGTGAGTTCGAATCTCACCTGTGGCGGGGTGTGTTCCACTCCGATCTTAATTTACAAGGATTGCCAATTGTCCTACCGAAGGTTGGTGGTTCTCTCCGGGTACTCCGGCTTCCTCCACCAATAAAAACTGGCCCCCGCGAAACGGCCAAAATGTGCTGAAAACGGCGTTAAACCCAAACTAAACAAACAAACAAACAAACATAAATTCTCCAACATAGTTTTTTTTTGAAAATGCCTTAGCATTTTATTATGATTTACGTCTGAAATGAGATCAAAGAAGTTTCTGGAATAAGGCAACTGATGCCCTATGTTTTGTGTGAACATGTGAATTTGAAGAAATACATGTACTTTCAACAGATCTTATCCAAGCAATACGTTTTGTTGATAGAATAAATACAAAACACGTATGACAAATAAATAACAGAGAATAATAAGAAAAATTATTTGAACTTATCTCACTTATATGGTTAATCAGAGATTTCATGCAACAAATTTAAAGGCGGTCATGTTTTATTACCTTTTTTATATCCTTTCATTTTTTATTCACTTTGATTTGAAGAGATAATATAGAAAACTTAATCGACTTCATAAGAAACACCTGTAATTTTGTATAATGGTAATATTTCTATTCTTGACATTGATTCAACAAAATTAACTAAAAATATTCCTTACCTAAATTAAATAATCCGAAAATTACCACAAAGATAAACATATCATCCATAAGAATTGAATACTTCAGAAATTTTACAGTATTTTTGCATTTAAATTTCTGGAACGTAGTCGGATGCTATCGATGAAATTGATTTTGTTTGTTTCAAGACGAAAATACTTAAAATTCATAAAGTGTTTTATCACAGAAGTATTTAAATAAACCGGAACAATTCACTATAAACCAATAATCATTTTTAAAAATGCTAATGTGCGTATATGACTTTCATTAATTTCAAATGCAATAAAATATTTATAAAAATTTTCAATGGATCAGTAAAATTTTACACTATATTTAAATGTTTTTTTTGAAAGTGTCAATTTGTATGTTTTTAGCAGACTAACTGATAGATTTGTTTTAAAGCAAATAAAAACTGGTTAATGCCTTCATGTTTTAAAAGAGATTTGAGGGACATTGGATGCAATAATTCAAGGTTCTAAAGCAATTTTTATATTTTGTGTGTAATATTTTTTTTTTATAATTGTACGATTTTCTGAATTCACTGTCTACAGTTAAGGGAATTGATGATTTTGGGTTTCTTTTTTCATGTTATTTATATCAGTGGAAAACCTAATATTATAGAAACATATTATGAAATATTTGAATATTATTTGCAGGTTTTTATCTTTAAAATGCATTGAAAACATCTGAAATAAAACCAAAGATGTGGTTGGAGAATTTATTTAATCAGAAGATCGGAAGGACGATAAAAAATGTCAAACCAGACAATAAAGAACAAATGACCGAAAAGATTAAACGATATGCAGAAGCAGAGATACCCATACAATGATAAATATCAAATTGTCTAACTTTCAAACTGTAAATGTAACAATTGATCTTTTAAGTTTTACTTCAGTTATATATGGTAGACCTTCAAAAGTTACAGTGAAACGGATCACTTTAGAATAAGATAGAATTCAAATAGCGATACCACAAATAACTCATATTAAACCATTTTCAAGATCTCTCAGCACTATTAGTTCAATATTTATATAATAAACTGTATCACAAATTACCGAAATGAATTGTATGGCCATGTCGTTGACTGACAACTCATCAGTTGTGCTCGAGATCAAAATGTTCGAAAACCGGTTAAAGATATAATGATGAAATTACAAACATGTTAGATTTTCTCATAGACAACATATTCGATGAATTTGGCGGTCTAATTTTTCAAGAAACAATCGGCTTTCCAATGAGAACCAACTGTGCTCCTCTACTCGCCGATCTGTTTCTGTACTCATATGAAGCGGAGTTCATTCAAGGGTTACTACGTGAAAACAAAAAGAAACTAGCCCAATCCTTTAATTTCACTTTTCGTTATATAGATGACGCGTTGTCGTTAAATAACGACAAATTCCAAGACTTTCTACATCTTATCTACCCCAGTGAACTTGAAATTAAGGATACTACAGATACCCCAAAGTCCGCTTCATATTTGGATTTGTTTCTTGAAATAGACTATGAGGGACATTTGAAGACAAAACTTTATGACAAACGTGATGACTTCAACTTTCCTATTGTTAATTTTCCCTTCTTGAGTAGCAATATACCAGCATCTCCTGCATATGGCAGCTACGTTTCTGAGCTTATCCGATTTTCAAGGGCATGCGTGAGTTACATCGACTTCCGACAAAGAGGATTACTGCTGTCACAAAAGCTTCTAAAATAGGGTTTTATCACGGAAAAGTTGATGTCATCACTTAGGAAATTTTACGGTCGTCATCACGAATTGATGGACCATTACAATGTTCCAATATCTAAGATGATGTTGGACCTGTTCCCACTGTCGTAACCTTTCATGTGCCTCCACCGATTTGTGACTTCCCCCGGATTGACTTTGTTGAACCTCACGACGGGGGCCGTATACGGAGTAGGAACTGCTTACACTTCCGGAGCACCTGGGTTCACTCCTGGTTTTTATAGGAGTTCGTGTTGTTCATTGTTTTTTTTTTTTAGTTTTCTGTGTTTATTTGTTGTGCTTGTGGTTGTTCATTTGTCTTCCCGGGTTTATCTGTCCAATAGATTACGTTTTTTTTGCTCCGTAGGTATATTTGTCCTATTTATAAGCACAACAATCAAAAACCAAAACAATTAAAACTAACAGGAATATAATTTCGTTATTATTATAATTATATTTTTACTGGAAATTATATTGTATTGATTTTAAAACGAGAAGAGGTTAATTTTAGATAATGATAACGTTTTGGAACCAGCATAAGGATATCAAACAGTCCTGCCTCTCTGTGATATCTATGTTCTTATTTTAGTTATAGTTTAGACGTAAGCATAGTGTCGGGAATTGATGTTTTATTGTTGTTTTTATGTTATCTTTATTCTAATAATCAGATACTAAATGTTATGTACAAAGTGAATTTCTGGATTATACCTCTTTAGTTATATTCATCACCAACCCTTTGGAAAATAAAAGGTAATCAAACATAACATTAAAAGCAATGGAATTCAGTTAGTCTAGTGATGGTACGTTGACGTTTTTGTAGAATTAGGTTATACATGTATGAGTACTCGTTAGTATAGCTAACCTCTGTATCTCTCTATTCTGGTTGCAGCCTTGGACAGTGATGGACGGGTTTATATACCAATAATGATATTCATGACAATCCAAAGTATTTGTGTCATCAATGATGTGGAAAATATATATAAACACGGTATCAAAACATAAGGCAGCCAAATCCAAATACATATAAAGTATTTTACCATTTGAGTGAATATCATGTTTCTAACACAATGTCATACACGTCATTTCTGAAAACAAATATAAAGATTTGATGCAAGCATCAATTATACATCTCATAGAATTACACAGGTGAATAGTTTGGTTGTAGATAGAGGTCGTCGAGAGAAACAATAAATGCACCAAAAATGAATGAGGTAAATGCCTTATCTTGCCACCTTCTTCGTTTTATGTCTACATGCTTTTATTGACGTTCATAAAGTTAAATTTTTGGATTTATTTCTACTATAACATGATTAGAAAGAAACGGGAATAATATCTTAACTTTGGTATAAAAATCATAGTCTCACATGTACCACATGGGCCGGTAACAAAGATTGATCGACAGGCCCCGACTATGTATACTATTATAAGTAGATCTATCTTTCAATCCTACTTATACTTCATTTATTGGCAGTACTTTATCACATACCTTGTGTTCTTCTTGCAGGCACAAAGAACAAATGATCACGTCATGCCCAACGCAGAATAGTGACAACGCTTGTTCGTTATGTTTTTGGATGTTTTTCTCACACTCTATCTCAATGTAGGAACATTATGTAAATTGACTATGTTATGCTGCGTTACAAATCGTTTATGAGCTCTGGCACATTTTTGTCATACAGGTTCAATACAATCAGAATTTGGCTTTTCTATCTTTTCGGACATTATCAAAAGAAATAAAATAATACACAATATTCTTATGGTAACGTAATTTGCTATGAGTATATGTGCCTTTGAACATTATCATGCTAAATGTGAAGAGAGGAAACATCAAGCTTTAGCTGGATTTTATATTACGATGTTTAGAGAATAATTCATAAATAGTTACAAGAAAAATATTAATTATTCTTTTCATTTAATATACATAAAGCTAAGATTTCATGATATGAAGAAGGTTTTTGAAATATGCATAATTAAGTTTCTACCTTAATTAATTATGATTGAATTATATTGAACAACTACTTCCATCACTTTCACTTTTTACAAATTATTAAGTCTGTGTAAAACATGTAAAAAGCGGGGTAATTCAAGATGTTTTGCTTCAATCTTTTTAGTACTTGCAGCAATTCAAACGTTATTTTCTAAAACATGTACCATTAGTATTTTCCTTTCCATAAAAGTGAACGTAAATTCGCGATGTTACGTTTTAGTTTATAGACTTAGATTATACCTATGTGTGTACTCGTGCATATAGCTAGCCTCTGTATACGTATCTCTCTCTATTGCAGCCTTTGACAGTGATGGACGGGTTTGTATACCCGGAATGACAATCCCCCGCAATAGTGTCATTACTGATGGAGATAATGTCTGTACAAGAACTCGGTATTTCCCCAGATTTGTGCAACAAGACCTCAGATAAAAAAATCCTGTAGTTTTGGGTTATTGGTGTTTGTTTTCCCCTTGTGGCAATTGTAATGCCTTATACATGCGACTTGATATTGACTTGATTTTTAAATGGTTTTCTGGGCACAACCACTAAACAGCAAAATGAATAAAAAGATAACTATACTAGATGGATCATATTGTAAAACTCTTTCGTCCTCTGAACATAGTAGTCTAAGTTCTATAGCCTTATGAACTCGAAATATCCAGTGACTTAAATCAGATCAGAATTTTTTTTCATGTTAAACTGTTTCTACCTATCGACCACCGAAACAACAAAATGGAAAGCAGGAAAGGTCAATCAAGTCAATCAATAAAAAAAGACAGCACTCCGGACAAAAAATAACATAAAAGAGTACAAAACACAACAGAGAGTCAGGATGGTCTGCCTTGGTCAAGACTATGAACAGTAAAGCGGTTAAACCTGTTTTATGGGTACTAAAGCCATTTCTTATCTATCCTGACACTAAGGTATATAAAATACACTATAAAAACCAATACATTATGATTACCAACTGCAACATTAGATTAGACGGTGCAGGATCAGATGTTCTCGTTTTAACTGTAAAACTAGCTAAGGCTCTCATAGCTGCAGGTCGGATACTGTCGCTCTACTTAACGAAAAAATCTGTAATAACACTCCCATCAAGGGTTTAACGCTATCTTGTCGTAGTATGTTACCATAATGTATTGTACTGTATTGTATCACTTCTATAGAACTTAGACACAAACCGGTAGATGTTTTTATTCTAAACTGTTTCTAGCTATTGACCTTCTTGTTAGTTACCATAATATATTACTTGTATCGTTATAAAGCTAAAGTGCCCCTCAGATTTAACATTAACAATACAAGTGTAACTTATTTATCATTTTTACATGGACGTCTTTCTTATGTGCATTTTCACTAAGAGTATCCAATACATTTTTGTCCATGGCCATTTGAAACTTGTCTTTCTTACTTGTCTTAATTACCTACATCAACACATTTTCAAACTAACCAAAAGATTACTAGACAAGAGGGCAAATATACCTAAGGACCAAACCAAAAAAAACGCGATCCAATGCAAACACGGGAAGACAAATGAACAACCATAAGCACAACAAATAAACAGTGAAAATAAAAAAATAACAACACGACTCCTATGGAAGGGTAAGCAGTTCCTGCTCAGTATAGGGCACCCGTCGTGAAGTTCAAGAAAGTCAAAATAGAAAATGTTACCCAGTCAATGTAGACTGGACGATATGAGTTTAGAAACGTTCAGTACAATACAAAGTAAATTCTAATGCAAGATTGGTTGAATAATGGATTTTCTTGGATGGCATTGACAGTTTGAAGCCATCAATTCTCCAACTGATGTCCTATGAGAGGATTTTCTGACACTTTACTCTCCATGTTTTTCTAATTTCATAAATCACCATGCCAATATTCAGCAGACAGGATTGACTGCTACGGAGGTATATCTAAATTTTATTGCAAAATAATTTATTGTCAACATCGAGACAGACAAGATTAAACAAGGCAAAATCTATTGCTATAATGTATTCTGTGCAAGAGATATTCCTGAAAGTTCATCGGAGGTTTGAAAAACCGATCTAATCCTACCTGCTATTTATGCAAACATCTGAATGTTTGTTTATTAAGGGTTTATACCTACCATCAGTGATACATAGGTCAGATCCTGGCAACTAGGTACTTCAACGTATACAGAGTATCCAAACAAAACCAATTACCTTTCGAAATAAATCTAGAATTCCTTGTCAATTGAGATCGCGGCGATTTTGGTTCTATCGTATATCTAACCTTAGTTTTGACAATACGTGGATCAGTAGTACGATGGATTCTCACCATCCAAAATAAAGTGATGAACATAATTTGTTTCAAATTTCTGCAAGAAATGTAACTTTAAAATGAAATACATTTATTATAAAAGCCATACTGAAGGCACTGGTTCTTATTGTTCAAATGTACCTAACACCCAGTCTACGAGAAAAGCATGCAAAACTCATTATAGTCGTCCACAACACATGTCGGCAGATTTTCATGAAATTTGGCATATATACTTGGGATACCATAAAAAAAAATCCCAATTTTTTTTTTTCATCTGATGCTAATTTTAGATTTTATGGCGCCATCTTGGAAATTGGTCATTTTCCGTATTTTTCACAATGAAAATACTACAATTTGACCAAAAAAATTAAGGCAAAGAAACATTTTTTCCACATACAAAATTGTTTTTATATGAAAGGGACATGTTTTAACTTTTTAATAATATAATTAAATTTATAATTATTCTTTTCAATCTAAAGCTTTATTTATTCAAAAAATGGTGAATTTTACAATTTTTCAAAAACCTTAAATTTGGATATTTCAAAGAGACAAAAAAATGTATAGGACTAAAAATAACAGAAAAAAAATATGTTCTCCATAAAGATCTATTATTCTTATGATCCAGTATAAATTTCCTAGCTGGGGTCTGTATAACTGTTACCATGGCAACCATTTGATTTTGTGCAATTTTTAAAATCCTCAAATCTGAAATTGACATTTAATTGTGTTATTCAGCTAAAAATGTAGAGTAGTGTAATTTATAAACTTCTCAAAAACATATTTTACGCGAGAAGTTGAAAAATAATAATAATAAATCTAAATATAATACTATTTTCCCAAAAAATGTATAATTGTGAAATTTTTTTCATAAAATTTATTAATTAGTGTAATTAATATCTTGAAATCTTCCTTTTTTGTAAATGATTTTTTTTTCAATACATATTAAACAATAACATTGGCCTTTTATCCATAATTTGATAAGATTATTAGCAAATGGGTGTTATTTAGATATTTTTTTACATCTGGTCTGCAGTAGTTGCGTCCCCTGTTGTTACTCTTCAATGTTAAAGGTAAAGAAACGTCGATATTTTGATGACATCGTGTACCAACCTCAAACGCAAGGGTTCGGCTCTCCGAACATTCCCGAAGTTCTCTTCGATTACCGAGCTTGTGAGTTTCGATCCTTGCTTGGAAGTTGATCGTGTACATGTGCAAAATGTGAAATTTGATATTTTGTCTTCTTGTCCCGAATTTATAGCTGGAAATTTCATTTTAAACAAATGATAGGTGGGAGAATGTACAATGTCTAATTTCTGTTTTAAAGTCGGTGACCTGGAAAGTTTAGAAAGTCTGATGAAGTTCGAATTCTGGTATACTCTGGGTCACCAAAAACTGCCACCCCAAAAATCGCGATATTTTTTTAAATACTCACGAGGAAGTTTTCAGATGAACATTTCCTTGTAGCGTAGCGTATTCCACGACTAACTACACTTTCCAGATCAATTAATTTCTCCACATCGGTAATCGTGCAGTTTTTCCAATGTCTACGAGGATTTAACATTGCAATGACGCCATTGTTTTTTCCGGAAACGTCACTCGGGAGAAATTATAAAATTACGTAAATTGCACGCGATGGACAACGGGAGATAACTCGCATTGTAGTCAGCGACGCTTACTACACTGAGTCTGAAACAGAACAGCTAGAATAACAGTTTATAGAAAGAAGATGACTAAAGATATAAGAAAAATGGAGGTAATGAAAAAGAAAAATAAAAGAAACAAGTATCTCTGTATATTTTAGGGAAAGCAAATTAAATTATTACACTTCAACATAGAGATTCAATATTTGCCAAATCCAAAATTCAGAAATGATTGTTTCACAGCTATGGCCAAATACAAACTCCTTATACTTTCTTACAACCCTCTTTTCACCACAACAGTCCCAGTAATATCAGAATATGATTTTTTTTCATGTCGTATATATTTTCAATAATACAATGCATTAATGTTAAACCTCACATGTTTCCTTATTCTGAATGTTCCAAGTATGCATACACGTACAAGTGAATGAGTGGGGGTTATTTAAACTTTTCTTTAAACTGAGTTCTGGTGTGTAGAATATTAAACCAAAGTAAACAAGCCGCCTAAAAAAATAATGACTTGATTTCAAACAGAAAAATACTGAATTAAGATACTGAGAATTTGTACATTAAATACATTGTCATCTGGGGAGGTATGTCACGATCTCAAATTTATTTACCATTAAAATAACTATTTGTGTAATATGTCTGAAAACGGCGGCCAACATTACTAATTGATCAAAGAAAGACGACTTTGCAATAAGTAGAGGCTTGTATACTGTAGATAAATCTATCATTGGCGTATCAAAGCTTCAAATTCCACTGGTTTTGTAAAATGGAAACTATATTACCAAGATGACTTATTCCGGTGGGCTGCATCTGTATGAACCCATGCATCCCTCCATCCTCAGTTTTTGTTTACTTAAAATCAAATATATAAGCAGATATTTGTCAAACTGACACTCAATGTGTCAACTACTCATAAATTAAACAAAACATGTTCTAAAATATTAATCCCAAAAATAAAATTTTCTTACCCAAAATGTTACAAATACCTAAAAGGGGGAAGGTTCTCGCAGTTAAATTCCTCCCATCCTACTCGTATGCATAAAGAAAGAATTTTCTTACAGAAAGTGACCAGAAACACGTTTGTTGGATTAATAGTCCATACTTAGTTACTGGTCCACATCTTCAACGATCTTTTTCCGCAATAATTTTTTCCCTGCTTGATTGGCTTGTTTTTTTTTTTTTATATATACACATATACCTGTCCTCCTGGAGTACGATGCGCATTTCTTCAAGAGTAACATCCATTGAGTATGCTAGTGAAAAAATAATTTAACCGGAATATTTTGTCTGTCTGAAGGCTGATGAAATGCATTAACGGATCAATAAAGTGGACGGTAATGGTTGGTCAAATGGTCCTCCATATATTAGCTAAAGTGACAAGGGGCCATCTGACCTATCGACATCCATTGGCGTCCGTCAAGTATGTTAATTTTTTTTTGACAATCGTCCTATCCGATTGAAACCATACTTCGTTCAATTCATTTGTAGTGTGTTAAGGCCACACCAAATTGATTTTTGGTTCTTTGGATTTCACCGCTATGATTTTCGGACTGTACATTTGAAAAAAAAACTTTCGGTTTATTTTTCAAGAAATTAAACAAAAATGTTCTTCCAATCTTATAATTTTGAAAAAACAAGATTTTTTTCCCCATTTTTAACGACATCTTAAGTTTATAATTTTGTGCAGTACGCAAAAGAAATCCAAGAAAAGAATTTGAATTTAAATTTTGCTCGCTCGCACCTATTTCTTTGCCTTAAAAAATCCCCAAAACAAGATGTATATTGGGAGCCATTGCTCATTGTGGATCGTATGTAGAGGTCCTTGGGGTGCACACTATAGTTTTTCTGAATACTTTTCATGACGTCATGAATTGAAGGAACATACAGAAAAGATTGCTGGCTGGACAATTGGCTGTATCACATACCCATAGACAACCTTATATCCTTATATCAAATAAAACATATTTCTTCAGGCTTTCGCTGTTTATAATTTTCTTAAGGAAATGCTTTCAAATTTCTTACCATTACAGAAAGATAACTGACAAAAAATAAGCCTTCCCCTTCAAATATCCCAAAAACAGAACAACTTCAGAGTATCCTAGCAAGGATTCCTGCGTAATTTAGAGAACTTAGTTTATGCGCATTTCAAATTACACATCCAACTGGTTTCATGGTACATTTGCCGGCTTCCAAAATTGCTACATGAACTGGTATAACAAGAGGCTCTCAAGAGCCTGCATCGATCACCAGGATATAACTTTTCACCTTGAGCAGGACTAAAAATTTAATTTAATTGCAGTCAATTTGCTTGGTTTTTCTATTGTTATGATATTGTAATTATTATATTTATTTATCTTGGCCTAATTTGTTTTGCGTAGCCTTATAACATGTATACTATGTTTACATAATACTTATAGTTGTTTACCAAATAATGTTATAACTGCGCAGTTTAGAAATCACTGGAACAATAAGGTGGAATGACTACAACTTTCTATTTGACTTACGTAATAATTATGGTGTGATTCGAACTTCTACCGTATTCCAGAAGTTTCCGTTCTACAGTATATATACGGACAAGAAATTTAGACTTTCAGATCAGAACGTGTTGGACCTGACATTCTTGTGTTCTCAGCTGTTGGATTTATTTACGTTTCACAAATCGTACTTGACAGACTATTTTCGTTACATCATACTAGATTGTGCGATTGTGACTGATTGGATATATTCCGGATTAGGAAAAGACGAAGGATTTTGAACAGTTAAGTTGACATTTTAGTTTTTTGTAATTTTTTTTGTAAACTTTGTATATAATAAATCTTGTTAAATTTTATTATTGATTTGTGTCTTTTGTTGGCTAAAATTTAAAGGTGATTTCGGCCGTAACACTATAGGGTTCTATGTTAAACTAAGTTCGGCTGTGGCAGCCATCTTGATCGACAATCCAGGTCAATAGACACATTTCTAAAAGAAAACCATTACTGCTAAGTATTGTTCCAACTGGCTAAGTAGTTTTAGACAGATTTTTAAATGAATTTTGCCATAGTGTCCTATATTAAACTGCTGTGGTGGCCATCTTGGTTGACAATCTGGGTGATCGGACACAATTGTGAAAGAGGACCATTGCTGCCAAGGCTCAGTAGTTTCAGACTAGAATATCTTCGAGTGAATTTCTCATAGGGTCCTATATTAAACTAGTTCGGATGTGGTGGCCATCTTGGTTAAAGAAATCGGACATTTCTGAAAGAGGACCTCCAAAGGACCATTGATGGAAAGTCTGGTTCCAATTGGTCATGTGGTTTCAGACAAGATTTTTCACTGAATTTTCCTAGGGCCCTATGTTAAACAATAAAGTTCGGCTGTGGCAACCATCTTGGTTAACATTCGGTGTCATCGGACATTATTCTGAAAGAGAACCTGCTAAGGACCATTCCACCGAAGTTTGGTTCAAATTGGCGCAGTGATCTCAGAGATCACGAAAATGTTTAAATTCCCATAGGGCCCAATGTTAAACTATGTCTGACCATGGCAGCCATATTGGATGGTGCATGGTAAAACTGAACATACTGTTTAAAGACGATCATTCAAAGACCATTCCACTAAAGTTTGGTTTAAATTGGCCCAGAGGTTTCAGAGGAGTTGATGAAAATGTGAAGACTTTATGACGACGGACACAAAGTGATGGCAATAGCTTACTTTTAGGCCAGATGAGCTAAAAACGTATTTTGACCTACCCTATTTCCGGATGAAATTAGAGTAATTAATCCCATAAATAAAATTACTCTGAAACAAGAGACTCCCAGGAGCTTGTATCGCTCACCTGAACTATATGCATCATGACTGGCAGCCTGGAACATTGCTGTCATACAGTCAAGTTCCAATTGGCTCACTGGTTCAAACAAAAAGATCTGTCATTGCACTTTCCCATTAGGTCCTATGTTAAACTAAGTTCTGCTCTGGCAGCCATCTTGGATGGTGTACAAGTTCATCAGATATAATTATGAAAGTACCACTGCTGCCAAATTTTGTTTCAATTGTCCAAGTGGTTTCAGACTAGAATATCTTTAAATAATTTTCCCATAAGGTCCTATGCAAAAGTTTGGCTTTGACAGCCATCTTTGTTCACAGTCTGGTAAACAAACAATACTGAAAGAGGATCCCATGAGGACCATTTCTGTTATGTGGTTTGAGAGTTGAACTGACAAACTTTCAGTAGAAGAGTTTGGCCAAAATTCTATGTTCAAAGGGACATAACTCATAGAAAAAAGAGGTTCAAGAGAATTGAGGCTGTATAGCTCATCTGACAGTCCCACAATCAATCCAATTTATTTCAAGTGAAAAGTGTAATGGACCTTTCATACCAATTATCAGTTAATTTGGCTATATGGTTTCAGAGGAAGAAATTTTTGTAATTTTGACCAATCAAAAATAAGAATTCATCAAAGGTACCATTAGCAGACCTGTTTACCCCATTTAAGCTAGTAGTGTAGTTTATACATTTAGAAAGTGTAGTTTTCAATATTTAGGTGTAGTTTTAGATTTTACAAGTCTTAAAAATTACTATCACCGATGAGCACCCCCCCCCCCCATAAATTTTTTTAAAAACTAGATGCAAAATCCTGCATTCTTAGAGCTTTTAGAGTCATGTTTTGAAGATACCAAATATATAAATTCAATAGGATTAGTTATATTGAACACAATAATGATGTATGTTTTCTTCCTAAATTTTATTAAGTCACTCTCTTGTAAATCCAAAGATACAACCATGGTCTGTCCTTGGTCCAAACATAAAAAAATTTATGTTCTCTGACCTCTTGCTCGTATTTGCGTTTTGAAATATGCCTGGCATCACAATATGTAACTAATTGAAAACTTTTGAACAGTTCAAATTATTTCAAACTTTTATTATAACAATAAGTCAGTTAAACAACAATGACTAGATTTTCAAACAATATTAAAAAAAATTAAATAATACAGCTTGTCAATGTTACCTTCAACAACATTATTCTTTCGCCGGCATCGCGCCATGTGTCAAACTTGACAGTCAGCGTTTGTAATACATACTTATATATTCATTATCAAGCGCGTAAAAGACAAAGACTCCGTTTTGCGTTTGGATAACTTCCTTTAGATACAAAATTACATACTGCCGATTTTTTTTACTGTAACATCTTTAAAAGTGTAGAAATGACGCCAAAATCATAGTGGTAAACAGGTCTGCATTAGTTGTCTGACCAGAATGAAAAAAAACTTTATAAAGGTCCTTCCACAGATGCCTCACACCAAGTTTCAGTTCATTTGGCCTATGGGTTTCAGAGGCGAAGATCAAAATGTAAAAGTTTACAGACGGACAGACGATGGACGCCAAAAGCTCATATGGCCCTTTGGGCCAGGTGTGCTGAAAATAAAAGGACTGACAGACAGATGGGTCAAAAACATTATACCTATCGCACCTTCGTTGCATGGGTATTAAAATAAAACTTTATTTCAAGAGAGTAACACAGTTATGTGAAACTAATCTTCCCTGAGATCCTCATTTACAAAGCATATAAAAAAACACTACAAAATCATACACAATATTGACAATACATGTATAATTGCTGTACAATATATTTAGGAAAATACACAAGATTGAAACTTATTGTTTATTTAACAAATAAGCCTTGAGATTTTGTTTCACACTGAGCAAATTCCAATGAAAATGCCAAGTGTCACTGAACAACTTTTTAAACAATACAGTTTTTGATTTTGTGACATATAAATAACAATTGACAATATTTCTGACGTTATAAAAAACATTTAATCTTCCATTGTAAAATACATTTTTGATATTTTAGGTCAAAGATGTTTTGCAGAAAGTTTTTAAATTTTTTACAAGAGAGAGTAAGATTGATAGGACATGGTATTTAAATAATCCTGTTAAAAAACTAGCTTTTGCCACAAATAAGATATTAAATATATTTTTTTTTAACTTAAATAAATCTATAATATATAATTATACATTGTCAGAAAAATAAGCTTATATGTAGGAGCCTTAGAAACAGGTAACATGCACTTTTTTGTGGCAGATACAAATAATTTTTGTATATATGCAATGAAACTTGGTACAGGGGATACAATTTTTGTAAAAAATCACTAAATTCCACAAGACGAAACAATCTGTGATTTTCATTTAAATGGCAATCAGTCTGTAAACATTCTGCAAAGTTTCAGAGATCATTCCATACACAGTTGTTGCAAAAAATAATCCAATATCCACATTTTCAATATGCCCATAAACATTCTGCAAGTTTCAAAATCTAGGAAGAGTTTATTATAGAAAACATATACCCTGCCTGACCTTCATCATTCTATATGCTGGATTTGCAATACATGCAAAGTGACCAAAAATTGCTGAGTTAAATCAAGAACTCCTACAATATAAGTATAAAGTACTAAACAAATTTCTAATAAAGCTGGAGATTGTGTGTCTATAAGACACAGGTGCCAGTCCCAGTCCTCATGCACATTGAATTCCTATCTATTATTTATGACTGGATATAGTTTTAAAATATTTTAAATAATAAAATATATCCTGATTACAAAAATAGCTTTTACCCCTTAAAAATAATGAATCCACATTAATTCTGATACACAAACATTAAAATTTACTGGAGTCACTCAAGCATGTAATGTCTGCTATATGTTGGTTATTGTACATTCAAACCTGTGTATACAAGACATCCAAGGGACCAGGAAGTGCCCTTTATATAGAGGTTAATTTAACAAGCTTTGTATATAACACAGACTTTTTCACAGTGCCCTTTATAGACAGTGATTTGCTATATAGAGGCACCCTTTGTAGCAGGTTTGATTGGAGTTGTAAAATGAATTTATTTATCATCACAGGCTTCTTTCTCCCTATCATTATGCAGTGTGGTAAGCCTTGTATGAACCAATTTTTGTAGTGGTATAATATTTATATATCTCAATGGGTTTCTGAGAAATGGACCTAAACGCAAAAACATTAACCAAACCGGTTGAACGGACAAAGGTAAATCTATATGCCCCTTCCCTTCCACATTTTAATCCATTTGTATATTTCAGTTTATTCTTCTTCACATTTCAGGAATGAATGACAGAAGCAACAAAAGACATTGTGTTGATGATGGTGTTGATCATGTTGTCCAGTCCCTCCGTAAAGATGTCATCAAGAAGCCTGTTGCACTGCTGAAGAAGCTGGATGATTTCCATGAGAGTGTGGTGAGGAGAACAACCATGATATGTACAAAAAGTCATTGATGGTGAAAAAGAAAGACATTCATGTTTCTCTATCCACTGGCCGTAACACTGGGAGCAGAAAGTCTGAGATCTCAAATAGCACACTTTGATGGCATATTTTGGGGCTGAATCGAGTTTTCTTGTTACCGGATTTGAATGCGTACACTTCATTGGAAAGATCTTGTCAACATCCTCTCATCTAATCCTCAGTTACTTCAGTGATGAACAATATTCTTGTGCCACCTTCATGGAGTGTACCTGTAATTCACAACCTGCAAATCATGAAATAATAAATTTTGTTTGAGAAATATTGATTGGAATTAATTTTATTGAATAATCATGTTTTTTATAAATTAATTTTACTTATACCTGTGATAATAATGCTGTGATCCATAATGTTTTATTTTGTTAATCACATCTGTGATAATGTTTATATAGTCTCCTTTTTATATACATGTATTGTACACTGTGATCATGATTCAACTTTACCAATCACTTGATAAAATTGTTGTTCTTTCATTTTGTATGCTCATTTCTTGATAAATTACCACGTTTGTATACTTTTAAGAAACTGGTAGTTCACTATAATATTCATTTATTTGTGCCTATCACTTTACCAAAGATAGACTTACAATTAAAAATACAGGAGCACAAAAACACTATTGAAGTTATTTAGAGACCCCCCCCCCCCCCATATTAAAGCATATTTACACTGTTGGATCAGTCTTTTATACAACTCAGTATTCACCTAAATGTTGTAACTTGTTAGGCAGTTAGAAACATTATACTTTTATGCATCGGTTATTTTTGTAAATTTTCTTTGATTCAAACAGGCTGATATTAATAAATTTATTAATGCAAAACACAATCCTATTAGGGATATAAGCAAATAATATACATAACACACACAAAAATGTGATAATAAAGAAGATATATAAACAGTTAATTGTTATGATAATCCCCTTTCCTCAGTTCTAATGACTGTTTTATAAAGGATGTATCTGTTTTAATATCACTTGCCATCACTTTTAAATACAGTCAATGAATTTTGGTTGCTCATATAGCAGACTTGTACGATTTTAGGGTTGGAATTCCAATTAAATTTCCAATTCATTAAAACATGATTTTGATACCCCCCCCCCCCACCTAAAAAAATATATATATGAATGCATCAAGAATATGTATAAATTAAATTGATGGGATCTCAAAGATTTCCAAATTATGAAGAAAAATGTATTTCAAGGGGGCAGAGCATACAACCCAAGGATCACCAATAGTCATCAATGCATGAATCATCCCATAAGGAGTAAGAACATGCAGGGGTTTATCCAGGGTTATTGGGAAGGGTTGTTTTTGGCCTATTTTGGGAAAAATTTTGGTCAATTGGGAACAAAAATTAGAGGTGAAAGTTAACATTTTTGGGAATTCTGCATGATTTTAAAATAATTTCCATTGGGAATGGGTCCTTTTACCGGACCCAGCTGAATGGTAGAAAAATCCATGACATGTATGGTTTTTGAGTGGAAATCTCAAGGGCTTCACAGTTACAAAGACAAATCTATTTTGAGGGGTTGACATAAACCCCCTACCCATATACATCAATGAATGAACTTGCAGGAAGACCCCCCCTTCCTCCAATGTAAATCACTCGTAAGGAATAAGAATATATACATATGAATATAGGGTGGAGAATGAAACCATTTCCAATTGAATATTACAACAAGAGTGGACACACAACGATGTCTCGCCTGTCGTGTATTTCTAATGAAAATAAATGCTATCAGTATTCGAAAAACAGAGCAAAACACAAAAACTTAACTATAACCACTGAACCATGAAAATGAGGTCAAGGTCAGATGACACCTGCCAGTTGGACATGTACACCTTACAATCCTTCCATACACCAAATATAGTAGACCTATTGCATACAGTATTCGAAAAACAGGCCAAAACACAAAAACTTAACTATAACCACTGAACCATGAAAATGAGATCAAGGTCAGATGACACCTGCCAGTTGGACATGTACACCTTACAATCCTTCCATACACCAAATATACTAGACCTATTGCTTATAGTATCTGAGATATGGACTTGACCACCAAAACTTAACCTTGTTCACTGATCCGTGAAATGGGGTCGAGGTCAATTGAAAACTGTCTGATGGGGATGAGGACCTTGCAAGGTAGGCACATACCAAATATAGTTATCCTTTTACTAATAATAAGAGAGAAATTAACATTACAAAAAATCTGAACTTTTTTTTCAAGTAGTCACTGAACCATGAAAATGAGGTCAAGGACAATGTACATATGACAGAAGGAAACTTCGTAACATAAGGCATCTATATACAAAGTAGAAAGCATCCAGGTCTTCCACCTTCTAAAATATAAAGCTTTTAAGAAGTGAGTTAACGCTGCCGCCGGATCACTATCCCTATGTCGAGCTTTCTGCGACTAAAGTCGCAGGCTCGACAAATACTGAAATTTATGGGTTTTGAGAGGGTGGGCCACACCCACCCACCTACTTTAACATTTGACACCATTAGGCCAAGCTATTACCCTGTGAAATTTCTCCATATAGTTATCTGAACTACAGCTCAATCAAGTTCAAGGTTGCTAAGAAAGAGATAATAAGAAACAGCAAACTCGATAATTCTCGAAACTTGTTTGGGCATTTTACCTTATATTATTAATGCTGTTGGATGGAAGCAACTAGGATCTCCAGTCCTATATCAATATCCGAAAACTTGAGATGCACCCTGTGAAAAAGAATTAACTATGAACAAGAGGTTTCCTGTAAAAAAAAAAAAAAAACCACTGCCTGGTTTTTTTCTTTTCGTTTTTTTTTGTGCAAGTGTGCTGAACAACTGTTTGTTACAAAGTTTGTTTTCAAATATACATTGTGTAACTCTTCAAACCAGAAAGAAAAGAATATTCCAATAATTTTTGTTTGAAAGAACCTATAGGATTCTCTCCTTACACAAAAGAAAAAATTGCACATATTATATCAATTTAGGCCACAACAAATTTATTTTTGAGTACTTTGGGTTTTGCAGCTCCGATTGTCAGA
The DNA here is from genome assembly GCA_028015205.1 of Mytilisepta virgata. Classification (NCBI taxonomy): domain Eukaryota; kingdom Metazoa; phylum Mollusca; class Bivalvia; order Mytilida; family Mytilidae; genus Mytilisepta; species Mytilisepta virgata. Next base: position 667,353 of record JAPWFG010000015.1, read on the forward strand.
CTTTGTAAATTTGAGAAAAAAAAATTTGTTGCCACTTCATGTTTCAAAAATGCTGTTAATATGCCCCAAATTCTACATCTTTCAAGAAATTGAAAATAAAAAAAAATGTTCGCCCACTCATAACATTTGGTAAAAAAATAGGCATTTTTTCCATTCTTTGCAATATTTTAATTGTGCCGCACCTAAATTTGATCGACGCCCCGAAAAAAATAGTCCTCCAGAAAAAAATTTAAAATTTCGCTCCCCCCAAAAATCCAAAGAAGGGAAAAATCAATTTGGTGTGGCCTTAAATATACAGTTACTGCATTTTGGTTGTTAATATAGCAGAGAACCAATAGGCAATAACATAGGCATACGTAGAAAATATGCAGTTTTTATTGGTACACAACTTCTGTCACATGGAAAATATAACTACCCTTACCAGAGACATACATTGTTATATATGTCTCTGCCCTTACTTAACAGTAGATGGTGCAATTGTATCTGAATGCACCTATCCAGCTGAACCACAAAGGAGACTCCGTTACTCTCATGCCACTCATGGTCACAGTGAGCATGATCAGAAATAGTACATAAAAGCTTTTTTACCTGTGAACATGGTCGTGTTCTTAATAATCTGACAAGTTGAATTACACTTAGTCTGTGTCAAGTTTTTTGTAATGAGGTTTTTCGTCATATTCGTAAATATCACCTACCGCGTTGACTCCAGATGGACACTTTCTCCTAGAAAACGTTTGGTTGCGCCTAACTGCAACATTTATTCCTCCCTACTATCTTTCTCTTGGTCGTATGGCCACTTCATTCGTCGCCTACGGAGCTTTCCAATGTTAATTTCCGACATGTTTTTACAGGAAGTTGTTTCTAGGGAGCAAGCACGTGCGCTTATTGTTTTTTACAACTTCGATATTTTCGGAATATCTCGAGAGCGGTCAATGAAAGAAGAGTAAAAATGTAAACAATACCACATGCACCAACCGGCAATTTTCTGACAATGATTAGAAGTTCCAAACAGCTTTAACAACCCGTGAAAGGTAATGAAAATATGATTTGTTAGTTTTGTGATGTAAAAAACGATACTGAAATAGAATTTTTACATTACCCCTGATATTATCATCAATGAACTTCTATGTTTTATTATAAACAAAATTAATACTTTACCTAATGAGTTGTTGGTAAAACTGTGCAAAGAAAATTTTCAGGAGTCGGAAATAGAACAGTCTAAACGTTTGCTTTATGATTTGTGTGCTGATAATGTGCGTTGTATTCCACGCAAAGGACCGAAGAAAAATGAATCTAATTTACAGGATATTCTGACTGTTATACACAATACAGACCCTGACGATGTTCCATGTTTTGTAGCCCGTGATATATCGAAACTTCCGTCTGTAAGCTTTGATCATGTTGATGTTTCAAGTTTGATGAAAGAGATTGAATTTTTAAAGTCTAACATGTCAGTTCTGTCCGAGAGTCAGAAATGTTCTTTGGAATTGATTCGGCAAATGAGGGATAGCCAAGGACAAGGTAATAGGGATGAACATTCAGTTTTACAAACACAAACCAAAAATAATAATGCGTGTCATATTGAGGTCAATGAGGAAGACGCTTCATCAACTGAATTGGATGCTAGTTTGACAGAGTTGAAAACTGTAGTGGCTGATGACAGTTTCATAACGTCGTCTGGAATCACAAATTCTTTGAAGCCCGAATCTACTTATGCCGATGTTCTTCGACAGAGTTCGAATTCTCCAACATCTGATCAGGATTTTACCATCGTAAAAATGCGAAAAAAAATTCCAAGTAAATCGACCATAACTTCGCCTAGGTTGGATAAATTAGATAATCGTTCGAGAGTCGGTTTTTCACATGATTCGAAGGCCGTGGTCATTGGTACTAAAAGAAGTTCAGTTCTGAAAGGAGTCCGTGCAAAATCTTCTTTGTTTATTTCTCGTCTTAGTCCTTCAACTTCGAGCAGGGATATTGAAGCTTTTGTGAAAGAAAATTTCAACATAACAGTGGAATGTCAGAAACTGGTAACAAAGTATGATACATATGCTTCGTTTAAGTTATTGTCAGATATAAGATTTTTTGATACACTCTTGAATCCATCTAATTGGCCTGAATGTGTTCTAGTGCGTAAGTTTTTCGAAAATAAAAATAATGGACACAGAAGATAAATTATTAAACGTCGTGTCTTATAACTGTAGATCTTTGAATCTAAATGTTAATTCTGTGATTGAGCTGTTAGGTGATCACGATATTTGTTTGTTGCAAGAACATTGGCTATATGATTTTGAATTACCTAAATTAAATAATTTACATCCGGATTTTTGGGGAAAAGGTATTTCATCTATGAATTCTAATTTAATTTATTGTGGTAGACCATATGGTGGGTTAGCTATTTTATGGCGTAAAAATTTATGTTGTAAATGTAAAATTATAGAATATGGAGATACAAGAATTATGGGTGTTTTGATACAGGCTGACCAGTTTAAATTACTTATTATTAATGTCTATTTACCTTTTGACTGTGCTGACAATTACTTAGAATTTATTCAATATTTGGGTAAAATTCATAGTATTATAGAAGAAGCTGAGACACCCAATGTAATTGTTGTAGGGGATTGGAATGCTGGGTCAAGTGAAACTTTATTTGGCAGTGAATTGAGAAACTTTACAGACGAACAAGATTATATTGTCAGTGATATTCGTTTGTTAGGGGAAAATTCTAATATTTTTACGCATTTTAGTGAAGCGCATGGAACTGTTTCATGGATTGATCATATTGTAAGCACAACATCTAGTCACAGATCGATCAGTGATATAAAAGTGCATACTAACTTTGTAAGCTCCGACCACTTTCCAATGTCTTTTTCAACTAACATTTTGAAATTACATAGATGTGATACTAGCTTGATCAGTAGAAAAGGAATGCAACGACCAAAAATCATCAACTGGTGCAAGTGCTCCGACATGGACATCAATTTATATCGGAATAATCTATCGGCGCTCCTTTATGATCTTCATTTACCGGCGGATTGTTTTCAGTGTCGAGATATGAACTGTACTAATATATCTCATCGTACCTCTATAGAAAATTTTTACAGAGACATTATTGAATCAATTAAGAAGGCAAGTGATTCATTGAGCAGAGATAAAGTTGGTTATTTCAATATCATACCTGGATGGAATGAACATGTCAAAGAATCCCATGATATGGCTCGAGAAGCTTTTTTGATGTGGCAGTCATTTGGAAAGCCGAGATATGGACCTGTTTTTCGTCTGATGAATACAACTCGATTGTCGTTCAAGTATGCTTTACGAAAGTGTAAAATTGACAGTGATCAACACAAAGCTGATGCTTTGGCTGATAAATTGAAAAATAAGGACATGCGTGGATTCTGGAATGGAATTAATAAAGAGAATAATAAGAATACCCCTTTATCGCAATCAGTGGACGGAGCAACTGGTTCGTATGAAATTGCACAAATGTGGCGAGATCACTTTAATGGCCTATTGAACTCTGTGAACAATAACAAATACGAGAATTCTGTAAAAGAAAGCTTAAAGGTGTGCCCTATTTCTGATGATGCTATTACAACTGTAGAAGAAATTCAGTCCATTGTAAATACTCTACATTCCGGAAAAGCAGCTGACAATGATGGACTTGCTGCAGAACACTTGAAAAATGCCCCTCATATTTTATTTGTGTTGTTATCGCTGCTATTGTCTTCTATGTTAATTCACTGTGTTATTCCGAAGGACTTCACTCGAGTGATGCTGGTACCAATTCCGAAATCTAAATCTGGTGATCTCACAGACAAGGATAACTATAGGCCGATTGCATTGACCTCTATATTATCTAAAGTGATTGAAAAGTACTTATTGAATTTAATGCAAGATAAACTTTTAATAAGTGACCATCAGTTCGGTTTTAAGGATGGCCATTCTACTGACTTGTGTTTATTCGTTTTTAAAGAAATTGTTTCTTTCTATGTAAAGCATGGCAGTCCTGTGTTTGCCTGTTTCTTAGATATACGCAAGGCGTTTGATAGAGTTAATCATTGGACTTTATTGCACAAATTACTACAGACAGACATCTCAGTTTTTATTGTTCGTTTTCTGATGTCATGGTTTGATATTCAGATTTATTGTATTCAGTGGGGTGAATTCACATCTAATGAATTTAATGTACGTAATGGTGTAAGACAAGGGGGTATCTTGTCACCCTATCTGTTCAATTTTTATATTAATGATTTGAACAAAGCGTTATCTGGAGCCAATGTTGGTTGTTTTTTAAATGGAGTGCCGCTAAATAATTTTTGTTATGCTGATGATATGTGTATTATTAGTCCATCAGTTGCAGGTTTGAGAAAACTTTTATCCATATGTGAAAACTTTGCTAATGAACACGATATATTATTTAATACCAAAAAATCTGTTTGTATGATTTTTAAGACAAAATTTTTGAAGATTTATAACATTCCCAAGTTTTATTTAAATGGAAGTGTGATGGAATTTGTTGATGAATTTAAGTATTTAGGTCATATGATATGTAATGATTTGAATGATGATTGCGATATCAAAAGACAATATCGAAGCATATGTAGAAAGGTTAATATGCTGAAACGTAAATTTAATAAGTGTTCATTTGATGTTAAAATACAGCTCTTTCAGTCTTATTGTATGAATATTTATTGTGTGTCATTATGGTCCAACTGTGGAATATCGTCTCTTACCAAAATGAAAATAATGTATAATAATGCTTTCAGAATATTGATGGGTTTCAGTTCACGATGTAGTGCTAGTGGTATGTTTGTCAGGAATGATGCAAGATGTTTTCAGGAAATGAGACGTAAAACTATCTATAGTTTGTATAAACGTTTGCAACAGTCTGATAATCAGCTTGTTCTTACTATTCTTGGTAGTGATTTATGGTATAGTTCGTCTTTACTTAGAAAATGGTATACTGAAATTTATGTGAACTTTGACTGACATGTTATTAAATTTGAATTTCTAATTATATTTATTGGTATTTTAATTCTTCATTTTTCATCTTGTATATTTAAAATTTTCATTATATTTGTATATAACTATGGACTATTTATGTCTGAAATAAATTATTATTATTATTATTATTATTATTATTATTATTATTAGCTGATCTACCCGGTACTGTAAAATCATGCATTCGGAAATCTCTGACCATTTCTTACCCATAGGATAAAACAAGAGACACATAAACAATACAGCAGACGATATTTTTGCAATTTTTGAACAACATTTATACAAGTGCTTGTGTTATAATATAACTATATCATGAGGAAAAAAAATATGAAAACTGTTGAGGTATACAAAGTTGAAATGAAACAAAGAATTTTTTTATCACAACACACAACAACGATAATGTGCTTCCTTCAATTCAGACAATTGTAAGGTGATACATATAAAACCATTCACAGCTTTGATCCTACACTCTACAGTAACTATAAACCTAGAATCCTGAAATCATTTAATTTGAAAAAACCTTTGTTTTAGCTTTGATCCTACAGTAACCCTAAACTAGAATCCTCACAGCATTTAATTTGAAAAACCCTTTTGTCATGTTTCTTTGTTGTATTTTTTTTTTTGGGGGGGGGATAACTTGCAATTTTGAAAGTTTTTAATTACAGTAAATTAAATGAGATGAGCAAAATCTCAAAGTATATGCAGACCTTATCTTCACTGTATATGCCAGGTTTTTTTTGTTTTTTTTTTTATTTCTTGTTCCTTAATCTTATATTTTGGGGCTAGATCAGTTAAATTTCTGAAACAATCATTAAAAAAAATTTAAACATGATTATAAAGGAGATTTTTCCCTATGAAGCAAACAAAAGTCAACACAATTCATTTTACGGGTCTAGGTATATGGGGAGACTTTTGGGCATCTGAACACTGAGCCTTATTACCAATCCCTTGCAACCCTTTACCTCTGCTGTAGTCTTGGCTTAATCAACTGTACATTTCCAGAATCATATTGAATTAAAAACAAACAGATACTAAGAAAAACTTACTAAGGTACAATCTATATTTCACCTATTAGAACAGCAAACAGCAACATTGTATGTGAAAAAAATGCAAGATCTGTATCAATCAAGAAATTTAAAAAAAGAATTTAGGCTAAAATAGTGGCAATAAGAAATCCAGGACCAAAATTTTGAAGAGAAAATAGGCAGGATCTTTGACACATCCCCCATTTCCATTCTCTATTCTAGGATCTAACATTTAATCCTGCCCCCCCCCCCCCCCCCCCCCCCCCTCAAAAAAAAATCAAATAGTTGCCCTCTTATCTTTTAATGTAAATTCATCATAAGCTAAGGAAGTAATGCAAGGTGTTGTTAAAGGCCAAAATTTTAGGAATTTACCTTTTTTTAGACAATGCATATGAGTTACTGTAATCAGCTGATCAATATTACTTGTAGTTCCAACTAAGCTATATCACTCTGCTCAACTGGCAAGTACTGCATAGTTACATACTTTTTCATAAAAATACTCACTCCAGAGAAAACTTTTTTTCTAACAAATTAGATTGAAATATACTTCTTTGGTAACAATTTTGATGCAAGAGTTGTGCACATTTGGTCGAAAAACTGAATTAAAAATTCCCCCTATTTGTCCCCATATACATGTATCTCTGAAGTCATAAGAGTTAATTCAATACCTTTCGCAAATAGGGCACAAAAGAAAAAATTCATACAGTACCAAAAAAAAATTTTCAAGTTATTTCATACAAACTGGTTTTACACAGACATAAGATGACGATAATTCCATAACATTAGGCACCAGGAAAAATTTATCAGAGGATTGGGATCAGTGGAAATCAGTTTTACTGTTTGAATTTGAAAAAGTCTTCATCCCACTGTATAAATTAAAATAAAAGAACACATCCCATTATAAATTTCAAGAAAAAAGTATATGTCCCATCAAATTTTTCATATTTTACAAATTTACAAATTTATAGCAATTACATAATAAAAAATACATTAAATGAAAGGTAAAAAAATAATATTTCTATAATTTTAATGTTTCATAGACAGTAAGGTATAATTTTTGCTATAAAGAAAACATTTTATGATAAAATTTGATACAAGATATCTTTCAGTTTAGATAAAGGAATTGAAAATAATTACAATTGTCTCCTTCAGGTGTTGACAAAACAGAGCAATTCATACACATAATATACCAAGTATTAAATTTAATTTATTTTAATATTTATAAATTTCTATGGCTTTTTGCACCAATCCCAATCCACTAATAAATTTTTCCTGATCCTGTATACAGCTGCAAATTATTGAGGTCATATAAAATACATAGTTTTATAAATATTTGATGATGCCATTTAAAATGAAATCACATATGAAAAAACATGAATTATACTTTATTTTCCTTGAAGTATTTTACACACATTCTTTTATTTAAAAGTCCTTTCAAAATTTTGTAATATTGGTTAGTTTTAATTAAATTACTCATTTCCCCAATATCATGGTTAATGCCTATATATAAACAATACCAAATAATGACAGAATTTTACTCTGTCTGAAGCTGGAAATCAAGTTCAGTGACATATATCTTTATTGTATTTTTTTGATTAAGAATATGGTTTACAAAGAACAATATGAAAAAACAAGGGAAAATTCTATTTAATCAGAAATTTGTGGTATAGTGAGAATGTCTTTGATCCATCACATCATAAATCATATTTTAAATATAAAGATAAAATAACTTTGTAAAATCATTAGTTTATAATTATATCTGAGACTACTATAACACATAGTAGTCTCAGATTATATGAAGAAAATATTATAGTCTAAGGGAGATAACTCTTTTTTCCTTATATCAATACTATGGGAAATGAATTACCATTTAATTCATTAAAAAAAAACACTTAATAACCTTTATAGCATAAATTTAAGATCTTTCCTGCACAGTTTTGTTATCATATATTTTGTATGTAAATGTTTTAACACCTTACACAAACTAAATTAAGTAAATTGTCTACAGCTACTCATTATTTTCCAGCAAACATTGTAGAAGTATAAACACAATGACTTAGAAATAATGGCCAAAATCAAATCAGATATGAATACAATACCACTTTGAAAAAATGTAGATAATTTTTATAAATTAAATATATGTATAAAAAATGCCTTGTACTAATAATTCATGTTCTCCTTTATTTACAGATCTCAGACTTGCTGACCAAGTTTTTGACCTTTTTTGAACTAGAGAAGAAGATTGGGAGGCCATGGAGTCTAAATGACCCATGGTCTCGACTGGTAAAGGCAACAGGTAATTATGAAAAAAAGCTATGAGGCATGAAGGAAACCTGTGCAAGTACATGTACCTTAGGCTAAATTAAATTAAACTTTACTGTAGGTTCTCAAGCATTAATTGCAGAAAACAGCCCAATAACACATTTTGTTTGAAAAATACTAAAAATCCCTCACTTGTTTCTTTTCAAAGGCATTGCAATATACTGGTTGCATGCTGTACCGTAAAAAGTTGGAATATCATGTGAGCACAACCATTTGCATTATAAACAAGTATCACTCAATTCGAATCAACTAGAACAAAATATTATAAACAAAATACTATTCGAAGTACAAAATTATATTCATTTTCAGTTTATATTTATTTGCTGCTTCAAGCCATCCCGGATATCATATTTAAAGCAAGGATTAATGTCATTCATACATATACATGTTATAGAATAATTTCAGTTCAAGCATTACTGTTGAATTAATAATATTACTTTTTAGGATACAGCATGGGTACTTTGAAAAAGTACATAGAAAAGGGTGACCCTGTTCAGGATGTGGTACAGTCAATTCACAAGGCCAATGTAAAGAAACCAGGTCCATCAATGCAGAAGCTTGATGATTTCGATAAAGGTGTGGTGAGAAGAACAATCTACGACATGTACCGGAGAAAGGAGGTGGTGACTATTTCTAGACTTCATGCAGTCCTGAAAGACATTAATGTGTCCATGTCCACAGTGGTGAGAACAGCAAAATCACTGGGTTTTCGGTAAATTCATAATAAAATTCTGTAAATTCTGAAATAAATGTGTTAACGAAATACAGTCAAACCTGTCTATAAAGGGCACCCAAGGCACCAGAAAAAGTGCCCTTTATGAGCAGGTGCCCTCTACATAGAGATTTATTTTACAAGCTTTGTTCGTGAATGAGACTTGTTCACTGTGCCCTTTTTAGACAGTGATTTGCTATATAGAGGTGCCCTTTAAAGAAGGTTGGACTGTGATGTGAATGATAATTTAATTTTACAAATGGAGTGAGGAAACTGAACTGTAATAAAAATCCACATATAGAATACACAAGGCAAGAGACAAAAATACAAGCACAAAGACACCAAACCACTAATACTAATGCTGAATATAAAAAAAAAATAGAACTATAAGTGACCTCATTGAGTGATACCAGCCGCTTGCAATAGTAGAAGTTGCGCTTACAAGCTTTAAACATTTAAAACCCTAAAGCTGGATCATCTCCCTTTTCAAGCATCGGGCGATAATTATCTTGCTTCATGCACATCTTCATATGATGCCCAACCTTCATGTAAAGTTTCATTAAAATTCCTTGAACGGTTTTGGAGGAGTAGCGCTAACAAGAGATATAGACAGACAGACGGACAGAGCAATTCCTATATACCCCCCCCCCCCCTTCCCCCCTAAAAAACCCAAAAACCCAAAAACTTTGTTTGTGGGGGAGGGTAATAATAAAAAGATCTAGTGTAAGCAAACCAAATTCTTACAGATAGAATATATGTAGACTTATAAAAAATGCATATATATATATTAGTCAAACTATTATTTATTTCAGGTTCTCCAAGAAGGGATCAGGCCGTCGCCATGTTGTAGAGAGAGATGAGATTGTTGCTTTACGACATGATTACCTGCGCAAGGTACGTAAGTTTAGGCAGCAAGGTCGTCATATTGTCTTTTTAGATGAGACTTGGCTGAACACTAATCATGTTGTCAGGGGTGACTGGCTGGATTTCCCCAGTACTTCCACGTCAGTCTTTGAGCCACACTGTGGAGGTAGCGGGCGTTCTATACCATCGGGTAAAGGCACTCGCTTGATAATCCTAGATGCTGGTTCGTCTCAAGAAGGCCTCATCCCTGGTGTTGGTCTTATATTTGAGTCGAAAACCAACAGCTCGGATTATCATGATGAGATGAATAGTGAACACTTCACAGAATGGTTCAGAGACACCCTCATCCCTAGACTTTCTCCCCAGTCTGTGGTTGTAATGGACAATGCTCCATATCACAGTCACTTGGATCCTGACTCCAAGGTGCCTAATACAGGTAGTTTGAAGTCAGTTATCTCGGCATGGCTGGATAAGAACAATGTTCAGTATGACAAGAAAATGACAAAGACTGGGCTGCTTGATTTGGTGAAACAGCACAAACCTCAACCAAAAAGAGTGATTGACGACCTTGCATCAGCTCATGGCCATGAGGTTTTACGATTACCCCCTTACCACTGTGAGCTCAATCCCATTGAAATGGTTTGGTCTGACTTGAAAGGCTATGTAGCTAGAAGAAATTCTAGTTACAAAAAGAAAGATTGTATCAAGCTTTTTGAGGAGGCCAAGTCCCAGTTCAATGCGGAGCGCTGGGCTAAATTTGAGACTCACGTGATGAGAGAGTATGAGGAAAAGCTGTGGCAGATCGATGGTCTCAGAGATGAAGCGGTTCCTAGGGTTGTCATAAACATGACGGACAGTGGGACGGATGACAGTCAAGACAACACTGACAATATGCGGCAGGGGGATTCCGATGACGATAAAAATGACACAGACATAACCTACAGTGATGCCTCTGATACCATCGATCAGGCTGATGACATTTTGTGCAAGATTTGCAATGACACTGATCCACCAGGACCTGTTCCTAAGAAGGATAAGGGAAAGCACATTGACTGGTTTCAATGTGATGCCTGTGATCAGTGGTTACATAACAAATGTTGCACAAAACCTGCACTTGCACAGGTAATGTGTCCTCGGTGCTTTTCCATTCTGAACCACCGAAAACTCAGTGATCAGCTGGTCTTACAACTGGAGGATATGGAACAATAATGTCTTTCTTAAATGTCAGTCAAATGCAGGGCATTTGTCTGACAGTTTCAGGATGCATGATGTTTATAAATGGTTGCCATTTCCAGTTTCTTGTGCATGTTTGGATTGTTTTATCAACATACCTTTATTTAATCTCTTGTTTCTGTGTTTTTGATTTGGTTTCTGAACGTTGTGCCAAGTGATTGGTGTCCCATCCTGTCAGGGACCATATACAGATCCTGTTCAGTGGATATTTGTTCATTGCTAGTAACTAGTAACTGTGATATAGATTATATCTGTGATATAGATTATATCTGTGATATTTTATTCCAAATCTGTGATGAATCATCTGTGATATATTTATTAATAGTTTTGTAAATAGATTAAGCATGTTGTTTAAAGAATTGTGTTTCTTTCAAATTAATCATGTGAATTTGTTTAATTGTTATTGGTTCTGTTTATAATTATATTGGTCATCCTATTTTTTCATAAATTTAATAGATAAATATACTGGTACCTGTTATTTCATGATTATTGTTAATGATACTGTATTAGTTGTTTGGTGATTAAAGATTTAATAAAAAATTATTCAGAATATATTCTTTGCAATGTTTTCATTGATTTTTTCAAATTATTTATACTTGTATGTTATTCAAATATTTTCATTCAATGATTTGAAGAAGTATTTCTTAAGGCTATAAAGCTGAATTGCAAAAACACACAATAATAAAGTTGAACAAAATGGTCAAAATCAAACTTTTACATATAAATTTATAATCAAAAAAAAAAATCAACATGCATCCTTTGAAAAACAGAGGTGAGATAAGTGCCCTGTCATAGGCATTTATGAAGTTCTGTGTGCCACTTTCACCACGATTAGACAATTACATGTTTCTGTGAAATAAACTTGAGTGCCAAAAAATAACCATCACCTTTTGACCTATTATTCTGACAATTCTTGTCAATTAAAGTTGGAGTCAAGCACACCATTATGGGGAGAATTGCACTCCCAACCCCAGTCTTGATACACCAGGGAGCATTATTAGTTGAACTAGCTAGACCACACAGCCGGAGATCCTTTAGTAAGACTGCCTTATTATATATATTTGCACCAAATTTCACAAGTCTATCTAAGAGGACAAAAAAGTTATGATCCAAATAAGCTTTTTGCAACAAAATTAAAATATCTGGATCCGAGTTCTAAATTCAAGGTCGAATATTGGTCATGAATAGATGACACATGACACACCGGTTCAACAATATACATCTGCATACCAAATATAATGAGTCTACTTCCAAACTACAATCAAACCAATTTTAATCATTTAATTTTGCAATGTTTTATAGAAGAATTTCTCATCAGGACACTCGATTTCAAAAAATTGAAAATAAAACAAATAAAAAAAATACTTAGCACTTTTGATTTGTTGAAAAATCAACAAAGTATGGAGCTTTGAGTATGACTCTAATGTTTTTAAACTTTCATTTCTTTGGACCACAGTTAATTGGGTTGATTCATCAGCTTGGGTATTGGACCAATGGATCTTCATTTAATACAATCACAGCACTTTATAATTGTGCCACACACAGCCATTTCCAATAATTTATTCATCTATAAGATGAAAATTTAAGAATCTAAAGTAAACAAGAAGCAGGAGGACATGTTCCAACAAAATGATTATGATGTATCCTGTCAGGTAAATTGACTTTGGAATTAAACACATGACATAGTAATATAAACTCCAGTGCAGTGGCCAGGATTTTTTTAAGGTGGTCCTAGTTAATTCGGAGGGATTTTGGTAGATTCAGGATACACTCCTTATGCAAAACAGTTCTATAAACATGAAAATGTACCCTTAGTCGTAAAATAGGATAAAGATATTATATGGGGGGGTGTACGATCGCTACAGCTTTGAAATCTGATAAATTAAAACTATTCCTAAACTGCTAAAGAGACGATCATGTAGATATAAACATGTACTTCAATTTTTTTTTGTCTGTAAGTGTAATGGACATTAGAGAAAATGTATTCATTTTTTCCCCAATTTTAAGTCATGAAAGTGGTCTGATGTAGCTCTTTTATCTAGTTATCTTGCTATAAATCTATTAATTTGATTGCTGTAACCTAAATGTGTATGAATTGTTTGTTCATCATGTTTACTCATTGTGATATTTTGTCCCTTGCACTTGCAGGCCCGATTGGAAATCAAAATATTCTTGATTATACAGTGTTTTTACAGCCCAAAAACTATCAGTTGTGGAATCGTAGCTCTTATGTCAGTTATGGTCATTAATCGGGCGGACCATAATCAGAAATCAACCCAGCTAACTTTTAATATGGTATATACTTCAGTTCAACTACAAATGACACAAATAATGAATATATGTGTTGTGTATAAACATACGTATTAAAGAAATCGACATCGGTAAAAATCGTAAATTTCGCCTTTTTTAATTTCTTATAAATCGGAAACATAAGAACTTTTTTCGTTTTAGTTGGACTCAGAATGATAATATATATCAATTCAAATTAACATTATATGAACAAAATGCTGAAATAATTACTTGTATACATGTACATATGGCTAAGTCATATATATTCCACCTTTTCCATTCACGTTTACTGAAAATGGGGCGTTTCCTAAATAATGGCTGATAAAGCGCGGGAAAGATAACGATTCCATATTCGGAAATTGTCGTGCTACCGGAAAGTGACGAATCAGTAAACAATTTGGGATCCTCATAGAAACCAATATGGCGGACTGTCAATGTAATTTTCCGTAGACACAGGTGAAGGTCGGATTAAACAGCTGATCAGCATAGGCATGCTGTAAAATATGTGTAGACACAAGCAACCAAATGAGTTCTAGCAGGAAATGTTCATCTGGAGTCAACGCGGTAGGTGATATTTACGAATATGACGAAAAACCTCATTACAAAAAACTTGACACAGACTATATAATCAAAACTTTGCATTAATTATTTCCAGATAAATATCATAACATTAATAAAAATAGTCGGTTTATACGTCACTATACCTTAAAAATGTGTACGTTACCACAGATACTGTTATTGACTGTTATTGACTGCTCAAATCACTCCAAACACGCTTAAATCCCTCGTCTGCAAAAACGAAAGTAAAATTTTCTTGAAAATGGCGCGAAAATATGCACGGATCGGTAAATTGATTATTGATTGGCTACCGAGTTTTTACGGACTTTCACGGAAGTACAAAAACAACAATATCCCTGCTGTTGCTAGGAGCTAAAACATGGCCGATTTTATAATGGAAAATCTCCGTAAGGATTAAAGAACGACAATCTCGAAGGTATCTTAGGGGGAAATCAGTGTGTCAATACGAAATATAACTTGGAACAACCATAATCTTTCATACTGCACTGATAATTTGGACGGTTTTTACCGCAAATCAAAAATATGGCAATTCAAAGTGCGGCAGTTTTACCTGACCCAGAGTATAGACATTATTCGTAGATTTTGTCCCGATTCAAACTAAAGAAATATTAGACTTCAAGAGATGACAGGCAGATACAGATTCACTTAGACTGTACTGAAAAAGGAACAGTTTTCTTAAATGCATACACCCTCGGAGGCTCCATATATACCCAAGAACACAGGCAAAACAGCAAAAGGCTGACCTGGCATATCATAATTTTGCCTGTGCCAAAGAATGTTTTTTTTATGACACAACTCACAAGTTTGGAACTGTGCCTGTTTGTGCTGGTAGGTTTCACTGATTATTTATAACCACATACACTGTACATGATTTAATGATTATTGATACACATAAAGTCATAATATAGCAAAATCACTTGATGACATCACCTCCACATTTCCAATTTTTATACAAAAATTATGTTGTTCAAAGAGTTCATATACAATGTTCAAAATGATTCATACAATGTAAGTATACAAAACTTACAAATGATTTTGCCTAGTCGTCATTTCAAAATATTTTTCACTTATGTTGCAGATTTTTTTTTATCAAAACATGATTTAAAAGTTTTTTCACAAGAAATGTTGCCAAGAATAAAATTATCCCACCAGAATAAATAAATGATTGCATTTTGCAATGTTGGTAAATCACAGTGCGGTTTTATATTAATATTTTACTGGTAATTAAAGCATGTCAAATTATTTTACAGGATGATGATTGTGTTGGATACCCATGTACATGTAAAGTGACAGTAGGCATAAATTAAAGGAAACTAACTGAAAGAGGTCCAGAATCGCATATTGGATGAGAGGAAATCCATGTTTTCAGTAAACAACCATCTGCAGAAACAATAAAAAAAAAATCATGAAATCATGGGATGATTAGTACAGTTTTCAGTGATTAGAATTTTATTGCAAAGGAAGTTTTGAGTTTATAAGGACCAAAATTAGCTGTTAGATTTTCAAAGAAGGACAAATAATTTTGTGGCCTCACAAACTATAGAAATTCAGATGGAATCAAAATGTTTGGAACTAATGAATGGCTTAAGCTTTCAACCAATCAAACTGTTAGGAAAAAACCTGAAGAAATGTGCTATAAAATTACAATTCCAGTTGAAGAATAAAACATATCGGATAATTTGTTTGAAGATCTGGATCAAATTATTAGTTGTCAAATAAAATATTTGTTTTTTTTTTTGTAAAAAATTATTTTTTTGCACCCAATGGTCAATACTACAATGTATATGATGTTGTCTCACTGATGCTTTCCAACATGATGTCAGCATTATATTTTTGGCTACATGTATGTTGCATTTAGCACAAACTCAGCTTATTGTCCCCCGACGCTTCATCAAAGGGGACTATAGAAATGGGTCTCGTCTGTCCATCCGTGTGTCCCAAATTGGTTTCCAGATGATAACTTGTGAATGAAAAGTCAGATTGAAGCTAGGTCTAGTATGTGAGTGTATCTTAAAATATCTGCACTTTGAGTAGGTCAAGTTCGATACTAGAGTTATGCCCCTTTTTATACGACCGCAAAATTTTTGCGGTCGTATATTGGTATGACGTTGGCGTCGTCGTCGTCGTCGTCGTCCGTCGGAGTCTGTAGACATTTGGTTTTCGCACTATAACTTTAGTATAAGTTAATAGAAATCTATGAAATTTAAACACAAGGTTTATGACCACAAAAGGAAGGTTGGGATTGATTTTGGGAGTTTTGGTCCCAACAGTTTAAGAATCAGGGGCCAAAAAAGGGCCCAATAAGCATTTTTCTTGGTTTTCGCACAATAACTCTAGTATAAGTAAATAGAAATCTATGAAATTTTAACACAAGGTTTATGACCACAAAAGGAAGGTTGGGATTGTTTTTGGGAGTTTTGGTCCCAACAGTTTAGGAATTAGGGGCTAAAAAAGGCCCAAATAATCATTTGTCTTGGTTTTTGCACAATAACTTTAGTATAAGTAAATAGAAATCTATGAAATTTAAACACAAGGTTTATGACCACAAAAGGAAGGTTGGGATTGATTTTTGGAGTTTTGGTCCCAACAGTTTAGGAATTAGGGGCCAAAAGGGTCCAAAATTAAACTTTGTTTGATTTCATCGAAAATTGAACTATTGGGGTTCTTTGATATGCCGAATCTAACCGTGCATTTAGATTCTTAATTTTTGGTCCCGTTTTCAAATTGGTCTACATTAAGGTCCAAAGGGACCAAAATTAAACTTAGTTTGATTTTAACAAAAATTGAATTCTTGGGGTTCTTTGATATGCTGAATCTAAACATGTACTTAGTTTTTTTTATTATGGGCCCAGTTTTCAAGTTGGTCCAAATCGGGGTCCAAAATTAAACTTTGTTTGATTTCATCGAAAATTGAACTATTGGGGTTCTTTGATATGCCGAATCTAACCGTGCATTTAGATTCTTAATTTTTGGTCCCGTTTTCAAATTGGTCTACATTAAGGTCCAAAGGGTCCAAAATTAAACTTAGTTTGATTTTAACAAAAATTGAATTCTTGGGGTTCTTTGATATGCTGAATCTAAACATGTACTTAGTTTTTTTATTATGGGCCCAGTTTTCAAGTTGGTCCAAATCGGGGTCCAAAATTAAAGCTAAAAAAGGGGTAAATTATTTTTTTTGGGGGGTGGGGGCAATTCTCCACAGCATATTGTATCGCACAAGAATTCAAAAATTGAATATAAATTCAAATCATATGACCAATTCTAAGTTCTTTATTTCAGTTATTCTGTTTTAGAAACCTATTATGTGTCAAATATTTCAAGAAATTTTCAATTACACAGTATTGTGCAATAGCAAGAATCAGTATAATTTAAACCAATTTACATTATTTACATTACAATTAAAGGATAACTTCAGTAACACCCAACAATGACTTCAATCCAAACATATATATTGAATAAACTTACAAATCAGAAATTTTAAAATTATATGATACTAACATACATACTACTGCTAACAATTAAATATGACTTAGAGCAAATATGACAACATGATTATAAAAATATGTACAAAGAGGGATAACTCTTTTTTTTATCTCAAATTTTGAATATGTGCTGATGAAGCTTTTTTGTTTATCTCATCTAAACTGCTTTTAAATTATGCATATTTAAAATTTGCCATCCATGACTATGATGTCATTTTCTATTTTAATACGTTATGGTGTATTTAAATGGGCTGTTATGGTTGCAAAGTATCAAGAGAAATGGGGGGGGGGGGGGGGGTGAAAACAAAATTTAGGGGGGGGGGGGGGGAATGAGAAATTGGGGAGGGGACAATTTTTTTCTCATTTCATAATTTATAAATTAAAAAGGAAATTTCAAATTTTTTTTAGCAAAAAAGGGGGGGTTACAATAAATTTTATTGTTTTTTGTTGTTTTTTTTTTTTGGGAGGGGGAGTCAATGTGCAACTTCATAGTGTATTGCACAAAAGCTAAAAAAGGGGTAAATTTTTTTTTTTTTTTTTTGGGGGGGGGGGGCAATTCTCCACAGCATATTGTATTGCACAAGAAGCAAAAAATTGAATATAAATTGAAATCATATGACCAATTCTAAGTTCTTTGGTTTCAGTTATTCTGTGTCAGAAACCTATTATGTGTCAAATATTTGAAGAAATTTTCAATTGCACAGTATTGCGCAATAGCAAGAAATTGATATGTGTGCCCAATTTTAAATTGGTTATTTCTGATTTATATATAAAAACAAAAAATACTGATATGGTTTGAATAGGTAAATTAAAAATTTTTAAGTTCTTAGACAACATTCATTCTGTGTCAGAAACCTATGCTGTGTCAAATATTTATTCACAATCCAAATTCAGTATTGTATCAAGCTTGAATGTTGTGTTCATAATTGCCCCAACTATTCAGGGTTCGACATCTGCGGTCGTATCTAGCTGCGCCCAGCGGAGCATTTTATTGTATCTTAAAATTGCTAAAATTGTGAATGAAAAGTCAGATTGAAGCTAGCCTAGTATATACAAGTGTATCTTATAAATATCTACATGTAGGTCAAGTTCGATACTAGAGTCATGCCCCTTTTTGTACCTCATAATTGCTTAAATTTTGGTTTCCAGATGATAACTTGTGAACAAATAGTCAGATTGAAAGTATGTTTGGTATGTTTATGTATCTTATGAAATTTTAGGTTAAGTTCAATAATGACGATTTTCGACTAATCTCATCAGAGTAACTCTAGATCTGTTTGCTTATCTCTGTCAAAAAGTTTGTGAGCATGAATTCTTCAACACCTTACATTGGATTGAAATGAAACTTGACACATTTAATAATCATGATGTGAATATGTGCATATAGTTGTGAGACTTGATCATTCTTTGCCAGAATTTACTAGGAAGGGTACAAATTCTGTGTAATCATCCTACTGCTTTTAACCCAGATCTCTTGAAAACATTGCAGAATTTACATGGATATATTGAAGATGTGCATGACCGAGTCTGTCCTTCCATCTGTCTGAATAGGTTTCCTCAATCTATAAATTGAGTTTGCCAAGAGCAAATGATTTGAAACTTATATGCAATGCTTCTTACCACAGTAAACTCATCAAATTCAAATTTGGTATCCTGTCTTTTTAACACTCCAGCGAGTGCTATAGGAGCATATGCATTTTTTACATATGGGTCATTTAGAAAAGTCTTTGTTTAATGGGAGCAGCCATATTTTGCTACATACTAAGGCTAGAAAAAGTTTCGTTCACCAGAAACTAAAGTAAGGGAAATAACTTGCTTCAATTTTTAATTTTACAATCAGAATCGTGATACCGGAAATGAGTTTCTGGAAAGGGCTATTGCTGTGCTCGCATCATTGGCCACGCCAACAGCATATTATTAATAAGTTGCTTGCTTTGGCCAAATGTTTGAGACTCAAATGAAATGCTTATAGCCACATTATGCAGATCATGCGGTCCTTAAGTGGACCGTTTCCAAAAGAACATGTATTACTGGACATTGAACCAATACGGATACTTTGTTCATTAGAGTTATCTCCCTTCTAAAATACTAATTTTTATCATCTAGTTCAGCTTGTTTTACCTAAAACCTTGGTTTTCTGGATTAATTGATACACAATTAATTGTCATCATTTGGGGCGTTTGCTGTGTCATTTTTATTCCGTAATGTAATATAGAAACGGCAACATTTAAAACTAATGTATATTTTCGAACATTTTTAGACATTTCATTACACATTTAAAAAAATGAGACCCCACCAAATTTTTTTCACTGAAGTTACATGAATACTTAATCTTTTTGAAACAATAAATGCTCTAAATGCATTTTGAGAAATGTGGTTTTTATGAAAATTCAAATGATAAAAATATGTCGAATTATCTCCCTTGTTACCCTATGGTCAAATAATAGATTATGTAAGATTAATATGTTTAATATAATGATATCTCTATAGAAGTAATATACATATTATAATAAGATGGTCAAAGTTTTTTCAGGCAAGAAACCTGAATATTTGAAAAATACCATATTAAACTTTCTTCATTAGAGTTATCTCCCTTCTGAAATTACAGTTTTTTATCATCTTGTTCAGCTTGTTTTACCTAAAACCTTTATTTCCTGGATTAATTGATATATGGTTATTTTTTCATCATTTGGGGGTGTTTGTTGTGTCATTTTTATTCTGAATTTATTAATATAGAAACTGCGATATTTTTACAAAAAATTGATATATATTTTTGCACATTTTGAGACTTTCATTGCACATTTAGAAAATTGAGTCCCCACCATTTTTTTTTTTTTTTTGAAGTTACATAAATACTTAGTCTTTTTGAAACAATAAACATTGTCTTGGAAAAATTAGTGTATTAGCCTCTGTGTGCATTTTGAGAAATGTGGTTTTTATGAAAATTCAAATGTCAAAAATATGTCGAATTACCTCCCTTGTTAGCCTATGGTCGATGTATGATGAGTTACTGTCAATGATAAAAATTGATGTTTCATATCCATACTTTACAATAATAAACAGAGAAATATCATATTGCTCTCTTCTTTTTAGTATAATGGTATCAAGAATTGATATTTTTTACTATAAATTTTGAACTCTGAACATGAAAACTGGTTCCCGGCATATATTGCTGTCCTGTCCTTCTCAGAATGTAGTACCAGAAAAAATATTTTTCCTGAAAAGTAGTCTTCCCATAATACATCCATACATCAATGTCTAGATTTTGGACCAATATTGATAGTTACTGACAAAAAAAACAGCAATAATACCAATGACCTTTTGCCAGGTGAGCAATACAGGCTCCTGTGAGCCTCTAGTTCCAATAATAGATTATGGAAGATTAATAATTTAAATATTATGATATCTTTATAGAAGTAACAAGCCTATTAACATGATTAAATAAGATGGTAAAAGTTTTTGAGGCAAGAAACCTGTTTATCCAAAAAAAATACACGAAATTTCTCTTGTTTGAGTTATCTCCCTTCAAAAATTTCATTTTTAGACCATCTAGTTCAGCTCATTATACCTTAAACCTTCATTTCCTGGAGTAATTGATATGTAATTAATTTTTCATAAATTGTGGTTGTTCAATGTGTTATTTTTGTCCAGTAGTGTAATATAGAGGATGAGACATTTATTTTAAAATATACCATTTTTGGACTTTTTGAGACTTTCATTAGGCATTTAGAAAATTGAGACCCCACCAATTTTTTTTCTTTTGTAGTAACACGAATGCTTTGTCTTTATGAAACATTAAAGATTGTATTGGAAATTTTGGTGTATTAGGCTCTGTATGTATTTTAAGAATTGTGTTTTTTTGGAAAATTCAAATTATTGAAATATATCGAATTATCTCCCTTTGTTACACTATGTGCAGTTTATTATCAGTTACTGTCAATTATTAGAATTAATGTACCATGTCCATACTTTACAATAATAAATAGAAAAGGATCATATTGGTTTCTTCTTCATGGTATGATGGTTTCAAATATTGTTATTTTTCACTGTAAATTCAATCTCTGACCATGAAAACTGGTTCCCAGCACATTTTGCTGTCTTGCCCTACTCACAGTGAAATGCAAGAAAAAATATTTTTCCTAGAAACTAGTCTTGCCATAATATATCCACACACCAATTTTGAAGAAATTCTGTTGACCCCCCTTGTGGACCATTTTGCATGGTTTTCTCGTAGACTGGGTGCTAAATACAAAATAGAAAAAGACTATCGTGCAGGTAGAGGGTAGAATATAATTTTATTGATTGAAATATAAAAATGGATATAACTTTCAAATATATATATCTTTCATGAAGAAACAAATAAATAGAAAACTAAAAAAATGCAAAAGATAATATCATGTTTAATATTTCATCGATAAAACAGATCAAATTTTATTCACGGTATCGATTATGAAATCACCTTAACAATTGTCGCAATAACTGTAAATATGGAAATTATTGCGAAAATTGCGATCGGTTGAGGATCGCAATATAAAAAACTCCCATTTTTAATGCATTTTTTCACGTTTGATTTATTCTAGATTTGTCTGCCTTGGTTTGGTAGATACTTAATTGTATAGTTATTATGCAGCAATTATATAATTATATAATAACATTTTAAATTCTAATATTTCCAAGACCATTAGTTAAAACGATTACATTAATAAAACTCACATCTTCAATTTTTACACGATCTCCGATCGCAATAAAAAACTCTTTTTTTTCACAAGGGCAGCGATCGCAATAATTAAACCTCGCAACTTTGCCTGGGGTAGAAGAATCGCAATAATAAGTGCACGCGAAAATTTCCAAGTTTACAGTAGCTGTTTTTGCAGTTTCGAGTCTTTCAGACTAAATCATACATATCATTTTTGTACAACCTAGGAACACCCCTTCCATATGGAAACATAATTTACAAAAATACGGATAAAAAATAATATAAATAAATTATGATATTTTCTATGCAAACACACGCATTTAATCTTTCACTAAATTTTAAAGTTCGGAACGCCTCTTTTCTTTTCATCAAACAACGTAAAGTTAACAAATTCCACCATTTTTTTCTTTGGTGTTTGTAATCTTGGAAAAACAATAGGAAGTCCCTGATATCACGGGTAAGCTGAAATATACTTTAATATTCTACTTTAATAAGCATATAAATATTGAGTATAGTATTAATATAGAAATCAAGTTAAAAGTTTAACAGTTGTAAATACATTATGAAATAGGTCACGTATTTGTAATGTAATGAAGGCGTGATACATTAAAATGATCAATTTCATTTGTATGCAACATACAGTAGGTTCATAGAAAACGGTTATTGAAACGAATAATTTTTCGGTTTTTCAATTTATACATTACATATGAAAATGTACGGATGGTGAATGCATCGATCAATAAGCCTTCTGTCGTTTTAGTTTCCAGAAAATGTGTGCGTGATACACACATATATATATAGATATATATGAGCTAGATTTATCAATCTTCTTTTTTCAGCATTAGGATAATTTCTTAATAAGATACATCGTAATCTGAGAGAGGTATTGTCACATATACATATACATGTACATCAGCTGGCAAATATTATAAGTATATAAGGTACCAAAATTGTGATTTTTATGGGAAGGGGGTGTACTTTTACACCCAGGATTTTTCTTTCGTGAAATCTATTAGCTTTGATATTTTTTCACATCTCCAATATTCGCCTGTCTCAAAGTCTCATATGATATGTTGTCATCAATTGATGTCCGTTGTACTTTGTACGTCTGACTGCGCATATTGTGGCTAAACTTTATTGGGTATATCCCTTTCAAAAGTGAGCCCGGTGACTCAAACCTTTGAACCAAGTTTTCATTGCAAAAATTTAAAAAAGAAGTCGCGAGTCCGATGGCAGCGTTATTGGAGGCGTAATCTTTTCAAAAACCTTTGTAATCTTGCACATATAATGCCTACAATTAGGATTTTTATGCCCTGTCTCTAAGGCATGCCGGGCATATAGTTTCGCGGTGTGTGCGTCGGTCCGTACGAGGTTAAAGTTTAGGTTTAACGTAGTTTTTTCATGAAGGAGTTATGGTATCGTCCTGAAACTTTGTACATGTATAGCTTGTGACATGAACAGAGCATTTTGATAGCCCTTAATAAATGGAAAAATTGCTGAATATGCAGTTTCCGCACTCTAACTTAATTCTGTCTCAAGCAAATGCCATGAAACTTAAATACAAATTTAAATTAAAATTTAAAGATTGTTTTCTTAGCTCTTTCTTGAGCTCTATAATAGGACATATATGTGTCCATGTAACATACTTCATAGTTGCATGTCAACACTAGTTTAACCATGGTTTCAAATAAATTACATGAAATATTTATAGGCATCTCACCAAGTGATGATTTATAGGACTTTAAAGAAAAAAGTACTTTTCTAGCCTTTTGTGACAAGTCTAGAGTACTTTGTATGAATAAATCATTACATTTTATAACATTTCCTAAAAATTTATATTCAGAAACATCTTCTAAATTTTCTTCTTTTATTTTGAATGTCCTTTTTCGCATTTTGATTGCTCTATTGTCATGGTTTTACTCTTTTTAGTATTCACTGCCAGTTTTCAAGTAATTACATAATGTATTTAAACTGTTTTGAGGCCCCTCTGGATGATCAGATCGTCAGCAAATAAAAGGCTACCTATTTTCGATTCCACTTAACACAGATCAAGTTCGAATTTGGGTGGCGTCACTTTTACCCTTCTCAAGTTATATCCCTTTATAAATTTTGAAATTGCCGAATTGTTCCAATTTCGATGGCGTCACTTTTATCATTCTTAACTTATGTCCCTTTATAAATAGAAAAATGCTGAATTTGCCGTTTCCACACTCTTACTTTAATTTGCCTGAACCAAATGTTATTAAACTTATACACAACGTTTATTATCACCAAACACAGATCAATTTTAAAATTGTTTGGCGCCACTTTTACCGTTCTTGGGTTATGTCCCTTCATAAATTGAAAAATTGGCAAATTTGTTGTTTCCGCACTCTAACTTTACTTCACCTCAACAAAATCATGACAAATGTTATGAAAATTATACACAATGGTTATTACCACCAAACACTGATAAAGTTCAAGTTTGAGTGGGGTCACTTTCATCGTTCTTGTGTTATGCCGCTTTATAAAGTGAAAATTGCAAAAATTTGTCGTTTTGCGCACTCTATGACCTTTCTATGGTTATGCCTATTAATTCATAATTATATCTTAAACCGGTTTTCCAACATTTTGATCTCGAGCACTGCTAATGAGTTGTCAGTCAACGAAATGGCCATAAAGTGCATCAAATTTATTTTGGTTTTTGTGATATATTTTATTACTACCACTGGGTTTATCTCACTGCTGGTGGATTTTAAGTCCCCGAGGGTATTAGCCCTTTCGCCAGAATTTTTGTCCTGGCATGATTCATTACATGATAGCTTGTGATATGAACAGCAGCATTTTGATGCGAAACGGATGCTGTGACCTTGAGATCATGGGTCATCGCTTTTGAATTTCTTTTTGGAATTTCAATATAAAAATCCAGGTTAAGGTTCAGGTTTAAGGTAGTTTTCCATGAAGGAGTTATGATGTCATCACGACACTTTGTACATGGATAGCTTGTAATATTAACAGCAGCAATTTTGATGCGAAAGGGATGCTGTGATCTTGAGGTCATGGATCATCGACTTTGAATTTCTGTATGGAATTTCAAATATTATAATCCAGTTTAAGGTTCAGGTTGAAGGTAGTTTTTCGTGAAGTACTGAGAGCTAGTATTTCATCTACCCTATCGTTAGGGACTTCAAGTCAACAATATACAAATGCTATTTTATTTACGTAATACTTGCATCATTGGCGGGTCATGTAGAGTCCATGTTAAGGCCACTTTTTCAGTTTGGGACATTTCAATTTTGGGACGAAATTATTTTGGCCAATTTAGCCGTTTCTTTCCCCATCACGATTTATACTCTTTGTAAAAATGTTTGTTTATAAAATTTGCCAGAAACTTATCATTAAGTACTGAATTTAGAGAGAATACTTCTGTTTTGGTGAGTTAAATATTATCTTTAGTATATAAACTTTCTGGGGAATAAGTCAGAGTCAACCAAATAAACAAATAAGCGTTCTATGATGCGAAGTATGCGTTTTTGTGTATGTACATTTTATCGTCGTTTACATTGTTTTATGCATATTGTATGATTATTATTGGTAATTTCACGCTTTATTATGATTGATTATGTATGATTTTCAATTTTGTTTCCGACAATTAGGTCACGGTACATAATTTCGATTTCGTCACGCATGAGTAATTGGCAGTGGCTATGGAGTATTGTGCAGCATATGGTCGTGACTACAATTCGCAATTTTGTGTAACAACAATCAAAACATTTTTATGCACAATTTCAAACTTTTCTCATTGGAACTATAATTTTTTGATGTTTTCAAGTATTTCTAAGGTATCTACATGTATGAACATTTCATTGGGTATTATGGATTATGACTTTATTTTACTAGAATTTTCCATATATTTTCATGCATTTTCTAGGATACTTATGTGTATTATGTAACATTTTGCTAGGCACATTAAGTAATTATTGTTATTTCTTTTATTTCCAGTTTATCGTATTATGAGACGTATCGTATCGTATAGTATCATGAGATGTATCATCGTATCACATCGTATTCTTCTCATAGCAGACGTCATGTGATTGTATTACTAGTATCTCTGGAATTATTGACTGAAATAAATACGCATAAACTCCTTAAGTATTATTCTCTCTCTACCCCGGACAGTACATCATAAACAAAACAGAATGGCATCTGGAGGAGATGATGGACCGGAGAAAGAAAAACGTAATAGAACTTTAACTGAAAAGGGACGTCAGTATCAATTGGAGCTAAGGCTAGATGAACGATCCCGTAACTTTAAGACTTTGAATATTTCTAGTGCTCGTCTCGAACAATCAATATCAGAATCAGAGGATATAGAGACAGTGAAGTTGATATACACAAACTGGTTAGCCGATTTGGAGAAAACTATAAACAATCATGAACAATATCAAACATTTCTAGACAACGAAGATGAAAGAAATATTGACAATGTGTGGTTTAATGATAAAATCCAGAAGTTCATTGACCTTAATAAATCTACGCAACAATTAATTATGTTGAAACAGGCAACTAAGCTTTCACTACCTACAAATTCAGAACGATCTCGCGTTAGTAGACAATCAAGTAAAAGCAACAAATCAAATAGAAGTTCGATAGCGTCAGCAAGAATCAAAGAAGAACAGCGAAAGGCTGAACTGTTAGCTAGGGCAGAGGCACTTAAAGGAAAAAAGGAAATTCTAGGACAAAAAATTAAACTTGAAGAACAACAAATGAAAATAAAATTGCTAGAAGAAGAGCATGAACTAAAAACTGAAATGAACGTTAGTGACGCTAAAGTGAAAGTTTTAGAAACATTGGAAAGGAGCATGAATGCAGACGAAGCTCTCGAAAATGAACTCAAATACACGACACCAGAAATTAAACCAAAACCGATAATCAAGCAACCGTCATTCGCTTTAAACCCAGAAGTACCAGAATGGGTACCGAAAGATTATCCGAAAATTGACAACTTTGTAAGTCTTGATCACAAAAGAAATTCAAGTCCGATGAAAGACAAGGTTAGTCGAAACTTGAGTCAAGGCGACATTTTTCCGGACTGGAACAACAACGCTACAGTGTGTCGTAAAGATATTCCAGATATTACAAATGACATTTCGAACATTTCGATATCAAGAGAATTAAATAAACCGAGAGTAGAAATAAATAAATTTGACGGGAACCCGATGAATTTCAATAGATTTCTCAGACAATTCGATTCGAGAATTGTTCAAAATACATCGACAGACGAAGAAAGACTTACGTACTTATTACAATTTACAACTGGTGAACCGCATAGGATTGTAACAGGATATTCACACTTACCAGCTAACATAGGATACAAAGCAGCCCTTGACGAATTTCAAGAACGATATGGAGACTCAGACGTTATTGCGCACGCGTATGTGAGAAAGGCTCTGGATTGGACATTCATCAAGCAAGATAATCCGAAGGGACTCGATGAATTTGCTATATTTCTCAAGGAATGTCAGTATGCCGTAGAAACAGTGTCTGCAGCAGCCGTGTTAGAATATTCAGACAATCTAAAACTCTTAGTGAAGAAGCTGCCATTTCATTTACATGAAAAATGGCGCAACATAGTATTCGAAGTGAGAGAAAGAAAGCAAACCGTCAAGTTTAAACAACTAGTAGACTTTGTTAGAAAAGAAGCTAAAAAAGCCAACGATCCGGTTTATGGAAGAGATGAAATGAGTTCGATCAACAATAGTAGAAAAGTAGAATCGAAACCGACTTCTGTGACATCGAAACCACTCAGGCGAAACTTTGCGACAACTGCTAGCGAAACAAATAGTCATGATAATCAGCGATTTCAGAGTGAAAAGAACGACAAACTGAAAAACTTAGAACATCTTGCCTACAAATCGCCTTGTCTATTCTGTAACGGAAAAAATCATGCTCTAAGTGAATGTAGAATAATCGTCAAAAAGGATTTAAAGGAGAGATATGAATTCTTACGATTAAATGGCTTTTGTTTCGGATGTTTAAAGTACGGGCATCAAAAGAACGTTTGTCGAAACAAAGCTACATGCAGTCAGTGTAAGAACAAAGGTCATCCATTGATTTTACACGTCGATCCACGAAAACAGGAGGAATCGAAATCTGTAGAGACTGTTCTGGAAGTGACAAGTAGTCCGATAAATGCTACGTCTACAGCAACACAGTCCCATACGGGGGCTGGAGAACAATATATTACTCAAGCTTTGCCGATCGTACCTGTGAGAATAAAATCAATCAATAGCGATAAATACACTGAAACATATGCATTTCTTGACTCTGGAAGTACGACAACCTTTTGCTCTGATAATGTGATAAAACGTTTGAACTTGGAGGGTAAAAGGACAAAGTTGCATCTACAAACTCTTGGTCAAGAAAACTTAGTAGACAGTCATGTGTTAACTGATCTCCAAATTTGTGACTTGAAAGGCGAAAACACTATCAGTCTTCCGAAAGTGTTTACACAACCGACTTTACCTGTTTCTAGAAAGAACATTGTTACGTCAGAGAATCTCAGGAAGTGGGAGCATTTACAAGATGTCCCATTAGATAACATTGATTCCGATGTCGGTTTGTTGATCGGTATAGACGTACCCAAGGCCATGGAACCTTGGGAAGTGATTCCTAGTGTAGATAATAGCCCGTTTGCAGTCAAGACTTTACTAGGGTGGGTAATCAATGGCCCGCTAGATGTTACCAGTGACAATCAAACGAGTATATGTAATCGAATTACAGTGCATCAAAGTGTTAGCCTCGAGGATCAGTTAAGAAACTATTACAATCAAGACTTCACAGAACGAACTATTGACGACGTACAAGAATTTTCGAAGGAAGATAAACGTTTCATAGACATGGTTTCGAACTCGGTCAAAGTGATCAATGGACATTATGTTATGGATTTGCCGTTCAAATCAGATCAAGTGCAAATGCCGAATAACAAAACACAAGCCGAACAAAGACTCATATCGCTGTCAAAGAAATTCAAGGACAATAGTGAGTTTCACGATGAATACACTGCGTTTATGAATAAGATTATTTCAGAGGGTCACGCCGTAGAAGTTCCGGATTCTGACTTATGGTTAAACAACGGTCGAATATGGTATTTGCCGCATCATGGTGTCTACCACCCTACCAAGAAAAGGATACGCGTTGTATTTGATTGTGCCGCGAGATATGGCGGAACATCTTTGAATGACAAGTTACTTCAAGGACCGAATCTCACAAACACTTTGCTTGGTACTCTCATCAGATTCAGACAAAGTGAAGTTGCGATTATGGGAGATATCGATGGAATGTTTCATCAGGTTGGAGTTTCTAGAAAAGACACTGACTTTCTACGATTTCTTTGGTGGGAAAATGGTGACTGTATGAAACGACCGAAAGAGTACAAAATGGTTGTTCACTTGTTTGGTGCAACATCCTCGCCAAGTTGTGCCAATTATGCGTTGCGACAAAATGCAGATGATTCTAAGGACGATTTTAGCGAAGAAGTAATCAGTACTGTAATGAAAAACTTTTATGTCGACGCCTGTCTGAAATCGTTAGACAGCGAGAGTGAAGCGGTACAAGTAGTACATGATATTCAAACTTTACTGAAACGTGGCGGATTCAACATCGCAAAGTGGATTAGCAACAGTCGTGAGGTAATGCGATCGATACCACTTGAATCTAGAGCTAAAGACTTTCTAGACTTAGACTTAGATAATGACAATTTACCTGTTGATAGAGCTTTAGGTGTCCAGTGGAAAGTTGAAACTGATGAATTTGGGTTCAAAGTTGTACCAAAGGACAAACCGAGTACAAGGAGAGGAATTCTTTCAATAGTTAGTAGCGTTTTTGACCCTCTGGGCTTTCTCGCACCGTTTACTTTCACCGGTAAGAGAATTCTTCAAGATTTATGCAAGATCGGTGTTGGTTGGGATGATGTAATTCCGGAATCTTATCATGATAAGTGGATGAACTGGATGAGTGATTTAGAAAAACTATCAGAATTCAGAGTAAACCGTTGCATAAAATCGCAAAACTTTGGAACTATCGTATCCGCCGAATTACATCATTTTGCAGATGCGAGTGAAATAGGATACGGAACTGTCACCTACATACGTATTGAAAATGAATCAGATGAAATAGAATGTACATTCTTACTAGGAAAGTCAAGAGTCACACCTCTTAAGCAAATTACTATTCCGAGATTGGAGTTGACAGCGGCAACGATAGCGGTTAGAGTTAACAAACTGATTATCAATGAACTAGAAATACCGAATCGAAAAATCTTACTATTGGACAGATAGCATGTCAGTTATCAGATACATCAGAAACAACACATCACGATTCCACACATTTGTGGCAAATAGACTCGCGATTATACACGAGGGTTCCAATGTTAATGACTGGCATTATATTAACACGAAAATGAATCCAGCCGATCTCGCTTCAAGGGGAATGTCAGCAGATGAAATTATTCAAGGTAATCAGTGGTTAAACCCACCAGAATTTCTTTTACGACCGAAAACACATTGGCCCATTTCACAGGACATTGTTTCGGGCCACATTGACAGTGATGATTCTGAAATAAAGCGAGCTAAAATGTGTTCTATCGTTACAAGTACATTGAATGATTTAGCAGACGATCAGTGCTCAGGAATAGACAATTTGATCAATAGTCAGTCATCATGGTACCTACTGAAACGAAAGGTTGTATGGATCATCAGAGCGAGAAACGAATTACTGCGCCGAGCAAGAATGCGAAAGTTGAATTTATCAGACAATCAGAAATTTAATCATTCTACAAATGTGCAAATCAGTTTAGATGAGATGAACGAAGCTGAATTTGCTATCTTGACATACGTTCAACGCAAGTCTTATTCCGAGGAAATTGAATCACTTAAGCAAGGAAACTCTGTGAAACGAAAGAGTCAATTACGTACTTTAGATCCAACTTTAGTAAAATGCTTGATTCGCGTTGGCGGACGATTACATTATTCAAACATGCCGTTGGAAAACAAACATCCAATCATTCTTCCTAAGAATCACCATGTATCTACTTTAATTCTGCGACAAATTCATGAAAATGTGGGACATAGTGGTCGAAATCATATGCTATCAAGTTTACGACAGAAGTACTGGATCATCAATGCACCATCAGCGATTCGATATCTTCTTTCGAAATGTGTCATATGTCGGAAGGTGAATTCTAGAGTAGGAGAACAGAAAATGTCCGATTTTCCACATAACCGTTTAACGCCGGACGAACCACCATTTACTCGAGTCGGCGTTGATTACTTTGGGCCGTTTGAGGTCAAGATTAAACGTAGCTATGTCAAGCGTTATGGAGTGATTTTTACTTGTCTCACGAGCAGAGCTGTACATTTAGAGGTTTCATCATCACTGGACACAGACTCTTATATAAACGCTTTGCGAAGATTTATTGCTCGAAGAGGACAAGTACAAGTTATCAGATCCGATAATGGCACCAATTTCGTTGGAGCAGAGCGGGAGTTAAAGTGCGCTCTTGACAATTGGAATCTACAACAAATAGAGGACTGTATGTTACAAAAACAGATCGACTGGAAGTTTAATCCTCCCGCAGGTTCTCATCATGGCGGTGTGTGGGAGAGGTTAATACGATCTGTCCGGAAGGTTATGAATAGCGTTCTGAAGGAACAAGTTATGGATGATGAAAGCCTACTGACTCTGATGTGCGAAATTGAAAGTATTCTTAACAGTAGGCCCATTACTAGAAACAGTGATTTACATAGTGACTTGGAAGCTCTGACACCCAATCACCTACTCACGATGAAGCAAAGGCCGATTTTCCACATGACCGTTTAACGCCGGACGAACCACCATTTACTCGAGTCGGCGTTGATTACTTTGGGCCGTTTGAGGTCAAGATTAAACGTAGCTATGTCAAGCGTTATGGAGTGATTTTTACTTGTCTCACGAGCAGAGCTGTACATTTAGAGGTTTCATCATCACTGGACACAGACTCTTATATAAACGCTTTGCGAAGATTTATTGCTCGAAGAGGACAAGTACAAGTTATCAGATCCGATAATGGCACCAATTTCGTTGGAGCAGAGCGGGAGTTAAAGTGCGCTCTTGACAATTGGAATCTACAACAAATAGAGGACTGTATGTTACAAAAACAGATCGACTGGAAGTTTAATCCTCCCGCAGGTTCTCATCATGGCGGTGTGTGGGAGAGGTTAATACGATCTGTCCGGAAGGTTATGAATAGCGTTCTGAAGGAACAAGTTATGGATGATGAAAGCCTACTGACTCTGATGTGCGAAATTGAAAGTATTCTTAACAGTAGGCCCATTACTAGAAACAGTGATTTACATAGTGACTTGGAAGCTCTGACACCCAATCACCTACTCACGATGAAGCAAAGGCCGAGCTTACCACCAGGTGTATTCGAGAAGACTGACATGTACGTAAAACGTCGTTGGAGGCAAGTTCAGTATATGGCCAATCTGTTTTGGCAACGTTGGACCAAGGAATACTTGCCGCTATTGCAGGAACGTCAAAAGTGGACTAGTACTAAGCGTAACTTACAAGTTGGTGATGTGGTATTAGTCGTAGACAGCAATCTTCCCAGAAACTCCTGGCAAATGGGATTAGTTACTCAAACATTACCAGACCGAAATGGTTTTGTTCGTCAGGTTATGGTGAAAACTTCAACAAACACACTGAAAAGGCCTATCGACAAATTGTGTTTAATTTTAGAATGTGACTAGAAATTTGGTCGGTAGTAGTATAGTGAGATTGTTTCGACACATGATTGACTTACGTCATAATTTTGCCTTTTGATATTTGATGTTGTATATATTTTGTAATTGTTCGTTTTAAACTCTCAATTAGGGGGCTGGTATGTTAAGGCCACTTTTTCAGTTTGGGACATTTCAATTTTGGGACGAAATTATTTTGGCCAATTTAGCCGTTTCTTTCCCCATCACGATTTATACTCTTTGTAAAAATGTTTGTTTATAAAATTTGCCAGAAACTTATCATTAAGTACTGAATTTAGAGAGAATACTTCTGTTTTGGTGAGTTAAATATTATCTTTAGTATATAAACTTTCTGGGGAATAAGTCAGAGTCAACCAAATAAACAAATAAGCGTTCTATGATGCGAAGTATGCGTTTTTGTGTATGTACATTTTATCGTCGTTTACATTGTTTTATGCATATTGTATGATTATTATTGGTAATTTCACGCTTTATTATGATTGATTATGTATGATTTTCAATTTTGTTTCCGACAATTAGGTCACGGTACATAATTTCGATTTCGTCACGCATGAGTAATTGGCAGTGGCTATGGAGTATTGTGCAGCATATGGTCGTGACTACAATTCGCAATTTTGTGTAACAACAATCAAAACATTTTTATGCACAATTTCAAACTTTTCTCATTGGAACTATAATTTTTTGATGTTTTCAAGTATTTCTAAGGTATCTACATGTATGAACATTTCATTGGGTATTATGGATTATGACTTTATTTTACTAGAATTTTCCATATATTTTCATGCATTTTCTAGGATACTTATGTGTATTATGTAACATTTTGCTAGGCACATTAAGTAATTATTGTTATTTCTTTTATTTCCAGTTTATCGTATTATGAGACGTATCGTATCGTATAGTATCATGAGATGTATCATCGTATCACATCGTATTCTTCTCATAGCAGACGTCATGTGATTGTATTACTAGTATCTCTGGAATTATTGACTGAAATAAATACGCATAAACTCCTTAAGTATTATTCTCTCTCTACCCCGGACAGTACAGTCCACTTGACACATATATACTTGTTTTTAGCAAAATCGTTAATGAACATAATTTATTGATTCTAATTTTTAAATATTGGAACTTTCATAATTGTTATTTTATTAATTTCCCTTTTTTAAAATTCTTTCGGATTATTTTTCATATCAGACATTTTGCATTAAAACTTTTTGTTGTTAACATACCCTATCTATTATATTTTGAAGAGTATCCTCTCCCGTGAGGCAAGTTTGTTATTTGCTTTAACTTGTGCCTATCCAAACTATATCTATTACAATTAAATATGTTTAAGCTAAGATTATCTATAAAATTTTATTTAATAGCATGTAGTTTTATAGAAATCTTGAAGGGCTTTATCATAACTGCAAATACAACAATCTTTATCTGTTAATTGTGTATTTTAAAATAATGGCGACCAGGTAACCTACTGTTCATTTCAATATTCGAATACATATATTACGTGAGGGTAACACATGGCATTTGTCAATCAATGGAGAATGATAGTTGTAATAACTGTATTTATAACCAATATATTTAACATTTATTTTAAATAATGAAAAAACTAGAATTGATCTATTAATATATATAAAAAAAAGAATGATCACAATTAAGATGTGTTATAAGTCTTTCATTTTTTTCACACGGTGCACAGGGATGTTTTGGGGCAGAAATATGTGCCGGTCGACTGGTATGCGTTCTACATTGTGTTATAGCGGATGTAGAACGCGTGCCAGTCGACTGACACATATTTCCGCCTCAAACACATCTCAGATACGAGCCCATGTGCACGGTGTTACTTATATTGTTCGTGATCATATCTCAGTGTGAATATTATTTAGGAAAGATAACGTTGAGAACATAATTCATGAATTCCTTATTTTCGACAAAAGATTAATTTATTAATGTTGTTTACCTTGTATATCAATAATGCTTTATTTATAAAGACGAAAACCGAGGCAACTCCTTAAAAAAAAATGACGTGTAATTTTGTGCAGAGATGAAAAAAAATAACAATCCAAAGATACTTATATTAGATACAGTTAATTTATACTATGCTGTATACGACGCATTTCAAGGAGTTACCTCTCATCAGCAGCATTAAAACCGAAATATTTGGAAGACCAAAAACCAAACTTATATTAAGCAAGAAGTACTCAACCAAAAATACCGAAATAGGAAGCCAAATTTCAGCTAAGGAGATCTACCATGTGCAATACAAGGAATGAACCCTTAGTATTTCTATTATTTTTGAATTTTGTTGAAAGTAACTAAATCCTTAAAGTGTACAGTTTCATTTATATTTTAAAAATATCAAATAACCCGTTGAATTACATTTTAGATTTTATTTATTTGGCCTATACAGATAAAATAAAAGTATAACCTGTCATTCTATCCAGGGATCATATAATACTATAATATACAGTTCCTGTTCTATCTAACAAATAACAAAGAGGATTTTAAAAAAATATTTCGGTGTTTTAGCCATCCCATTTGATTAACACAATTAATGATATGATAAGAAAAAAGAGGTTTGTTTACAATTTAATAAACATATATTGATTTGGAATGAACGTTTTGTAATAATATATATTGATGTAGATAAGTAATACGTTGTTCTCAGGGTATAGAAAATACCTGCCGATTTTTACTAAATATACACCTGTCAAAAAACGTAACTAGACTTAATCCGTTTATTGACAAGTGGGCAATAAAATAATTATTGTGTACATAACATCATAGTGTATGATTTATATTCTTTATTGAATATACTAAGGAGGTCCTTTGCGGTGTTTTATGGTCCATTAAAAAACAGCAAAGGACCATAAAGAAGCACCAAGGATCCTATGCACACCGTAACTCTGCACTAAGGATCTGAATTCTAAATTCCAATAGTGTGTTTAGCAGTTTAATGTACAAAAATGTAATTTGAAAATTCCAATTGTTCATTTTGTCTACGTTTTTGTTCATACCTCGCACAGTAAAATACGTCGGAACGGGACTGATTAAAATCTGGAAACTGATCGATAATATGGACATTATCCATTGCTTTTAAGTTTTAAATCCTAAAGTCCAAAAAAAAAAAAAATAAAATAAAAATTAAAAAAATTACTAAATCCAAAAACTATGGACACGAAATGTTATTGCCAAGACGATTAGAAATATATTATAAAATTTCTTTTTCGAATAATGATGCATGATATATATTGTTCATATAATTAGCCCTGCAAAATTCTATTTTTTGAACATTGATACTGATACATTTTTATATGCAATCTAAAACAATGATGTATATATTTTGATTTTGTATTTTCAGTCAGCAATAATAATTCGAAAGATGCATTGCATAAAACATCTTAACTTAAGTGTTTTTAAACTAAAATTTTCCATAAAGACTATCGGAAAACGAATTTTTCCTAGTTTTTGCACAAACGCACTTTTTATATTCTTATATTCCCAAAGTACATATTTTAATAGGAACCACTTTGTAAATTTTGTGCCCACACGATTGTTTTTACAGCACATTACTCTATTTTGTAACTTTTTGCTAGTGTCTTTAGCTCAGAGTTGTCTTATCTATAGGATTTGTGCCATTTTAAATAAGACAACACACACAATGTATGTAAATGTATTGCAAATATATGGCGAGTAGATTGTAACAAATTATTACAAATAATATTATTGTTGTCGTTTAAACTTTAACACATGTTAAATGTGCCTTTTCTCCTAATATGCGTGTACTGTAAATCAACTTAAGTGATCTCATCTCCACCCCTAATTAAAAAATACATAAAGGCCACTGAAGTACTCTTTCAGAATTATTCCACCGATTAATATGCGTTCTAAAATCTTCTTTGAAACTACGGATGCAAATTAGACAACAATTTTGTAAACAAACCCATACTTTGTCTCTATTTTAAATTATGTCTCAGTGTCCAGAATACGGATCTGGACCAAAATGGTTCCTGTTGCTGACAAAAGATCAGCTAATATCGCAACTCATATTTCGCCAGGTGAGCAATACAGGCTTCTTTAGATTCACAATTATTTGATTCAAAGTTTAATTCAATCTTGCATTTTTTCACAGTATTCTACAGGAAACTTTCAGAAATCCGCCTTTTCTAATGTTTCTCAAATTTTTCCTTGTCCGATCCGGTTGCCATAAAAATTAGACCATTACCTTAAAAGTTAGAGCAAATAGAGATACATTATATGTATTAATGGCCAGGATAAACAGCGCTAAAATATAATAAGTAAAATATTTCAGGCCGATATATGATAAATTCTTTGACGGGAAGTTTGATGCATAAGATGGGAACATTGCATAATTTATTTCTATGACGTAGGATCATCTATGTCCTACACAGCTACCGCGAATAAAACAAATTTGTGACATTGGAATTAGTTCTAAAAAAGAAAAGATGTTGAAGTCATATATATATTCTGCAAAAAAAGAAAAGCATAAGGTTTTTTTTTAGGTATTTTAACACATGTATTTTAAATCCAATTTTCGGTTACACTAACAGATACTGACTCAGAATTTTTTTATTGAAAACAAATTAACTGTCCATTCTTCACAGATTACCGAATGAAAGAAACTTTATGTACAGTTCAGCACGCTTCCAGTCACGATAAAGTTAGTACATGGTATGACCACCACGCGCGGCCAAAACTACTCCGCTGCTCACCGGCAAGGGACTCAACAAATTTTATGACGTTATTTTGTTGTATTGTTCGCCATTCTTGTTGCATTATTTGGCGGAGTTGTTCGAGGGTCTGAGGCGGAGGTTGACGCTGGTGCGTACGTTTATCCAGTTAGTCCAATAGGTGTCTAATCGGATTTAAGTCCGACAATTTGGAGGACCATAGTACCATATTAATGTTGTTCTACTCAAGGTAGTCCTGTTGGAATAACTCCCTCTGTCGGTCAATTACGTGAATGAGGTGAGGTTAGAGAATTTCGTCTCTGAACAATTGAGCCGTTTAATTGCCGGGGACATGCACGAATTTTGTTTTGCAGTCATTTGAGATCACTGCCAACTTCATATCACTCCCTCCATCGAAACTGTCCATTTTCTTACCACAAGGGGAAGAGAAACGTACATTCCGGCACACGTTTACACGTAATCTGCCATCACGTTTCTGCAGAGGAAAGCGAAATTCGTACCTGAACCAAATACTACGTCAGTAATGGAAATGTCCAGGCCCTCAATTTATTGCACCAACGGACTCTTTCACTTCTGTGTAATGGCGTCAATATCCCTCGGAAATGCTGCCTTCTTCATCTAATGCCTATACTGTAGAAGCCGAATGAGGACTATTTGGGAGCTGATTTTTCGCAATCCATGTAATCCGACTGCAGTGGTTGATATAGAAACGATTCGAATCCGCGGATGAAAAACTCGGATGTACCGATCTTGGCCAGTAGTCGTCATGCGAGGTCTTCCCTTCCTCTGGTGGTATTTGCTGTACCAGTTTGTTGGACACTGTTCCACAGCAGAGAACTTGTGCTCTCGATACCTTTCACTGTTCGTGC
Organism: Mytilisepta virgata; assembly: GCA_028015205.1. Lineage (NCBI taxonomy): Eukaryota > Metazoa > Mollusca > Bivalvia > Mytilida > Mytilidae > Mytilisepta > Mytilisepta virgata. The sequence continues at coordinate 705,918 of JAPWFG010000015.1, forward strand.
AACTTTATGTTAGGACTCTTCTGCTTGAAAACGACCAATAATGATATTTCGAATGGCAGCATTTCAAGTCTATGATAAAATGTAAGCTTTAAACTTGGTCCCTTTATACGCTTTAGCTTAACAGTTGAATTATATGCAAATTTTCATGGCGATATACGGGGTATTCATTTTGTATAGCCACTGTACAGATGTGGCGCAGAGCCAAATATAATGAACAGGCATTTAAAATTTGAAACTGACTTTTATAACAGCAAAAATGTAGTTGGTAATCTAATTTAACTTGGTTAATGGCAGAATTTTTTGAAAAATTAAATGGGACTGTGCATTTCTTTTTTGAACAGTATATTTGTCTTTCAGAAAAAAATAAAATTAAGCCCAGAGGTCGAATACACCTGTTATGCCCGTGGTCGCACTGGCACCAAGACAGGGCGTTTAATCAAACTATTGTCCTTCCTGACAACGTTGTAAAAATTCCAAAAACCCATAAAAAATTTAAAATTATCTTCACCCGAAAATGCGTATCTAACAAAAAGAAACTTAACAACCACTTCCATAGAATAATAGCGGGGTTTAACTATTTACTGAGTATTTCTCCTGTTTTTATACACGAATTTGAAATAACGGACATCACAATATCCAATGCATTTTAAAATGTATATAGTATTATATGGTTTGTATAACAAACTACCAATTTCATCTCAAAATATTTCACAAAAACGATTATTTTGGATTTTTATTGTCTGTATTTTCTTTGTAGAAATGGCTGGTAATGAGACTGAACTCTGTGCAAGCTGCTTGAGAGACAGTGAAGAAGAAGGTGCTGAGTTCTGGTGTACTGATTGTATGGAACCCCTTTGCAGAGGATGTGGTAAGGTCCATCGAAGATTTACAAATCCTCATGGAGTCATTAACCTTAAAGATGTCTTGCGTTTAAGTAGAAACATTCCCAAGAACTGTAAACATCATGAAGATCAAAATTTAGGATTTTTTTGTGTTTCCCACGATAAGATAATATGCCATCAATGCGTAACTGAAAATCACAAGAATTGTGAAAATATCATGCCTATCGAGAAAGCTGCTAAAAACGTGAAAGAAAGCACATCAATTGACGATTTAGCTAAAAGAATGACAAATATAGGAGAAGTTTCTAAACGGGTAAAGATAAAAACAGAAGAAAAGCTTCAAATGATACATGACGAAAAACAAAAGGCGGACGAAAGCTTTATCAAACTAGAACAATGCGTCCAGTCTCATTTAACAAGGATTAAAAATGATTTAGAAACCCGATACCTAAAGACAGTAAATACAATGGAATCAAACAGAGAGGCCTTGAGCACTATTCAAGAAAAGTTGACAGAAAATACAGAAGATTTAAATGCAGTAAAAGAAAGTACCAACGAAAAACACATATTTAATACAGTGAAGTTTCTCGATGAACTGCAGCTTAACGACGAAAAGTCAATAACTGAGATGCAAAACGACATTATTACTGAACCTCTAGATATAATACCCACCTCATTTACAGTAAAGCTTGATAGTTTGTTTACAGAAATGAACCAAGCATCTTCGCAGAACAAGAAAGTCGTTTCGGATATTATACTTCCCGCCAATAAACGTACCCAGTTACAAGCAGAGAAGAGCTATGAAATCCGCTCTGATTATAGGAAAAAGCCCTACAAGGACCTAAAATCAGAAAAGGATTGTACATACCATGAAAGTTGTTTTACGGAAGATGGAAAGATTGTCTTTGTAGAGACAAAAACAACAAATGAAACCTTATATGGCCGCAAATACGAACGGATAACATATAATATCATTATTAATGACATCCGAGACCAACATTACATGCACGATTCTATGTATACACCTCAGCGTATAGAACTGTATAGTATGCCAAATTCCATATGCATGTACGATAAGACACTGGCTTTAATATCAAGTAATAACCATTTGACTGTAATCGATACCCATTTATTAGCTAAGGGCAGAAATATTTCCTTTAAAAGCGTTGGTAACACTGACCATCCAACACAATCCACATTGGTGTCATGTAAAGGGCGTCAAATATGGGTATTGGGGACATTCGAGACAGAAAAACGATTAATCTTTTCTGTAGACTTAAACGGAACAATAACGAGGATTTTGTCCGTTGGAGACTCTGTTTCCTCTATAGATTTTGATGGGGTAAATTGTTTCGTTTGCTCCTATAAAAACGATAATGAAATCAAATGCATTACAATGGGAGAGTCAGTGCGTTTTCGATATGCAAGTCTTGATTTAAGAGAAAACTGTCAGGTGTTGCATGTACAAGCAAATTATATATACGTTCTCGAAAAAGAGTCTAATACCATTTATAACGTTGACGTAGCCAAACAGAGTCGCACTGTGTTAAAGAGGGACAATATTTCTAGACCATCGTTTTTCTCTCTCAACAGCCAAGGAAATCAATTAGCAGTGACAATGGCAGCTGGAAAGTTGATCCGAATATTCAACTTATAAGTTCTGTTAAAAACTGAGGATTCACTTTTGGTGAGGAAAAACATTTTATTTGTTATAGAAATTACCAGTATTTAGCAAAATTCCAAAATAATAGAATTACTAAGGGTTCATTCCTTGTATTGCACATGGTAGATCTCCTTAGCTGAAATTTGGCTTCCTTTTTCGGTATTTTTGGTGATGAGTACTTCTTGTTTTAAAATAAGTTTGGTTTTTGGTATTCCAAATGTTTCGGTTTTAATGCTGCTGATGAGAGGTAACTCCTTGAAATGTGTCGTATACGGCATAGTATAAATTTACTATATCTAATATTAGTATCTTTGGATTGTTATTTTGGAAGATTGTTTCAAGCTTCAGATGAGAATTAACTAACATACTATTATAATGAAAGGAACTCTTGAAACGTAATGTAAAACTAATCCATCTTAACGTTTTGGGATAGATTATAGCTCAAGGCTTCATGCAAAATACTTTAAGATATCAGAGAACAGTCATTATTTCGTTGCCGAGGGAGTGTTCAAATCTTCTGGGTACTAGACCCCCACTGTATAGTTAGGAAGTTGAAGACTGCAAAAGGACTATGCCATAAACACTTAAGACATAAAATGAGTCAATGGTGTTTTAAATGTTAATTATCGAACAAAATTCTTTAAAATATTTGTTTGTATATCTTAATTTCATTACAATGCAAGTGTTGTAATATGGGAAAAAAATCATACCTAATATTTTACAATTTTAAAACCAAAACGTTTTTATCTTCGAATCTGCAACAAAACGATGACATTAACATAACTGAAGCAAGTAATTAGGTCTTTCCACTTTTCTGTGGAAAGACCTATTGTATTTGTTCTGATTATTAGGTCTTTCCACCTTTCTGTGGAAAGACCTTTTGTATTTGTTCTGATTATTATTTTTTTTTCTTCCGCCAAATTTTGTTCCTGCGACAAATTTTTGTTTCGCAACATGTCGCTTAGATATTTCTTATATTGTATCGTACAGTTTATGCGCTTTTCAATTTTACCCTGTTAAGCCGAACAATTTTCTTTGTAAGAGTTATCTTCCCAAAGACTGTTTTTCTTGTGCGCACATCTCCTTTGCAACCGTAAAAGATATCGACCTAAATTTTTTTGCAATGTCTTCAGTTTATCTGTGCGCAACTTTGTTCTATTTGGTCGGAAAGGATCTGACGACATTTCATAGGAGTTATTTCCCTTCAAACGACTTACACTTTTGGTGTATCATACAAATTGTTATTTAGAGTTGAGATATCAACATGAAACTTTGTATTTAGGGTCCATGACCCCTAATAGGTAAAATGAGGTCAAGGTCAAGGTCACGTTCTAAATTTTGAATTTTGCTTGTGATCGCTTCTCCTCTGAAACGGTAAAAGATAGCTTATAAAATGTAATGGAGAAAATGTTAAGGACGTTGAGACCTAGCCTTATTACATTGCATAAAAGTTGAATGACGTCATTTTATAGGCGTAATTGCCCCTAGAACGTTTAAATTTTCGGTTTTTGGCTAATAACTTAATACCGCTACAAGATAGAGGCATGGGGTCTTTTGTTATGACACCAGGGACAAATGACCTTCAAAATGGTGTCAATGTCAAAGGTCAAGGTCTTGTTCTAGAAAATGATGTTTTTCTAATTTGAAGTGTAATACATGGAATTTTTTCAAAAAATGCATTATTTTTTAGCAGGAGTCATTTAAAATATGTTATTTTCCATTTTCGTAAGACAAAAAATGAGAAAAAATGAAAAACTTTTAAAGATTGAAAAATTTGAAAAAAAAAAAATTTCTTGGCGCAAAATTGTTTTGGCAGTATTTCATATTTGTCTTTGATGTAGCATTTTGGTATTTTATAGTACTTCTAGAATTACCTCAACTTTTAGCTGTATCTCTTAAAATTATAGAATTCCAACATAGGTTGAGGTAAACTTTTTTTTTCTAATAATTGGAAAAGCATTGCTCTTATAGATATAAAATGGGTACCTGAAGGTAGAATGGGTCTTTGCACATCTCAAAACTATGAAGAGTTTTAAATCTGATTTAATATGGTTAGAGTTCTGGCCTTTCAAAAATTGAAAATTTGAAAATATCAACCGGAAGTGAACTTTTTTCATGATATCAACTTAAAAAGTGTGGCAAATTGATGACAGTGATGATTAGATTTCAAAAAAATCCATATATGCTTTTTTAAATTTTAGAAAATGGGGGGAATGTGGTAAAAAATTGCTTAAAAATGATCTTATTCAACATATTTTCGGTTTTTCGTTTATTTCTCAACAATGGTACATGATAAAGGCATGATAAAGGCATGGGGTCTTTTGTTTTGACATCAAGGATTGATAACCTTCAAATTGGCATCAAGGTCAAAAGTAAAGGTCAAGTTCTATTATTTGACATTTGCTTGTTATCACTACTCCTCTGAAATGGTTGTAGATAGCCAATGAAATGTGTGTTAAAGTTGTATGACGTCATCTTCTGGGAGTAATTGCCCCTAGACCGTTCAAACTTATTCGTTTATTACTTGACGATGGTAGATAATAATGGCGTGGGGTCATCTGCAATGACCTCAGCGACCAATGACCTTGAAATAGGTCAAAAGGTCAAAAGTCAAGGTCATGACCTAGATTACGTATTCTGTAGTTTTTCACACTTTATAAGGTTTTTTTCATATTTTTCAAGCAATTAAAGTTATTGAAAGCGTGAAATTCAGGCACTACTTTTAATGACGTCATTTCTGGGAACGTTGTTATTTCTGTAGACGTTTTTAGAAGTTTTGAATATATTGGAATGTTAATTAATGTGACAATGTTACAACCCATGACAACGTCAAGAATTTTCAATTTCTAAGGTCATATTAATGACGTTTTTGATGTTTATAGTGCAAAGCAGTATAATTCACCACAAACATTTAGTTAACCAGAAATAAACATTTTTCTTAGTGATTCAAACTAGCAGTCCTAATATTTTTTTCACAATTGTGAAATTACCTATTATATCAAACCAGAAGTGATATTTGTAATACTGGAAGTAGCATAATACCTCCCTTATTTCAATCAAAAATTACATAGAACCATATATTTTTGCAATCGCTGAAAGCTTAGCTATGTACCAAAAATTACATTTTAAACCTCAATTTTTTTATCTACATATGTGCAATTGAGGTGGAAAGACCTTCAATTGTTCTCTGAACAATTGGTTTTAATTACTACGTGTTTTTATTGTTCATGATGAGATAAGGTAAAATAATGATATGCAGTTTACTTCTTATATAATAATTTTGTGTGCTTTACCAATATTACTCTACAAAGTATTTTAGATATGTTTTTCAAGAAAAACAATTTTTTTTCTTTCACTCCCATATTCATTATGTCTTTAGTGACAACGTGTCTAGCCGAAAGGCACTGTTGCTAATTTAACAAGGGGCTCGGTGGCCGATTGGGCTAGGCAGTTCATAAAGACTACTATTGATTACTAGTCTGTCAACACTGAGCTTGTGAGTTTTCGAATCTGACCTGTGGCAGGATGCGTTCAACTCCGATCTAAATTGACAAGGATTGCCAATTTTCCTACCGAAGGTCGGTGGTTCTCTCCAGGTACTCCGGCTTCCTCCACCATAAAAAAACTGGCTGCCACGAAATGTGCTGAAAACGGCGTAAAACCCCAATTAAACAAACAAAAAAAAAGCAAAAACTAATTTAACAAGAATATGGTTTGTGTCAATTACACGTGTAGCTTTACGACAAGTTGCAATAAACATATTATTAATTGTGTAGCTTTGCCACATGTGAAGAACGCTATAATTCACAAAAACGATATAAATAAAGGTAATAACCAATTTACCGAACTCTAAGGCAGTTGTAAAAAGTAATAGTAAAAAGGGGGGCGGTCCAACAGCCAAAATCAATGCAAGCACCGGAAAAGCGGAAATAAGCGTAAAGGTCCTGACTTAATACAGGCATTTAGGATGGAAATGGTGGGTTACACCAGGTTTTACAGCGCGTCAAACCTCTCGCTTCCATCAAGCTGAAATGGGTTCCGGTATATTGCAATATAAACAGGTAGCGTAAATTCTCTACCGAACAAAGTCGGTAAAATCAGTAGTCAAAACAGTACAAAACATATATGTTGAAGGTATTACGAAAATCGATCTTTTATAATCATCTAATCGGAAACAAAATATTTCTCAATAAGATCTTGATACTGAAATAAAACTTTTTTTAAAGCAGCGTATGAGACGTATTTTCTTATAACCTTGATTCAAAAGCCTGTCCCTCAGAAAATGGTGGCGCACCAAGAAGTCACAATATTGGCCGCTGGTTCTAGCATATCGTATTAATTGAGAAAAGTTATAATTTTGAAATCTAATACGTCTCGTTTGTCATATATTCTAGTACTGAGTTGACTACTGTCGTCAAATTCGAGGTAGATGTCAAAAAATGATGCAGAGGAAGTTGTGTTGTTAGTCTCTTTAATTTCTAATTCTAGTGGATAATATCAACGAAATCCATTCTCAAAAATTTGGGATTGTTGATGGAAAGAACATCGTCAATATATCGGTATGTGAAATTAAAGGATTTCGCTTCTTTATTTTTCTTATCTTTCATAAGATTCCGAAGAAACTCCGATTCATATGAATAAAGACACAAATCGGCGAGAGGGGCACAATTTGTACCCATTGAAATGCGGAAAACTTGATGAAAAAGCGACCCTCAAAGGTGAAAAATATATTGTCAAGGAGAAACTGATCACCTGTTCCTCGGTATAACTTGTTTTGTCTTTTTGTTCCTTTGTGGTAATAACCTAAAACGACAAATTTGTAAGAATTGCCATACTTGCAGTTAAAGGCTGTATGTCTTTTAAACTGGTTTTCAATTTATTGTGAGACAAGGTAGCATATAGAGTTAAAAAATGAAAGGTTTTAATCGGATTAACTTCAGCAAAGGAGGTTATCTGAGAGATCTTTCGAGTTTTGAGAATCCCCATATGATTGATACCACTACGCGAGTAAACAGTTTCACAGTATTTCTGTTGTCCTTCCTTCACTGCGGACACAATCTTCGTCAAGTCGTACAGACAACTCTTTCGTTGAACAAGTTGATGATCCTGCTATGTACCTTTGTTTGTATGGATTTTTATGTAGTTTAAGTATCCAATACAAAAAAGATAAGTCTTCAGACTTCTCACAAAACAATTATCGTGAAACAATTATCACAAAACAATTTATCGTGAAAAGTTGCTGTTTTAATGCTTGAACTTTAATTTTATAGCAATAAATGCCTTTTTGTCTTATATATGAGATAAAATGGTTTCCATTTGTTTATTTTTCGAAATTTTCAATCACGAGTTTATACCCGTAGTATTCGTTGTGTTACAAACGAGACGAAACATTTTTTTCTATAAAGTCTTATTCATTCTCTAAACAGATTGGTAACGTTTTCTGTACAAAAGCTTTCACAGTGATGTCAAAACAAATTTTAATATACAATTCGCCTTGGTCAATGCGACAGTGTAATATATTTACTTTTACATTACGCAAGATAATTTATAATAAAAGTATATCAGAAATCGGTTTTCTCTGAACTTATGCATATAAATACTAAATTTCTCACAATCACACTTCCTTATATTACGTTCTACATTTTTAGTTATCATTTGAAACCTTTTTGTAAAACAACTCTGGTTTTTACGATACTTATTTGTCAAATGTTATTTATGTAAAAAAAACATTTCATATACATTTATTATCCTCAACATGCTCACATGAATATTGTTTATTACTGCTGGTTGTACGCTTATAATATTCTTGTTCATCTTTTAGTAATCTGTAAAAAGAAATGGAATCCATTGTTTATCGGCACTTCATTTTTACGTAGGTGACATGCTTTCTGTTCAATTGGCTGATATAGACAAAAAGAGTTCAAATAATCTGACAAACAAATTTTTATCGTGTAAAATATTTAAAGTAATTGGTCAAAATAATTTCCTGCAGTCCTTGTCACTTAAGGTTGGATTATTTCAATAAGCTAATAAATAATTTAATATTGATACAAATGTTATATGATAAACTAAATTAGTCGGATTGTTTCAGCTTATAAATAATTTTTCTACGTATATAGCTATATATGTTTAGGTTTTTCTTTGGATTTGAAACGATATTTAGTTTATAAAAGCGCTTTCTAATATATGAAATGATAAGTAAAGTCAAAAACTACCAAAGGGACATTCGAAGGAGAGAAAAAATCGTAACAACTGACAAACTCCGGAGAACAACGAAGACAAGACCAAAACAATACATGCACTACAATTAAAAACTAATAAGATAATTATCGCTTGATTTGTTTTTATCAATTAATACCCGCGGTCCGATATGGGAGTCTCGAGATGATTCCCGGTAAAATAAAGACAGGATCACTTTGGTGTGAAAAAAATGCAGGACCTGTGTCGATCAGAAAATTTTTGATTTAAATGAAAATAAAAATTGATGCCGCAATCGCGGCCGAAAAAAAATCCAGGACCAAAATTTTGACGAAAAAATAGGCAGGATCCTAGCCCCCTCCATAAAAATCAAATGGTTGCTCCCTAAATGTATTATTCTCAAATGCTGATTCTTTATGACTGATTGTTATACGCTTATAACTATAACAAAAGGTTTGATTTAACAATTTTAAAAATTTAATTTTATTAAGTCCTTGCTAAGAGGACGAATTCTCCCAATTTTGGGAGAATAAAAATATTATCCATACAATTATAATAAAACTCCCTGTTGAGGAAAACCCATGGTGCAAGCATTACGTGAAAATATTATCAGATTTTTTAAATATTGAGATACTTCCTTAAATGATATTTCACACAACAAGGCTTGACTCAAACTGTCCCCAAACAGCCTTACTATTGATATGATTGAGGTCTTCAAAGTCAAAGCATATCAGCAATGGATACATTTAGAAAACGTTTGAATGCTGTTATTGTTGTTCCATTTACAGCCGGTCATACGTCTAAGATTCTTGATTCCACATCTTTAATCCGACCGCACGATGGAAACATAAGTGGCTTGATATTATTGTCAAGTTTATTTGTACTTTGTTTTTGTCGGAATTTTTTGGTACAGCCACCCTTGATGAGCATTGAAACAATGATGAGCTAAATAGAATTTTGTATTAAAATGTCAGTATCTAATTTTGGTATCCATCATTTCATCAATTATCTACATAGGACTATGGATTGGCAAGCGGAGTCACTACATTATCTTAAAAAAACTAGGATATACGGAAAATTCAGACACACTCAAGCGGACATTTTTGTGGATTTTTACTGTTTGTACATTTTTTTCTCGCTTTTTCAAAATATTAGCATTGTAAATTGTGCATTTGAAAATTACGAAGAACTTGAGCAAGCCGGTTGTACAAATGGAACTGAAAACTTTAAATCTTTTGTCCAAATAACTTTGATATCCTACGAGTGCACTAAAATTATTTTCTACTTAATTCAAACAGTTTTTATTCACACGTTCTCTTGCTGTCGGTTTAATAATTCCTGGAAATATAAATATTGTCTACTACTTGTTGTTCTTACAAATGTATCATACTGGACAAATTTATTCACAAATATTTTTATGGATTTTAACATGGACATGCAAATTACGAAAATTACTGTTCATACGGGTTACTCTAAAACATTGGTTGAAATTATTGATCCATATTTCCGACCAATAGAACTGGAGTATTTCCTATTAGGTATGATTTTCATTGTTAATTATTGGCCCTCTATACTTCACGAAGGCTATGTCAATATCGATAACATGGAGAGTGAACAGAGGAGGTCGCTAACATTTTCTTCACATTACAACACTCAATATAAATTAAAATGTAATAGTGTCTTAAGAACTTCAAGGTGTTTAATTTTAGGTATAATAGTGGCCATTCCTAACTATTTTTGCGCTTATCTGTCCGGCAAAGAAGATATAAGTTCCATATAATAGTATTACTAAGGGTTCATTCCTTGTATTGCAGATGGTAGATCTCCTTAGCTTTCTATTTCGGTATCTTAGGTTATTAGTACTTCTTGTTTGAAAATAAGTTTGGTTTTTGGTCTTCCAAGTCTTTCGGTTTAAATGCTGCTGATGAGAGGTAACTCATTGAAATGCGTCGTATACAGCATAGTATAAATTTACTATATCTAATATTAGTATCTTTGGATTGTTATTTGATTTTACATTCATCTACAAAATTCAACTTTATCTGGATTTGAGATTGCAGACTTTACCTACGATATTTCTCTAGAAATAATTCAAACAATAATACTATTTTATTGTTTGCATTTGTTCTCACTAACAGCATATTTTATACCCAAAGATAAGATACCTACTATGAACTTTCATCACAAACTTCTCATTGTTAGTTTTCTTGGGACGGTTGGTTATTTTTTGTGGAGACAATGGCCTGCGTGTAACTACAATACGAGAACCAAGAAGCCAAATAGATCCGTTATGTTATTTCAATTATATCTACAACTTGTGTGCATTCTTCAATTTAATAATTACAAGACGAAGAAAAATGCTGTATTGTCTTCAAAGAGATATGTGTTTTTAATTACTGCCGCAATTAATCTAATATTATGGATAGACGACAGTATATTTGAAGTTATGTCATACGATAGAAAAATAATTGAGGTTGTACATGATACTACTGCGAAAAGGTTTATTTCGAATTTTTTATTTCCCTTCTTCGTATTTTTTCGATTCAAATCTTTCATAGCGTTTTATGGGATTTATAAACAAATGCCTAGTAAACTTTTAGAAATGAATATCTTGAAATATAGATTTTCTCTTGGGGAAAGTTTGTGTAATTGTGAATTAATGTATTTTAAACAAAAGGGGGGGCCTCGGTGGCCGAGTGGTCTAGGTAGTTCGTCATGTCTACTAATGATCACTAGCCTGTCAACGCTGGGGTTGTAAGTTTGAATCTCACCTGTGGCCGGGTGTGTTCAACTCCGATCTTAATTGAGAAGGGTTGCCAATTTTCCAACCGAAGGTCGGTGGTTCTCTCCGGGTACTCCGGCTTCCTCCACCAATAAAAACTGGCCGCCGCGAAATAGCCAAATATGCTGAAAACGGCGGTAAACCCAAAAAAACAAACAATAAACAATATTTTAAACAATATGGCGTAAATATGGACAGGAGTGTCAGAGATATAATTCCAGTGGCCTAATTTGACGGTTGTGTACATTGTATCAAGCTGGAAGCAATAAACAGGACAAGATAAGAAGGAAATGCCTACAATGAAATACCAATCAATCAACCCAAAACTACAGCGTTGTTTTTGTGGTTTATTGGAGAACCAATGCCTTTATTTTCTTCATGTTACCTAATATATGTATGTATTAAAACTTTGTACACTTGTATAGATGGTGTGATTTTTTAAATTTCCATAATGTGGGTAAAGAGGACAAATATACCTAAGGAGTAAATAAAAAAACCTAATCCATTGGACAAGCAAACCCTGAAAACTAAAAACCAATGAACAACACGAACTCCTATAAAAACCAGCAGAGAATCCATGTGTTTCGGAAGGGTAAGCAGTTCCTGCTCCTTACACGGCATCCGTCGTGAAGTTCAACAAAGTCAATCCGGTCGAAGTCACAAATTAGTGCGATGTGGGTAAAAACATTTTCATGACAAATGTACAGGTTATTCTGACCTAGAACGATTCCAGACGGTTCTATCCTAGAACAATTTTTTCTACTTTAGAATCTTTCTGGACGGTCCCTTCTTTTAACAAATACATTCTAGAGTTTACCTTGTGTCAGGTATGCAATTTATGGATTAAATGAATGCATTTAAACAGCACGGCCCTGTAATTAAGTTGTTATATATACACATATAACACGTATTTTACAATGCTTCTCATTCTCTGCAGGCATAGATTCATTGTAAAAAAAAACCGCTGATTCTAATAAAAAGTACTATGAGACTGAAATTGTTCACATGCTGGAATTTCTCATTGACATTTTTGTTGTGTTTCCACGATAGAAATTATGTTTTTCACTTAATAATCCTTACTTTAAAGTTTACCAACATCTCATCTATCAAAGAGAACTTGATTTTAAGAGACCACAGTCAAACTTACCTCTGCTTCATATCTAGATTTGTACTTGTAATGGATAGTAATGGGCGATTGAAATAAAAAGTTCACTACAAACGTAATGATTTTAAATTTCCGATTGTGAACTTCCTCGTTCTAAGGAATAACATGGCAAGGTTTCCAGCCTTACATTTTTAATTCCTTTAGTTATATATGTATCAATGTGGCGCATGTTTGCTGTGTTTCATTATCCTGCCTTTGTCTTTTTCTTGAACTTCGAATTTTGGACTTTTCATACTATTTTGTCGCTTCGGTATTCTTTTGCCGATATTTAATAAGTTAGATAGATTATAAAAAGGACAAATATACCTAAGGAGTAATCAAAGAAACGCAGTCCATTGGACAGACAAACCCGGGAAGACAAAAGAACAACCACAAGCACAACAAATAAACACTGAAAACTAAAAAAACAATGAAAAACACGAACTCCTATAAAACCAGGAGTGAACCCAGGTGCTCCGGAAGGGTAAACAGTTCCTGCTCCGTATACGGCACCCGTCGTGAAATTCAATCCGGGAGAAATCACAAATCGGTGGAGGCACATGAAAGGTTAAGACAGTGAGAACAGGTCCAACATCATCTTAGATATTGGAACACTGTAATGGTCAATCAATTCGTGACGACGACGGTAAAATTTCCTAAGTGATGACATCAACTTATCCCTTATAAAACCCTGGTTAAGAAGCTTTTGTGACAGCAGTAATCCTCTTTGTCGAAAGTCAAGGTACCTCACGCATGCCCTTGAAAATCGGATAAGCTGAGAAACGTAGACGCCATATTGCTACTCAAGAAAAGAAAATTAACAATAGGAAAGTTGAAGTCGTCACGTTTGTCATAAAGTTTTGTCTTCAAATGTCCCTCATAAACGTATTCCATTGGACAGATTTTGCTTAGATAGATTATAAATTATATATATGTTTATATTAATATATATAATAACTTTTAAGCTATTGCAAGCTGTAGAGTACTTGCTTGATAATTGTTTTTTTACCAAATATACAAACAGGAACTGCTTACCCTTTCGGAGCACCTAGGTTCACTAATGGTTTTTATAGGAGTTCGTGTTGTTCATTGTTTTTTAGTTTTCTGTGTTTATTTGTTGTGATCGTGCTTGTTCATTTGTCTTCCCGGTTTTTTTCATTTGCTCCATAGGTTTGTCCTTTTTATACAAAACTAATCGAATACACCTATGATAGTACATGTCCATTCCGAAATTACCTAAAATTACACAACTTTTTCATGACTTCGCAAACCAGTTGAGACCTGTAGCATGGCATTGTGAAAAACCACTCAGAGGCATATTTGAATGATCGTAAACACTTCAAATAATGTGTTTATATATAGTATTAACTAGGCGTCAACATGATGGGTTCAAAACTTCATCAACCTATAAAAGCATTTTCCTTTGAAAGTTATCCTTCCCTCAGCTCTTTATTGTGATTATTGTGACCTTTAATTCTAACTCCACTTGACCCCAACTGGAAGTTATTAAATATCTAGACAAATCCGGATTGGACATAAAATGTCAATAGATGTATATTCGCAGTTTAACTTTTTATTTTTTTTAGAATGATTTTCTTTTTTAAAAGAGACCATTTAAGTGTTATCTCCCATTAGCCATGAAGTTTAAATTGGTTTTCATTAGTAACAATATTTTGATCTAGTTGCCACGTTTTAGTTCTTTAGATAATATCTTAATTCGGTATAAACTATTGAAATATTTTTGAAAACTATTACCATAACTTATAAATTTTTAAAGGTTATTAATAAAAATATTTAAAATTAAAAACGGTCGTATGCACATCCAAAATAAATTGGCTACTGCAAGTTCCTTTCGCGTAAGTTGCTTGTTTGAAATTCTGTATATAGGCTCTTTTTATCATATTTAATAATTAAATCACATCTTATATATTCTACAGTATAACACTTCACCAATAAACAATAAGAGTGACATCAAAAAGGCTTTACCTAAAGTACGTTAATTCTTTTGAAACGACATACCACCTGCATAATGTGCATCGCGGGAAATCTATTTTGTAACATTTTTATACTCTGTAATAAACTCATATTGACTCAATATTGATTGGTTTGGTTAATCCATGAATTAGATTATCTTCACTTTTCAAACGGATTTTCCAAAGAAAAAATCTGGCGATATATGGCATTGAATTCATGTGGGGTAGATTTATCCTCTCAGCGTATGGAACTTTTATTACCACCCTAAATTTGTATATTAAACTTGCATAAACAACAAAATTGACAACAGGAAAGGTCAACAATGACATACCAACCAAACAAAGCAACCCAACAGACAGAAATCCGGACAAAACATTCACATAAAAGAGCACAAACCACATACATGAAGAAAACAGAGTCAGGAAAGTCTGACTTGGTATAGACACTTAACAGTGGTGAAGGTAAACTTGTTTTATTGGTACTCAATGGTCTGTCATATTTGGCTGAAGACGTACAATGAACTTTGACTTCTGAGATACAAAATAATTGCATAAATAAAACATATTGTTGCGCCGTGTGAATGAAGCTTCTGTGACAAAACGGATCATGACAACTGAACAACTAGTAATGCTTTAAAACTGTATACAATTGAGAAACTTTCCATAAAAATTTCCAAGCGATTAGTGAATATGACCGTGTGATTTTTTATTCTTCGTGGAGATTTTTAAACAGGAATTTTTATTTGGCGCAAGGAAAATTTCTATCATGCCTCGTTTTTACTTAAATGATGAAAAATTGAAAGTGACATCACACCCTGACAATGAAAGTAGACATGTTCCAGTGTATGGCGATTTTTGAACCATCACTCATACCCGAACGAAACTTATAGACCGAGTGACAGCATGCTATTTTAGAATTTCTATAACGTGATGCTGGAGTTGCTCATTGATAACATATTTGTTGTGTTTGGGGTAGGATATTCAACAAATTGTCGTTATTCCTATTTTTACAAACTGTGATCCTCTACTTGCCTATCTATTTTTACATTTATAAGAGTCGGAGTGTCTTCAAACTTTGATTAAGGACAAGAAGATCAAAGAGACTTGGTCATTTAATTTCAGATACCTTGATGATGTTCTCTCAATTATTAATCCAGAATTTTCTAATTGGATTTCATTAATATATCAGCTTCCTCTGCCTCGTTTTTAGACATATACCTCGAATTTGACTATAGTGGTCATCTCGGTACCAGAATCTATAACAAACGTGACTTCAATTTTGAAAGTATAAATTGTCCACACCTTAGCAGTCATATAACTACTTCACCCGTTTACAGGGTATACATATCTCAACTTATACGATATACAGTTTTTCATTTATATTTATTGTTCCCCTCGTTTTTTTCAATATGCACATATGAACGACTTTCATACAAGTGGGAGGTTTGGCTAGCCTTAAAACCTGGTTTAACGTACCATTTTCTTCGTAAAATGCCTGTACAAGGTCAGGATTATGGCAGTTGTTTTCAAGTTGTTCCGCTGGTTGATACGGTTGCGCTTTTCGGTTTTTTCGGTGTTTGTAGACTTTCCCTTATTGAATGCACCTTGGAGTACGGTACCTTTCTTATGACCTTTATTCATCTATGATGACACTCTGATGTATAAAACATTCTATAAAACCTAATGCCATCTGTAAAGATTAATCATTCCACTACGTCATGTAATTAGTTATCTATTAATAGCACAGCCATGTGGTGAGGACAAACATAATCACCCATGCTGATTAACAGTGCAACAGTTAATACAATTTCCAAAATATTTTTTAACTCAATGTGATGTTGCAGGTGCCGAAATCATGTATCCGGAAATTGAAAATCATTCAAATGTTCAATTGCAAAGATGGTTAGCTTGCAGAGATCTGCTTTCTAATGGAAACAGATAAGTTTTAATTTAAAGGTAAGTTAATTTTTTTCTTTAAAAATCCATATCCATGAGTAACTCAGTATATTTGTGTATAAAAAAGTGTAAAATCACATCAAGAGAGAACCTGACGTGATATATATGTAAAGTCAAGAAATACCAAAGGGAAATTCGAAGGAGGGAAAAATCGAAACAACTGACAAACTCCGGAGAACAATGAAGGCAAGACCAAAACAATACATGCATTACAATTAAAATCATATGAACAACATGGACCCACCCAGAAACCGGGGATAGACTCAGGTGCTCCGGAAGAGTAAGGAGTCTCTGCATCCTGTAGGACACCCACTATGCTTCTCACGTCAAAATCGGTATGAGGAAGGGACAACATCAATGCTTTATTCATTATTCTATCAGAAGCAAAACAAGGTTTGTGCATTCCATGAAAATATTCACTCTTTAAAAAAACCCAAATACATAGTAATTCTGTTGCTATTACTGAAAATGCATATATGTTTATAACAATATCTAAAATCAAAATTCCATATTATACCGTAAACAGTAATTTTGTACTTTCATCTACTTGTATTCTCAAAGCTATCTTTCATCCTTTAACAAATGTTGTTGTTTGTACATCTGCATACATCTGCCCTTCCCACCTATATTTCATTGATTTCAAAACACACTCGTTGATTGTTTTCTTAAACTCGGCTACATAACAGTCGTCCCTTATGAAACATCTAGCTACACATTCAATGCTGCTCATCGCTTTTAAGGATTCAATAAAATTTCCATTGTATGCTTGTCCAGGAATACGACAAGACGGTCGACCATCTATTCTCGATCCTGAAACAATGTCTTATTATTTTCTTTTACTAAAATATTTAACATTATGCCTGTAGAAAGAATAAAGGAAAGGCAATCGATCTTATTATACTAGTCACGAAATCTTCCATTTAAAATATAAATCAGTCTTATAAAAAGTATAAAGAATTCTGATCAAACCGGTACTTGATGCCGTTTCAAATAACGAAATAAAAAAATAACGCACGCCCAATCAAATTCTCAAAAAAAAGTTTGACCTTTCAGGCAGGTCGGAATATTCATTGCTGTGTGGTTGTTTACAGTTTTATTATTAACGAACTTATAAATCTGCCTATTAGCTTGGTCCCCTGGTTACTGTCACTAAAAGTCGTACAACTACGATGGAGACTGTTTCACATGACCTCAATAGAACATAAACACCAAAGTTTCAAGATAGATAAGGAGAGGCTTGAGTACCCATAAATCCTGGTTAACACCATCGCTGTTTTGAGTGTATGTACCAAGTCAAATTATCATGATTATATTTTGCCGTTATGTTTGTATAGGTGTTCCTTTGTGTTATGTTTTGTCTGTTAAGCGGCGTTGATTTATTCGTACGTCATTGTAGTTCTTTTGTAGTTTTCATTGACAAAACTGAAACACGATTGCTATATATATCAAACTTTCCACTGTTACAATGACATCTGAACCGCTTTTGCATTCAAGCCAATGAGAAATATCAGTCAGTTATCTGCCTAGATGGATTGATTCATTGTTGCTTAACGTCCAGTGGCGAATATTTCATGCTTCTGCATGACGTGAACCAGCTTAATTTATCCAACAATTCAAATAGGGATAGGATGGTACACAAAGGTGAACCAATTTTGACTGCCACTATAAAACAAGGATGGTAGGTAGGGTTGAATAATTCAGACTTCTGTAGCGGAATTAGCCTAATCTTTTTCGAAAACTGCAGAAGAGGCCTTAAGTGTGCAGCGAGTGTGGCTTCTCGAAACACGTTAACCACTATGGTCCGCGGTCAGGCTTTCCGTATAATGGCCTGAAAACCCCAAACGAAAGGGTCTCTCCCTTAGACCTGAGGACCAAATGGTGACAATTTCCTTCCCTTGTTTACTTATTTGTAGTGAAAAATATTATATTCCTCATAGTCGTACTAACCTTGTTTCAGTGAGGGCAATTCTCCGTAAGCCTGCAATTCGCATATAGTCAAACGATGTAGATCGTTCTTCAATATTCTGATATACTGCCCCTCAGTATTGAGTGGACATGTGATGTTCACAAATGTTGTTGTTTCTACTTGATAATGGCACAAAATAGCTTCACCTGTATCAAAAACTGTTGTCCAACTGTCGCATGCCTTTTTAGGTTGAATAACGTATACCCCAAAATGACCAAAACGATACACTAAAATTGTAAAACACTTCATATTAAACACTGTTAAAATATCCTAAACATTAATGAGAATAATACTTCACAAAAAGTTTATATCATGTTTTCTCCTCAGAGAACATAATATCAGCCATTTATCACTGAATGCCATCTGTTAAAGTTTTATTCATTCATACATACTAATATTACCAAATCTAAATCATAAATTTGCCTGGAATAAAGCTGAACAACAAAACTCTAACAGTATAACACAGGAAAAAGTTATACTGTGAACAGAGTCAATTGATGAAAAATTAAAATTATATCAAGACGGCAAAAGAAAAACAAGAACCCCCTCCCCCTAAAATAAATAAAAATAACAATCCAAAGATACTAATATTACATATACTAAATTTATACTATGCTGTATACGACGCATTTCAAGGAGTTACCTCTCTTCAGCAGCACTAAAACCGAAACATTTGGAAGACCAAAAACTAAACTTATTTTAAACAAGAAGTACTCATAACCACAAATATCGAAATAGGTAGCCAAATTTCAGCTAAGGAGATCTACAATGTGCAATACAAGGAATGAACCCTTAGTATTTCTATTATTTTTTAATTTTGCTAAATACTGGTAATTTCTGTAACAAATCAATGAATAATTGAAAATAATTTTTATGCTCCAATATTTCAATTTCTTGGCCATTAACCTATTTAGATATCAGAACAATTTACATGTCTGTGCGTTTATTATTATACCTCTTACAAAATTACAATACAGGATACAAAAAACAGAATCGTACACACTAACATATAACAACGTGTAAATTGTTCGGGACATGACATATAAGCCATAATTGAACAGCTGACTAGAATTCGAATATTATGATTTAACATTTCTTACTCTGAATGGATGTTGTAGTGACATATTTCAAGAGATCATGTTTCTATAGTCTGGTAATGTGTTCATGATGTTTTCTTTTACCAATATGCCATCTCAATTCTTTAATTTTGACAAAGAAAAAAAAGATGAAATAATAGACGAAAAAACACCGAAAAACTTTATCCAATTCTAACAAATCTTTTAAACCCTCACCAAAGAATTACATGTGAGAAAGCACAAAACAAGTTTTAAAAAACTGACGAAGAAAATAGACTTAACACGAATTAAAAACGGTTTATATTTTGGTCTTGTTACATGTAAGCAAATAAAATGACATACAGTAGATGAGCAGACTTCTGAATTGCACCAGGGTAAGTAATATTTAATATTAACCTAAATGTTTTTTATCATGTAATATACTGTAAAAGATAGCCAATGTAGCATGCTACGAAATATGTTCAAAACGGAACAAAATGAAACTCGGTATGTCGATTCTGTATAGGAATTATTGGCCATGGAATATCTGAAAATATCTGTAAATGGTCATAACTCATAAAAGGTTGGCATTTCCACTAATGATCGTTATTACTTTAAAAATATCCTTAAGGTTAAATAATAAGTTATCTCAGAAATTACACAAAATAAATAATGAAAATGCTCTTCCTATCAAGACGCTCATATACACGATCCTTATAGACAGGAAGAATGACAATTTTGAAGAAAAATAGTATAGCTTGAAAAAGTGGTTTTGAGGCACACAAATTAAAAGGAATTTGAAAAGATTATCTAATGAATTATTAATATTCCAATTTTGATGCACTAAATGTTTACATCTCGTCAATTCATCATCTGGATTCAATGCCTTCAATATAGAAAACCAAAACAATAATCCAAACAGCAGAAGAGCAAATTAAAAATCCGATAATAACCAAAATGAACAAAAAGCCAAAACCATCTAATCTTCACGAGGGAGATTCTATGTCATTAGTGGTATATTGAATACACATATTTCAGGTACTTACACTTTCAATTAGTTTTTTATCAATATTTGCAGATATAAATTTTGCTCACCACAGCAATTTCTCCTCCCATATATTACTATGTTAGTGATGTTATACGTTTTACCCAAGTCAACAGCCCACCATTGATGGGTATTCGAATCCCATGTCTCTGTACACCAAAGTCCTCCATTATACCAATCTGGATAGATATGGTCGTCTACAGCCAAATCGGCTCCTTTCCGTGTTGTAGATTGCTTTGTTGGTCTTCCTTGTGCAATATTTACTGTAAGAAAAAAAATCTTTGTTAGAACACATTGTGTATCAACATTGATATCAAAAGAATTATTGTAACCACTAGACGATACCGCTGATGGGCCCCGAGAGTATCTCACCCCAGTTACAAATATTTTTTTTAATCCAAAATTGATACTTTAATACTAATGTTACAAAAATGTTTAATTTTGCAAAAAATAAGTAGAATCTCCCTCTTGAAGATTAGATGGTTTTGACTTTTTGTTCATTTTGGTTATCGCATTTTTGAATCATTTGATCTTCTGCTGTTTGGATTATTGTTTTGGTCTTCTACATTGAATACAAATGATGAGTCAAATCGACGAGATGTAAACATTTTGTGCATCCAAATTGGCATGAATGAATTCTTAGATAATCTTTTCAAATTCCTTTATTTTATGTGCCTCAAAACCACGTTGTCAAGTTATAATAATTTTTCAAAATTATCATTTGTTCTTGTCGTATACAGAAAATATGTTGGTTACGTATGAGGAATGGGATAACATTATATCAAACAGACAGACTTATTACATTTTATCCTTTGTTTTTGTCATCAATGAAGTTTAATTGTGTCTGTGTACTTTTAAATATATATATGTAAAGTCTGAATGCACTATAATGTACGACAAATGCAACATGTGGTTTATTTAAGATAAGGTTTGCGCTCCGCCTGGATTTGTATCATTAAAATGTTGTAGTAATGTGACATATTTATTTGTTCATTGGGGGAACCTCTCTTATTTAGTGGCATTTTTAAGAAAATCGCCCGTCCAGTTTTTTTTGTAAGAACAGCTCAAAATGTGGATGTATTTATTTTACTATTTTCAAGAAATAATTTATGTAAGTATAAAAACTATTAAAGTTTTTAATGCAAATTGTAAAAATGATTATGTTCTAGATATTATTTATCAAATCTGCATGAAAAGTTAAGAAAAAATCACAAAAACACAACATTTTAACATTTCCTTGCAAAAAAAGAGACGTTGCCATGGCAACAAAAACGTGAAAATGTCCTGTTTCCGGGTCCCACGATTTTATGAAAAAATGAGAACTCATAAATTTAAATATTTCCATTATAATAAAATAATAAAATTCATATGCCCCCGATCTCGTTTCCGTGGAAATGGGTGCTATATTAACCCCTCTTAAACACAAATAAAGTAATTTTCGCGTTTTGTAAGAAAATCAATCACTGGAAGCCATTTTGAGGGCATAATTTATGTCCATCGCCGGCACACAATGTGGGGACATAGAAATGCCCGGCGTCCGTCCGTCTGTCCTCATTTTAAGCGCTCTCATGCCTAATATTAATTTGCGGTTTTTGATGAAATTCATATGGAAGACTTGTTTTGATAGTATCTAGATCAAGTTTAAATTCGAGTGTAGTAAAACAAAGTAATAAGCAAATAT
Source organism: Mytilisepta virgata (assembly GCA_028015205.1). Taxonomy (NCBI): domain Eukaryota; kingdom Metazoa; phylum Mollusca; class Bivalvia; order Mytilida; family Mytilidae; genus Mytilisepta; species Mytilisepta virgata. Next base: position 728,223 of record JAPWFG010000015.1, read on the forward strand.
TGTGTTGGATCTGTTTAACTTCCATCGTGGCGCAATGTATATTCAACTATAAAACATGCCTCATGCATGGCATGTGTGTTTTTGTTTTTTTTTTTTTTTTTTTTTTTTTTTTTTTTTTTTTTTTTTTTTAATGTATGAAAAATACTGCATAGTTTTCCCTTTTTATGTTCCAAATGGAAATAAGAAAAAACATAAAATTATAAATGTAATAGGCTCTGACCTGCGTGAAGGAACCCTTACCTTAGCTAACCATATCCCTACCAAATCATAGCTCTACAGTACAAGAGTGGGTGCTAAAGTAGATGAAGACCAGAAAATCAATGGACATTTTTATTGAACTAATGAATTCAAAATACACGTAGCTATTCGAAATCTCTTCATGAACTGTTAAAGGTTAGATTTTCAATTCGTGGAAAGATCAGGATTTATGAGTTCGTTGTTTGAACTTTGTAGCAAGTAGCGATTCTAATACATGTACATGTAATAATGATTTATTCACTGTATCCTCATAATTTCTGGCTATGTTAAAGACGATCAGTTACTGAAATATCTAATAATTCAAAGGATCGGTAATGATGAAGTTGTCCATAAACATGAGACTTTGTCGTTTTAAAAAATATTCTCCCAAATCAACGTTGATAAATATTCAACACATAGATACGTGCTTCGGCAGTTGTGTAGACTTTCAGCTGTTTCTGGCAAAAAAAGCTTTTTCTTAAATTGACATTGATCTAGTTCCCGAATGCATTCTAAGCAATAGAGCAACGTTTTGATTTTTAATCGTTAAACATGTGATTCGATTCACTGCTACGATGTGTTGACATTTCTTCAGACGATATTTGTACGCAACGCTCTTTTTCGACGTTGTTAAAATTCACCGGATTAAACGCTCAAGTGATCAGAACTGTATGCAACTTTTCAATTCGAGTTATCTCCCTGTGACCGCAAACCTTACCTTAAGGTTTGATTTTAATTTTGTTTCCGTCTATGAAGAAATAACCTCAATCACATCGTGCACACTAAATAACCCGCGTAGCGTGTTATTTGAAAGTGTGCACCATGTGCATTGAGGTTATTTCGAATAGACTGAAAACAAAATTACTGTCAATCCTTATAATTTAATTCCAACTGTTGTTTTGACGTCTTAAACTCTGGGATTCCCTTCAATGACGTAATAGTAGAAAAGAAAATTTAGTCTATGATATGATATAAGAAAAAGATTTGACCAATCATATGACGCGTTACATCCAATATTAAATTATATAGCAATATAATATTCACTGATTACCAATAAATTAAATTCTATCAAGTACAAACAGAATGTAAAAAAAATTAATGACGTAAAATAAAAAGTAAAAATTGCATCTTCATCTAACAACTATTAAAAAATGCTATACATGCAATCGAAAAAAAACTAGAATAAGAAAGATTCATTTTATTCACTCTAAGGTATCTGTTGCACTGAAAGAAGCGCTACCATATTGAAATATGGACACAGAAGTTCAATATGGTAATTATGCAAAACTGAAATCTGTTTCAAGACAAAAACGTATAAATCAATTAAAACATTGATATGCAGTCAACATCATAAAAACATATGAATATTCAATAAAATAATTCCGGGGAGAAACCATCTAAAACGTTTTGAAGGAAACATATCGTTTTCATTACTTGCCATCATTTAAACTACATTATCATTTTTCAATGCGGTCATGTTATATTTGAGTTCATATGGATCCCATCAAAATACATTAACCTTAACAAAGCCATCATTTATTGGTTGTTAGATCTACCAATATACGACGTTGACATCGGCTGCCTTTTGTGTGTACTATTCAGTCGCTTTTTTACCTTAAATGCATAACTGTGAGGACAAACGGACAACGAGTGAAGTTATAAAGAAAGCACAAAATCAAAAGTACATGTATATAACCAAACAAACATTCAGATATCCTAATATGATCTTGAATGGTAGAAAACCACACCCGAGGTAAGTCCTGAATAGCTCAGGAGTAATATATTAGCAGGTATGTCCAACGATACATTATCATGTCAAAATGTTTATAAATAAACTAAAAAGGTAATCCAGGTAAAGACATTCATGCGGCGAGATTAGACCAGTTTCGTGGAGCTGAAAGATATACCTGAGATCTTCATTTTTCAATACTTTTTAAAAATGACTTAAATGAAATAAATTAACATTAAATTTTATTAGAAATAATTTTAATGCAGAATTATAATTATAAAAATATAAGCTTTGCCTCAGTTATATCGCACAAACAAGAATATTTATAGTTATAAATGAATAGGTCAAACAGGATTGCGCACCTGTAATTTGATGGTTTTGCAATGTATTTGACAATTTTGTAGAAGTTACTTGACACCTGAAAATTTATAGTTAGGCGAGATTCATCTAGAAAATTTTTGAATAAATACATAATTTTACTACCTTAAGCGTATTTTTCTGCTAAAAAATACTGTATATTTATATGAAATAAAATCTATCAAGGATGAAAAAGAAAGAAAACAAAACGTACTGGACTTAATTTTTTGAATACCAAAAATAATGTTGCATTTCCTTTATCTAATCGGTAATTCTTCAATAAATGAAATCAATGGCCTTAAAATAGAAATCTTCAAGGTATAATCTGAAAATTAATATTTTTTAAAAACTTATATCCTTACCTCTATAAGCATGGCTTATAAAAATACTGTTGATGAATATTACTGTTATAATCCTAATCATTTTGTCGTATATATGATATATATACGCAAGTAATACATGCACTCGGTACTCAGATGTTGAATGTAGAAATATATTTTTGTTTTAAAATTTAATGCATTTAGATGTATGGCAGGATTGCATTTGCTCTCAGAAATACCATTAGCATTATATCCAACTAAGTGTTATATATTATTAATATGTAGTTATATTTGTCGTCTCATTGGACTAATGCCTCAAAGCCAGTACAGCCTTGAATCACAATTTTAGTTTTTCATATGCAATTTTATTTCTACGTTATTTATAATTTATTTCTATCAGCCCTGTGATTTTTTAGATTGTTGCAGAAATTATTACTGCTTGTTATTTTTTTGTCAACAACATTGGTTGATTCATTGATAGTTGCTTAACGTCCAGTGGCAAATATTTCACCATATCACTTTATCAAAAATTTCGAATAAGGACGCGACGGGAACCAATTTTGGCTGCCAATGTGAAAGGAGGATTTATTGGTAGGGTCGAATAATTTAAACTACTGTAGCGGCCATCGGCCTACTCGTTTTCGAAACCTACAACAGGGGTCTTTAGCGGGCAGGGAGTTTGGCATTCTCCAAATACGTTATCCACTATGGACCGCGGTGAGGCTTTCCGTATTATGACATAACAACCCCCAACAAGACGTCCCCCCATCCGCCACATGAGGACGCGAAAACAGTTCTGTAGGTTGAGCTCCCGTGATCCGTCACAGGTTCGTAGCTGAAGAATTAACAGACTGCAATACTTGATTTCCGACTAAGTCCGGAATTAATGCATCCGGGGCATGTCCGATGAGAATGGTGCTTTCATGTTACGAGAGTGACGGGAAATTTGAAGGATAATGCAAGTCGGGTGAGTTTTAGCTTGCTGTATTTACGGCATGATATACCCCTCTGGGACAGAAATTGTCGCAACTTAGTAGTTTTTGTCGCAAAATTTACCGGGGCTTCTATATTGCTATTGTTTCTATGCCTAACAAAACGTCACGTGATACGCCATTCTTTACATCCGTCGTAAAGAGCGATTGATCTCGAAAAAGTCGTATTCACTGGTAGTTGACTTAACATCTACAGATTTCACTCTTTTTTGTAATTTTTGAAGTACTTATAGCTGCAATACATGTAGTTGTAAAAAAATCATCACTCTCAGGAATATTTGTTTCACTTGATGGGATCAGTAGATTTGAAATAGTGTCGGAAGCTTTTTCCTGCTGTTAAGTGGATGGTGTTACATACCTTTTTACACTCAATACTTTTCCATCCATCTAAGTCAGCAACTTCTGTTTCCTGCCATGTTTTTCATAATTGACCCAATCTTATTTTTTCCAAAACGTTGTTTATTATGTTTAATAAATTGCTGAATGTGTGGATTCTTGAAAAAAAACCAGTTTGGTTAATATGCTGACAAAAACATAACAATATTTCGAATGGCATTTACAATAAAAGAGGCCCAATTTAATTGGTAAGTGCGTATAATTTCCAAAGTGTCAGGGAAAATACTGATAGAGCTCCCTTAGAAAATAGATGGTCAGTAATCATTTTTTGTATTGTGAACATGACTTAATTTATTCGATTTAAAAATATTATAGCTAATTAAGGACACGTTCAGATGGTCATTTCGTAATAAAAATCTATTTGTAAAACTAATTGAAGTACTAAATTATTTATTCTAATATGACCTGCTTTAAACGCACATCCATGGTAAAATATGGATATTTTACTTCCAACGTCACATACGTCAGACGGCATGTTTGGTGGACGAGTTTTCCGATAGACTATTTGCATTCTTATGGGAAATAATTGAGGGCCACTCCTGGCCGATGTGTTCCTTTACTCTGACTTCCTTGACGGACTTCTTAAGGAAAAACAGAAGAAGTACATAATGTTAGCTCGTACCTTTAATTTCAGTTTCCGCTATAGTGATTGTTTTTACATGTCATCTATCCCAATGAGCTTGAAATTAAGGATACCACAGACACTGCCAAATCTGCATCTTATCTTGACCTTCACCTTGAAATTGACACCAGAGGAAATCTGAATACAAAAATTTACGACAAATGGGATGAATTTGACTTTCCAATCGTTAACTTCCCATTTTTTAGTGTCAACATTCCAGAACCGCCGCGTATGGAGTGTATACTTCACAACTCATACTTTATTCCAGAGATTGTGACACATACATTGACTTCCTGGACAGAGCCCGGCTCCAGACAGAAAGTTACTCAGACAGGGGTATGTTCATCCTTAGTTTCAGTCATCCTAATTAAAGTTTCATGGACGTCATCATGACCTGGTTGACCGGTATGACGAAACCGTTTCCCAAATGGAAATGGGCCTGTTCCATTGATGTTGTCCCTTCCTCATACCGGATTTGACAGGGTAGCATGGCGTGTGTCCTGCGGCAAGCACGGAGCACCTGAGTCTACCCCCGGTTTTTTGTCGGATCCATGTTGTTTGTATGTTTTTAGTTTTTAAGTGTAGTGTTTGTATTGTTTTGGTCTTTTCGATTTACCCTCCTTCGAACATCTCTTTGGTATTACTTGACTTTACATAATATAACTTGCGTTGTGTATTGGCGTCATCAGGTCTGAATACGTATTTCTTAGAAACTGTCACATTAGAATAGAAATAATTAACGGTAGCTTGAAAATATTGCCTTTACCCGTGGTAAAATTATTTCTCAAGCATTTTGATCTGAAAAGGTCATTACTGTCTTGACACTATCAATTTCTGAGATTTACGAAAATTTCAAGCTAAGAAAATCAAAACAAGATGTATTGCTTTTCAGTCATTCAAGACTGTTTAAGATCATTTATAACAGTAAAGAATGTTTTATGTATTGTTGAACTGGTCTAAACTTTGTTTTACTTTCCTTGTTTGATTGGAAGACATCATATCTTGATTTAATCTTGTTATCTTGTCAATTTGTTTTTGCTCGAAAATATGGTGCTACATAATCCAGGAAAAATAATAATTCACAATACCACAATGGGCAATTTAGATTTTGGTCTAATGGTCGAATTTTTCAACAAACATATCAATGGGGACCAACAGTGGAATAAAATATATTTAATGGATTAAGTGGTTTTTTTAGCAGTATTTTAATGATTAATACAGATTTGATTTATCATATTATTTAATTTCATATCTTATTTATTTTTAAGATTGCAGTCCTAAATAATTAAACAAGTTGGCAGTTTCATTTCGTTAATCTTAAATTTTAATTAGTTTTACAAAGTGTCCTATTATGAATCTTATAATTTCTAATTATACAATTAAATGTTGTTAAATTTATATTCCATTTTATTTCAAAAACAAATTTAACTTTAATATTGTGATTAATTCATTTTTAATTAATTAAAAAAAATCCTAAATAATTCTTAAGTTTAAATTACATTGAATTGATTGCATGTTGATTCAAAGATGCAACAAAATCTTTGTTAATCAATAATTGGTTATTTTTTGGGGTTTTTTTCAGGATGCAGACCAGAGAGGTAATACTCATGCTCAGTCGAAGAAACTTTATATTGGATTACAAATAATTTGACATTAGACAATACAATTGTCGACAGAATAATTTTGATAAAAAAGTTTAGAAAAATTGTTGTTTTATATATTTACCCTGAATTTTACATTCCAAGATTCTTTCTTGGTCCACATTAAAGTGGTAGTATGAGATATTGTCATCATTTAGCAACGTCAGGCATTCGCATACATTATAAATAGCATTTAGTATATTGTTTTAAGGCTGCTGCAAAGATTTGCAGTGATCTTTATATTAATGTTTATATATCCGGTAATATTTCTAATTGAAATATTCACTTGATAATTTTAATTTTGAAATTAGGTAAATGAAAAATTTCTATATTAGCATTAGAATGAGTAAAAAGTAACCACCTCATATGGTTTTTCCACACAGGTTTTGTTAATTCACATATGACCTATAAACTATGCAGTAAAAAGTTGGGAAGTTATAGCACAGCTGACCTGTGCATTAAGTTAGTTATACGAACAGCAAGATCAAAAGAGTTTGGCTCATGCCATGTGTTAATAAATATTAATGTATTTTAATATTAGCCGGTCTAAATTCTATATTTAAGGGTTGAAAACTGGATTTACTGTTTACTGTCGACGTGTTAGCAGGGCTATAGCTATAAGACAGATATTTGCTAGCACCATATAATAAATGGCGGCAAATATTAAAATAAAATACTGTTATCTCTATTCTAATGCAAGTGTAAACGTTTGAAATAAAAAAGGGGAATTTTGAGAGCCGATAAGGGCGCTTTGCACGTGCTCTTAACCCAGAGTCCATTAATTGCCAGGGGCGGATCTAGAGGGGGGACGAGTGGGGAGGCACAATTTTGAATAATTATCTGCCCTTTTTTGTCCGGGGGGGATAATGAAGATTTTACGACCTTTATTGTTGAAAAAGGAGGGGGGGGTAGAGCATCATATCTTCTTTTTGGTTAACGTCACAGAAGCTTAGTTATGTATCTGCCGAAAAATTTAAAGCAATTATTATATTTTTACTGCTGTTGTCGGGTTGTAGAACTAAATATCAGGATCTGGTCCTCCGTGGTTTCTGTGCATGATTAGCGATTGTAAGAAAGAAGATAAATACACCTAAGGAGCAAACTAAAAAAAAGCAATCCATCATAGCTAGACCGACAAGCCCGGAAAGGAAAATGAACAACCACAAGCACAACAAATGAACACTGAAAACTAGAAAACTATGAACAACACAAACTCCTATAAAAACCCGAAGTGAACTCAGGTGCTCCGGAAGGGTAAGCAGGTTTCTGCTCCGTATACGACACTCGTCATGAAGTTCAACAAAGTCAATAGGCCATCCGGTGGTAGTCACAAATCGGTGGAGGTGCGTGAAATGTTACCACAGTGGGAAAAGGTCCAACATCATCTTCGATATTCGTGATGAAGACCGTAACTTTTCCTTAGTGATGACATCAAGAAAAAAAGGACAAATATACCTAAGGAGCAATAAAAAAACGTAATCCATTGGACAGACAAACCCGGGAAGACAAATGAACAACCACAAGCACAACAAATAAACACAGAAAACTAAAAAACAATGAACAACACGAACTCCTATAAAAACCAGGAGTGAACCCAGGTGCTCCGGAAGTGTAAGCAGTTCCTGCTCCGTATACGCACCCGTCGTGAAGTTCAACAAAGTCAATCCGGGGGAAGTCACAAATCGGTGGAGGCACATGAAAGGTTACGACAGTGGGAACAGGTCCAAGATCATCCTAGATATTGGAACACTGTAATGGTCAATCAATTCGTGATCACGACCGTAAAATTTCCTAAGTGATGACATCAGATTATCCCTGATAAAACCCTGGACAAGAAGCTTTTGTGACAGCAGTAATTCTCTTTGTCGAAAGTCAGGGTAACTCACGCATGCCCTTGAAAATCGGATAAGCTGAGAAACGTTGACGCCATATGCAGGCGATGCTGGAATATTGCTACTCAAGAAGGGAAAATTAACAATAGCAAAGTTGAAGTCATCAAGTTTGTCATAAAGTTTAGTCTTCAAACGTCCCTCATAGTCTATTCAAGAAACAAATCCAAATATGAAGCGGACTTTGGTGTATCTGTAGTATCCTTAATTTCAAGCTCAATGTAGAAAGTCTTGGAATTTGTCGTTATTTAACGACAACACATCATCTATATAACGAAAAGTGAAATTAAAGGATTGCGTTAGTTTCTTTTTGTTTTCACGTAGTAACCCTTGAATATAATCAACTTATCCCTGATTGAAAAACGTACCATGAGCGAATTGAAAAGGGGACCCAAATTAATTAATTAGACTTTCAATAATTAATAAATTTGTTTCGTCAAAAATGTCATGCAAAATCACTGAAAGATGGCAGTTTTAAAGTTCAAAATATGATTGAAGTGGCTGCATTTTCGCAAGCCAGTGCAGTTTGGATTCTCTGACGTTACATGTATCAAATTTCAAAATGGATCTCAAACTTTTGTTCTTTTACACGGCCACAGAGTTGCTAAAATTAATCAACTGAGAATAGAAATTTTTTGAAAATTATTAATATCTGCTAGTTTTAAGTAAAATAAATGATAGTTTATTAAATTAAAGGTTTTAAATTTATATTTCAGAAGTCTCACTGATATAAATATTATAAAAAAAATGTTGATGTACCTCTCACATGTCGGAACAGTTTAAACAAATCATGGTAGACTAAGTAACGATTTATTAGATATTGTAAATGAAAACACACTTAAATTAAAAAAGTCCAGATATTTTTACTTACCAAATCTTCAAGGGGCACTGGTGGAAAATTAATTTATTTATTGTCTTCCCTGTGATATATTTCCATCTCATTAACTCTTATCTTTATTATCAGATTTGTAAAAAGTTACATACATGTTAATTTTCACAACTAGGTGGCAATCAGCCATTACAATAGATAATGTGTTATGGTCACTTTCTTAAAATTTGCCTTTCGTAATTATGACCATGTTTAACGATGTGAAGCTTTGTATCTAGTAATTTTACGTATAAATTTTTTTTTGGTGACCTCAACTGGGGGGGCACGTGCCCCCTGTGCCCCCCCGCTAAATCCGCCACTGAATTGCACAATTTACGGCTTGCAATTGTCGACATCATCCAGTAAAAATAAACATTACATCCAACATTAAATTAGAATACACATTTTAATATTCATTTCATTAAACTATTTTTTTTTATTTTAAAATGTAATACCTTTCTGCTGGTTGCTTCAGATAATCCAGGTAGGTGATTTTTGTTCATTCTAAAATGTAATACCTTTTTGCTGGTTGCTTCAGATAATCCAGGTAGGTGATTTTTGTTCGAACAAACAGATTCTTTAAAAAAGCTTTTCATGAATTTAACAAGATTAACAAAATCCGTAATTATTTACTTCTTGGGTTAATCATGTGTGAAATATGTATTGACAAAATTGCAATCACTTAATAGTAACCAAATACCTCGGGGCATATACATACCTATTTTTAATCCGATTACGATCAATAATTTCTACTTAATTATCTTTTGGCAAGATGTTTTTACTGTACTTTATGAGTCATTCTGTATTGTACCTTTCTGCTGGTTTCTTCAGATAATCCACGTTGGTGATTTTTTATCATTTTAAAATGTAATACCTATTTGCTGGTTGCTTCAGATAATCCAGGTAGGTGATTTTTGTTCATTTTAAAATGTAATACCTCTCTGCTGGTTGCTTCAGATAATCCAGGTAGGTGATGTTTGTTCATTTTAAAATGTAATACCTTTCTGCTGGTTGCTTCAGATAATCCAGGTAAGTGATTTTTGTTCATTTTGTTTCAGTAAAATAAAATAAAATAAACATAAATAATTAACTGAAACAAAAAAAATGACAAATAAATAAATTTGAAACTTTTTTAAGGGGGTACCAAATACTTTGACAAAAATAGATTTGGCTCGTTTAATTTTCATTAAATTTTGATGAAATATTTACTTTGACCTGTTGAAAAAAAATATAAAAATTTCAAGAAATTTGAACCACACAATTTTCGGGAATAATTTCATTGGATATATAGCAGTTTGACAAACACTGATTTTGATTATTGAGAAGCTTGATTTCTCTTTACTAATAGTATGTGATTAAAACGTTCAGTTGATTTTTAGAGAGTTAACTTCTTTAGGTGTTCTGTACCCCCTTAATCTAAACGTAGTGTTCCAAGAATGTGATTCAATATTAAAAATATAATTTTCAATAATCGCATTTATTATGATTTATTAGTATTAAAATTGATTATGAATATTAACGAATAATTGTTTCCTAATATTCAAAAATCATTTAACCTCGTAACATTCTTTTCTACAGCTAGGACCTTGTATTTTCTGTGGCTAATTTATATTTGTCTACTTAGATCTCTGGTTACTTTGGTTGAATTTTTGACAAAATTTTGACAAAATGCTTTAAGTGACAAGTGGCAATTTTGTTATTATTTTGCGGATTAAGAGGGTTGTGCCTCGTTTTAAGCCACACGCGACCATTAGATATGATTTCTTCCCCCTTTTCAATTTTATGCAATATTGTCTCCCTAAACATTTTCACATATAATTCTTGGTGTTAGATTCTTCAAAATCTTACTATTATGTCCTAAATAAGTACTAGTCAAATAAAAAAGCCTTTGTTGCGCAGACACTTTAAGTAAGAATCTCCTTTTTACTTCTGACTAGATATAAAATAAGGCGTACATCATAGGATTATATAATACATGTAGTATATGTTTCTCTCAGTATTGTGAATAATTTCAACCAAAGAAAAAAAAATAGAAAATTAAAAATAAGCATACAGGCAATATTGGTTATATAATACTATATGCCCATCTTGGTAATGGATAATTAAGTTTGCTCATTTAATATGACGTGTTTGCGATAAAAAGCTGTATAATTACAAAAGTCCGATCATATCTCTACAATTAAAGCAGAAAATATCATTCTAATCGACGCTTACATTTTTTTCTCAAATCATGATTTTTCCACTTGCCTTCCACTTACCGAAATAATTTCAATGTTATTAAATGAACATTAAAATAAGTATTATTAAGAGAATCAACGTACGTTTGAAAATGGAAATTAAATCTTATTTTGTAGAAAAAGAGATTTAAACTGTAAAAAGTGAAATACTTTCGAACTTTCCGATGCTCTCACTCCAGTTTTCATTCAATACATGTAGCTTGTTATCACAAAAATGACTGGCTGGATGTTTCCAAGCACAACAAAATATTTAACAATATTTCAAAACGATTGTTAACCTTCTAGTTTTAAAAGACCTAAATCGACCATTTTCCTTGACACTTACTAAGCAGCACTGTATAAGTTGCACACAGCAATTACATTGTAACCTCCTGCTTTAAGATCGTTCAGACTGTTAAACAATTTCCTGAGTTAATTTCATAAAGTTAAGATTCGTAAAAAGACCAATGTTGAAGTGATTGACGTCACAAGAATATAATTCAGCTTAACTAAATCATGTCGAGGATTTTTTCATAATATGTCACTTTTTGCAGTGTATCTAGTTACTTCTAATGTACATTTCGAACGGTCACTAACCTTCGGTGTAAAATATAAACAAATATAATGCCTACACATGTTAAAATAACCATAGAGCATGCCACTAATGAATTATTTCTTAATTTTTAGACTATATAAAAGGATTGTTGGCGGGTAATTTTTGGAAAATATGACGTCAAAAATACTATGAACCAGAACACGTTGAATGTGAGGACAAGTACCAAGAGATGACTTTATAGTAGTAGTATAATACAGAAAAAGATATTCGACACCCTTCCTATCTTCGTAAATTGGGCAGATTATGATAAATTTTTTGTTTGAAAGGAGATTCAAAATTATCCTTGAGAACAGGGTGTTGGAGTTACGTTAAAATGAAATGTTTGAATATAAAGTCTGGTATTTTCAATATTTACGAAATAAAGTACTTTGTATTCTTGGGATATATAAAGAATGTATTTATCCCTTTCTAACAATAAAAGAATTTGTTGGCTATCGCTCGTTGCTAATAAGGGTTAATAAAAAAATAATTCCCAATTGATGAATAAAAACTAACTTCACAAAATTGTCTGAATAGTAATTAAATATTCATGCAGTTGTTTTTAGGCCTAATTCTCACGGGCGTTATCAAAAATATAATCATAACGTTGTCAACAACAAAGCTTACGTAGAACAATTAAGATCAATTAATATGAAATTTTTTTCAGAGCGAAGAATATGTCTTATCAATAAATAATTTTTTAAATCGAATTATATACTACGGTAAACACAGCTTTTAGCTCTCTTAAAAATACCAAGATAATGGTCCATTGCCGTGCAAATTAAGAAATAATTCATGGGGGTTATAGAGTTGAAGTTGTAAATTCTCCGAAATGGAATTGTTAGTTAAGGTCCGACGGCAATTACTAGTACTTCAATTACTTTATGCATACCAGGACGTCAACATGTTGATACTATATGACCTGCTAGCTCATTAGGTAATATAGTCTAGTCAATCTAGCTTTAAAATCACTCAACCTCCAACTTAATTTAGTTTATTTACTTGAATTAGTTGTGATACATTAAAACAACAGAGAAAGGGATTTGTGGTATTTTATCAATTTAATAAATCAAATTATTAAGAATCTTATGACTTTGCTTATTGCAAAAGACCTTAACAATGAACTTTTTACACCCTGTAACAGTTTATGGAGTATGAAAAAGTAAAATGTCACTTATATTTTGAAAAAAAATAGTTTTTACTACTTTAAAATATCAAACTCTTAAGAATTTAGATATTTAATTTGTTGCCACATATTAAAATAACAATCCAAAGATACTAATATTAGATATAGTAAATTTATACTATGCTGTATACGACGCATTTCAAGGAGTTACCTCTCATCAGCAGCATTAAAACCGAAACATTTGGAAGACCAAAAACCAAACTTGTATTAAACAAGAAGTACTCAACCAAAAATACCGAACTAGGAAGCCAAATTTCAGCTAAGGAGATCTACCATGTGCAATACAAGGAATGAACCCTTAGTATTTCTATTATTTTTGAATTTTGCTAAATACTGGTAATTTCTGTAACAAATCAATGAATAATCATGTCAGACAAGTCTGACGACTGGGTTGGCGAATACCCTCGGGGACCTAGGGTCCACCAGCAGAGGCATCATCCCAGGAGTTTCAAAATAACAATCCAAAGATACTAATATTAGATATAGTAAATTTATACTATGCTGTATACGACGCATTTCAAGGAGTTACCTCTCATCAGCAGCATTAAAACCGAAACATTTGGAAGACCAAAAACCAAACTTGTATTAAACAAGAAGTACTCAACCAAAAATACCGAACTAGGAAGCCAAATTTCAGCTAAGGAGATCTACCATGTGCAATACAAGGAATGAACCCTTAGTATTTCTATTATTTTTGAATTTTGCTAAATACTGGTAATTTCTGTAACAAATCAATGAATAATCATGTCAGACAAGTCTGACGACTGGGTTGGCGAATACCCTCGGGGACCTAGGGTCCACCAGCAGAGGCATCATCCCAGAAGTTTCAAAATAACAATCCAAAGATACTAATATTAGATATAGTAAATTTATACTATGCTGTATACGACGCATTTCAAGGAGTTACCTCTCATCAGCAGCATTAAAACCGAAACATTTGGAAGACCAAAAACCAAACTTGTATTAAACAAGAAGTACTCAACCAAAAATACCGAACTAGGAAGCCAAATTTCAGCTAAGGAGATCTACCATGTGCAATACAAGGAATGAACCCTTAGTATTTCTATTATTTTTGAATTTTGCTAAATACTGGTAATTTCTGTAACAAATCAATGAATAATCATGTCAGACAAGTCTGACGACTGGGTTGGCGAATACCCTCGGGGACCTAGGGTCCACCAGCAGAGGCATCATCCCAGGAGTTTCAAAATAACAATCCAAAGATACTAATATTAGATATAGTAAATTTATACTATGCTGTATACGACGCATTTCAAGGAGTTACCTCTCATCAGCAGCATTAAAACCGAAACATTTGGAAGACCAAAAACCAAACTTGTATTAAACAAGAAGTACTCAACCAAAAATACCGAACTAGGAAGCCAAATTTCAGCTAAGGAGATCTACCATGTGCATTACAAGGAATGAACCCTTAGTATTTCTATTATTTTTGAATTTTGCTAAATACTGGTAATTTCTGTAACAAATCAATGAATAATCATGTCAGACAAGTCTGACGACTGGGTTGGCGAATACCCTCGGGGACCTAGGGTCCACCAGCAGAGGCATCATCCCAGGAGTTTCAAAATAACAATCCAAAGATACTAATATTAGATATAGTAAATTTATACTATGCTGTATACGACGCATTTCAAGGAGTTACCTCTCATCAGCAGCATTAAAACCGAAACATTTGGAAGACCAAAAACCAAACTTGTATTAAACAAGAAGTACTCAACCAAAAATACCGAACTAGGAAGCCAAATTTCAGCTAAGGAGATCTACCATGTGCAATACAAGGAATGAACCCTTAGTATTTCTATTATTTTTGAATTTTGCTAAATACTGGTAATTTCTGTAACAAATCAATGAATAATCATGTCAGACAAGTCTGACGACTGGGTTGGCGAATACCCTCGGGGACCTAGGGTCCACCAGCAGAGGCATCATCCCAGGAGTTTCAAAATAACAATCCAAAGATACTAATATTAGATATAGTAAATTTATACTATGCTGTATACGACGCATTTCAAGGAGTTACCTCTCATTAAACTAGCTTTAAGAGGTACCACATTAACTCATAAAGTCTAGAATTAAAAATCTTACCTGCAAAGACATGATATTTTAGTATTTGATTTTATGACTTCACTTATAAAAAAATCTCAAAAATCATCTTTTCAACATAAAACAAAAACTAATGGAGCAAAAACTAGAAATACTATTTGTTCAGAAAAGAAATTTATGAATTTTGATCATCACAATTTTAAGAAATACGATAATGAGATTGCTGCCATAATTACAAATCAACTCTTTTTCTATGAAAATGAAAAAAAATTAAAATCTGAAAATTTAGACATTTCTTTTGATGAGACATATTAAAAATTTACATATTTCTGTGATTAGAATTTAGACAAGTATAATTTTTTGAGACATACATTTAACGTTTTTGTGGTTTGGTTTATTTGGGATATATTCAGAGTACTTGGCTATATCGTGGTGGGCAGTTTTTATTGGTGGAAAAATCTGACCAACTGGGAAACTGGTAATCGTTTGCAATTTAGGTTGGAGTCGAATACACTTCACCTCTAGCTGGATTCAAACTCGTAACATCAGTGTTGACAAGATAGTGATTATTAGCATAAAAGAAGAACTTAACACTGTTGGTAACGACATTGGTGTTATATTAGTTTTAGTTATTATCCAATGAAATGAAGGAAATAAAGAATAAAAGACTCTTATTCAGCTTTTGTGGGACATAAATAATTTATACAATTATTTGACTGAAGCGAAACAATCTCCGATTGTTGATAGAAAATATTATGAAACCATAGTTCGACTTTAATTATTTAACAATTAAGTCTCTAAAACACGTTTGTTACTGATATCGTCAAGATAATATGCTAATTTTTAAAAATTATTAATAAAACTAATACTGGGTAGGTCTATTAGTACAAAACCGTAATATACTCATCAAATATGCATTGCTTATCTGAATAAAAGAGCAAAAACTGATTTTGTCTATGTTTCCAATAATTTAAGTAAAAAAGTTAGTGCAAGTTGAACATTTCTTTCAATCAAATTTATTATGTTGTTCGTATTATACACGTTATATGGGTATATTAACCCTTCAACTATTCTTATATTAATTTGCAATCCTCAGAACTGCCTAACGCCCTTCCGTGTGGTGGATAGGTGAAAACATCTCGTTTGGATGTTCTCGGGTCATAGTTTGAGAATTTTGACCCTAGACTACTGAAGTTGATGCATTTAGAAGATGTCGAGGTCACGTCTTTACATATCGAAAAGTAGAGGGCTTATTACCGTTTACAAAGGTTAAATCATTTTTGTCATATACATTATGTATTGTATGTACTGTAGAACTAAACCTTGTCCTTCGGATGCATTTCGCTAATTTTCAACCAATTTAACCAGACTCTTGACACGTTATGTAAAGATTGATAATCTCACTAGTGACGTTTTAGTTCTCGGATATTGATTGATCGAAATTTATTGTGACATCGTCGGGATTTCGGAAAAGCTCCAGCAAAATTGATGACGTCGTGCACAATAATGCGATGCCTTTGATTCCAAATCATAAGATTTCAAAATGAATTGAAAATTACAGAAACAGCGTTTTACATTTTAAAGACCAATCCGCCTATTGTTTATGCCACAAAAACTGTACCAAAGTTGCGACAATTTCTGTCCCAGAGGTGTATATCGCGCCATTAATACAGCAAAGCTAAAACTCGGACTTGCATTATCCTTCAAATTTCCCTTCACTCTCGTAACATTAAAAGCGCCATTCTCATCGGACGAATAATTTCTGCCCCGCGGATGCGTTAATTCCAAATTCAGTCGGAAATCAAGTATTGCAGTCTGTTAATTCTTCAGCTACTCACCTGTGACGGATCACGGGAGCTCAACCTACAGAACTGTTTTCGCGTCCACATCTGGCGGATGGGGGAGACCGTCTCGTTGGGGGTTGTTATGTCATAATACGGAAAGCCTCAACTAGGTCCATAGTGGGTTTGGAGAATGCCACACTCCCTGCACGCTAAAGTCCCCTGTTGTAGTTTTCGAAAACGTGTAGGCTGATCCGACCCTACCCATACATCCTCCTTTCACATTGGCAGTCAAAATTGGTTCCCTTTTGTGTCCCGTCCCACCCTTATTTAAAATTTTTGATAAATTGATCTGGTTCTAGGAAGCCTGAAATATTTTCCACTGGACGTTAAGCAACTATCAAAGAATCAACCAATGACAAAGAATAATAAAACGTCATAAGGTAGATAAAAATAAATGATAAATAACATAGAAATATAGTTGCATATAAAAAAGTAAAATTGTGATTCAAGGCTGTACTGGCTTTGAGTCATTAGTCCAATGAGACGACACGTATAACTACATATCAATAATATATAACACATTATTGGATATAATGCTAATGGTATATCTGAGACCAAATGCATTTTTGTCATACATTTTAAATGAATTAAATTTTAAAAGCAAAAATATATTTCTACATTCAAAATCAGAGTACCGAGTGCATGTTTTACTTGCATATATGATCCCTGCGACAAAATGATTAGGATTATTACAGTAATGTTCATCAACAGTATTTTTATAAGCCATGCTTATAGAGGTAAGGATATAAGTTTTTAAAAAATATTAATTCTCAGATTATACTTTGAAGAGTTCTATTTTAAGGCCGTTGATTTCATTTATTGAAAACTTACAGATTAGATAGAGGAAGTAAAACATTATTTTGGTATTCAAAAATTTAAGTCCAGTACGTTTTGTTTTCTTCTTTTTTTCTATCCTTGACAGATTTTATTTCATATAAAAATACAGTATTTTAAGCAGGAAAAAATGCGCTTAAGGTAGTAAAATTGTGTATTTATTCAAACATTTTGTAGATGGATCTTGCTTAACTATAAATTTTCAGTGTCAAGTAACTTCCACAAAATTGTCAAATACATTGCAAAACTATCAAATTACAGGTGTGCAATTCTGTTTGACCTATTCAATTATAACTATAAATATTCTTGTTTGTGCGGTATAACTGAGGTAAAGTTTATTTTTTTATACTTATAATTTATCTGCATTAAAATTATTTCTAATAAAATATGTTATTTTATTTCATTTAAGTCATTTTTAAAAAGTATTTAAAAATGAAGATCTCAGGCATATCTTTCAGCTCTACGAAACTGGTCTAATCCGGCCGCATTTTATGGAAATTATTTAAAAAAATTATGGTCATGAATGTCTTTACCTCGGTTACCTTTTTAGTTTATTTATTAACATTTTGACATGATGATGTACCGCTGGACATAGCTGCTCATGTACTACTCCTGAAGCATACATGACTTACCCCACGTGTGGTTTTCTACCATTCAAGATCATGTTGTGATCTCTGAATGTTTGTTTGGTTATATACATGTACTTTTGATTTTGTGCTTTCTTTGTAACTTCACTCGTCCGTTTTTCCTCACAGTTATGCATTTAAGGTAAGCAAGCGACTGAATAGAACACACAAAAGGCGACCGATGTCAACGTCGTATATTGGTATATCTAACAACCAATAAATAATGACTTTGTTAAGGCTAATGTATTTTGATGGGATCCATATGAACTCAAATATAACATGACCACATTGGAAAATGATAATGTAGTTTAAATTATGGCAAATAAAGAAAACGATATGTTTCCTTCAAAACGTTTTAAATGGTTTCTCTCCGGAATTATTTTATTGGATATTCATCCAAATATCTTAATGTTTTTATGATTTTTACTGCATATCAATGTTTTAATTCATTTGTATGTTTTTGTCTTGAAACAGATTTCAGTTTTGCATAATTACCATATTCGACTACTGTGTCCATATTTCAATATTGTAGAGCTCCTTTCTGTGCAACAGTTACCTTAGAGTGTATAAAATCAATCCTTTTTATTCTTCGTTTTTTCGATTGCATTTATAGCATTTTTAAATAGGAACCTAACAAATCGTTGTCAGATGAAGATGCAATTTTTAATTTTTATTTTACGTCATTAATTTTTTTTAGATTCTGTTTGTACTTGGCAGAATTTAATTTATTGGTAATCAGTGAATATTATATTGATATATAATTTAATATTGAACGTAACGCGTCATATAATTGGTCAAATATGTTTCGTCTATCATATCATAGACTAAATTTTTTTTCTACTGTGACGTCATTGAAGGGAATCCCGGTGTTTACGACGTCAAAACAACCGTTGGAATAAAATTATCACGATTGACAGTAATATTGTTTCAGTCTATTCGAAATAACCTCAAAGCACATGGTGCACACTTTCAGGTTATTTCTTCATAGACTAAAAAAACAAATTAAAGTCAATCCTTAAATAAACCACATGTTGCATTTGTCGTAAATTATAGTGCATTCAGACTTTAAGTATATATATTTAAAAGTACACAGACACAATTAAACTTCATTGATGACAAAAACACCGGATGAAATGTAATAAGTCTGTCTGTTTGATATAATGTTATCCAATTCCTCATACATAACTAACATATTTTCTGTACACGACAAGAACAAATGATAATTTTGAAAATTAGTATAACTTGACAACGTGGTTTTGAGGTACACAAAATAAAGGAATTTGAAAAGATTATCTAAGAATTCATTCTTGCCAAAACGTTAAATCTCGTCGATTTACGACACATCATTTGTATTCAATGTAGAAAACCAAAACAATAATCCAAACAGCAGCAGAACAAATGATTAGAAAAGGCGATAACCAAAATGGACAAAAAGTCAAAACCATCTAATCTTCAAGATGGAGATTCTACTTATTTTTGTTGTAACATTAGAATTAAAGTATCAATTTGGTGTTAATACAGAAATACTTGAAACTGGGTATGAGATATTCTTTGGGCCCTAGAGTCCACCCTCAGCGGTATCGTCTAGTGGTTACAATTAATTCAATTTTGATGCACAATGTGTTCTAAAAAAGATTTTCCTCTTACAGTAAATATTGCAATAGGAAAACCAACAAAGCAATCTTCAACAAAGTATGGAGCTTATTTGGCTGTAGACGACCATATCTATCCAGATTGGTATAATAGAAGACTTTGGTGTACAGAGACATGGGCGTCGAATACCCATCAATGGTGGGCTGTTGACTTGGGTAAAACGTATAATATCACTAACATAGTAATATATGGGAGGAGAAATTGCTGTGGTGAGCAAAATTTTTATCTGCAAATATTGATAAAAAAAACCGAAGTGTAAGTACCTGAAATATATGTATTGAATATACAACTAATGACATAGAATCTTCCTCGTGAAGATTAGATGGTTTTGGCTTTTTGTTCATGTTGGTTATTATCAGATTTTTAATTTGCTCTTCTGATGTTTGGATTATTGTTTTGGTTTTCTGCATTGAAGGCATTGAATCCAAATGATGAGTCGACGAGGTGTAAACATTTTATGCATCAAAATTGGAATGAAAGAATTCATTAGATATTCTTTTCAAATTCCTTTATTTTGTGTGCCTCAACACCACTTTGCCAAGCTATACTATTTTTGATCAAAATTATCTTTTGTTCCTGTCTATTTAAGAATCGTGTACAAGTGCGTCTTGATATGAAGAGCATTTTCATTATATATTTTGTGTAATTTCAGAGATAATACAAACTTATTATTTAACCTTAAGGATATTTTTAAAGTAATAACCTCAGACGATCATTAGTGAAAATGCCAACCCTTTATAAGTTGTGATCATTTACATATATTTTCAGATATTCCATGACCAATAACTCCTATACAGAATCGACATACCGAGTTCCATTTTGTTCCGTTTTGAACATATTTCGCAGCATGCTACTTTGACTATCTTTTACAGTATATTACATGATAAGAAACATTTAGGTTAATATTAAATATTACTTACCCTGGTGCAAGTCAGAAGTCTGCCCATCTACTGTATGTCATTTTATTTGCTTACATGTAACAAGACCAAAATATAAACCGTTTTTAATTCGTGTTAAGTCTATTTTCTTCGTCAGTTTTTAAAATTGTTTTGGGCTTTCTCACATGTAATTCTTTGATGAGGGTTTAAAAGATTTGTTAGAATTGCATAAAGTTTTTCGGTGTTTTTTCACTATTTATTTCATCTGTTTTTTTGTCAAAATTAAAGAATTGAGATGGCATATTGGTAAAAATAAACATCATGAACACGTTACCAGACTATAGAAACATGTTCTGTTGAAATCTGTCACTACAACTTACCTTTCATTGGTAGAGATAAATCATACTTTGTTAAAAACCACTCTAAATCTAACAAAAAATATACAGAGGACGAAATTGTCCTGATGAATGAATTATTGATCGACAACATATTTGTTCAATTTGGAGGACGTGTTTTCCAACAGACAACTGGCATTCCTACGGGTACTAATTGTGCGCCACTACTGGCCGACTTGTTCCTTTACTCATATGAGGCAGACTTCCTTGTCGGGTTTCTTAAGGAAAAACAGAAGAAATTAGCCCGTACCTTTAATTTCAGCTTCCGCTACACTAATGATGTCTTATCACTCAACAATTCACGTTTTGGGAATTTCTTACATCTCATCTATCCCAATGAGCTTGATATTAAGGATACCACAGACACTGCCAAGTCTGCATGTTATCTTGACCTTCACCTCGAAATTGACACAAGAGGAAGGTTGAATACAAAACTTTACAACAAACGGGATGGCTTTGACTTTCCAATCGTCAACTTCCCATTTTTGAGCGGCAATATTCCAGAAGCGCCGGCGTATGGAGTATATATATTTCACAACGGATACGTTATTCCAGAGCTTGTGACATATACATTGACTTCCTGGACAGAGCCCGGCTTCTGACAGAAAAGTTGCTCAGACAGGGGTACGTTGCGCCTAAGCTGAAGTCATCTTTATTAAAGTTTTATGAGCGTCATCATGACATGGTTGACAGGTATGAAAAAACCGTTTCCCAAATGAAAATGGACCTGTTCCATTGATATTATCCCTTCCTCATATCGGATTTAACATTAACAGCATGGCGTGTGTCCTGCAGGAAGCAGAGACTGCTTGCTCTTCCAGAGCACCCGAGTCTACCTCCGGTTTTTGGTGGGGTTCATGTTGTTCATATGTTTTTAGTTTTTAATTGTAGTACATGTATCGTTTTGGTCTTGTCTTCGTTGTTCTCCGGAGTTTGTCAGTTGTTACGATTTTTCTCTCCTTCGAATATCCCTTTGGTATTTCTAGACTTTACTTATCCATTCAGAGTAAGAAATCTTAAATTATAATATTCGAACTCTAATCAGCTGTTAAATAATAGCTTATATGCCATGTCCCCGAACAATTTACCCGTTGTTATATGTTAGTGTATACGATTCTGTATTTTGTATCCTGTACTGTAATTTTGTAAGAGGTATAATAACAAACGCACAGACATGTAAATTTTTATGATATATAAGTAGGTTTGTGGCCAAGAAATTGAAATATTGGAGCATAAAAATTGTTTTTTATTTATTCTTGGGGGAGGGTTTTCTTGTTTTTCTGATGCCGTCTTGATATAATTTTAATTTTTCATCAATTAACTCTGTTGGTACAGTGTAACTTAATGTTTTTCCTGTGTTATACTTTTAGAGTTTTGTTGTTCAGCTTTATTCCGGGCAAATTTATGATTTCGATTTCGTAATATTAGTATGTGTGCATGAATAAAACTTTAACAGATGGCATCCAGTGATAAATAGCCGATATTATGTTTTCTGAGGAGAAAGCGTGATATTAACTTTTTTGTGAAGTATTATTCACATTAATGTTTAGGATATTTTAACAGTGTTTAATATGAAGTGTTTAACAATTTTAGTGGATCGTTTTGGCCATTTTGGGGTCTACGTTATTCAACCTAAAAAGGCATGCGACAGTTGGACAACAGTGTTTGATACAGGTGAAACTATTTTGTGCCATTATCAAGTAGAAACAACATTTGTGAACATCGTATGTCCACTCAATACTGAGGGGCAGTATATCAGAATATTGAAGAACGATCTACATCGTTTGACCATATGCGAATTGCAGGCTTACGGAGAATTGCCCTTACTGAAACAAGGTTAGTACGACTATGAGGAATATATCATTTTTCAAGAGAAACTTTTGTCAGTTAACTTCACTTAAAATAAGTTAACAACGGGAGGAAATTGTCACCATTTGGTCCTCAGGTCTAAGGGAGAGACCCTTTTGTTGGGGATTTTCAGGCCATTATACGGAAAGCCTGACCGCGGACCATAGTGGGTAACGTGTTTCGAGAATGCCACACTCCCTACACGCTTAAGGCCCCTTCTGTAGTTTTCAAAAAAGAGTAGATTAATGCCGCCATAGAAGTCTAAATTATTCAACCCTACCCAACCATCCTTCTTTTACAGTGGCAGTCAAAATTGGTCCCCGTTTGTGTCCAATTCCATCAATATTTGAAATATTTGAATTGTTGGATAAATTAAACTGGTTCAGAAGCATGAAATATTCGCCACTGGAGGTTAAGCAACAATGAATAAATCAATCTAGGCAGATAACTGACTGATATTTCTCATTGGCTTGAATAGAAAAACGGTGCAGATGTGGAAACAGTGGAAAGTTTGATATAAATAGCAATCGTGTTTCAGTTTTGTCAATGAACAATTACAAAAGAATTACAATGACGTACGAATAAATCAACGCCGCTGAACAGACAAAACATAACATAAAGGAACACCTATACAAACATAACGGCAAAATATAATCATGATAATTTGACTTGGTACATACACTCAAAACAGTGGCGGTATTAACCATGATTTATGGGTACTCAAGCCTCTCCTATCAAGAAACTTTGGTGTTTACGTTCTATTGACGTCATGTGAAACAGGCTCCATCGTAGTTGTACGAGTTTTAGTGACAGTAACCAGGTGACCAAGCTAATAGGCAGGTTTATAAGTTCGTTAATAATAAAACGGACAACAAAATTCCTGACGAAGCATGAAATATTTGCCACTGGACTTTAAGCAAACAACAATCAATTTCCTGCATGATACACAAATAAACATGAAATATGTGGAACCAAATAAATAAACAGGCATATCTGTCGAAAAAGTTTTTTTTTAAGACTGATTTATATTTCAAATGCAAGATTTTGTGACTAGTATAATAAGATCGATTGCATTCCTTTATTATTTCTACAGCCATAATGTTATCAAATATTTTAGTAAGAGAAAATAATAAGACATTGTTTCAGGATCGAGAATAGATGGTCGACCGTCATGTCATATTCCTGGACAAGCATATAATGGAAATTTGATTGAATCCTTAAAATCGATGAGCAGCATTGAATGTGTAGCTAGATGTTTCATAAGGGAAGACTGTTATGTAGCGGAGTTTAAGAAAACAATCAACGAGTGTGTTTTAAAATCAATGAAATATAGGTGGGAAGGGCAGATGTATGCAGATGTACAAACAACAACATTCGTTAGAGGATGAAAGATAAATTTGAGAATACAAGTAGATGAAAGTACAAAATTACTGTTTACGGTATTTTGATTTAAGATATTGTTATCTTCAGTAATAGTAACAGAATTACTATGTATTTGTTTTTTTTTGAAGATTGAATATTTTCATGGAATGCACAAACATTGTTTTGCTTCTGATAGAATAATGAATAAAGTATAGATATGAACCTGTTGCATTGATGTTATACCTTCCTCATACCGGATTAGACGTGGGCAGCATAGTGGGTGTCAGCAGGATGCAGAGACTGCTTACTCATCCGGAGCACCTGAGTCTACCCACGGTTTTTGTGTGGGGTCCATGTTGTTCATATGTTTTTAGTTTTTAATTGTAATGCATGTATTGATTTGGTTTTGTCTTCGTTGTTCTCCGGAGTTTGTCAGTTGTTTCGATTTTTCCCTCCTTCGAATATCCCTTTAGTATTTCTTGACTTTACATATATATCACGTCAGGTTCTCTTTTGATGTGATTTAACACTTTTTTATACACAAATATACTGAGTTACTCATGGATATGGATCTTTAAAGAGAGAAAATTAACTTACCTTTAAATTAAAACTTATCTAATTCCATTAGAAAGCAGATCTCTGCATGCTAACCATCTTTGCACTTGAACATTTGAATGATTTTCAATTTCCGAATACACAATTTCGGCACCTTGAACATCACCTTCAGTTAAAATTATTTTGGAAATTGTATTAACTGTTGCAATGTTAATCAGCATCGGTGATTATATTTGTTCTCACCACATGGCTGTGCTATTAATAGACTATAGATAACTAATTACATGACGTTAGTGGAATGATTAATCTGTACAGATACCATTAGGTTTTATAGAATGTTTTATACATCAGAGTGTCATCATAGATGAATAAAGGTCATAACAAAGGTGCCCTACTCCAAGGTGCATTCAATAAAAGAAAGTCTACAAACCGAAAAAACCGAAAAGAAGCTCAGCCGTATCAGCCAGCGGAACAACTTGAAAATAACTGCGATAATCCTGACTTAGTACAGGCATTTTACGAAGAAAACGGTTGGTTAAACCAGGTTTTAAGGCTAGCCAAACCTCCCACTTGTATGACAATCGTTCATATGTCCGTATTGAAAACAAGAGGCTCACCAGACCCTGTATCGCTCACCGGGAGTCTGGTTTTCATTGGACAATTAATCAACTATTTGACCTAGTTTGTTGCAATTGGTTCAATTGTTCAGGGAAAATTTGTTGAAGATTTATTTTTAATAAGGTTTAATGTTAAAATATGTTCCCTGATGGTGGTAGTCCTGGCATGAAGTTGATAAAATTGACCAGGAATAAGGGTGAACCTTAAATAAATGTAACAGAACTCGACCTCAAATTACACAAACCAATAACTCCTAAATAGAATTTGGGATTCACTTCAAAATTTCAGGGTAGGTAGATCTCAACATGGCAAACATTTTTCAATTTACATTTCACTTCTATCTCAAATAGTTTTGGAGATAAATGACGAAAATGTTAAATTTTGAAAATTTGACCAAAAAAAGGGCAATAACTCTTAAATGGGATTTCCTTCAAAATTTCAGGTTAGGTAGATCTTGTCATGCTGATCAATTTTAGCCCATGTCAGATTTTTTATATCTGTAACGGTTTTAAGTTATAAGCCAAAAACAACACATGCACCCCTATATTCTAATTTTAGCTACGACATTCATGTTTTATGTCAGATCAAAATAAATTGAGAATCGTTTGTAGAGGACATGTCATAGATCATTCCTATTGAGTTTCAACCCAATCGGCCCAGCGGTTTCAGAGGAGTAGCTTTTTGAATGAAAATATTTTGAAAATTTGACAAAGAAGGGCAACAACTCCTAAATGGATTTTGGGATTTCCTTTAAAATTTCAGGGTGGGTAGATCTCAACATGGAAAACATTTTTTAAATTTACATTTTACTTCTATCTCAAATAGTTTTGGAGATAAATGACAAAAAAATGTTAAAATTTTGAAAATTTGACGAAAAAATGGCAATAACTCCTAAATGGGTTTTGGAATTTCCTTCAAAATTTCAGGGGAGGTAGATCTTGTCATGCTGATCAATTTTACCCCTGTCAGATTTTTGATATCTGTAATGTTTGTAGAGGACATGTCATAGATCATTCCTATTAAGTTTCAAACCAATCGGCCCAGCGGTTTCAGAGGAGAAGATTTTTGAATGAAAAGTTTACGACGGACGGACGACGGACGCAAAGTGATGGCAAAAACTCACCCTTGCACAGCCAGGTGAGCTAAAAACGAGGGGATCAATAAATAAAGAAAAACTGACAAGTCGGGAAAATCGAGTATTCATAAAGTTACCAGAATCTATAACCCAAGGCCATTCTGTAGTATTTGTGAAACCGAAACTGAATATTTGTCTATAAGGTCTTGGTATCTACCAATGAATATCTTAAGAAAAAAGACGAGAGGTTCTTTTTGAAAACCTTGGCTCGTCAACTTCTTGCTTAGACATCGGAGACTTTTTACAAATTCTGAGTAGCTGCTGCAAGCTCTTGCATATCGTACAAGTTGAGATATGTATACCCCGTAAGCGGGTGAAGTAAGTATATGGCTGCTAAGGTTTGTTATAGATTCTAATACTGAGATGACCTATATAGTCAAATTCGAGGTATATGTCTAAAAACGAGGTAGAGGAAGCTGTACATGTGTCAGTGGTTTCTTTAATGATATATTAATGAAATCCAATTAGAAAATTCTGGATTAATAATTGAGAGAAGATCATCCATATATCTGAAATTAAATGATCGAGTCTCTTTGATCTTCTTGTCCTTAATCAAAGTTTGACGAAACTCCGACTCGTATGAATGTAAAAATAGATAGGCAAGTAGAGGTTCACAGTTTTTTCAAATTGGAATACCGACAATTTGTTGAAATATCCTATCTCCAAACACAACAAATATGTTATCAATGAACAACTCCAGAATCAAGTTATAGAAATTCTGAAATAACATGCTGTCACGCGGTCTATAAGTTTCGTTCGGGTATGAGTGATGGTTCAAAACGATCGCCATACACTGGAACATGTCTACTTTTATTGTCGGGATGTGATGTCACTTTCGATTTTTCACCATTTAAGTAAACACGAGGCTTGATAAAAAATTCTCCTTTCGCCAAATACCCCCCCCCCCCCTGTTTAAAAATCTCCACGAAGAATAAAAAATCACATGGTCATATTCATTTAATCGCTTGGAACTTTTATGGAAAGTTTCTCAATTGTATACAGTTTTAAAGCATTACTAGTTGTTCAGTTGTCATAATTCGTTTTGTCGCAGATGCCTTATGGGGCCTCGGTGGCCGAGTGGTCTATGTAGTTCGTCATGACTGCTACTGATCACTAGCCTGTCAACGCTGGGGTTGTGAGTTCGAATCTCACCTGTGGTGGGGTGTGTTCGACTCCGATCTTAATTGACACGGATTGCCAATTTTCCTACCGAAGGTCGGTGGTTCTCTCCGAGTACTCCGGCTTGCTCCACCAATAAAAACTGGCCGCCGCGAAATGGCCAAAATGTGCTGAAAACGGCGTTAAAGCCCAACTAAACAAACAAACAAACAGAAGCTTCATTCACATGGCGCAACAATATGTGTTATTTACGCACTTATTTTGTATCCCTCAGGTCAAAGTTCATTGTACGTCTTCAGCCAAATATGGCAGAGCATTGAGTACAATAAAACCAGTTTACCTCCACCACTGTCAAGTGTCTGTACTAAGTCAGACTTTCCTGACTCTGTTTTCTTTATGTGTGTGGTTTGTGCTCTTTTATGTGAATGTTTTGTCCGGAGTTATGTCTGTTGGGTTGCTTTGATTGGTTGATGTGTCATTGTTGACCTTTCCTATTGTTAATTTTGTTGTTTATGCAAGTTTAATATACAAATTTAGGGTGGTAATAAAAGTTGCACACGCTGACAGGATAAATCTACCCCACATGATTTCAATGCTATACATCGCCAGATGTTTTCTTTGGAAAATCCGTTTAAAAACTGAAGTTCATGTAAAACATGGATTAACCAAACCAATCAATACTGAGTCAATACGAATTTTCTTTAACATTTGCAGAGTATAGAAAAGTTACAAAATAGATTTCCCGCGATGCACAACATGCAGGTGGTAGGTCGTTTCAAAAGACGTACTTTAGGTAAAGCCGGTTTCATGTCACTCTTATTTTGTGTTG
The DNA here is from genome assembly GCA_028015205.1 of Mytilisepta virgata. Taxonomy (NCBI): domain Eukaryota; kingdom Metazoa; phylum Mollusca; class Bivalvia; order Mytilida; family Mytilidae; genus Mytilisepta; species Mytilisepta virgata. The sequence goes on from JAPWFG010000015.1 coordinate 757,030, forward strand.
GTGAAGTGTTATACTGTAGAATATTAAGATGTGATTTAATTATTAAAGATGATAAAAGAGCTTATATACAGAATTTTAAACAAGCAACTTACGGGAAATGAACTTGCAGTAGCCAATTTATTTTGGATGTGCATACGACCGTTTTTAATTTTAAATATTTTTATTATTAACCTTTAAAAATTTATAAGTTATGGTAATAGTTTTCAAAAATATTTCAATAGTTCATACCCAATTAAGGTTTTGTCTAAAGAACTAAAACTTGGCAACTAGATCAAAATATTGTTACCAAGGAAAACCAATTTAAACATCATGGCTAATGGGAGATAACACTTAAATGGTCTCTTTCAAAAAGTAAATCATTCTAAAAAAAATAAAATAGTAAACTGCGAATATACATCTATTGACAGTTTATGTCCAATCCGGATTTGTCCGGATATTTAACAACTTCCACTTGGGGTCAAGTCGAGTCAGAATTAAAGGTCACAATAAAGAACTGAGGGAAGGATAACTTTCAAAGGAAACGCTTTAGGTTGATGAAGTTTTGAACCCATCATGTTGACGCTTAGTTACTACTATATATAAACACATTATATGAAGTGTTTACGATCATTCAATTATGCCTTTTTGTAAAGCTTTTTTCACAATACAATGCTACAGGTCTCAACTGGTTTGCGAAGTCATGAAAAAGTTGTTTAATTTTAGGTAATTCCGGGTTGGACATGTACTGTCATAGGTGTATTCGATTAGTTTTGTATAGAAGGGAGAAATATACCTAAGGACTGGACAGACAAACCCGGGAACAAATGAACACAGAAAACTAAAAAACAATGAACAACACTAACTACTATAAAAAACATTTGTGAACCCAGGTGCTCCGAAAGGGTAAGGAGTTCCTGTTTGTATATTTGGTAAAAAACATTTATCAAGCAAGTACTCTGCAGCTTGCCAATAGCTTCAAAGTTATTGTTTATATTAATAATATGAAACATATAAATAATTTATAATCTATCTAAGTTATTAAATATCGGCAAAAGAATACCGAAGCGACAAAACAGTATGAAAAGTCCAAAATTCGAAGTCGAAGAATAAGACAAAGTCAGGATAATGAAACACAGCAAACACGCGCCACATGGATACATATATAACTAAAGGAATTAAAAATGTAAGGCTGGAGACCTTGGCATGTTACTGCTAAGAAAGAGGAAGTTCACAATCGGAAAATTAAAATCATCACGTTTGTAGTGAATTTTTTTTTTCAATCGCCCATTATTATCCATTACAAGCACAAATATAGATATGAAGCAGAGGTATGTTTGACTGTGGTCTCTTTAATATCAAGTTAACTTGGATAGATGAGATGTTGGTAAACTTTAAAGTAAGGATTATTAAGTGACAAAACATCATTTATATAGTGGAAACTTAAATTAAAGGAGTGTGCTAGTTTCATGTCTTTCCGATTCAGTAGCCATTGTAAAAATTAAGCTCCATAAGAAAACAAGAACATTTCAGCCATAAGCGGTGCACAGTTTGACCCCATTGGGATGCCGATCATCTATAGAAAAACCTGTCCTGGAAATCTATGCCTGCAAAGAATGAGAAGCATTGTAAAATACGAACTAATACATGTTATACGTGTATATATAACAACTTAATTACAGGGCCATGCCTTTTAAATGCATTCATTTAAATCCATAAATTTCATATCTGACCCACCTTAAACTCTAGAATGTATTTCTTAAAAGAAGGAACCGTCCAGAATGATTCTAAAGTAGAATCGTCAAAAATTGTTCCAGGATAGAACCGTCTGGAATCGTTCTAGGTCAGAATTACCTGTACTTTAGTCATGAAAATGTTTTTACCCACACCGCACCGATTTGTGACTTTCACCGAATTGGCTTTGTTGAACTATATTACGGGTGCCGTGTACGGAGCAGGAACTGCTTAGCCTTCCGAAGCACATGGGTTCACAGCTGGTTTTTATAGGAGTTCGTGTTGTTCATTGTTTTTTTAGTTTTCAGGGTTTGTCTGTCCAATGGATTAGGGTTTTTTATTTGCTCCTTTGTCCTCTTTACCCAGATTATGGAAATTTAAAAAATCAAACCATCTATACAAGTGTACAAAGTTTTTATACATACATATATTAGGTAACATGAAGAAAATAAAGGCATTGGTTCTTCAAAAAACCACAAAAACAACGCTGTAGTTGTGGTTTGGTTCATTGGTATGTAATTTTACGCCTTTCCTTATTATCTTGTCCTGTTTATTGCTTCCAGCTTCATACAGTGAACACAACCGTCCAATTAGGCCACTGGAATTATATCTCTGACACTCCTGTCCATATTCACGCCATATTGTTTAAAATACATTACTGTAAATTCAGAAATTATTGCGTGCATTTATTATTGTGATTTTGTCAATTTAGACCAAAATGCGATTTTAATTTTTGCGATATTGAGAAAAATCCCGCTTCATTCATATTAAAATTTCAAAAATGCGCGTTTAAATTATTGCAATTACAACCCTGTCGCATTTTGCGCAGTAATAAAAACATCGCAATAATTTCCGAATTTACAGTAATTCACAATTACACAGACTTTCTTCAAGAGAAAATCTATATTTCAAGATATTCATTCTCTAAAAGTTCACTAGGCATTTGTTTAAATATCCCATAAAACGCTATGAAAGATTTGAATCGAAAAAATACGAAAAAGGGAAATAAAAAATGCGAAATAAACCTTTCCGCCGTAGTATCATATACAACCTCAATTATTTTTTTATCGTATGACATAACTTCGAATATACTGTCGTCTATCCATAATATTAGATTAATTGCGGCAATAATTAAAAACACATATCTTTTTGATGACAATACAACATTTTTCTTCGTCTTGTAATTATTGAATTGAAGAATGCACACAAGTTGTAGATATAATTGAAATAACATTACGGATCTTTTTGACATCAGGAGGTTGGCTTCTTGGTTCTTGTAATGTAGTAACATGCAGGCCATTATCTCCAAAGAAAAATAACCAACCGTCCCAAGAAAACTAACAATGAGAAGTTTGTGATGAAAGTTCATAGTAGGTATCTTATCTTTGGGTATAAAATATGCTGTTAGTGAGAACAAATGGAAACAATAAAATAGTATTATTGTTTGAATTATTTCTAGAGAAATATCGTAGGTAAAGTCTGCAATCTCAAATCCAGATGAAGTTGAATTTTGCAGATGTATGTAACTTATATCTTCTTTGCCGGACAGATAACTGAAAACATAGTTAGGAATGGCCACTATCATACCTAAAATTAAACACCTTGAAGTTCTTAAGAAACTATTACATTTTAACTTATATTGAGTGTTGTAATGTGAAGAAAATGTTAGCGACCTCTGTTCACTCTCCATGTTATCGATATTGACATAGCCCTCGCGAATTATAGAGGGCCAATAATCAGCAATGAAAATCATACTTAATAGGAAATACTCCAGTTCTATTGGTCGGAAATATGGTTCAATAATTTCAACCAATTTTTTAGAGTAACACGTATGAACAGTATTCAATATATTTGTTCCATTTGCTACTGGACAGAAAATTTTCGTAATTTGCATGTCCATGTTAAAATCCATAAAAATATTTGTGAATAAATTTGTCCAGTATGATACATTTGTAAGAATAACAAGTAGTAGACAATACTTATATTTCCAGGAATTATTAAACCGATAGCGAGAGAACGTGTGAATAAAAACTGTTTGAATTAAGTAGAAAATAATTTTAGTGCACTCGTAGGATATCAAAGTTATTTTGACAAAAGATTTAAAGTTTTCAGTTCCATTTGTACAACCGGCTTGCTCAAGTTCTTCGTAATTTTCAAATGCACACTTTACAAAGCTAATATTTTGCAAAATCGAGAAAAAACATGTACAAACAGTAAAAATCCACAAAAATGTCCGCTTGAGTGTGTCTGAATTTTCCGTATATCCTAGTTTTTGAAAGATAATGTAGTGACTCCGTTTGCCAATCCATATTCCTATGTAGATAATTGATGAAATGATGGATACCACACTTAGGTACTGAAATTTTAATACAAAAATTCTATTTAACTCATCATCTTTTAATGGTTCATCAAGGGTGGCTGTGCCAAAAATTCCGACAAAACAAAGTACAAATAAACATGACAATAATATCAAGCCACTTATGTTTCCATCGTGCGGTCGGATTAAAGATGTGGAATCAGGAATCTTAGACGTATGACCGGCTGTAAATGGAACAACAATAACAGCATTCAAAAGTTTTTTAAATGTATCCATTGCAGATATGCTTTGACTTTGAAGACCTCAATCATGTCAATAGTAAGGCTGTTTGGTGACAGTTTGAATCAAGCCTTGTTGTGTGAAATATCATTTAAGGAAGTATATCAGCAATATTTAAAAAATCTGATAGAATAATACGTAATGCTTGCACCATGGGATTTCCAAACAGGAAGTTTTATTATAATTGTATCGATAATGTTTTTATTCTCCGAAAACTTCCTCTTAGCGAGGACTTATTATAATTGAATTTTTAAAATGGTTAAATCAAACATTTTGTTATAGTTATAAGCGTATAACAAACAGTCATAAAGAATCAGCCTTTGAGAATAATACATTTAACCATTTGATTTTTTTTTCATTTAAATCAACAATTTTCTGATCGACACAGGTCCTGCATTTTTTCACAGCTAAAGTGATCGTGTCTTTTTAATTTGCCCAAAGTCCTGCTCCTGCCTTTTTATTTCAAATTTGATCCTAGGACCCGCCCTCTAAAAATCCAATGGTTGTTCCCGTATATGAATGTTTTTAAGATAAATAATGTTTGACAAAAATTATCTTAAAAACCAGAGTTGTTTTACAAAAAGGTAACACAACATAACTGAAAATGTAGAACATAACACAAGGAAGCATGATTGTGACAAGTTTAGTATTTATATGCATAAGTTGAGAAAAAAACGTTTTCTGATAATTATAGATTAACACGTCACCTAATGCATATCGAACCGGGAATCATCTCGAATCTCCCATATCGGACTGGGAGCTTGCCCGGGTACGATATTTGTCGAGGGATGATACCTGGTCTACATATTTTACTACAAAGGAACAAAAAGACAAAACAAGTTATACCGAGGAACAGGTGATCGGTTTCTCCTTGACAATTTACTTTTCACCTTTTGAGGATCGCTTTTTCAGCAAATTATCGGCATTACAATGAGTACAAATTGTGCCCCTCTCCTCGCCGATTTCTTTATTCATATGAATCGGAGTTTCTTCAGAATCTTATGAAAGACAACAAAATTAAGAAGCCAGATCCTTTAATTTCACATACCGATATATGGACGAAGTTCTTTCTATCAACAATCCCAAATTTGGAGAATAGATTCCGTTAAGATGATTATAAAAGACGGATTGGTTACACACTTCACCTCTAGCTAGACTCGAACTCGTAACCTCAGTGTTGACAAGATAGTGATTATTGGCATAAAAGAAGAGCTTAACACTGTTTGTAAGGACATTGGTGTGATTTTAGTTTTAGATAATATCTAATAAAATGAAGGAAATAAAGAATAAAAGACACTTATTCAGCTTTTGTGGGAGATAACGAACCCATGCAATTATTTGAGTGAAGCGAAACAAAATATTATTGATGTCATGTACATGTATGTATTGTATGTATTGTAGAACCAGATCTTGTCCTTAAGATGCATTTCTCTAATTTTCAGCCAATTTAACCAGCCTCTCGACACGTTGTGTAAAGATTGATAATCTCACAAGAGACTTTTTAGTTCTCGTATATTGATTGGTCGAAATTAATTGTGACATCGTCGGATTTCGGAGAAGCGCCAGCAAAACTGATGTCTTCGTGCACATTAATCCGATGTCTTTGATCCCAAATCATAAGATTTCAAAATGAATTGAAAATTACAGAAACAGCGTCTTACATTTTAAAGACCAGTCCGCCTATTGTTTCTGCGCATTAGGCAGCGCAACGTAGCTTGTGATGTTAAGGCTTTATGACGTTGCTTTTTCTGGACACAAAAAGCGCAGATTATCGCGTTCTATTTTGCGCATTCGGTATATTCCAAAATGGCGTGTCGCGTCAAAGGACGTTAAGAAGAGTGAAATATCGCGTCGAAACATAGCCAGTTTCGGACACCTGGAGAAAGACGAGTTCTTTACTGATGGGATTTCAATATCGGTGAAAGTTCATAAAGTGTGATGAGGGCAGTACGGGATTATTTGCTATTTGTATTTTACACTCTTCCTTGCATGAAGCTCATTATTTACCGTGTTCCGTGAAATTGTTAAAAAAGACAACGTGCAAGCATTTTTTTCTTCCATTGTGAAATTGACATTTGATTTCGCGTTCATCCATGCACACACCCCTTCCTTTTCTTTTTACGACCCTCTGTGATAGGTAGTCTCTTTGAAAAATTCGAGATACATGTAGTTGTTTATAGGACTTTCCCTGCGACTTGAATTGTCGTTCCTTACTACATATCAATAGAGTTGGGCAGTCATAGTAGTACTGTATAGCAGAATTCACTTTTTAGCTCGTAAATGCATAGGCGAAGGAGATGATTAATTAAAAAACAGATTTCTAATAAATCAAGAATATATACATACCATTTTAAGTCTAGAAAGAGTAGATTCGTAGTCAGAGTTATTGTTACGATTCATCTAGTGAAAAATATATCTTTGAATTTGAACCAGGTTTTAAAATTTACACGTTTATTAACATCCGAAAACAAATTTAAAATGTGAGAAATGGCCGACTATCGGATGCTTTATTTCATAAAACAATTTCTTAAAATACACTTTTATTACTGTAGATATCGGAATGACGTTTGTACAAACATACTTAAGTATATTAGCAATAGGTATGTTAATTCTGGAGCCGATTTGGTCCTTCCCTTTAAACCCAAGTCATCACAAAATATTTCCAATTTATTGAGCTTTTTTGTAACCTTTCAGTTGAGGTAGAAAACATAACATCTGCGTACATTAAACAGTTAAGTTTTCGATTTTAGAGTGACTGGGTCCATGCAATCTTGAAGAAATGCTTTGAAATCATTAAAAAATATTTTAAATAAAGTTGATTTGAAGTTTTCTCCTTGACACACCCCTAAATAAATTGGGAATACGGGTGTAAGTTCATTTGAAATTTTAACACAAGCTTCATTTTTCAAATAAATATTTATAATAATACATGTGTATTATAAAACTTACTACCAATATTTAGGTTCAACAGTTTAAGTTTCAAACCACAGTGGATAACACTGTCAAATGCCTTTCTAAGATCTTTAGTATTACAATATTTGTCAATTAAACCTTTAACAATAAAACAGTGGTCAGATATTCTAGCATGTTTTGTAAAACCAACTTGGGATGGGTGTATCAGACTGTTTTCTCTTAAAAATCATCCAATTTCGAGTTGAGAATATTGTTAAAAAGTTTGCCTTGTTAGGATGTATGGTGTCATCAGATTTATATATAGGAAATATTTACCCATTTGTCCATGAATCTGGATAATGTCAAGAAGAAAAACCTAAATTAAAAAGTTTTGATAAAGAGGACAAATTTACCTAAGGAACAATCCAAAAAACGTAATCCATTATACAGACAAAACCCGGGAAGACAAATGAACAACCACAAGCACAACAAATAAACACAGAAAACTAATAAACATGAACAACACGAACTCCTAAAAAATCCAGGAGTGAACTCAGGTGCTCCGGAAGGGTAACCAGTTCCTGCTCCATATACGACAACCTTCGTGAAGTTCAACAAAGTCAATCCAGTGGTAGTCACAAATCGGTGGAGGTACATGAAATGTTACGACACTGGGAACAGGTCCAACATCATCATAGATAGATATTAGAACACTCTAACGGTCAATCAATTCGTGATGACGACCGTAAAATTTGCTAAGCGATGACATCAACTAATCCCTGATAAACCCCTGTAGTATCCTTAATTTCAAGTTCACTCGGCTAGATGCAGAGTCTTGGAATTTATCATTATTTAACGACAACACGTCATCTATATAATGAAAAGTGAAATTAAAGGATTGGGCTAGTTTTTTTTGTTTTCACGTAGAAGCCCTTGAATGAAGTCCGCTTCATATGAGTTCAGAAACATATCGTAGAGCATAGTTGGTTCACATTGGAATGCCGCTTGTTTGTTGAAGAATTCGACAAGATAATAAGACTTGTTAGCCATATTTGAGCATTTCGTTTGATATTTGGTCTAAACATTTTGCTTTCCCTTTTTTCAATGATGCAATAGCACGGGAAAGAATAAGGGCCCTTTTCTCTTGATATTGTTTCATTCTAGTTTACCTGTGTAGTTTTAATTTTAAATGTATTGATACTATATTTAAATGGATAATTGCGTCACACCTTTTTATTTTTACATTGCCACCAATCAAGGCCAAGCTAATATATATATACATGTATTAGTTTATTATCACTTAATAATGAAAAAACTAATGAAACTCTATGAGCTATTGCTTTTGCGATATAGGGCAGTGCAACATTTCCGGTGTTACAGAAACTGTTACTGGCATTATATTTTAAACAAAACGAATTGAAGTATTAAATTGACAAGGACATTTTGAAATAACTACAAACTTTTACACCAGAGAAACTAAAATACTTATGTGGTGGAATCATTTGAAACTTGGATCCTGTTGTCGAAAGGTTTTGATTAAAGTGACGGTGCAATAATGGTCAGGAAAATAATAATCACAATCAGGTATCCATTTTAGTATTTAACAAGGTTTAGCAGGTTGGGAAAGGTTGAGTAAAAAAATAATATAAGATTTATCAGATTGTAGAATTTCTGCTGCATACATCACATATATTGTCACTGCACTTAGGGGCTTTAAAGTGTACAAGTTGTGCCTGAGAAAAAAAAATTTGACATTGATTAGCAGCACGCACAATACAATAGCTTCATCGTCGTTATTTATGAGTGCTTCTTTACATGATTATGATAATACGAGTGATGTTATAAATAAAAAAAACTATAGTCCACTTTCACCATTTACTCGTGTAAGCAAAGCTATATAATCAAACTTGGGGAGGAGGTTGCACAAATGAACGGGGGAATCTTGAATTTATTTAGCGCTAAAAATCTTGTGATAATTGAAATATTTAGGTAGGGAAAATTAAGAAAGAATGTTTTTACGGTTTTAAAAAATATGACAAGAAACCAAAAAATTATCTCTCCGAGATTCCAACTCGCAGACAGTTATTTTTAACCAACAACAGTACCGACTGAGCTTGACAACCATACTGTTGATTGGTAATTTAATGGTATATGTATCTTTATTAAAATATTGAATTGAATATTGAAAGAAAAATTCCATTTTCGTTAAAAAGCACATTTAGAATTAAAACAGGAAAAATACAAAATGTGACCATTAGTGCAGTCTTTCAGGGAAACGTTTCATGTATTTGGTTCTGGAAATACTTTTCAGAGAATTACCACTTAAAAGGTGCGAAAAACCCCCTGAACATGACAAAAATGAGTTTCCAACGTTTCGTATAAGCTTACTGTAAGTTTTGTGTTATCTAAATATTTGCGGACGTATTGTGGTATGAACCTGTCGTTCTCGGAGTCGTACGTTGGTGTCGACGTCTGTAGACAGTTTCCGCTCATTATACCCGCACTTTTGAATGAAAGTTCGGGTATATTGTCGTTGCGGTCGTCCCTCCGTCCGTCACACTTTCTTGTAACGCAAACTTTTTGCCAATTTTTTTTGTTCCATATTGTTGCTTACTAACTGTAGAAGCGCAATAAGATTTTGGAATCACAAATATTTAAAAGAGGGCTTGGGAGGGACCAAATTATACAAAGAACCTTGTGACGTGAACTCCTCTTTCATTTTTGAATTTAAACCATTTTTATTGTTGCCATATTATTGCTTACCAACTGCAGATGCGCAATAAGGTTTTGGAATTTCAAATTTTTTAAAAGGGGATCTAGGAGAGACCAAAAATGGCCAAAAAAGAAAATGACAATAATTACTAAAATTTGAACTAAAGAAAAAAATGTGAATTTGTGAATTTCAGTTTAAGGGGCTAAAGGTCCCTAAAAGGGTCCAAATAGTTAAATTATAGTAAAAGTGGGTAGTGATATATTTATGAAAAAGTTATTTGTTACAGATGCAAACTGTATTGTTAAGCATGCTTTTATTTTGCATTTTGAGGATTTAAAGGGCCAAAAAGGGAAAAGAGGCCAAAAAGTTGGTTTACAGTAAAAGTGGGTTGTGATATACCTCTGCAAAGGTTATTTGTTACAGATGCAAACTGTAATGCAATGGAAACTGAAAATCTTAAAAATGTTTGTTTACAAATAAATATCGGGTGCGGGTATAGCTGTCGTTCCGACAGCCCCTACCTCTAGTATACTATTGTTCTATTGAATATATCCTTATAACATTTTACCACAATGTTCCCCCATAAAAAATACAGGTTTGGATTGATTTTGGGAAATTTGGCCCCTCCCGTTTTTTCTGGGGGTTATGGGTGTTTTGATAATTTCTGTGTGACTATTTCAATTTTTATCCGATTTTTGTCTCGCCCTAATCTCTAGGTTATGGTCCAATGACTTTCAATCAATTAGAAATGTTCAATGTTAAGTGTTCTCGTTAAGTTATTTTGATAGGAACTACTTGTGATAGATCAATGATATTTTATATAAAGTTGCATTACTATCAGTACATCTCAGTTTGACGACCATTACGAAGCCCTGCTCCCCCAGCGACTTAATGGGCAATTTCCCTTAATTTATTGCATATATGTATCAATCTACTCATTAGATTTGAATCCAGTTCACCGCATATTTTGATTGAATTTTACAAAAGCAGTTTTTAGAAATTGTCCCGTCTGAAATCGTTTCCTTGGACCAGTATGACCACTATTACTAAAAACTGAAATATAAATGAGGCTTTGTTATTGTTGATATTGTTTATATGCCAACACTAAAGGGAATGCTTTAGTTACAGAAATCTTCATTTGTACTTTAAATTTAAAAGTATTGACGGAAGTACCAATATGATATATATATTTCAATTATTTTGTGACACATGTTTTACTGAACACACGAGAGCCCGTATAAAGATATAAATACGTCTTAATTACGAATGCGGCGTGTCAAACGTTGCAATGTTCACCAAAAAAAATTTAATATACGTTCATAAAAATAAAGACTAGTTCATAAAAATGAAATATATGTTAATAAAAACAAAATATGTATTAAAAAATCAAAATATGTGTTCATGAAACAAAATATATATGTATAAAACTAAATGTGTTTATAAAACGAAATTTTTGTGCATAAAAAATAAATATATGTTCAATAAAATATTTGTTTCATAAGAAATAAATATATGTTCATAAAAACAAAATATGTATTAAAAAAATCAAAATATGTGTTCATAAAACAAAATATGCATAAAACTAAATAAATGTTTATAAAATGAAATATTTGTGCATCAAAAATAAATATATGTTCAAAAAAAGATTTGTTTATACGAAATAAATATATGTTCATAAAAACAAAATGTGTATCCATAAAAACAAAATATGTATTCAAAACACTTAAAATATGTGTTCATAAAACAAAATATATGTCCATAAAATAAGAATATATGTTCATAAATTAATATACATGTTGGCTACAAAAAAATATACGTTAAATAATTTGCATCATGGGATACCTGTTATTTTTTGTAACAGTGTATTTGATTGGATAAAGAAAAACGAAACTGTGCAGATTTGACTAAGAGTTGTCTTTCTCGATTATTCATATTTTTATTAGTTTCTGTCTAATTTGCTTTGTAAGGAGATACATGTAGAAAGATTTAGAATTATAGAACTGTAAGTTTAAAACATATTTTTATACTGTTTAATAATGGAAGATGTTATAGAAAGGATTTTCGTTAAAACTGAATCGAAAACTGTTCAATTGTACTAATGGTGTGTAATTATATTAATTTTATATATATTTGAAATTTAACGAGTGTAAATTAGATAAAAATGTGTTAAAAAATGGATTATCAAGAAAACAAAAAGGATTATTGTGTCATATGTTATAGGATCGCAAATTGCTACGCCGAGACTGACCACGAATTGACCAGGAAACACTTACCAAAACCCCCTTTCGTTCAATGAAACTTCAAAAATAATAGAAATACTAAGGGTTCATTCCTTGTATTGCAAATGGTAGATCTCCTTACCTGAAATTTGGCTTCCTATTTCGGTATTTTTGGTTATGAGTACTTCTTGTTTAAAATAAGTTTGGTTTTTGGTCTTCCAAATGTTTCGGTTTTAATGCTGCTGACGAGAGGTAACTCCTTGAAATGCGTCGTATACTTCATAGTATAAATTTACTATAACTTATATAGTATCTTTGGATTGTTATCCTGCAAAGAATCAAGTTTCACAGCCGACATGCTAGTCATCCTAGTGTAATGAGAATATGATCCCAACTATTAAGCTGTTGTCCAAGAAAGCATACAAACGAAATTCAAGAAACTAGATTCCCAATAAACTAGATTTCCAACAACTATATAACAACTCACGTTCTTGATTAGATCAAGCTTGAACTGGGACTCATTGTCACACTTGGAGACAAGTGTTAACCTTACAAATCCAACACCAACTGTATATTCATTGTGGCAGTTTGGTAAAAGTCAGTGTTTTTTGTGAATTCAAAGTTTGCAAATGAATCCAAACACTTTAAATTGATAATTCGTTTTGGTAGTAAATTCAACAATAACGAATGTATATACATAATCATATGAAGATTATAATCTATAAGATTTAGAAAAATAGTATATGAATTAGATTTATCTCAAACATGGTTTAATCAGCAGGTGGAATATCAAATCTACTAAAGGAGACTAGGTAGAACTTTGTCGCCAAAAAGTAACATATATAATTTAAACTGTTTAAAAAAGGGGAAGCAAGGAAAAGTGACGTGAATGGCACGATCAATATTACCTTCTTGGAAAGTGTCATCTCTGGACAATTACACTTATGTCTCCGTAACAGAATATAGTTTCAGATATAGAAGGGATTACTTGTCGACTTGAAGTTACTAGAAAATCATTCTTTCCAGCAACCGCTAAAAATTGGAATAATCATAGTCCTGATTAGAAAGATTCCATAAATATAGGTGGATTTAAAAGAAATATTAAGATACAGATTAATAAACCTCCTTCTTATTTTGGCCTTAGTGAAAAAAAAAGTTTAATATGATTCATGTCAGATTACGCACTTTGTGCAGGTCATTAAATTCATATCTGCACCGTATTAATCTAGTACAAAGCTCCTTTTTGTAATTGTGGTCATCCATATAAAGACTGCATCCATTACTTCCTGGAATGTCTTCTGTACAACCAAAGCCGCTTAGTTTCATTTAACAACTTAGATAGATATACTATTACGATAGAACTTATATTGGCTGGTGACAGTAATCTCACTTGGGAACAAAACACTGATATTGTCTCAGCTATTCATTCAGTTATTAGAAGTACAAACCGTTTTTAATGAAATAGTGGATATTTTCCAAATTTAATTCCAGTCTTATTCTTTTTTATTTTTGCTTCTCTGTTGTTTTTTTTTTTTAAATATTTTCATAAGTTTTTGAATGATTGTATTGTATAATTTGATGCAGCCGCCATTGTGTTTTCATGTTTAATTTATTAAATTTTAGAGGATTTCGAAAGTGTTACTTATTTTGTCTCCAAATATAAAGCAAATTAGAATAATTACATATGAACAGTTTTAGATTCAGTTTTAATGAATATCCTTTTTTTATACACTGTTACAAAAATAACGAGGTATCCCATGATGCAAATTATTGAATATACATGTATATATATTTTTTATGAACATATATTTTTTGTAACCAACATATGTATTTTTTTATGAACATGTGTTTTCATTTTATGAACATATATTTTTAGTTTATGAGCATATATTTTATTTTATGAACACATATTTTGATTTTTAATGCATATTTTGTTTTATGATTACATATATTATTTCTTATTAACAAATATTTTTTTATAAATATATATTTAGTTTTATGCATATATATTTTGTTATATGAACACATATTTTGATTGTTTGAATATATATTTGGTTCTTTATGAACATATATTTAATTTTTATGAACAATTATTTATTTTTATGAACATATATTTTATTTTTTGTGAATATTGGAACATTTGACACGCCATACACGGATCAATGTTACTATTTTATGCATAGAGGGCATATGATAACTTCTACAGTATTCGAGATAGAGACAATAACCCGACCGAAGAGCAGAAAACAACTCAAGGCTACCAATGGGTCTTCAAGGCAGCACCGGAAGGCGGGCTTCAGCTGGCCCCTAAAGAATAATGCATACTAGTTCAGCAAAATGGACGGCACACTAAACTTCGAAACATAAACATGAACTAAAATTTAAAAAAACACACAAGACTAATAAAGGCTACAGGTTCCTGACTTCGGTGAGGCGCAAAAATGCGGCGGGCTTAAACGTGTTTTATGAGATCTCAACCCTCCCCTATACCTCTAGACAATGTGCAATAATAAACAAACACACAGCTATACACACAATAAAACTGAGTTTAAAGATATGTTCGAGTCCGATGTTAAAAATGGAACAGAAGAAACTAAGCAAAATGATAATGATCAATATATATTAACAAAGGACTACTAGCAGTTACTTACATGCCAAATACCAAAAAAGATAAATTATTAATTTAAAATAAATTAAAATGTTACTTATCTGACATTTGAAATTATATTTCATCTCTGCATTCTTTGTGATCCCCCTTACACACACACCGTTATTAAAATGCTGCATTAATTATGAAAAAATAATAGTATAATTATGTAATGAAATCACGCTGTTTTTGGTCACCAAACGGTGTATCTGTATACAAACAATGTACCTGTATGTGTACCTTAATTAAGGGTTGGAACAATAAACATCCGGAAAGTCAAGGTACAATATACACGTCAAATCGTCGTTAAATAGTTATAATTACCTGAAACACACAGCATGTTAATTGCGGAAAACAAAGTTGTGGCTTAAAAATTTTTTTAAAAAACTTGCACCGTAACCCTTTATCATTAGTCATAGGGTGATATGCTACTATTTTCACAGATTTGTATATCAAATTCAGAAGCTAACGTGTCTACCCGTATTCTTACTGCTGTCATACATCTGTGACAAAACGTTTGAGTCGTACAGTTTTATTTCTCTTTATCAATCAGTCTGCATACAGGGCACATCTACAGTATTCGAGCTTTTTTCTTACTTCGCAGGATAACTGTACACACTTTGAAGATTTGCATACTGAAGGATTAATACATGTATTTTCGTAAATTTTTCACAACATTACAGGTTGTGGGGTGATATGCGACAATTTTCACAGATTTGTAGATCAAATTCAAAAACTAAAGTGTCTACGAGTATTCTTACTCCTATCATACATCTGTATATCTGTATATTTTGTTTGCATCATTATCTGTTGTGATTGATATGAACGATGAATGAACGTAACAATTTTGGTACCGAAAGCAAATTCAAAAAAGGACCCACATCGAGACCAGTTTTCGTATTATTGACAATAAACATTGTGGGTAATAAAAAGTGCATCATAATTTGTCAACCAATCAATCAAAGTAACCAAACAGACAGAACCCCGGACAAAAAGTAACATAAAAGACTTCTCAGCACATCATATGAGTATTACACATAGGCCTAATGTATGACTGTACAACAGTAATGTGAAAGTTGAGGGTGGCAGCATACTCCTAGCTTTTAAAGTATTTTTTCAAATATCTTTCAGGCTGTCTGTCAATTAAGCTTCGGCAGTCTAGCATATGACATTTCGAAACTGAATGGTCAAACATTGAAGTGCACATACAAAAGTGATTTGGTAAAGTGTATGAAGGAAGATTTAAAACAAATTGGAGAGGAAATAGAGGCTATGAAAATGTTACTGAAGAAAAATGCTGACGTCTCTCAATTTAATGATTTGGGGAAATCACCATTTTATATAGCCTGTGAAGGAGGACATATACATGTAGTGCAATTGGTACTTGATAACAATGTTGAATTCTCTAAGTGTAAAAAATCTGGACAGTCACCATTGTATATAGCTTGTAAAGGAGGATATACAGATATATCGAAACATTTATTGGATACAAAAGCTGATGTCTCTCAGTGTGGTGCTGGGGGAATATCCCAATTGTATATATCTTGTGAAAGAGGATATACAGATATAGTGATACTGTAACTGGAGAACAAATGTGATTTGTCTGTGAGTAAAAGTAATGAAAAGTCACCATTGTATATAGCTTGTAAAAAAGGACATTCAGATATAGTGAAAGTTTTACTAGGCGAACATGCTGACATCCATCGGTGTAGTATTTGGGAACAGTCACCATTGCATATATCTTGTGAATGAGGACATACAGATATAGTGAAACTGTTGCTAGATAAGAAT
The DNA here is from genome assembly GCA_028015205.1 of Mytilisepta virgata. NCBI lineage: Eukaryota > Metazoa > Mollusca > Bivalvia > Mytilida > Mytilidae > Mytilisepta > Mytilisepta virgata. The sequence goes on from JAPWFG010000015.1 coordinate 773,598, forward strand.
TCTAATGTCTATCAGTGTGGTAGAGGTGGACAGTCACCATTATATATAGCGTGTGAAGGAGGACATAAAGATATAGTGAAACTGCTACTTCATAACAAGGCTGACATCTTAATCAATTGTTAATGTGTAAATGGTCTTGGACAGTCACCATTGCATATAGCTTGTAAGGGAGGATATACAGATGTAGTGAAACTTATTGAAGAACAAAGCTAACGTCTCTCAGTGTAATGAATTTGAACATTCACCGTTATATATAGCATGTCAAGAAGGATATACAGATATAGTAAAACTGTTACTGGAGAACAGTTCTGACATCTGTCAGTGTTGTGATATGGACAAATCACAATTTTATACAGCCTGTCAGAGAGGATATACGGATATAGTGAAACTTTTATTGGAAAAATGGACAAATTTCTCAGTGTAGTAATTGATGACTGTCATCATTATATATAGCTTGTGAAGGAGGACATGTAGAACTTTTACTTGGGAACAAAGCTGACATCGTAAGGTTTGGGAAAGGAATTCAATCACCTTTGTATATAGCATGTTATAATGGCCATACAGATACAGCGAAATTATTACTTCAGGACAAGGCAGACATCTCTCTGTGTGTCAAACAAATTAGTTTATATATTACCTCTAGAGATGCAAAGTTTGGTATTGTTAAGCTTCTTTTGGAAAATAATGCAGACATTTCTGAGTGTAATGACGAGAGAAGGTCACCTTTATTTATTGCCGATTCCAGCAACAAGTTTAAAAATTCAGAAGGCAAAAAATACTTTTGCAAACATTTTATTTAGAAAGTATAACAAAAAAATATATTGAGACTGTAAAAATACTACTGGAGTACAAAGCAGATATAAACCAGTGCAACAATACAGGTCAGACTCCGGTACATGCATGCTGTGAGGCCGGTAAAATAGAAATATTGGAATTAATACTGAAAAAAAAGCTGATGTAAATATGTGATGAAAATGGTCAGATACCTATAGACCTAGCTTGGTCACTAGGATACGATAATATAGTAAAACTTATTGATAGAAAATCTTATTAGTGATCTCTTCTGTGATTGATAGTATATTCTTAACAATTCAATGTTAAACATGCAGGTAAACAGAAAAAGGAGCTATTGCACATAATAATTTTGTTTGAAGAATTACGTATCCATATGTGCAAAGTACATTTGTCAAAAAAATTATCTATAAACAAACAACACAGTGGATAATAGGAAAGGTCAACAATGACATACAAATAAATCAAGACCACCTACCAGACTGAACCCAGAAATTAAATAAAGTGAAAGAGCACGAATATAAACACAACAGAGAGTCACTATAGTCTGACCTTGTACAGACACTGAACAATGCTGGGTTTCAACCTATTTTATGCTCGAACCTGCATAATTTTTTGTTTGTTGTAGGCATTACCAATTGGACTGTTTGTATTAAATAACATTCCATTTATCAATTGTAGACTTATAAGTATAACAACATACCATGCCTTATTCGTGAGAATTGTAGTTTAAAATTATATTTTTAAAGTTTAGTTGTTATAAAATATTCAAGTTCAAAGAATTTGGTATGAATCCACAGGTGCAGTTAAAATTTTTAAATGTCTAATTTAAGTGGTAGAATTGTCTAATTTCTAAAAAAACGTTAGGAAAACACACAATTAGTTCCACCGGATATAGACTGCTTTTCAAACTGCACAAAATTATTAATATTTATGTCACAATTGTTTTCGATATTCTTTAGAATTTAAAAATGAAATTTTATGCAACTTTGAACAGTTTGGGATAAAGATTGCATGGAGTGGATCAGTTGGTATTTTTCAGGATCAAAGTTTAAAATTTTGACTGTAATTTTCTCGTTATAGCATTTATATAATGAAATTGCTCGAGTTCAAATCTCTCACAAACTGAATATAGTCTGAAGGACTTTGTGTAAAGTTTTTAATTGAGTTGGTTGAGTTAACACATCGATGAATTTCTACAAAACAACTTTTATTACTTCACTCTTCTGAGAAATGTCCTGCAGGAAGAAGAGACTGCTTACTCTTCCGGAGCACCGGCGTCTACGCCCGGGTTTTCGGTGGGGTCCATGTTGTTCATATGTTTTTAGTTTTTAATTGTAGTGCATGTATTGTTTTGGTCTTGTCTTCGTTGTTCTCCGAAGTTTGTCAGTTGTTTCGATTTTCCTCTCCTTCGAATATCCCTTTGGTATTTCTTGACTTCACTTACAAAATTAGTTTATCTTATAGCATTTAAATATCAGAAAATCACTTCATATCGTGTCTTGTAATCGACACCTTAATGGACTTAACACTTTTCCGGTTAGTACCCACCTACAATGTCGCGCGTTCAATCCGAACGGAGTGTTATGTAACTTGGTTCTAGACAATAGTCAACAAATGTGTGTTAAAATCAAAGATCAAGAATGGGATGGTGAAATGTATGTGGATGTAGATACGACTACATTCGTTATAGAATGAGACATGAATTAAAGAGGAAATTCGAAAAATCACAAGACGCCGAGTATTGTCACATTGTTAGTTTGTTTCATTATATTTTTATTATAGAGTGGCTTTCCAATGACAAGAAAGTCTTTTTTATGTTTAAATATTGTTATTTTTATTCATTACATTTTATTATTATTTTTTTTTATAATAATGTTTATCAATATTGTTTATTTTTATTTGTTTATTGAATTGGATTTTTAAAACAAATTCTTGGGTTTTCATGCAGTAATCAATGTTTCTAGTGAAACACTTGGTTAGTTAAATGGGACTCGTGATTTTTCAGTGAAGAACTTGGTTAGTTAATGGGACTCTTGATTTTTAAGTGAAGAACGGGACTCGTTATTTTAGTCATACTTGGAAAACAACCGAAACCGATAGTACTACTGACACGAGAAAAATTATAAATACAGATATACCAAGTAAGACTATCCTGACTCTATGTGGTGTCTATGTTTGTCTTTTAAATTGTGCATTTTTCTGTTATCTTTTTGTCCGGGGTTCTGTCTGTTGGGTGGTTAATTGGTGTATCATTATTGACCTTTCCTGTTATCCATTTTGTTGTTTGTTTATACAATAATAATCGTCAAAACAAATTTAACATATTATGTATTTGTGTATTTTGATATGGTATTGATATTTCAGCAGGATTATAAGTATGTTTAAAATGGCATATTACAACAGTATTAGTAATTCTATCGTCCATGTCGTCTAGGTGTAATTATTATTTACCAGGACGAATCCAATTCGATATGATATAAATATGAACCAATATTGCACTAGACTGACACACTGCGTTGGATTTTAAACGTGCCAACCTACGAATTAAAGTTCAACGGGAAGTATATTGTTTCATGTTCAGAGTTGACCGGTGAGTATTTCTCCTACTGCTAATTGACACATAAAAAAGCAGCAAATGTAAAGTCCCTAGGTATCTGTGATGGGTCACAGGGTTCAAAACAAAGAGCTGCATAGGTGTTCACGGGTGGTTTATAGGAGAGACCCTAGCTTGAGGGTTGTCAGATCATAATAAATTAAGCCTTATGTAGATTAATAGAAAGATTATTCTAAACGGTTCAACAGATGACAAGAATCAATCAAATTACGAAATTCGCTACAGAAGGCTAAATTATCAGACACTACCCAGCCATCCACCCCTGGCAGGATTGTGTTTGTTACACTGTAAATTGTTGAACTGGTTCTATTTTTTTTCTGCTGAGACCAAACACATTCCTTACAGGAAACATTTTGGGCATCGGCGGATTTATCGGAGACATTCGCTTGAGTTAGATAATAGCATCTCCAAGCAAAAACAATATCTAGGTATCAATAATATCCTAGATCCTGTTACAAATACGGTTATATGAATGACTTAAGATTGTCAAAGAATTTTGAAATCCGAGGGCAATGAAAACACAGTATGACAGGGAACGCTATGCTATTGTTTCGACTGACCAAAAATTTTCTTCTACAACTTTGTGGTCTCAAAATCTAAAATAAACTTAATACTAAATAGTATTTAAGATCTTAAATCTTTGCAACAGTATAAAATTTGTTCAGACTGTTATACGCTGGATTTCTAAAACACATGTGTCATAGAAGGGCAATAAAGATCAATAATTTAAAAGAGATTGCCAAAATCTTTAAATTCTGGGATAATAATTTAAAAGATAATTTAAAAATCTTTAACTTATGGGATGATTTTAGTTGTGGTTTGAGGTTATTTGATAACTGATAACTATATAAACTTTTACTACTTTAAAAATGGGGCCTCGGTGGCCGAGTGGTCTAGGTAGTTCGTCATGACTACTAATGATCACTAGCTTGTCAACGCTGGGGTTGCGAGTTCGAATCTCACCTGTGGCGGGGTGTGTTCGACTCCGATCTTAATTGACAAGGATTGCCAATTTTCCTAGCGAAGGTCGGTGGTTCTGTCCGGGTACTCCGGCTTCCTCCACCAATAAAAACTGGCCGCCGCGAAATAGCCAAATGTGCTGAAAACGGCGTTAAAACTCAACTTAACAAACAAACAAACTACTTTAATATAATATCAACAGAAACAGGGTTCCGCTTACAGAAACTGGGTTCCGTTTACAAATATTTGTACAACTACGATGAGTCGTGAACGTGATCTGATATTCGGTCTTCGGTTTGTTTTGTTCTATTGAAGTCATGGGACCAGTCTCTATCGTAATCAGTGCTATTAGAAACGATTGTTTTGTAGCTGAGTTCTAGAAAATGTTCTATGAATGTGTGTTAAAATCAAAGATCATCAAATGGAACGATAACATGTATGTTGATGTACAAACAACTGCATTCATTATGGGATAAGCCATAGATTGAAGACTATACGAAAACACAAAACATTATCGCATTTTACGCGTATTTTATTGATAAAGTTTTCATAAAAAATATTTTTCTAGTTGAAATTTATGCCTAGTGGAATAAAACTGAGTATGCTGCACATGTATATAGAGAAAAAGAGTAGATTCATTCTTTTTTAATCTATATCATTTTCTTTCAAATTGCTAGTGCTTCAGTTTCTGTTTCTGTGCTGTTCTAGTTTTGTTTAGTTTATTATACGTTTTTTTTTATTCTTTTAGTTATACATGTATCCTTTTGGCGTTCCATTCTTTCCATGTCTTTTACTTGCACTTCGAATTTGTGGATTTTTCCCCCCATTTCGTCGATTCGGTATTTTTTTTGCCGATACTTTTCAACAGTTTATACATACTGTCTGTTGATATGTATATTCTTATTCTGGACCTTTCTGCACTTGTTAGGTCGTCATGATTGGAATTCTAACTACTATAGCTTATTTAATCATTTGTTACTAGAAGTATTTACCTAACAAGGAAGTTACACAGTCAGGGGTTTGAGGAAGAGGGACTGAAATCGTCCCTTTGAAAGTTCTTCGGGCTACATCACGAGTTGGTTGATAGATATACTGTTTCTGTATCTCAACTTCTGTATTTTCCATAGTTCTTTCCATTTCGGTCATCTTTGATATCGTTGACAGAACTTTTCACCAGATTGGACCCTCAGTGGATGGATATTTCGTCGGTAATCACATAACGGATGATGGTAGCATGGCAGGTAATGCTAACTCTGGCGAAGCATCTGATCTCCCCCTTGGGTACGAAAGGTCATTGATCCATGATACTCTGTGCTGTGTGAGTTCGGGTTAGCTTGCTATCTCACACACAGATCTCTATAAAGAGGAGAAATATACCTAAGGATCAATCCAAAAAACGCAATCCATTAGGCAGACAAAACCCGGGAAGACAAATGAACAACCACAAGCACAATAAATAAACACTGAAAAACTGACAAACAATGAACAACACGAACTCCTATAAAAACCAGGAGTGAACTCAAGTGATCCGGAAGGGTAAGCAGTTCCTGCTCTGTATACGGCACCCGTTGTGAAGTTCAACAAAGTCAATCCAGTGGTAGTCACAAATCGGTGGAGGTACATGAAATGTTGCGATAGTGGGAACAGGTCCAAGATCATCTTAGATATTGTAACACTGTAACGGTCAATCAATTCGTGATGACGACCGTAAAATTCCTAAGTGATGACATCAACTTATCCCTGATAAAAACCTTTTGTGACAGCAGTAATCCTCTTTGTCGAAAGTCATGGTAAGCCATGCATGCTCTTGAATATCGGATAAGCTGAGAATGCAGGCGATGCTGGTATATTGCTACTCACGAAGGGAAATGTTGGGTTAGCTTAATGACATTGTTGACTTGAGTTCCGTACACCTATTTTTGCTCTCTAATTCTGACATTTAGTTTTCTGAATATTGGTAATTACTCCTTTTCTTTGCACTCTGTCGTCCATACACTTAAAGTAGATTGAGCGATGAAACTATTCCAGTCATATATAAAATAACAATTCAGATACTAATATTAGATATAGTAAATTTATACTATGCTGTATACGACGCATTTCAAGGAGTTACCTCTCATCAGCAGCATTAAAACCGAAACATTTGGAAGACCAAAAACCAAACTTATTTTAAAACAAGAAGTACTCATAACCAAAAATACCGAAATAGAAAGCCAAATTTCAGCTAAGGAGATCTACCATGTGCAATACAAGGAATGAACCCTTAGTATTTGTATTATTTTTGAATTTTGCTAAATACTGGTATTCTTTAATATCAATTTAAGATGTGCACCATTTGTCGATTTACTACACATCGGTTGTGCTTATTCCCTACAATGTTGAAAACCGAAACAGCAATCCAAAAAGGTGAAGAGCAAATTCTACTAATGACTAAAAGGGTAAAGCCAAAACCATCTTAGGACATAGTTATGTATGAGAGAGACACTACATAGTATTACCAAAATTTAACGTTTTTAAGCAAGAAAAAATATAGGTTCATGTGCTCATTTTAGAGCTATAAGGCCTTGAAAATTTGCAGGAAATGGGTTTTCTCTGGATTTTTCATTGTCTTTGCATTGACAACTTCAGTCCCTCAAAGATGTATGAAAAAAAAAGGATTTCATAAAATTTTGTCAAATACCATTTTTATGTATATATGATTGAATTATAAAAGAAAAAGTGGGGGTTCATGGGAAAAAAATTTCATGTTTAAGAAATGGATAAAACACGAGGATTCCGAAAATCTGACAAAAACACCAAAACATGACCAGCGAGCATCCTTAAAACTATTCATTATATTTGTGAATTGAATGTTAAATTTACATTAAATGAAATGTTTGAATATATATACAGTCTGGTATTCCCAATGCTTATAAAGTATTTAGTATTATGTATTCTTAGGATATAAAGATTAATTAAGTCTCCCAAACGAAGTGGGGGACTTATAGATTTTGATTTGCGATTTTTATCCAACATTTTTATTTCTTCCTCTCGGATTTTGTTCGTTCGAGTTCTCAATAACCGTCAACGATCCATGTTTCTAGATGTGCCTAATACATGTAATACTATTCATTTTTTTTATGGGGTCCCTGGGACGTATAATGATCAGTTCAAAGCGGCTAGGGGTATTCTCCACTAACAAAAACTGGCCTATTTGAAATCAATTTCTACAGCATGCAAGACACAACAGAAGAATGAAGGTAAGAATATGTGTATTCATGAGAGAACCGGAACGAGGACGGCGTGGTGTAAAGGTTAGAGCATCGGACTACGATTCCAACGTTTCCCTGGTTCGAATCCCGTTCGGGATGAAAATTTATGAGATCGTATTTTCGATGCCATATCGACACCATTTGCGAGGATGGTCTCAATGAAAGATACTAGCCTGTTGAATGGGGACGAAATATGTAACCCTCTTAGCACGATATCGACTCCACCATGTACGTAGAAAAAGATTATGCTTAAACGCCGCAACAGGTGCTACTCTCGCATCTATCAAATGGAGAGGGATTAGCATAAGTTGGTATAACTTGTTTCCCAACCCACTATAAATAAATAAGTTTTTATCTAAACAAGAACAATATCTAAACTTTATTGCAACAAGGCACTTATAACAGTACTATAAAATATACATATGAAATTAGTGTAAGACTTCAGTCGGATTTCTCTTTCTCAAAAATAAGGTTTATCATCACAGATAAGAAGCACCGAAAAAGAAAAAAATCTATTTCTTCTTTTTCTTTTTCGCACTGCCTTTTTTGCTTTTAGCTGACTTAGCACTTCTGGTTCGTGATGAAGATCCTCGTTTGTTTTTGCTATCTTCTTCTTCAGGTTTATTTGGGCGTGGCACGTACTCTACCCTCTGTCCTTGACACCGTGGCTGAAAATGCAAGTGTAACTCGTCAAATGTATGACAGAAAAATATTTTTACATAATATATAGTTTGCTACATGTAACATAGAATTGTTTAGTTCTTAGAATGTTAAACAGATACAAAAAGTATCCTACTAGTTGTCTGAAGTAACGATGCAGACTTGAAAATAAATGCATCAACAAATCAAACCATGATCTCAAAAGAAGTATATCACAATAAAAGCTCAGGGTGTTGCACAAGTATATTTAAAAATTATACTGAAAACAGAGGCTCAAGAGAACTGAGCATGAATAGCTCACCTGACGGTCCCACAATCAATCCATTTTATTTCATAGGAGAAAATTTTTAATATTTTGACACATCAGAAATAATAATTCATAATGGCGGCCATATCAGCTCTCCGACCGGGACGAAATATGCAGATTTATAAAGATTCTTCCATAGATGCTTCATACCAAGTTTCTGTTCATTTAGCTATGTCGTTTCAGAGGAAAAGATTTTTAGAATTTGTCCAATCAGAAATAAGAATTCATCATGACAGCCATTTTAGTTGTCCGACCGGAACGAAATATGCAAACTTTATAAAGGTCCTTCCAAAGATCCTTCATACCAAGTTACAGTTCATTTGGTTTTGAGTTTTCAGAGGAGAAAATTTTTGAAATTTTGACCAATTAGAAACTAGAATTCATCATGGCGGTCATATTAGCTATCCGACCTGGACGAAATATGCACTTTATAAAGGTCCTTCCACAGATGCTTCATACCAAGTTACAGTTCATTTGGTTTTGAGATTTCAGAGCAGAAAATTTTTGAAATTTTGATCAATCCGAAATTAGAATTCATCATGGCGGCCCATATAAGCTGTCCGACCGGGACAAAATATTCAAACTATATAGAGATCCTTCCATAACTTCAGTTAATTTAGCTATGTCGTTTCAGTGGAGAAGATTTTTTTTTAAATTTGTCCAATCAGAAATAAGAGGTCATCATGGCGGCCCTATTAGTTATCCGACCAGAACGCAATATGCAAACTTTATAAAGGTCCTTCCACGGATTTTTCGTACCAAGTTACAGTTCAGTTGGTTTTGTGGTTTCAGAGGATTAAATGTTTGAAATTTTGACCAATCAGAAAAAAAGAATTCACCCTGGAGCCATACTAGCAGTCCAAACGGGACGAAATATGCATATTTTATAAAGGTCCTTCAATAGATGCTTCATACCAAGTTTCAGTTAATTGAGCTTAGGGTTTATTGAGAAGATCAAAATGTAAAAGTTTACAGACGGACGGACGACGGACGCCAAATAATGACAAAAGCTCTCATGGTCAGGTAAGCTAAAAACTATATCGTGATCACAACAATGATCAATATAAAAATCTTGGTTCAAGAATTGTTAGTAACCTCTTTGCATTTCCTGTCTTGGAAGAGCAGAGAAGAAAATCTTATTCTTATACTGTGACAGATACTAAAATATGTAATGTACATCTAAAAACTGAGGCATTTTCCAGGTGACATGTAATAAATATACAAATTTTAAATAATGATTGGTTCAGCTTTTATTTTTTCCTTCGGTACAATTGGTCCCAGCTGACGAGACAACAGGGAACTGAATGTACGGAATTACCGAATGTACGTATTCGGTGCCCCCAAAGTATCAATGAATGTTGATATATTTTAGTACCTGATTACATATTCTGCACTTTGTAGATTCTTTCATCTCTCCAAAGAAATCACCCTTTAAACATTCTTTACAGTATCTTGTACCGCACCATTTGCACATATACGTCTTCAATAAAGAAATTGTACATAGTTATACGTATTCAATAAAGAAATTGTACATAGTTATACGTATTCAATAAAGAAATAAATTTCTAATACATGTAGTATATTTTTTATATTGATCAATTGTTGTGAAATGAAATGCTTTGTTTTATTTAAAAAGATTCAGTATTTACAAAAATTACAACACGGATAATTCTAACTGTGCAAGAAAAAGAAACAAAAGCCCTATATATTCCTTTTTGAAATGTGTTCTATTTAAACACTACAAACTAATATTGGGGTTTTAAAAATAGCACTAGCGTACAATTATAAACAACAACTTACTGTATTTGTTAAAGAACATCCCCAGCGACACATCTTTTGTTGTACAGATTTTAAGTAATTGTTATTAATTGTTTATCGAGGGATTATCATCAAATTAGGCATACTAATCTCTTAAGACGGTATTTAATCTTTCATTTGACAGACCACATTGTCAAATATCTATATCAAGATGGCCGACGTAAACAATTGACTTTACCTGCGTTGCTAACGTCTGCCAATCGGGTTATTAAGTTCGTTTCATTGGATATTTAATATACTTACTATCACTTTATTAAATATTGATATAAGTGTAAGATACAGTTTTCTTGGGAGGTCAGTTCAGAACAATACAAAGTATGAAAAATTTCCTTATTGTATAAAAAATGTGAGAATTGTAAAGTCAATTGCCTTTCAAAATTGACTTAAAAATAACTGTGAAAATAATTCTGAAATGGAAATCAGAGTTACATGAGTTATATGTACCCAAATTTTCATTTGTTTATATTCAAATTTATTCAACACAATTTATCATATTATAATATTTAAAATTATTCAACACATAACTACTTGCAAGTCATCATTTCTCTTTGGATTTAATAATTAATAGTAATAGGGGGATAACAGAAAAGGCCAACAAAAACACAGATTTCTCAACAGCTTTCCAGACGAAAACAACAAAACCGCACACTATACATGCGAACATAAAATCCCTAGAGAGTCAGAATAATTTGATTTGGTACAGACATGTGGCAGTGGTTGGGTCTTTTATGGCTGTTTTATGTACCCAAACCTCCCCACAATAAGTCCAAACATTAATTCACATTCAATTTTGTTGTCCGCAAATATTCCTTAATCGGTTTTCTTTTTTTCTTCTACATTTTCCTTTTGTCCTTGTGTAATTTTTGCTCTAAATCTTTAGTAAAGTTTAAAACAGCTCGAATGAACTGCCACGATACCTATTTTAATATACAAGATGTGTTCATTCCATCGATTTACAACTCATCAATAGTGTTCAAGGCCTAAATTTTGAAAGCCTAAACATTAACCAAAAGACTGAAAGTGAAATTGGAGATTTGTTCAGAAACAAAAGTGTCAATATGTAGGTTGTCAACCGCTGTCTGTATGAATTCTAGATAGTACTCTTGTAATCATGCCAATATTTTGAGTAATTTTGAATTTTTTTTTTTAATTTGGATATTATTACAGAAAGTTAGTATACTTTGTTGTTTGTGTTGCTTTAGTTGTGACAGTGAATTTATTCACCAATTTATCCAGTGTCTGGACGTTTTAACACGGGAAATTGTTTCCTTTCACTGAAAAATATTTTAAAGCTTTTATTAACAAAAATAGAATGACACCTTTTCTGCTAAATCATTTAAAAAAAAAGAACAGCAAAATGGATAACAGGAAAGGTCAAGAATGACTTACCAATCAATCAACGCTATCCAAAACAAACAGAACCCCGGACAAAAAGTAACATAAAAGACACATTTGTCTTGTTCAATTAAGTAACCATTTGAAGAAATCTGCAAACACCAACTTTCTTCAAATCGCACATGTGTCATTGCACAGGGTGAGTATAAATGTAGTAACATGTTGCAGTGTTAATTCATTTAACACATTTAAACATTTCCTTACACTTAATAAAAACAATTTAACATGTTAATTTTAATTGAAACTTGAACACCTTTGAATAAAAGGTGAACATATAAAAAAATATAAGTGTATCAAGAAAAGGAGAAAAATGATAAAAAGAGACATCTAAATAGATAACAAAAATACAGCTTTACAGGCTCAGACAGCGATATTTGGTGAACCTGATAAATATGTACAGTCAAACTATATGCACAAAATTCAAAAGCCGCTAATATTTTGAAGCTGAAACAGGAAGCCAATATCTATTAAGGTCAGGTGTACCCAAAAGACTTTATCTGAATCGTCAGGCATCAGTAAATCTTGAATTACAAAAATAATAATAAAGGCAAATATAAAAATTGAAAGGTTGCGTAAAGTTACAATCATCTTAACAGGGAAAGAATATGCTCTAAGTTTACCTACAGAAAGAAAATATAAGAAATAGTTCGGAGTAACAAACAGCAGCCACATGTGCAATCTTTATAATCCAAACATGTAAGGTGGAAGCACAAACTGTCCACTTCAAGGTGCACTTTGTAAGCAATATAACTCCGTATGTACTAACATAGTTTTGGGCCTTTTGGCATTACCTTTTTGGTCTTTTTTCGAATTTTTGGATTCTCTCTTCTACTTTTTGGATAATCGTTTTAGTTTCCAACATTTCACACTCTGAGCACAAATGATGTTTCGTAAATCGACAGAATGTGCACAGTCGTGTGCAACAAAATTAGTATATAAGAATTTATTGTCTTATATGTTAGAATTTTGAACCAAGACATGACAGGGTTAATAGGACAAAAATTATTTTTAGTCCCGAATGGCCTGCACGTTGAGAAACTGTCTTAAAGACGTTAATTTGGGAAGTTTTATTAAAACTTACTCCCGAAGTGATAAAAAAATTTCTAGTAACTTATTTGTATGTTATTATTAGCAAATCTTAAGAGAACACATACCAGGGTATGCCTGGAGAGAATTCGAAGGGCATCATTTGACTTTCTACTTCTTTTTACATTATCTCCTATTAAAAATACACAAAGGAAATTGTTTTCTGTATCTTAAAAATACTATCAAGCGTGGGAGGCCGTCGATCATCTGAAGTTTACAGCTGCAACTGTGGTAAATTCTCTAGACTTCATGTTCATTAGAAAAAAGAAAGAAATTCGTACTAATTATAAGAAATCCCAAATAATAATATTATAATAATAATAGCTTAATGAAATAATTAATGGTTGGTAGCATTAAAGAATAGAAAATGGGAACGGGGAATGTGTCACAGAAACTACAACCCGACCAAAGAGCAGAAAACAGCTCAAGGCTACCAATAGGTCTTCGACGCAGCGAGAAAACTCTTCACCCGGAGGCGGGCTTCAGCTGGCCCCTAAACAATAATGTATACTAGTTCAACAAAATGGACGGCACACTTAACTCTGAAACATAAAAATGAACCAAAATTTAAAAAACCACACAAGACTAACAAAGGCTAGAGGTTGCTCACTTGGGACAGGCGCAAAAATGCAGCGGGGTTAAATATGTTTTGTGAGATCTCAACCCTCCCCCTATACATCTAGCCAATGTGGAATTAACAAACACACAGCGATACACACAGTAAAACTCAGTTCAAAAGATGTCAGAGTATGATGTTAAAAAAGTGTTATTTTCTTTGGCTATATATTGTCTTGTGTTCAAATGGCAATTAATATTATACATCTCTTTTTTATATCTGCAGACTTACAAATAATGGGGGGGGGGGGGGGGGTGAGATCTCGAAAAACATGTTTAACACCGCCGCATGTTTGCGCCTGTCCCAAGTCAGGAACCTCTAGTCTTGTGTGTTTTTCTAAATTTTGGTTCATTGTTATGTTTTGGAGTTTAGTGTGCCATCCATTTTACTGAACTACTATACATTATTGTTTAGGGGCCATGCAGCTAAAGCCTGCCTCCGGGTGTGGGATTTTTTCGCTGCGTTGGCGACTCGTTGGTAGCGTTGAGCAGTTTTCTGCTCTTTGGACGGGTTGTTGTCTCTTTGACACATTCCCCGTTTCCATTCTCTATTCTATTGTTAATTTGTTATTCTTCTAAAAACAACTGATATATTTGCTACTGGATATGAGAACATCCAAAATTCAGGAAAGTTTTCTTTAAATGGCGTTTTGGAACATTCATTTAATTTTCGTGAGGTTTCCTCATGAAAAAGTTTTTGTCATATTTCACGGATGCCTTAAATGGTATGACAAAAATAAAGTTAACTTTAACCGTAGTAATCGAAATCTTCCTTGTTTTTTGGAATATTTTATGATTTATAAATTGCATGAACATTTTATGCAAAAATTATTCCAAAAATTAGTGCATATATATATATATATATATATATATATATATATATATATATATATATATATATATATATATATATATATATATATATATATATGTATATGTGTGTGTGTGTGTGTGTGCGTGTGTGTGTGTGTAATCCATATACATGTATATATAGACAAATACAATACTGAAAGCAAGGCAAATAGTGATGATAAACTTCAAGTGAGACCATGAGCACAACTAATTTGGCGCACTTCTATGAAGTATGCACTTTGGTCATTTTTAATTGGCACTGCGATGGTGAGGATAGTATTTTACTTATCTTAACTGCATTACACTTATCCCTATGTATACTTTAATTGTCTTTTTTTTCTTTCGGAAATAAAATATTTATACATGTTTTATATACTGTTAAATTTGTCTGACCTTTATGGGTGTAACATACAAATAAATTTATTATTGTTATATAAAGCCCAAGCAATAAACACCTATGATCTTTGTTTAGTTTAAGATTTAAACAACTTTATCGCATATTTTATTGAAATAATCCCGATTTTGCATATGTAATAAAATCATAATTTGAAGCATGTTATTTGCACCTTGGGCAATAACATCATAAGAGGGCAGATAACATGTTATCTGCCCTCTCGTGAGCCTTATCGACGTCACTTCCGCTCAGCTGTAAATAATCGTCTGATGATTATTTACGGGAAATTAACCGTGCATAAATGTTCTTAGCGGTTTCCAATAGGGACCTTTTGTAGATCTCGGGAAAAGCACAGAAACTGAAGTTGTATTTATATACTAAAAGTGAAAGAAATAACTGTTTACTAGTAGTAGCAGTGTGAATGTGCACTTTATATTCAATCACCACACCAGTGTTGTTCAAAACCTGACAGACTTGCTTGAAGACAGGAAAATCGAATTCGGCATTAAAATTATTTCTGGGTAGTGGCAAAATATGTAATAAATAGATTAATACATGGTATTTTTCATGTTGGCCTTGTTATCAGCCCTCGACTGATATCGTTCCCCTAGCTAAAGCCCTCGGGCCGATATCAAGGTCACGGGTTGATAACAAGGGCAATAAGAAAAATGCGATGTATTAATCTATAATTATTTTTCAGAACCGCACTATCAAATAACCTTAATAAACAAGAAATAATGCCTTAAAATAGCAAAAACTGCTGCGGCTTGTAAAATGAAATTAGAAAATAGTCCAGATACCAAATGGTCAAGTTGTACTCGGATTCAGCAAAATTTTCGTATTGGCAAATGTGCTTTTGTGAAATATTATAAGTGCAGTGTAAAAAGTTATAATTGATATAAAAAGCGATCTATTGCATTTTTGTGTATTCTGCGATATTCAACAGATAACTATGTAGTTCTTCGAGAAAGACAACTGACAGTTTAACACAATTGAACAAGATTCAACGTTTATTAAACATCTCTAGTGGTCTCATAGCAGTTTAAAATTGACATGCATGAGTATAATATTATTCAAGAAGTAGGAAGGCTGTTAATAACTATAATTTTTCATTGGAAAACATCACAATGAGCCTGTAATTTTTTTAGTGCCCACACGGCCTCCGCAACCAAAACTATAGTACATGTATATGATGCAATCGATGTCGTTTGATATTTTTGACAAGATCAATTTATTTATCTGAAATTCACGAAACATGCAATTCGAATCAACGTTTTATCACTTAAAGAATACTAAAAACAATGTGCCTACAAATGATAAACTCTTGTATAAAAAAGTAAATATTTTTAAATTCAACATAAATTTGTATAAAATTTATACAAAATAGTTTATATTTTTCTGGGACTTTTGAGAAATTGATATCTTGAGGAAAAAATTTAAGATTATCAAATGATAAATATCACCGGTCGTTTTACATGATTTTATAACAGAGATAAACAAATTCGTATAAATGCTAAATTATATCAAGTTTTGGTGCGAACTCGAGTTACTTCCCCTTCACAAAAAGTCGCAATTGTGTTACTATCATGACTATGATTAAATTAAAATATTACTACAAAATTATAATTATAGCTGTGAAATTCGTATTATGTTCTTTGTTATTTTATGGTAATGCATATGTTAACTATGTAAAACAAGGTGTGTTTAAAACCTGTAAAATCGAACACAGACCTACGGTTTGTTCTGATTACATTGTGCCGTCATCATTTGGATGGACATTTGTCTAAAGTGTTTCAATGCTGATAACGCTCTTGTTTCTTTTATGTTTGTGTTGTTATGGTGTAGGTTGTAATTGTAATTTTTTTTACGACGTACTATTTCAACGTACAATTGGACAGATTTATAATTATTTTTTTGTAATTATTTGTTTGTTTATTGGGAAGTTAAGCCAAGTAATTTCAGTCTCTAACGCAAAAACCATCTTTTATTGTTGAATGAAGCTGGAAAGTACAACTTATATTTAGCAGGAAAACTATCAATCCTATTGGAGTTAGAACTGACAACGGTAGTTTTCTCAAGTTTATCGCTCATCGTATTTTCATATAGATGTCACGTGTTTCTTTCATCTTTTTCGTTTGAAAAATACATACCAGTGTTCAAGAAATAAGGTGAAGTAATTCCGGGAACTATTCAAATAACTATAGTTCAATTTTACTAGAGTGCAACAATGTACATAAAATAAACTACAATATTTGATCAGGCAGTCTAGTGCAGAGTGCAACAATGCCTGCATGTTTTCATAACCTTACTAAACTTGTCAAACATAAAATTTTGACTTGCATTGTACGTTGTACTTAGTCTGAAACACTTTTTCATACTTGTATATCTAGATTTTTCATTTGATTCAATAAAATTTAAACTATCATTCGTTGCATATTTGTACACAAGGATATTCGTGTTGTACACATCAATGTGAATACGAAATGGGACGTTTAAAATTTAAATATGTTTAGGTGCAAACAGTATAGCGGACATTTAATACTAATCGAACAGGGATTGAGACACGTGATCGTTCTGGTACACCTGAAGCTGTTCCGGATGATTGATTTTTTTTAATATGGATTCAGGAAGGTAAGACAGGTTAATTAAGAATTATTGTACATCCTGTGTTGGAAATATTATATTTTTCTTACGAAATATGGTCCTTTTAATGTATTTGTTCTCAATGAATTTCTTGTTGTTATTCTCATGATTTCATTGTCATTCCTCAGTACCGCCTTTCTACTGCGCCATTTTCTCACTTGCACGAAACATTAATAATTTTTTTTAAGAACAAGAAATTTGATAAGGAAAAGGATTTTTTAACATTAGATTTAATAAGTTTGTACAAAAGCGCATTGACAATAAAAATAAAGAGGGTTATTGGTACTGTATTCTAGAACTATATGTAAAAGACTACTTCATGAAGTGGAATAGCCGCTTGTCATATTTGGCACAAATCACATTCGCACTTTGTCTTTTGAATGAAGAATATTTGATCATAAAAGGATGGTAAGGGTATATTAGATAGAAAGGTAAATATATAAAATAATGAAAATAAATCAGACAGATAAGCTAAATTTACTATACATGAATATATATAATGAATCATTAGTGCATAGTCACAAACTATCTTTGAACGTGGAAAGCCCAACATTACAATGTATTACCGGTTCAATTTACTATTAATAATTATTTTGATTTTGAACTTTTGAAGTACAAATCAATTTTCATTTAAAATATCAATGAATTATATTATCTTTCTTATTTATTGATCATGGTATAAACACTATTTTGGAATAGTTTTTCATTTGACGAATAATACAAGCCGGAAATCACCCTCCATTGAATTCAAGTTCAAATTTAAATTGATTCACATAACGGCTTTTAAAATTCTTAAAATAACAAAGGCTTTTTTCAGTTGTGTCCGAGTATTCAAGAAAAAATAAAATGATTAAAGGATGGTCTTGTATAATTATAGAAGGATATTTTTAGCAATGACTATATAAGATTGCATCTGCCTCCTCGTGTTTTGATAAATAAATCCGAACGGTTATTTATAGGAAGCTTTCATCCGTAAAGAATGTCCTATATTTGGAAAAATTATGAAAATATTAATAATAATTCGAAGATTCCGTAATTGATATTACATTTCTGTTTAAGGTCAATTAATACGGAAATGACCACTGGGCCACTAGAAAGGTTGTCCTTAAATTGACATGGATTTTAATCTACTTAAACAGCACAATGACCGTAAAAACCTTATAAATATATTATATCATTACAATGGTATTTAAAAAGTAACAGTTTATCCTCAGAATGAACTATTGCGCAAGCCCATTAATCTATAATTGAATTTTCAAAAAAATATATATATATAATTACTTGGAGTATTATTTATTCAACAATGTGTTAAACCAATATTGTTTTAGTCAGATTTGAAATGTAAAATTCCTGACCAATGCGATAAATAATTAGGTATTTTTCTGTGCGATATCACCTTCAGTTCAATGTGTTACTAATTGGTGAAAGCATCGTGTATTATTCGGTGATAAAGGCGTCTTTCTGCTGAGTGAGCTAACTACCTTCTGTTATCCTTAAAATAGTTTTTGTTCCATTACTTTTTCTGCTCTTGCTGTTAACAAAGAATATTTAAGTTAAACACTTAAATGCAACGGCATTTATCAGTAAGAGAGATATTTATGGACATTTTGTGAATACAACACACACAAGAGTAACTAGCACTTTGCGATCAAAGTGCATTTCAAAGATTGAAACAGCTGTTAGTAACTGACATTGTTGCATTAAAACCTCAAGTATTGAGTACGGATTGCTTTTCTGGATGTATTGGTATGACATTATTGAAAAGATTCTGAAAACAAAAAACTTGCGTTAACATTTAGTTCAAATAAGTGCTGCAATACAGGATAACAAAAAATCAGGTATAGTAAACTTTTTTTATATAAACTGCTGAAAATTTATATTTTACATAATTGAGGAATTTGTGAACAGCAAATTTTTAACTATTTTATGTCAAAACTTATGATATCTACATCTGTTCGTCCCTTGATTCTATTTTTTCCGATATTTACTTCTGACATTTTAAAAAAATTCTGCAGTCTTAAAATATTGTTGATAGTCCTTTATTGGCATATAAAACCCTCTTGACAGTCCATCCAACACGGGAACCCCCGCAGTGTTAGTGGCTTATACAGGTCCCAAGTTGTTCACTGTTTAATATTTATATGTTTGTATAATTTGATTGGGGTGATTAAGAGCAAACCCCCATACATTCCAGTCTTATATTTAAAGTTGAGTATTTTTCTAGACAGGTTGCCACATTTATCCTTTAAAAATGCACAAAGTAACAGCGTTTCTGAGGAAGAAGTGTCTGACTATATATAATTTATGTTTTATATATATATTATTTACATTGGATATGTTTATATACAAACACTTTGTTTGTTATTGATCTGTATCCACCATCTTAAATATTGATTGATGACTAAATATGGATACCTGAATATGTTTACCTTGTCCAGGTGAGACAGTCACAATTTGATGAGACATCCAAATTTTGTAACAATTCAGGTAGAAAAAAGTTTATTTTAAGCTTTTTTTAAACTTCGCATTTACAAAAAGGTTATTTAAGGTAAAATAAACTGATGAGCAGTAACCACAATTAAGTAACATGTTCTTTAATGCACTGGGTGGTATGAAAACTTGAGAAAAGAAAGGATCTAATTTCGAATTATTGAATGTGTTACATAATATTAACAAAATTTATTTTACCAAAAAATCTTTAGATTATGTTTGTATAAGGTTATCTAGTTGTATGTCAAATCTAGGCGAAAAATAATTCAGTGTATTGAATCACAGTTCTGGGTAACTAACTAGGCCTAATTTTTAAGTTTATTTATTTATTCATTCAGTTTAACTTCAAAAAATATTTTCAGTTAAATTTAAATTTTTCCGAATTGATGATAGACGTACGGCTTTATCATACAATCTATAATATTTTTATGTTAGGATTTTAGAAGCTTCTGATACAGAATTTGTGTTAAAAGACTATTTTTCTTGTGAATGAAATGTTTAGTGTCAATTTCCTTTCCCTTTTTATGAGGTATATTTTTGTCAATATAATGCAAGGAACTGGTTGAAAAAGGTACAACAAGTACAAGGAACAGTTGTGACCAATCCAGTCAGAAGAACTGATGAGTTCTATTGAGAATTTTATGATTCCTTTAAAACTTTCCTTGACCAACATATACCTATCCTCTAGTTGTGTAAACATAAGACCATAATATACATTGAATCTGCTCGATAAAGGTTTGGATTATATTTTTCATTAGAGCACTGTACAAAAGACAGATTGTAGAAATGTGCACATTCAGTAAACGTTTTCTGAATACCGCAGTTCTAATAAGGGCAAAACTTCTCTTGACAAATTTATACTTTCTAGTTCGGTTTGCAGTTTTTCCATATTGAACTTCTGAGAACACCGATCATCCTTAACAAAATCAGCCTTATCGGGTTCAGTCAGCTATTCGCTAAAAGCCGAAGCTTACATAATTTGCAAAAAATAATATTACAGTGATTATATTTGTACGATATATCTGAAACATATCATTTTCCAAACCTAGAAGAGAGATTTAAGCGTAGAACAGATCTCATCTACATCAGAACTTTTTAGAGCCGGTGACCCCCTAAACTACAGCTATTCCATAGAGGACAACATGTGCCTATGATACACGTATTTAGAACATGTATGAAAAGGCAACTCAAAATCACTTACATGGGCTTCATTTCAGCTTTCTCTGCACATTTATATATTTTTATATACAATGAATTACAGATTATATGAACACAATCAAATTTTTTTTATAGGTAAACGTCGGGTCAAATTTGGTAACTTTCCTATTATCCTCAGACTATACTTTAAACAATTTGCATACTATTTATTGTAAAAATATATATCGTTGTCATCTGATAAGTGAATTGTTATGACAGTAAACTGAGGGCTATTTGAAACGGGACACTTTTCAATTTGTAAATCTTTTTTATCTACTACGTTTTAACGATGAACGTATACTGGACTAAAGGTGATATTAAATTTTGAAAGGGAATCGGATGTAAAGATCTAAAACCGTCATAAATGATCCACACAAACTATGTGTTTCAAGGGACATGATGGATCAGTTGTTGACACAAAATCCCACATAACTTTCACAAAAATTTGTAGCTGAAGGAACAGCGCATCAATTGATATTGAGACCTTCAACATGGAGAAAAATGTCATGGTCACTGCGAATTCACAATTTAGGGTGGAACTGACGATTACGTTACATCTGCGTTTATTAAAGGACACAGCTTCAAAGTTAGTCAACAAAGTGCATGAAACCAAACAAATATTTAAAAAAACAAATAACAACTTTCATATAGGCAGAACTTTACGGGATGATTTGTTTTCTATAATCGAAAATAGAAAAAAAACTCTTTTTTCAGAACAACCTGAACTTAAGCGAAATTACGTCCTGAATATAACCTTTTAACAGCAGTTTGGAAACTTTATAAAGCAGTCATTAAAACTGTGAAAAAGAGGTGGAAATCAGCGAAAGGTTTTGCTACATCTTTTTTAAATGTCCATGTATACTCTGTGGTACTGTCAATATATATCTATGTACTGTTTACAAATAGAATGTTTGTGTTTGCTTGATCCTTATGTGTGTATAGTCGGCAAATGGAGTAATTATTAACATGATTAGGCAGACAAACCCCATAATGGGTAAAAAAGTATATGATGGACAAAATTTCACACACGTACGTGACAAAAATTCAAGCAATCGGTTCTTCATTGAAAAAAAAAAAACAGTGATGAAAAACATCTATTTCAGCTAGATTGAACATCATTTGTTTCACCTTCTTTTGTTTTTGTTTATTTTTTTATCTAAAGGTAGAATCGGATATACTTCAATAAAATCTTAATTTTAGTTTGATCGGATTAATTCACTTATTTGTTGATTGTTTGTTTACATGTTCTTCGTTATGTCAAATTTTATATATGCGTTTTAAAAAAAATTCCAGAGGTTAAAGACTATAACATTTTTTTAAAAGTCATTTTTCTTGTGGCAAATCAAATTTGACATAAATATACGACGTACACAATGCAGCTTCAATCAGGTTCTATCTAGATATTTTACAAATATTTTTATTTATTTATTCATAGGTAACCATTGGGGGCGTTTAATTTCATCGATGGTGTTTAAGATAGCACAATTTATTTTACATCACATAAAATACGTAAACATGCATTTTTGCCTACGAAAGCATGTACTCGTTAGGCCTTTACTACGTGTCCTTGTATGAAATTTATTTCCTACAAACTCGTCAAAATGTTAACCAAATTACTTCACACCAAATGTGTTAAAATAAATGTTAAGTGAATGAAATAAATTGTTTTTTTTTTTCGTTTTAAATATGTATAACTATAAGGCTATGTATGTGTATACAGATTTTACTGGAATACTTCAGAGTCTGAGGAATTGTGGCTGAGTAGTCATTTTTAAAGTCATGGGTGATTTGCAGGAATATTTATTTGGAAACAGGAGGTAGGAATGACAAACTATTTAAACCAAACACTTTTTATATTTTTATCTGGATTAATAAACTCAGCCGGCTCATCTTTAAATAAGGAATTAAATCCTTTTTAGGAATTGACGGATTTCATGTTTTACAACTTTTTCGCTGCATATTCGAGCATATTGATATTTACATATTTATAATAAAATGAAGATCTGTCAGAATATTTATGCAAGTACTCTACCCCTTAAGTCTACGCCAGGGGGCATCCTAAAAGGTCTAAGCCATGTTGTCTCATTGTTGAAGACCAAGATGAACAATAGTAATACATGTTTACCTGCTTTTTGTATCATTGGTTAAAGTCTCATGTAGATTATTGTATTATGTTCCAGTAGTACTTGGGTAAGATTCTCACGTTCATTATTGTATTTTGCTTCAGTAATACATGGGGTAGATTCTCAAGTTCATTATCGTACTTCACTGCGTCTATATCACCCTGCTCAGCCGCTCTCTAATCTCCGTATTAAGGCCGTGTGACGTTGAGAAGTTATCAGCGAGGTCACAATATGAGAGCAGGACCTATCAGCGCCGTCACAATATGAGAGCAAGACTTATTAGCGACGTCACAATGTGACAGCAGACGTTATCAAGCTTACCTCAACGAGTACAACAAAGCGTATAAAATATCTTACAGAGGCGGCTAAAATGTACAGAATTTGTACGATTATCGGGTTTTCTGCGTAAAGGTATTGTAAAATATCAACCACTCGATACAATATGAATCGCTTACTCGCCAAAAAACTTCATATTGTGGCTCGCGGCTG
Source organism: Mytilisepta virgata (assembly GCA_028015205.1). NCBI lineage: Eukaryota > Metazoa > Mollusca > Bivalvia > Mytilida > Mytilidae > Mytilisepta > Mytilisepta virgata. The sequence continues at coordinate 797,287 of JAPWFG010000015.1, forward strand.
ATAGTTTACGATATCAATGTACAGAAAACCCGATACTTATTGTATTTTGCTTCAGAATTACATGGGTTAGATTCTCACGTACATTATTGTATTATGCTCCAGATAATGGCCACTGTAAGGTAAACAATAATTCACCCATCCATTATGCTCCAGTATTACATGGGTTAGATTCTCACGTACATTATTGTATTATGCTCCAGATAATGGCCACCGTAAGGTAAACAATAATTCACCCATCCATTATGCTCCAGTATTACATGGGTTAGATTCTCACGTACATTATTGTATTATGCTCCAGATAATGGCCACCGTAAGGTAAACAATAATTCACCCATCCATTATGCTCCAATATTACATGGGTTTAATTCTCATGTATATTACTGTATTATGCTCCAGTATTACATGAGTTGATTTCTTTCATGTACATTATTATATTATGTTCCAGTATCAAATGGTTTAGATTTTGAAGTACATTATTGTATCATGCTCCAGTATTATATGAGTTTGTACACATCTCTTATGTACATTATTGTATTCTGATCCACTATCGCATGGGTTAGATTCTCGTGTAAATTATTGAATTATGCTCCAGTATTATGTGGGTAATTTCTCATGTAAGTAATCATCACGTTACGTATTTCACCTTATTAACATATAAAATATGCACGACAGACTGCACTCGATCTGATAGTCGTAATTTACTTGCTGTGACTATGACAATATTTGGGGGAATCATAATATTTTTGTAGGAATGGCAAACGGGCAAAAATATGAAGGAGTAGTGTTGTGTATTATTGTCCGCATTTAAAGGGTCTTACTAACTTTTTTACATTTTGCTGTTTAAACATGTGCTAAAATCTCATCCGAATTCACTGCTTGAAATGACATGAAATTAGGAATTTAACGTAAGACCTTGTGATTACCTTTACAAGACGTTTCCATATAAGAACATATTAGCCTAATAGTAGGTCATCGGCTTTCTGCCTCCAACTAGTAAATACATGTACACTGAGCCTCGGGCTCTAATTTACGAATTGGCCGGTATGTTAACTTTAATATTATAACTCAAACAGAAATACCAAGTTTAAGAAGATTGAATCCGTCCAATCTCCCTGAACATTTTTTTTTGGTACTACCTTGAGTGTCTGTCCATAACTTTCACATTGGTTGATAGACAAGAAAAGGTCGTATATAAATATTGTATACTCACCAAAGTTTAAAAAAATCAAATTTAGTGTCTTGATGTTAATTTAAAAAAATTATATTTGGTGGTTTTACATATTATTGTCGTCCGATTCAACAAAAAACTACTGTTATTTTTGTATACTTTCCTACTAGAGTCAAAATAATTTATCAACTACTAGTGATGAAATCTCGAAGAAACAGCGGGTTGCTATTAATTTGTTCTTAAAGAACAATCTTAGTGAAATATTGCAAAGGCTTTATTTCAAAGATATAATGACAACTCTGTTTACCAAGCCTGGAAACTCTTTTAAGTATATTTTGATCTGATAAGTGCTTTTTGCATAGTTGATATGCCCAAATTGGAACTCATATATCAAGCCCCGAAGTCTAACATGAGGCTTCATATATGCATTTCCAATACAAATCCTTTAGAAATCCGTATCATACCCCGTATCGGACCTGGGAGAAGTATCATCCCTCGACCAGTATCGTACCTCGGGCGGAGCCCTCGGTCCGATATTAGAGTCTCGGAATGATACCACTGCCAATATGGAAAATGAAATATAATAATTATAGATTATCACATATTTTGATGTGCTTTTTTGCAAAGCTGATATGACCAAATTGGACCTCAAATATCAAGACCCGAAGTCTAATATGTGGTCATATATGAATTTCCAATACAATTCCTTTAGAAATCTTTATTAGCGCCCATATCGGACCTGAGGGCTGATATGGATTTATAAAAGAATTCTATTGGAACCTCGTATCAACCCCCGTATCGGACCTAAGGGTTGATACGGATTTATAAAGGAATTATATTGGAAATCCGTATCAGCACTCACGCGCTCCCGTAATGCGTCCCACTGCTGGTCGTCAAGAAATCAGTTTCTGATGTCAGGGAAACGCAGTAAGCCATCCGTACAGATAGATGCGCAACGTTCTAGAAACTATTACTAAATTGTACTAAAAACAAAGATCTCGTACATTACGTTAACATGTTTTAAATTAATGTTATTATTTTCACTTTAGAAATGATATATTTTGCCTTTTTACGTCATAATTGCTGCAGTATATTATACTCAGGCTATTTTTAAATGTTAACTTGTCAAATTCAGTAAAGTGCATTTCGATGTAGGGAAAGTATGTATAAGGTATATTCCTGGAGGCGTTAGCGCGACAGGGTTATATCCTATTTATATCTTGATACTCGGAAATGTACAAATGATAAGTTTTAATTATTCAAAACGGGGGTCTTTCATAAATTTCACCTTGGACAAAGATAAGTATGATAAATGCAGGATATCTGGTTACATTTAACCACATCATGATATAAATATATTTATAACATCGGCCGGTTCAAACATTGTATAATGAATCCTAGCAGTATTAGTATGATGAAATATTAAATGATTCAAATTCTGATGCTCAAGATGTGAACATTCGGTCAATTAACGACTATTCGGTTGTGCTCAATATCTAAAATATTGCAAGCCGAAAAAATAACCCAAAACATTGAAGAACAATTTGAAATGAGAAAATGGCCGAAAAATAGTAAAGCCACAGCCATTTAAGGACAGAGATTTGCAAGAATAAGATACTCCTTAGTTTTTTCCAAAATATTACATTTTTATAACAGTAAATGTGAAGTATCAATTTTTGAAACACTGTAGCAATTGATGTATCTTAAATTTCAAGGAAAATAAATGGAAATGGTGAGCTGTCAAAAGGGGCGTAAAACGACTAAAATGTATGAAATACACAAGTCGAACAAAACCAAATGTAAAATCGTCAAAAACAACAACAAACTAAAAAGTTAAAAATACTCAACGTTTCGACCAATATGGTCTTGATCACGAGTATTTAAAAAAAAATAAAAATAAAAAAGTGTTGACTCTTTGAAACCCACAGCAAGACTGAGTCCGTACATAAAAAATGACTGCTCACCATTTCCATTTATTTTTCTTGTTATCTATTGTCGCATGAGCTGTTTTGCAACATACTTAGTTTTTTATCTTAAATTTCGATGGAAAAATTTCAAATTGATATCGTCGGACATAATTCAAAACAAAATTTAACGTACTGCACAATTTCTAATACCTGTTTGAACCGAAAGGATTTTCCGGTTTTAAACTGCTATTACTAGGAGATGAAAAAATTAATTTGCGTCATAGAAAATTGCGCAATATACATGTAAACCTGTATGATAAAAATTTTATGTCATTTTTCCATGTTAATGTTTTATTTACATTATTTCACATACTTTTTTAAAAGATATTGTGGTTATAAAACGTATAGGGCTATCTGCAAATTGCATCAAAAGGTATTATTTAAAATATACATATATTCGGGGCATTGTTTTCTTTTGAACATATAAAAACAAATAGTTTGCTTTTTTCAAGAAAATATTTTTTAAAAAGAGTAAGTGAGAAGTTTGATTACTAACTGAGAAATATTTTGGAGAATAATTTTTCCAAAATTACTTGAATGTTAATAAGGATTACATCAAAGGTTTTTCCGGAATTTTGATTTCTAACTTGTAAGTTTTTAAAGCATATAATTAAGTTACCTGATTGTAGAAGGCGTGTTTCTTTTTGAAAGGATGACAGTTAAAGGTTTCAATGGCTCAGCCTCATAAGAGCATTTTTGCGAAGTGAATTTCAACAAAGTGATTTAAATGGAACATGGACGGCAAATTGATTTTGACAATCGCATTATCCAATATGCTTCATGGAGATACACCTATGCACATTTATCATTCGTCAGTTTGTTCAATCATTAATCAATTTATTGACACTTTAATTTTATTACATAATGATTTAAATCCTTAAACAGTGATATTTTACTAGATTTTGTTATCAGTTATTCTGTAGAAAAATAAAATACACATAAATATGATTTAACACCTTCACCTTTTGCGCATGGCACAATTCTTGGGAAAATTTAATGAAAAATTGAAGATAAAATTCATTAGAGATAACTATGACCATAAAATCCCTTTTTGTGATTATAGCATATAGATATGGAAAAGGCCGAAATTTCAGTAAATGGTGAATCACTGGCTGGGTCTGGAAAGGGGTCAAAGTTTAAATTCACAAAATAATTTCAGAACTGTTTGTTAAAAAACTCAAATTTTCATTTGTGGATCGATTTTGCTTTAAGTATAAGTGAGAATGGCGATTTTGAAAATTTTGTGGGAAAATAAACATTTTTTGGAGAAATTAATCAGAAGGAAAATGGTTTTTAATTTCAGATGAGTACGATATAACTATTAAATTTTTTTTATGCGTGGCCATGAGATACACATTTTAATATATAATATGGATAGTGTGTAATATTTATATGGCCTAGTGTATATTGAGTAAATAATATAACATGTATAATCTAATATTTGTTTAGCACTTTTGCGGAGAACACTTCACGGTCGTAAAACATTGAATCAAAGGAAATCAAAGAAAATAAAGAGTGTTTATAAGTGCAATGACAATACTCAACAACTATCATAAATTAAATTAATAAACCACAAATGACGGTTTTATACCCATGGACAAAATGGTATTAAATTTAATCTGTAAATATTCGGATAATACGCCAGTCAGAAAACTTTTTTAACGTAAAAACTAGTGTTTCAAAGTATTTACAGGTGAAAGCTGGTTGTAAGAGTCAGTAATTAATACACATATAGGATAAACCTTGGACGAAATTGATTCCATCTATATATACATGACTACATATATAATCTTTAACAAGCATAACACGACTAGCAGCCCATGCGCTGAGCACATGAACAGCTTCAAATAATGTAAAAATTTAACTTGCCACGTTTAAACACATGCAGCATTCCATCCATACAATTAACACATTTAAAAGTAGATAAGAGATAGCCAAAATACAGGGTCCAGGCTTATAAGAAACAGAAATACAGATTTAACCCACCATTTCCATCGGAAATGACTGTACCAAGTCAGGACCATTACACTTATTTCCCCCTTTCCGGGGCTTGTCTTGATTTTGCCTGTAATATATGGACTACCCCCTTTTTTACTATTCCTTGGAGTCCGGTATAATATATATAATAGTATGCTAGAAAAAAATTAATGACTTTGCATAAAAACGACAAACACGATGAAATATAAACGTTTTCATAATCGGATAAGAAGTAAAGATATTGCGTTGCTTTTAACCCACACATTTGCTCAGGTAACATTTTGAATGGGAACTAATAAAACATTGACACGATAAACAACCAAGAGAGAAAAAGTAATTCAACCGAAAGTCATTACGTGTGGTAACCGTGGAAACTGTGAAGACATTTTCCGTGACCAACCAGATAGTAATGGAATGTGGTGCCTCCTTAATTGAGAGTTTCTCTTCTTCTGTTAATGTAACAAGAAAATAAACAAATATGCACCTATACGGGGTTATTGTAGCATCCATCCAACTTTCTTGCATATATATATATATATATATATATATATATATATGTGTGTAATCTGGATGATACTGGCAATTTAAAAAAAAAGTGATGAACATTAGCAAGTTACTCATCCGTTATGCAGTTACAATCTAGAGCTGTCTATTAGCATTTTGATTTTTTTTATTGGACAAAAATAAAGTCCCATCTGTTAGAAAATTAAAGCGCTTATGTCGTATTGTTTTTTTAATTATTTTTTATTAACCACATAGGTATGATTATAGCTAAAATGCATGTTTATTACAAATTTCCTGTCGGGACCATTATGACAAAGCAGGGCATTATTACAGGGCCGATTATGACAAAACAGGGCATTATTACAGGGCCGATTATGAAAAAATAGGGCCATTATGAAATCAAAAAATTTAAGGTGGCTATCATTTCTGAGGATTTTGTAGCACGGAATTTTTTGTTGTTGATTGTGTTGATGGTAGTAATCTGTTTATTAGTAGTCTTTTTAACAAATCCCGACTGAACAGAAACTCTTTATAGTCAGTAGCATATATTGGCTTTACAGAATTTCTGTTCAGGCGGGATTTGTTAAAGAGACTGTATTTTAAACCTTTTTTCATGCCGGAAACTGACAGAAATTATCCGACGACAAGTAAGAAATGTCATGTCTGTTGACAATCCAGTAGAGTGCTTGTATAGCAATCAACGTGTATACGTATCTACTATAATTGGAGGAACAATTAATATAGTATTAATAAATGGGTGTTTTCGTAATTGCCCTGTTATATGTCCAAGGTTTGTAATAATGGCCTGAGGATTGCTGTAATGTCCCGAGGCAACGCCGAGGTCCTTTACAGCATCTGAAGGCCATTATTACAGACCGAGGACATATAACAGGGACATTATGAAAACACCCATTTCTTAATACTTTTATTAACTAGTTTGTATATAGCATTTGCATTAATCCGAATAGCACAAATATAATGGTAAGTAAGCAAAACTTGTGAGAACAGTTTTAAAGATTAATTTCGGACAGTTTTTTCAAAAATATGTTTTAAAATGTTCTAGTTTGCTTTTCCTGAAATTTCCAAGTGGAGTATTGAAAAAAGCAGCCATTTTGAAAAAGCCGTAATAACGGTTATTATGAACAAAATTCTGTAATGGCCCGGTTATTATGAACAAAATGCTGTAATGGCCCTGCTGTAATGCATTCATTTTGCTCATAAAGATAAGGCATTTTTAACGTATTTTACCCTACTGGTTAATAACATAAATTAACATTTACCCTGGGAAGAGAAATTTTGAGACTGACAATATTCAGCGATACTATTATTCAATAAACTTATACCATTTCAGTTACAGTTTCTATTGTTAAAATCATATGGTACAGTGAAGCTCTGCAACATGTATACATTTCTATTTGATACTTCATTGGACATACATACAGTTAAAAATAGCCTGTTTCTCTTCTATCTATTCTAAACTAGAAGCAGCGAGCAAATATGATGTGGAATAACTCTTTTATAACAAATTACAACATACTGATGAAAGTTTGTAATAGGTATGAAATACCTCTACAACATTATTACACTAAATTTGTATTTCATCAGTTGGTTAATAAAAGTATTTAAGAAATGGCCTTGCAATGTGTCCTTTGTCTGTAATAATGACCCTCGGAGCTTCCTCGGGTCATTATTACAAACTTTGGTACATTACAGAGCCATTACAAAAACACCAATTACTAAATACTATAATTCAAAATTGAAAACCAGGCTAGGGCCGCAGTTTGTGTTCCATTATCTGTAATTGAGTGTCGCATATCTTTTATTATATTTTCAGATGTGAATGACAATGCAGTTGCTACCTGCTGTGTTTGTTTTATATGGGGTAATCTTTGCAGTGAAATCACAAACCGTGTATTATAGTAAGTAGAAAAAACGTGTTAGGGACGAGATCAAAAGTTCAATGTAGGATAAAAAACTTAATTCACATAGTTTTTTCACTGACCCCCCCTCCCCCCTCCCCCCCCCCCCCAACACCCTTCTTAACTTAATTTGGTAAAACTTGATTGACCAATATGGGCTTTGAGAGTATACTTTATGTATCAAGGGTCCTGTTTTTCCTCAACAATATATGTTTGTTCTGTATATTGACTTGGACATCACTTTTAAAAAATATTGGAAAAAAGTGATGTGCATTTTTAGTATGCATAAAAAAGGCACTGTTAAATTATAATTTTATACATATCATTCAAAATTCACGATAGATAAAATGTTTTAACGACGTAGATACTCTCGGCCAAAAATTTGCTTTTCGGTTCGATTTGATGGCTTTTATTTGCTTTAAAAGTCCAAACATATGTTATGGCTGAACTTGAATCCGAATTTTTCAATCTATAAATAGATGTCGGATAACAAAGCTTGCAGCGATTTTTACCCCCCCCCCCCCCTTCCCCCCACCCCCAAACTATTTGAATTAAGTTTTTTATCCTACATTGAACTTTTGATCTCGTCCCTTAATGCATTTTTTAAAAACATTCAAAAGACGTTTGTCGCTTGTCGATCACTATGAGCCGATGCGGTATTCCCACCCTCTTTTTACCATGACAACCCACTGTGTTTACCGACATTTTCTCCATGATCTAAACTTGAAATAGTAAATAAATTTTGAAATGTTTGTTTTTCGCGCAGAAAATTGTAACGGGCTTCCCTTGATTAATATAGAAGTTATAGAACCGTAACAGGTTTATAACCACCCTCCATTAGCTGCGCTAGTGGAGTACTCCTTTAGCTCAGTTGGTAGAGCGGTGGACTACCGAACCAAAGGTTCCGGGTTCGATCCCCGGTAGGTAATTTTGGGAGACAAATCATGCTCTACTGTTACATTGGCGCCCAACTAAAAAACCCACGGTTGTCAAAAAGGGCTAGTTGGCAAAAGGGTTGAAATTGGATATCGCCATCGTAGGACGATGACTCTTGAGGTGGGGGAAGTGTAACGGGCTTCCCTTGATTAATATAGAAGTTATAGAACCGTAACAGGTTTATAACCACCCTCCATTAGCTCAGTTGGTAGAGCGGTGGACTACTGAACTAAAGGTTCCGGGTTCGATCCCCGGTTGGTGCGGTAGGTAATTTTGGGAGACAAATCATGCTCTACTGTTACAAAATAATTATTCGGAAAAGTTCTAATTTTTCCGGAATTGAGTTTAAAACTATGATAAGTAATTTTTTTGCAATTTTCGCGCGGTTTTAAAACGAAAGTGAAACTAGACTGACAATTTGCAACGAAAAAGTCATATATTATGGGAGTCACAGAACATCTCTGTGTTATGGCTGTGTAAAATTCATTGATTTTTTTACAAAATTGGCCAAAAATGTGATATGTTACAACATGTGAATTTTGTTTAAAATTTTGTTTCAAGTTCATCGATATGGCTTTCTTTACACCTACATAAAAAATTACTCTGAGCACAGACTTACATATGCAGTTGAAAACATTTAAAGGCCTAGCTTCCCCCAGATATTTCTATTTTAAAAGCAGTTTATGTTTGGAAAGATAAATCTTTTGGGGATTTTGATGGGCATTTTTTTTTTTTCGTAACTGCAGAAGGTGTAAAAATAAACCAAGTTGTATAATATTCTCCAGATTTCTCCTCTCAAGCAACAGTTCAATTGTATTATATTGATTGATATGGACAATAGATTTCTAAAAAAAAAAATAAGGGATTTAAATAGTTTAACCGAGTGGACAGTGTCAAAAATAACTCAGATGTTGTTTATTTTATCCTTTTCTTCAACGTTGAAACAAAATACAAAATGCCAAATATTTTATCTGTCTGATCTGAGACTACTATAACATTATAGTAGTCTCAGGTCTGATACACAAAATGCATTTAACTTTTATATATCTAGTGGATGCCAGGCCTTAAAAGGTTTTCAATTGCACAGGTATAAGTCTCTGCTCAGAGTGATTTTTTAGGTGTAAACAAAGCCATATTTTGTCCATTTGTTGTGATGAACCTTAAAAACCTTATTGAATTCTACAACATATCTAAATGTATTTTGAAATGTACATCAATACTGTTGTAAAGCCAAAAGTTTTTTAAAAGTTCCTGAACTACAGCAGTGGCACTTACTGAGTGGCATAATTGTAACAAAAAATATATCTTGCATGTAACAGGCCATTATTTACATTAATTATTTACTGTATGGTTGTGTTTGCTATACTTTATTTGATGTCAAAAAGTGTGCAATAAAGTGAGTGTGCTGCAGTAAAAAATCGTATATTTTTATAATAATTATTTTAATTTCTGATGTGCAGATCAGGGTTGATTGCAAAAAAAAAAAAAAAGTAAACATAGTTTAAGGATGATCGCTGGTCTAATAGGAAATAAATAGGATTTGAAATAGGTGTTTTAGTTTGAGAGAACATATGAATAGTAAACAAATAAGCAAGAAAAAAATATAGGTTAATGTGCTCATTTAAGTGCTATAAGGCCTTCAGAATTTGCAGGAAATGGGTTTTCTCTGGATTTTTCATTGTCTTTGCATTGACAACTTGTCTCTCAAAGATGTATGAAAAAATAAAAAGGATTTCATAAAATTTTGTCAAATACCATTTTAAGGTATATATGATTGAATTATAAAAGAAAAAGTGGGGGTTCATGGGCAAAAAATTTCATGTTTAAGAAATGGATAAAACCCGAGGATTCCGAAAATCTGACAAAAAGACCAAAAACATGACCAGCGAGCATCCTTAAGAAAATTGCAGGGCTTAAAAAATTGCATTCACACTACTGATTAAGTTAAAATATATACAGTTTTTGTAAAAAAATCCTCATTTAATTTTTTCTATTAAGATTAAGTTGTTTTGTGGCAAACATATTATATTGTTTTCTTAAAATACATGGTAGTGTCAAGAACAACCGAGTCGTGGCTATTTATAAGACTAAGTAATTCAAGAAATACTGAAAATTTAACAAAATTTAATAAACTATATACAAAATTTAACAATGTTCACCAATATAAATGATCTAAAGTACTTCCAGTAAAGAAACGGACAACGGACGGACGGACAAACTCCAACACTGGAATTTCCACCATTAAAGTTTCAAATCAGTTTTACAGCTATAAAATCGAACAAGTCCACCATACGGTATTAGGTAAATAAACGAGTATACTCAGATGCAACAGGCTATGTCCACCATACAGTTACAGTCAAAGTAAGCTTGGACACACTCCAACATCCAACATGAGTTAACGTAAAGGTACTGTTGTACAAAATACTGCCGTACTACACTGCATACTACTACAAGGCCATAATACACCGTATACTACTACAAGGCCATACTACACTGTATATATACTACTGCAAAGCCATACTGTACATTATGGGACCTATGAAATATATGACAATTTCATAACGATACTATTTTGAAAACATCTGACAAACTGTAAATTGCATAACAGTTCAAATATGTCAAAATACATGTATGTAATACACTCCGTACATAAAATAGTACCAAATAACGTGACTGTGTCGCATATACTACTAATATACTGATTTACATACAAAATCACTACTCCGTGCGCGTTTGCACATATATACTACTACAATTTGTACAAGTATGTTGCACATTTTACTACTCATACTAAATTCTTATGAATTTACGGTTTACACAAAGCAGTTTACCAGTAAAATGTTAACTTCCGTGCGGTAAACAATTTTATAAACTGTCGTAGATATACTCCGAGCATAATACACTCATTACATCTCAAAAATACGTAATACTAATACACCATGCATAGTAAAGCACTCAAAAACAGTATTTCGTACGTATAATAAAACTAGCATTCAGTAAACAAATTGAATATTAACACATGTACAATAAATGTATGTAAAAACGGCGAAAAAAGTATAAAACATGTAAATTTCAGCGGAATGACGTCTGGCAGTTTTAGCACCGTTTAATATTAACTATATGAATAAGTAAAAACTGTAACTTACCATAGAAGGAATGAGAATATTCACTCTATGTGCAGCACACTACACAAAGATGTGTGTCTATCAGTGACAATCGTTAAACTGAATCCAATAAAGAGATAAATTTAAAGGTACAGGTGTTACAGTCTGATGATTGAGGCATTGTAAAGGGTATTTAAATAAAAATTGATAAATATCCGACGCATCATAAAAAGACTTAAAACTAAATATAAAGCAGTCAAAACAAGGCTTTTGACAACACCTCCCCCCTTCAAGAAGTACGTAGTACTTGCCAATACAACGTATGCACAAAATCCAATTCACTAAATTTTAAAACCATCACAATAACCATTCAGTGCGACTTGACCGGACAGTACCCGATCCCTTTACAAGAGTCCAAATTGACTCAACTATACCGACTCAAGAAACGAACCGAACTATACATTACCTGAAGATAAATTTGGTATAATTCGCAAAATACCAACAACAAGGTAAGCAAGGATTCTTTGCTCAATATAGAACAAATCAGGTCACACCAAATATGGATAAACCTGCCCACAACATCACGGTTTCATCGCATCTGAATAAAACCGAATCAAACTGCAATGTTAAACTAAATTCTACTCAAATAATCAGCTCCTACATTAGACTTCCCACTTACCGCCTGTATTTTGAACTTGTATGGTTGTAATGCCAAAGCCCATCTCATAATTCTAGCATTTGTTACCTTCTTGGAATTTAAATACATCAAGGGTTTATGGTCTGTTTCCAACAAGAATTCGTGGCCGTACAAATACCTCTGAAACTTTGTAATAGCCCAGACTATCGCAAGGCATTCCTTTTCCACTGTAGCGTATGCATCCTCATTAGTTTTCAACTTCCTACTAGCATATGCCACTGGCATATTTATACCACCTTCATTCTGCATTAAAACTGCCCCAATACCTCTATCCGACGCATCTGTCGCCAATATGAATGTCTTAGTCATATCAGGAAGTTTTAATATAGGAAACTTAACCAATGCATTCCTTAACGCTTGAAAAGCATTTTCCTGTGCACAGCCCCATTGAACTACATTTGGCTCACCTTTTTTCGTCAAGTCTGTAAGCGGCAATGCAAGTACCGAAAAATTTGGAATAAACTTCCTGTAGAACCCTACCAGACCTAAGAAAGATCTTACCTGCTTCTTACTAGAAGGACGAGGAGCTTCCATGATGGCTTTTACTTTACTCGGGTGTGGCTTCAATTTATCATCACCTATAAAATGCCCCAAACATTCTATACTGTCATATGCCAATGCACATTTACTAGGTTTCGCAGTAAGGTTTGCGTTGCGCAAGCGCTCAAAAATATCCCGTAAAACCTCTAGGTGTTGCTGAAAAGTCACAGTAAAAATAATGATGTCATCAATGAAATTGTCTACATTCTCCATATCGCTCAACAGTTTGCGCATTAATCTAGAAAATGATGCCGACGCCGTAACCAAACCAAACGGCATTCTCCGGAATTGATATAATCCAAGCGGCGTTTGAAAAGCAGTCAACGGTTTAGCCGATTCCGTAAGCGGAAGCTGCCAATATCCCTTACATAAATCTATTCTGGAAAAGTACTTATGACCAGCTAACTTCGAAAACATGTCTTCCGGACTAGGTATAGGCTCTGCGTCAAACACAGTATATTTATTTAAACTTCTAAAATATATACAGAACCTGTTTGTATGATCTTTTTTCTTCACAATCACAATAGGAAGTGAAAAAGGACTCTCTGAAGGCTCAATGATGTCCATGTCTATCATTTTCCTTACCTCATCAATAACTGTGTCACGCATTGAAAAAGGAATAGGATAAGGTTTCAATCTGATAGGTACTTCTGTTGTGAGCTTAATGTCATGCTGAAGTATATGAGTACAACCTGGAGTATCAGATAACACATCTGAGAATTCAATTAACAACTGTACCAACTGGCATCGCTCATCCTCAGATAACTTAGGATTAATATCTGCCTGATCAACGCCTTCACATGAAGTAGTAACTGGGAGTTCTTGTAACTCACCCTTGACATCGTCATGTTCATCCTCAAGATCTATGACAGCAGTACTCACCACTGGTAAAGTGCTGCTTCCATCGCTCACTGAACCATCACCTCGAACAATATACCTTTTCAATAAATTAGCATGGTAAGTTTTAACTTTACCCTTCATATCAAGTCTATAATCTGCCTCACCTATTTTCTCTAAAACTGTGAATGGTCCTTTCCACTGCATTAATAATTTATTATTATCAGTAGGTAAAAGAACTAACACTTTATCACCAACCTTCAACGTTCTGACTTTAGCTTTTCTGTCATAGTATACTTTATACTTCGATGCAGCAACTTCTAAGTTTTCTCTAGCCAACTTACATGTGGATTCTAACCTATCCCTCAAGTCTATAACATACTGATACGTAGATTTGACCTCAGTATCTGGAATATCATGCGTCCATAATTCCTTTAAAATAGCCATAGGACCACGGACAGACCTACCGTAAACTAACTCGAATGGTGAGAACTTAAGACTTTCCTGGGGCACCTCCCTGTAGGCAAATAATAATGGACCTAAATACTTATCCCAATCTCTCGGCCTTTCAGCACACATGCGCTTTAACATCAACTTTAGACTACCGTTGAAGCGTTCAACTAACCCATTACAAATAGGATGGTACACAGTTGTAGTTAATTGCTTCATAGAAATCAAACGGCTTACCTCACTCATTAATTCGGAAGTGAACTGACTGCCCATGTCGGTGAGCATTTCCTGGGGCACACCTATTCTACAAAAAATATCTACTAAAGCCTCGGCTACTCGTTCCGTTTCAATACCTGATAAAGCTACTGCCTCGGGGTATCTTGTTGCATAATCTACGAGAGTTAGAATATATCTATTACCTCTGTCTGTAGCAGGAAAAAGTGGACCAATAAGATCTACCGCCACTCTCTTAAATGGCTCATCAATCAACGGCATCTTCTGTAAAGGAACTTTACCCACCTTACCTTTCGGCACAGTACGTTGGCAAATGTCACAAGACTGGCAAAATCTTTTCACATCAGATGTAACGCCGGGCCAATAAAATGATGACAAAACCCTTTCCAAAGTACGTCTAACCCCCATGTGTCCTGACATAATAGACTCATGAGCAAGCCTTACCACAGTTTCTCTTAACTGCTGAGGAACAACTAACTGTATACAAATATGTTCAGCTGGCAGTGAAGTGTCCGTAAACTTTCTGTATATCAAACCTTTCTTTGTAATCCAATCGACCCTACTATTTGGACGAACTATTGTATTACCATTTTCTATAAACTTCCTAATCTTGTCAAGAGAAGGATCTTCAACTTGTGCCTTCATAACATCAGAAGGTGTAATATCTCCTGTTACCATATCTTGTACCTTCAATTTTGTATAAGGCTTACCTTTCATGCGAGCCTGTTGTCGAGTTTCAACGACACATACCGGTGTCCATGTTGGATCTGGATTACCTGGATCTTTGACATCAGGAACATTGCCCAGCAGTAAATCATAAACCGGAGCATCCATACACCAAGCTTCATATTCACCTTGCAAATATGGGGAGTCAATTGAAATCTTTGCTATCGGAGCATCTATTCTGGTTCCGTCTGCTAGTATACATGACTGAGTTTTACCTGTTAAATCAGAATGACTTACCTTACTCCTTTTTACCACAATACCACTACATCCTGTATCTCTCAATACAGTAACAGCGTTCCCGTTAACATACCCGGTTGATACTGGCATAGAACTATCAGTCAAAGTTTGGCAATGCGAAGACAAAGTAGTCGTGGCACTATCACTAGGAAATGAGTTAACTATAGAGTCACTCATTGTAATACAAGCACCACATACCTGTGTATCTGACTTCACACCTTTATTATCATTTGTACCTTGGTTAGCTCTCGGATTCTGACTTGACCCTTTAACAAAGTTTACTTTACCTCCTTTTGAGAAACAGTCACTTGCAATGTGTCCTGGCTTGCCACATTTATAACAACGCCTATCTGATATTGGTACAAACTGATTACGATCTTGAAGCTTACCTACATGTTCCTTCTTTTGGAAATTTCCTATAGATTTTTGCTGATTGGGGTTTGAATGACTACTATTGCTATGATGAGAAAAACTGTTCTGACCAGGCTTACCTTTATTTACAAGGTTAGAAGCACTTGTATATCTAGCCTCTCTGTATTGATCAGCTAACTTAGCCATTTTATCTAAAGAATCAGGTATTCTCTCTTTTAAAAACAAAGATAAATCTCTAGAACAAGTATGTATAAACTGGTCTCTTAACATAAGGTCATACAAACCTTCAAAAGTTTTCTCGATTTTTGACATCTCTAACCAGCGTTGAAAATAACTATCTAAGCGTACTGCATATTGTGCAAATGTTTCTCCCGATAATGGTCTACATGACCTAAAGCGTTTCTTAAACCCGTCTTCAGTCAAATCGTAACGTTTCAGCAAGGCAGCTTTCAAAGCTTCGTAATCTAACGCTTTCTCAGCAGGCATCAATGCGTACACATCTAAAGCAGTGCCTTTCAAAAGTGCACTTAAATTAGTCGCCCATATTTCATGACTCCACTTTTGTGCAGTTGCATAGCGCTCAAACCGTCTAAGATAACTATCTATCTCATCTTTACCGTCTTCAAATGGAGGTATTTTAGGACCCCGCACCTGTGTAGTACTAGTATTACCTGGCGCAAAATGTTCATTAATTTCTGACTTTTTTCCTAACATTTCTAACTCCTGCTCATGTAATAAAGTTTTTAACTTTACCTCTTGATCAAGTTTCTGTCTTTCTAACTGTGTCTGCTCCAATTGTAACTGATACTCACGCTCTTCCTTCTCTTTTTGCCTCTGAATTGCCCTTTCTTCACGTAATATAGACTGTTGCTCACTTATAAATGTTTTGAGCTCACTACCTTCTAGACCAATACTCTGCCCAAGCTCTGTGAACTGTTTTAAAGTCTCCATGATAAAATGTATATGTCACTTGCAGATCAGTATCATAGCAAGAATACCTCAATATAAACAAGCTGTCACCTTACTACACCTCAACAATCACACTGCAGACTGTACTATAATATTATAAATATGTAACTAAATATCATATACTCACAGTGGCCACACATAGAGCAAACAAACATACCAAACCTTCACAGGCAAGAAACAGCTTCCAAAGAAAAAACAACTGGCTTCTATGGTCCCAAACTGTCAGTAACCTTCAGCTGAAAAACAGTTCACAATTAAATATACATTTTCTATATATATATGTCCACTAAAAAAAAAGAAAATTTACAATTGTAAATTACAGATCAAACTGTTCACTGAGAAATTTACAATAAATGCTGTTTTTTTTTTTACAAAATATTTTAGAAATAGCCATTTATCTTATCCCACTTCTGACACCATTTTGTCAAGAACAACCGAGTCGTGGCTATTTATAAGACTAAGTAATTCAAGAAATACTGAAAATTTAACAAAATTTAATAAACTATATACAAAATTTAACAATGTTCACCAATATAAATGATCTAAAGTACTTCCAGTAAAGAAACGGACAACGGACGGACGGACAAACTCCAACACTGGAATTTCCACCATTAAAGTTTCAAATCAGTTTTACAGCTATAAAATCGAACAAGTCCACCATACGGTATTAGGTAAATAAACGAGTATACTCAGATGCAACAGGCTATGTCCACCATACAGTTACAGTCAAAGTAAGCTTGGACACACTCCAACATCCAACATGAGTTAACGTAAAGGTACTGTTGTACAAAATACTGCCGTACTACACTGCATACTACTACAAGGCCATAATACACCGTATACTACTACAAGGCCATACTACATTGTATATATACTACTGCAAAGCCATACTGTACATTATGGGACCTATGAAATATATGACAATTTCATAACGATACTATTTTGAAAACATCTGACAAACTGTAAATTGCATAACAGTTCAAATATGTCAAAATACATGTATGTAATACACTCCGTACATAAAATAGTACCAAATAACGTGACTGTGTCGCATATACTACTAATATACTGATTTACATACAAACCACTACTCCGTGCGCGTTTGCACATATATACTACTACAATTTGTACAAGTATGTTGCACATTTTACTACTCATACTAAATTCTTATGAATTTACGGTTTACACAAAGCAGTTTACCAGTAAAATGTTAACTTCCGTGCGGTAAACAATTTTATAAACTGTCGTAGATATACTCCGAGCATAATACACTCATTACATCTCAAAAATACGTAATACTAATACACCATGCATAGTAAAGCACTCAAAAACAGTATTTCGTACGTATAATAAAACTAGCATTCAGTAAACAAATTGAATATTAACACGTGTACAATAAATGTATGTAAAAACGGCGAAAAAAGTATAAAACATGTAAATTTCAGCGGAATGACGTCTGGCAGTTTTAGCACCGTTTAATATTAACTATATGAATAAGTAAAAACTGTAACTTACCATAGAAGGAATGAGAATATTCACTCTATCAGTGACAATCGTTAAACTGAATCCAATAAAGAGATAAATTTAAAGGTACAGGTGTTACAGTCTGATGATTGAGGCATTGTAAAGGGTATTTAAATAAAAATTGATAAATATCCGACGCATCATAAAAAGACTTAAAACTAAATATAAAGCAGTCAAAACAAGGCTTTTGACAGGTAGGTTCTGATTACAATATTTCCTTTGTATTTTATGTACTTTCAGACTGTCCTGAAGGCTGGATTGTAGACATTGCCAACAAAAGATGTTATAACTTTGTAACCTATCCAAAACTAGCCTATATTTTAGCAGCAAAGTCCTGTGCTGTAAGTTTTGTGTAATTTATTTTACAAAAATATCACTCAGCTCTTCAGACATACAAGTTTCATGTGTCTATAAATGAGACAGACACACATGCTGTTCTTCATATATGTTTGCTTTTCCTTTTTGCCACAATCCTTGAAATGCTTTGAAGTACTTGAAAACGAAATTAAGAAAATCATTGACTGAAAAGTACTTTTATATATGTAATAAAAAGCTCTTAAAATAATTTTTTGTAATTGTCAGAAAATCTACAGTGATTAGTTTTTGTTTCTGTCACATTATTTTTATTACATATCTGTACATACAAAACAGGCTGATTTTTTATGAATTGATTTTATGTCTGAAGAGGGGCCTCGGTGGCCGAGTGGTCTAAGTAGTTCGTTTTGACTAATGCTGATCGCCAGCCTGTCAGTGCTGGGGTTGTGAGTTTGAATCTCACCTGTGGTGGGGTGTGTTCGACTCCGATCTTAATTGACAAGGATTACCAATTTTCCTACTGAAGGTCGGTGGTTCTCCGGGTACTCCGGCTTCCTCCGCCAATAAAAAGTGGCCCCCGCGAAATGGCCAAAATGTGCTGAAAACGGCAATAAACCCCAACTAAACAAACAAATATGTCTGAAGATTTATAGCACATGGAATAGAACTACTCAAAATAAAATCATAAACACACAGTCCTTGAAAAGTGAATTATAGAATATGCTCTTTACTATCCACGAGTTGATCAAGATTTAGTTACATGCCTATGAAGTATGAAGGAGGAGGTGTTAACATTGTACATCTGATCTGAAAAATAGTAAAAAGCATTTGCTAATCAAACCCTTTGTAATAAACTATAATTGCAAAAACTAAAATTTTGCTTCAACACACCAACATTTTTCTGGTATTTCTTTTTCAATAATAACATACATAGCACTTCTACCTTTGTTTATAGGCCTCCTACTCCACCTTGGTCAGTGTAACAACCAGTGGTGAACACAGCTTTATAAATGAATATCTATTGCAGTATGATACAAACAGGTAAGGCTAATTCATATTTACCTATTTACATTTTGGTGTAAGGGACATGGTAGCTATAATCACAAGACTGTCTGCGCTGAGGTTGTGAATTCAGACCCGACTTGTGGCAAGATGACTAAACTAAACTAAACGTGCTAAATGCTTGGATAAAAGGAATGTTTCTCCATATTATAGTATTGGAGTATTGTGATGTGAAATTTTAGACAAGTCTCTGTGTAATACTGTAGAAGCAGAAATTTTTGTTGGGGATTCAGTTTCGGTTATTTCATGAGTATAATCAATTGTTACGGCCGAAATCACCTTTAAATTGTAGCCAACAAAAGACACAAATCAAATTAGGCCAAGATAAATAATATAATAATTACAATATCATAACAAAATAAATATAATAATACAATATCATAACACCTCCCCCCTTAAAAGAAGTTGGAGGGTAAACGAGAACTTCCTGAACAATATATACAAAAATATATAGTATGTATACAGTGTTTTAATAAAATCTAGATAAAGCATATATCTAATTTCTTGTCTCATAACATCAAGTATAAGTGGATTGAGCCAGTAAGGATGTTGCTTAATTGGAGAAGCATCGCCTACATCAACATCATGACAAACAGCAGTGGTTTTGTTTGGCACATCTGGAAAAAGATTTTTAAAAGAAAATACCAAAGTTTTCAATTTTTCTCTGCGATCGAAAGTCAGATGTGCAAGTTTTGAGTCTAAATCTGATAAAATTTCAGAATTTTTCAATCTAACAGTTTGTTCCATAGTCTTGGAATTAAAAGATGGTTCAATTATATCTGGTTTGTCATGATCGTTCTCCAATTTAACCATGGCTAAAGTGGCAACTGGTTTACTCTCACTTTCATTAGTACGCTCAAAATATGGTTTTTACATATTAATGTGACACACTCTATTTTGTTTACGCCGACCTGGAGTTTTTACAATATAATTCAACCCATTGATTTTACTGTCAATGGTATAAGGACCACAGTATTTAGCCTGTAAAGGATGCCCAGGGATTGGCAAAAGTACAAGTAGCTTATCACCAGGCTCAAAAACTCTGTCCCTGGCATCTTTATCATACCATATTTTCATCTTATTTTGTACAGTTTTTAAGTTTTTCTGAGCAATTTGACAAGCAGTATACAATTTTTCTTTAAATCTAGATACATAGTCTAGAAGATTCAAGTCAGTGTGTTCAGTAAGCCATTTTTCCTTAATCAATTTCAAAGGTCCCCTTACATTATGACCAAACACTAACTCAAAGGGGCTAAAACCAAGGGATTCTTGAACAGCCTCTCGGACCGCAAAAAGTAGAAAGTGAACACCATCATCCCAGTCCCTGTCAAATTGAAGACAAAAAGTTCTAATCATGTTCTTCAATGTTTGATGAAAACGTTCTAAGGCACCTTGAGATTCTGGATGATAAGCACTTGATCTATACTGAGTAATCCCTAACTGGTAAACGACCTGCTGAAATAAACCTGACATGAAATTTGAACCCTGGTCGGACTGTATAGACTTAGGAAGTCCTACTAATGTGAAAAATTTGATAAGAGCTTTGACAATAGTTGGTGTCTTGATATTCCTTAAGGGAATAGCCTCAGGAAAGCGAGTGGATGTACACATAATCGTCAGTAAATAAGCATTTCGTGTCTTGGTCTTTGGTAAAGGTCCAACGTAATCAATAAGTACTCGGCTGAAAGGTTCTTCAAAGGCTGGAATTGGCAGAAGTGGTGCTGGTGGTATTTTTTGGTTAGGCTTGCCAACAACCTGGCATATATGGCATGATTTGCAGTATTCTGCGACATCATTTCTAAGTCTGGGCCAGTAGAAATGTTGCAAGATCTTAAGGCAAGTCTTCCTTATACCTAAATGTCCAGCCCAGGGGGTGTCATGGGCAAGACAAATAATTTCTTGCCTATAAACTTTAGGCACCACCACTTGGTATACCACTCTCCATTCCTCCTCTGGGATAGCATCAGGGGGCCTCCACTTCCTCATCAAAATGCCGTCTTGATGATAGTAACATTCGGCCACTTTGTCTGCTTCTTCTTGGGGTAGAGCCCTCTTGCCGAGCTGAAGAACCTCAGGGTCTTTATTCTGTTCTTCCCTAAATGTTCTTTTGTCTAATGAATGGAAGTTCACGTCTGGCCATGGCATAATTACAGGTTCGTTAGTACCAGGTGGTCTGATTATGGCCTTTTTTGAGCTACCGGGACCTTCAATGTCGGCAAGGAAAGTGTCAGAAAGGTCCATATAATCATACTGGCCTTCTTGCAAATCCTCATCTTGTTGTTTTCTTGCCATTGCCCTAGTAACAACACAAGCTGGATACAGTTCAGCATCATCTTCAGGTGATTTAACATCCACCACCGGTTCACTTGTAACAATTGGTTCAGCAACCACTTTGTTCCTAGCTAGATCATTTTCTAGCAATAATGAAACACCCTCAACGGGGAGAGTAGGACGAACACCCACAACAACTGGTCCAGTAATTAAATCTGACTTCAAATAAATACGATGGAGGAGAACATCTATACAACCTAACTCCACACCTCGTAACAAAACGGAGGCACTAACGGACGTCTCCTCGGACAAAGGCAACACACCTTCTAACAACAAAGACTGAGAAGCTCCAGTGTCCCGTAAAATCTTAATAGGCTGAGGAGTAGTATTATTAACAATAGAAACAAACCCATCAGACATAAAGGGTTGATAATCCTCCATGTAATCACAAAAACTGGACTTAAAAGCCTGACTCGCAGGACATTCCAACTTATTGGTAAAAACGGGTGTCGTACAAGCACTGGACTTGGGCTTATGATCTCTTTCATTCTTCTTCTGGAGTCTAAAACAATCAGCCATCAGGTGACCATTTTTCTTACAATAAGCACAAGTTAGTGACTTCTTCTCAAAAGTATCAAATTTTGGACCAGACATATTATAACTAGACGGACTCTTATTCTGTGCAACAGGCTTAAAATCAGTACGCTCAGTGCTTTGATTTTTGTAATTTCCGCTAGAAGTATTAAAATTTTGACCTTTGAAACTTCTTTTATGTGAAATGGTATAATTATCAGAAACAACAGCTGCATCTTGCAATGTCTCAACAGTTTTGTCATCTAAATGTGTTTTTAAGTCTAAATTAACACACTGCTTGAACTCTTCTAATAACATTAATTGTCTTAATTTATCAAAATTTTTATCTATTTTCTTTGACGTAAGCCATTTATCAAATAAATCTTCTTTTTCCCTAGCAAATTCAACATAGGATTGTGTTTCAAACTTTTTATAAGACCTAAATTTCTGTCTATATGCTTCTGGCACTAGCTCATAAGCTTTCAAAACTTCCTGTTTAACAGTGTCATAATCAGAACTTTTTTCTGAAGATAGAGCTGAGTAAATTTCAGCGGCCTTGCCCACAAAAACACTTTGCAGCATTGTAGTCCAATAAGGCTTTGGCCATTTCAAATTTTGAGCAATTTTCTCAAATTGTGGAAAAAATTTATCAACAGTTTTTTCACAAAATTTAGGAACCAAACGTATATTTTTTGCTGCCTCAAAATGTTCTGATTTTGACTTAGTGTTGCTTTCTACTTTAGCCATTTCTATTTTTATTTTCTCCATCTCTAACCTTTCCCTCATTTGAAGTTCTGCCTGTAATTGTTTTTCTTCTTTTTCTAATTGTTTTAATTTAAGTTCATGTTCTAATTCAAGCTGTTTTAATTTGAAAGCATCAACATTTTCGACCTTGAGGTCAAGAGCCTCTTCACCAAAAATTTATGAATCAACTAAATTGTCTAGTACCAAATTTTTTATAATTTGTTTTCTCATAGATACTCTAAAATCTATTTTTAGATGTTTAGCAAGCAACACTAATTCTTCTTTCTTTAATTTATCAAACCCTTCCAGGTCTGGCGTTTTCAAAAATTTACCAGCATCAAATTCCATTTTGTAGAATTTTGTTGGCTAATTCTAACAAAAATACTGAAAAAATTTAATAAGATATGAACGTTCTCCCGAGACGAGCCCCCAATTTCTGTTACGGCCAAAATCACCTTTAAATTGTAGCCAACAAAAGACACAAATCAAATTAGGCCAAGGTAAATAATATAATAATTACAATATCATAACAAAATAAATATAATAATACAATATCATAACACAATGAAAATAAATCCTCAACGAAATACAACCCTAAGTTAATCAAAATTTGTTAAATATGGAATCAACGAAATGTTCTCCCGACAAAATCATTTCCAGAAAGGAATGTACAAAATTTTAACCCAAACCAACATAAGTGATTTTACAGTTTTTTGTCAATTTTAAAATCAATTTTTTGCTAAAAAAATAACCTTTTACCCATACTTATTACATGTACTATCAAACAGTGTACACATAATGATATTA
This sequence comes from Mytilisepta virgata, assembly GCA_028015205.1. Taxonomy (NCBI): domain Eukaryota; kingdom Metazoa; phylum Mollusca; class Bivalvia; order Mytilida; family Mytilidae; genus Mytilisepta; species Mytilisepta virgata. The sequence continues at coordinate 821,220 of JAPWFG010000015.1, forward strand.
AATAAGTATGAACATAGAAGTGCTTTATTTTCATGGTAAGAAATGAAAAATTACATAGGAATTTGAAGCAAGTCCAAAATTGGTCCAAAACATGCAAGGGAAAGCTGTCAGGATGATTTAAAGGAAAAAAAAAAGATATTATATGATATTTTTAGGTTAAGAAAATATATTTTGCTTTTCACAATTTCAGCCTAAAATGGCTGATTGAAATAAAGGAATAAGCAATTTATCGATAGTTGCCAACTACTTTAGAATTTTAAAGAAAATTATCTAAATTTTAATTTTTTATTATTTTTTCAGAAATCTTTGGTTTACTAGCGGTAAGAAAGAGTCATCCAGTAAGTACATCTGGGAAGGAGAAGGTACAGCTATTGATACATCTCAGTCATCAAGTGGGTATTACTGGAGCTTAGGGTACCAGTTTATGCCAGGAAACAGAGTTATATACAAATACGACTCTACGCGTAAGTATCAAATTTAGATTTTCTTAGAAGTATAGAGCTGTACAGCTAGGATCCAGAAAGCCTTCAATTTTCAAGACATGATCCGGGGAATTTTTATTTTTCTGATTATAAAAACAGTCAAAAGGTCATCCAAAATTTCAATTTAAAAAATATATGAAGTATTGAAATTTGAGATACCAAAATTTCGAAATTCGGCAGAACAGGACCTCATTGTGGTCATTTCCTCTCGATCATTGACTGATCTTTACTGACTGTTTTTACATCAATCAATGTCAATATGGTAATTGAAAAAGTTGTCTGTTCCTTTGTTATGCTTAATTATGGTTACTATACACCTGTAAACAATTTCCAAAGTTCAATCGAGCTCATTCATCAGACATTTTTCACACCTTTCTGCTTTGAAATTAAAAACAAAATCCATATAAGGCATGCATCTGACGAGCTAACAGTTCACAATCATAAACTTAAGAAGATAATAAACACTGTGATAGTTTAATTTGGCAAAAGATTTCCACAATGTTGCCATTTTCTACACATTTAGTTTAGTAAATAATCATTGAGCATGCGGGAATCGTTAAATATGAAAATGTAATAAAAATGTCAGCTTTCTGTAAGACTTTCATACACTGAACCTTCAGTCTTTCGACCTGAATTTTTTTTTTTCCATTTCAACTACATTGTGTACCAGTAGTTAAATATTCCTATCGGTCTGTTTATATATAGAAAATCGGACCTCGAGGATGATACCTACAACATCGAAATTATCAATACACTGACAAAAACGCACAGAGCATTAAAGCAGCCTTTTCACATGATATTTATTACAGGACCTACCCAAAACATTGAGAAATCATAGATAAAATAACAATCCAAAGATACTTATATCAGATATAGTTAATTTATACTATGCTGTATACGACGCATTTCAAGGAGTTACCTCTCATCATCAGCATTAAAACCGAAACATTTGGAAGACCAAATACCAAACTTATATTAAACAAGAAGTACTCAACCAAAAATACCGAAATAGGAAGCCAAATTTCAGCTAAGGAGATCTACCATGTGCAATACAAGGAATGAACCCTTAGTATTTCTATTATTTTTGAATTTTGCTAAATACTGGTAATTTCTGTAAAAAATCAATGAATAATCATGTCAGACAAGTCTGACGACTGGGTTGGCGAATACCCTCGGGGACCTAGGGTCCACCAGCAGAGGCATCATCCCAGGAGTTTCAAAATAACAATCCAAAGATACTTATATCAGATATAGTTAATTTATACTATGCTGTATACGACACATTTCAAGGAGTTACCTCTCATCAGCAGCATTAAAACCGAAACATTTGGAAGACCAAATACCAAACTTATATTAAACAAGAAGTACTCAACCAAAAATAAAAAAAAAAAGATAACTTCATTTTTATTAAATAAGATCATATGTTAAGATATCTAAAAACAAGTGTAAACTGACAATTCATTTCTATCAAGATGTCCGGCAGCTGCTGATGAAATTTGGATTTTTGCTGTACAGTGGGAATGACATTTTTTGTAGAGATGATTATACAAAATGATAAATGGGCAAAAAAAAAAAAACGGCTGAAAAGCATTTATTTACTGGATTAATTTGGAAGTTTACAGCAGAAAGACATACAGTGGTGTTTTCGAATGGATGGGCAGCTGGCTTTTTGATGTTGGTTTATTCTTTTTGGATTATCTGAATAATATTCAACAGAATTTAGATGGAATTTTACCAAATAGATGACTCACAGAAATTTTTACATTATAAATTAAAAATACACGATTTTCTTCAATTCACCCCAAGTGCTCTGGGTAACTCATTCATAGATTTAAATTAAAAATTTTCCTATTTTCTGGACAATTACCGTTAAAGTTGTAAGGAAGTAGAAACTTGTTTTGGTTATACATCTTTTATGCCTCCTTCGGCCCCCGAAACTTTTATTAGATACCCGGTACATATCATTTCAGTAACTAATCATTGTTGTCCATTGTGAGAATGGATTTCGTTCATTTCTGCGACGTTGGTTTTGGAGCAATTCGATTTAGAGCTACCGAAGTTAGACTGTACATTGTTTTGTTGAAATTTTTATAATGAACATTTTCAGTTTTGTGAAAACAAATTTTCATTTGCTGTATGTGATTTTGTTATTTTAGAAGAATTGTCAGGTTCGATTTTGCATGATTTTAGGAATTCCTACAATATAATCTTGTCAATTAATTAAAAAGAAAAAAAAACAGTTCTTCCATCACTAATCAGACTGAGGATATAATGGGTTTTCAGAAATGTTGATGAAATGTACATATGTATTGTTCTATTATTCTTTGAATGAATTATAAACAAATTTGCATGGAAAGCATGTAAAGTAAATTCAGAAATATTTTGCATTCTTTTATTATTGCAAATTTTGATAGACAAAATTGCAAGATTAATTCATGTACAATGTACTGTAAATTCAGAAATTATTGTGTGCATTTATTATTGCGATTTTGTCATTTTAGACCAAAATGCTATTTTAATTTTTGCGATATTGAGAAAAATCACGCTTTATTCAAAAAAAAAAAAAAACTATAAATTGCGAGTTTAAATTATTGCGATTACAACTCTGTCGCATTTTTAGAAATAATAAAAACATCACAATAATTTCCGAATTTACAGTAGTTGATGTAAAGTTTATTAGAAAATATCAGTAGCAGAAATAAAAATGGAAGATGAAGTTATTATCATCCTCATCATGTCATACATTGTACTGGTAACTGGCATTTATATTGCAAAAGTTACAGTATTTTACAAATAGGCGGATGTAAGGAATTTTGTATGTTTTTGTCTTGCATCCCCACCTTTTGCATGATTACCACTCCTGATTATGTACCTTTGATTTCAGACATTTGATGTATTATCTCCCTTTACTGTTATTATATATTTAGTTTGATACCAATTTCGTGGCTTTGTAGAATTTTAAGGCAGTGGATATTTAATATTGCTTTATTACTGGAAATTAAACAGTGAAATTGGTACCCCCAAAAGATTTGAGTTTTTGTTAACATGAGAACTGACCAATTTCCAGTTTATTTTGAGTTATGTTTTACAACTAAATCTATTAGACCAAAGTAATGTACTACAATTTATCTATTGTTTATCCTACAATAACAGTTTACTGTTAAGGTTAATGGTAGTAATTGTGTAGATACATCACTCTTGTAATATACAATTATGGCACTTTTCTGAGTGCAATATCAGGTTTTAAAGATCACTTAACAGCAATATTGCCCAAGGCCAAAGGCCATTGGCAATATTTCTTTAAGTGGTCCATAATAAACGATTATTGCACGAATTCTGGGAAATATTGTTTCGAGTAATATTGCACAAGCTTGCAAGTGCGATATGATATTCTACGAGGGACCATATTTCCCATTTTCGTGCAATAACCCTTTTATAGTATGGCAACACCACCCAGATCTCGGAAGAATCCCGAAAAACTATCAAAGACATCGTCCTTACAATGCAATATTGCTTTCTGTGCAATATCAGCGATTATTGCATGCAAACTTTTGGTTACATTCTTATTGAATGGTGAACTATTTTTAGAAACAGGTGATTTCTAATTCATGCTCTTTAAAGTGAAATGTAATAAAACAATTATAGCACTTCACTGCCGTGCGGGGTTTCGGTGGCAGAGTGGTCTAGGTAGTTCATCATGACTACTAACGATCACTAGTCTGTCAATGCTGGGTGTCTTCGACTCCGATCTAAATTGACAAGGATTGCCAATTTTCCTACCAAAGGTCGGTGGTTCTCTCCGGATTCTCCGACTTCCTCCACCAATAAAAACTGGTTGCCGCTAAATAGCCAAATGTGCTGAAAACAGCGTAAAACCCAACTAAACAAATAAACAAATCAGTATCGTGTAATATCATATTTTATTGTATAGCAACGTAATATTCCCTGTTCCCTTTTACTGTGCAATATCACAAAATATTGACTTGTTTGAAACATACTGTTTCTATATAAATCTAAAAGTATAAAATGTTATAAAAGTTTTATGCAATTGTATGGGTAACATTCTGCATAAATAGAACATAGTCCAATATATATTAACAGAGACGTCGACATAGATGTAGAAATCAAGGGAGATAAACTAAAAAATGTTAATTTGAAAGTTGTGAATTGATAAAATGCCAATTTTCTTACATATTTAATCCATGTCTTATGCAATTGAAGAATTTTCTGACTTGTTGCTGTAAATTTTTTTTTTAACACCAGTTAATTGAAATAAGTCTCATCCATTTATTTTATTTTCTGTTTTAAGCAATTGCAGATATTTTTTTTCAAATATTAAGGTTGATCGCTGGTCTAATAGGAAATAAATAGGATTTGAAATAGGTGTTTTAGTTTGAGAGAACATATGAATAGTAAACAAATAAGCAAGAAAAAAATATAGGTTCATGTGCTCATTTTACAGCTATAAGGCCTTGAAAATTTGCAGGAAATGGGTTTTTTCTGGATTTTTCATTGTCTTTGCATTGACAACTTCAGTCTCTCAAAGATGTATGAAAAAATAAAAAGGATTTCATAAAATGTTGTCAAATACCATTTTAAGGTATATATGATTGAATTATAAAAGAAAAAGTGGGGGTTCATGGGCAAAAAATTTTATGGTTAAGAAATGGATAAAACCCGAGGATTCCGAAAATCTGACAAAAGACCAAAACATGACCAGCGACCATCCTTAAAAGCAGATACCGGTAGTTTTAAATGTTAGAAATTGAGCTGTAAAACTGGTAGTGATAATGATGTCCATTTATTCATATTCCCGTTTTATATGCATGTTATTTAAACTACAAAATTTCTGTCTTAATACTGAAGATATTTTTTTTTAACTATATTAATATCTTGTTGATTTGAATATTCCTAAAAATGATAATGATTTTTTTATTTTCTTGTAGAAAATGGCTATAGGTGGACAGTGGGAGAAGAAACAATAGAGCGATCATATATTTGTGAAATAGGTCAAGAAGAGGCATACCGAGTGCTAATACAAAAGAGAGATTTCAGTAAGTATAACATATCGACTAGTAAAGCTTAAAATCAGAATTTTAGTCTCAATTATTATTGCCAAGATGAAAAAAATACCAGTTTTCACGAAATACCAAAAGTCATGAAAATCTATAATTTACTAGCTTTCTAATTTTGTTTGTTATTAGTCAAATGCATCAGGATCATGACTTAGATTCATATTCTGTCAATCTTGTTTTCTTTTAAAAAATTTGTCATATTTTTATAAGATTTTTGACATTTACTTCTAACTTTTTATTGCAGCATTTGGAACGCCTTACTTGAATTTGGAAGATGTGCCGTCTGGTCCGACCTTTGACCCTGACGGAGTACCTGAGAATGTTTGGTTTCTATCATCAACAAAGTCACTATTTTTAGAATGTCTTGCCATTGGAAAACCCCAGCCAACATACAGATGGATCAGAGGAGAAACAATTGACACCATAACAGAAGAGGTACATATATAGAATCTTACTTTATGAACTGTTGATTATCGTATGTCTACAGTCGAGGTAACCTTCAAATTTTGAGCCAGGGCAGTACTGTAGAATTATGATAATCATCTGCTCTCAAAGAAAGATTCAGTTTCTATCATTCTTTCAACAGTCTTAAATTATCTGTTATAATATATAATTCTCAATGAACCCCTTATTAATCAACCACTTTTTCCATATGAATATGGGGGCCTCAGTTGTCAAGTGGTCTAGGTAGTTCGTCATGACTACTAATGATTACTAGCCTGTCAACACTGAGGTTGTGAGTTCAAATTTCACCTGTGCCAGGGTGTGTTCGACTCTGATCTTAATTTATAAGGATTGCCAATTTTCCTACCGAAGGTCAGTGGTTCTCTATGGGTACTGGCCTTCGATATAGTCAAATGTGCTTAAAACGGCGTAAATCCCCATCTAAACAAACAATCCATATGAATATGACACATTTTGAAACCAAATTGTTATTTGGCCCTTGATCAATCAGGAAGCCTGACCTTCTTGTCCCTGCTGTATCTTCTCATCAAGAGACGTATTGATTTTACACTGAATACTGCAGATGTTAGTGGTAATTTATTTAAGTTGCTAAAACTTGGAAAACCGTCAAGAAAATAAATGGGGAATTTCAGCGACCAATCAGCAATAGAGACAATACACATGTGGATTATCAAATTTTTCTTCAACTATATGGATACCCTGAAAACAGCCAACTAATTATTTTATAAACTGCATATAATTAATTCTACACCTTCATTTATTTTTGTGAATGTTTGTGAACCGATAATGTTATAAGATTTATTAATGCGACTTATTTTCTCACCTATGATGAAAGTTGTGTAAAGCTACAGTTATACAGTACAATTTCCACACTATTTTCATCCAATTTCATTTCAACATTTACAAGTACAGTCAAACCTGCTTTAAAATGTACCTCTATGTAGCAAATCCCTGTCTATTAAGGTCACTTGTAAAAAATCCCCATTATGAACAAAACTTGTAAAAATAACCTCTGCATAAAGGACACCTGCTCATTAAGGTCACAATTTTTTGGTTCCGCCAGTGCCCGTTATACACAGGTTTAACTGTATATTAAAAACTAGATACTGCATGCCATACATGTAGTTCATTTAAATTTTATATCACATTTTTAAGCAGATTAGATGGATAATCAGAGTCGGTAAACCTGGGACTATTATACAGTTAGTATAGTAGTCCCAGGGTAAGCCCACCCTAAGGTTTGATATAAGAAGTCGGAATACCAAACATGAAAATAATTATTTCTTAAATGTGTTATAGGTAAAAACAACGACAGATGATAGATACACCTTAACTAACGGAAAACTGACAATACAGAACCCTACAAATAAAGATACCAGATATTACCGGTGTGAAGCATCCAACACCCAAGGGAAAGTGGTCAGCAATTACGCACTGTTGTCACTTGGGAGTAAGTATAGTTGATTAGATTAAAAACAGATGTTTTGGCTAATGTACATGCAGTCTTCTGCAAAAATTTGTGGTACAGTTGTATCTGGACCATAGTTTGTCATGACCGACAAATGTTTCTTTTTGACCAAAATAACTTAAACTAAAAGTTTAAATCAAGCTTTATGTAGATATATCTTTGTCAAATTGAAACACATTTCATTGATTATATGCTGCATCCATGAAAATAATTTAGGTATATTGCGTTCCTGACGTTTGTCGATGATTACTGAGGTGATTTCTATGTATGGAACATCCACTGCAGCAGCTAATGGAGGGTGGTTATAAACCTGTTATGGTTCTTTAACATCTTTCATACACGAAGGAAGCCTCGTTTCAAACACAACAAAATAGTGGCCTGACAATATCTGCTAGTTCACAGTCCACTTGTATACATACATGTATGTCAAATTATATGAACCAAAAACCACAAAATACCTGTGACACAAGAAAAAAATAAAAAAATTATGTGCCTGTCTTCAACAAAATCCTAACATGGACAGAGGGGAAACAAAGATTTTTTAGCTCACATGGCCAAAGGCCATGTGAGCTTTTGTCATCATTTGGTGTCCATCGTCCGTCCGTCATCCATTAACTTTTCACATTTTAATCTTCTCCTCTGAAACCACTGGGCCAAATGGAATAAAATTTGGCAGGAAGCATCTATGTAAGGTCCTTTATAATATTGCTCATTCCATCCCGATCGGACAACAAACATGGCTGCCATGGGCAATTGTTGTTTCTGATTGGCTGAGTTTTCAAAAATCTTCTACTCTGAAATCACTTGCCCAAATGAAACGAAACCTGACAGGAAGCATATATGGGAGGCCCTTTATAAAATTTCCTCATTTTGTTCCGATCGGAATACAAATATGGCCCCCATAGGCAGTTCGTTTTTCTGATTGGTTGATATAAAAAAATCTCCTCTGAAGTCGCATGGCCAAATGGAATGAAACTTAACAGAAAGCATCTAATTGGGAGGTTCTATACAAAGTTTCCTCATCTCGTCCTGATCAGGCAACAAACATATCCATCATGGGCAGTTATTGTCTTTCATCGGTTAATAATCTTCTTCTTTGAAACTGATTAGCCAAAGGGAACGAGACTTGACAGGAAGCATCTGTGGGAGGTTTTTTACAAAGTTTCCTCATTTTGTCCTGATCAGGCGACAAGCATGGCTGCCATGGGCAATTCTTGTTTCTGATTGGTTGATTTAAAAAAAAAAAGTTAAACTGACTGGCCAAATAGAGCCAAACTTGACAGAAAGTGTCTATGACATATAACAAAAATCTACAGAACCGCAGAACATGGTCTGAATTTTACTCTGGTGCCGATCCCTAATTCAACATGGACTTAGGTTTACATAAGACCCTATGAGAAATACATGCAAAAATCTTCTGGAGAACCGCCAAATTTTAGAATATGCTGACCTGTAAGTGGAAGGACCTTGATGAAGAAAAATTTGGTTCCTACAAGGCTTACCACACTTCATAATGATAGGGAGAAGTGACTTCTCTCTTTGAGGTACATCAATAAAAATGACTTTCATGCCAGGTGAGCAATACAGGCTCAACCCTTTGAGCCTCTAGTTAAAATTGTGGCTTCAACAATGGCAAACAAAAATTACATATCAAATCAAATATCTTTATTGTCTTATAAACAAAGTTTGTGACAAAGAAAGAAAGAACAGAACACATTTGTTAATACATAAATAAGACATAAAAAATTAAGCTGCTGCTGCCCTCAGTTCTTATGACTGCTTCAAACAGGAGCCGATTAATTTTACATGTTCCTTGAACAATGGATTTAATAATTTAGATATATTAAGATCGACATCTTCCCAATTCCAAACATAAAATACCACAAAACACAAACATAATGTAATATATAATAATAATAATATGTATACGTGTTGAATTTTCAGCCCTTGGTGAATTTTCCAATGTTGCCGATGCACCTGTAACAGCCTATTCATTTGAAGGAGCAGTTATTGTATGCAGTAATATTCACTATGAACCTTGTAAGTATTATTATTTTAAGGATGATCGCTGGTCTAATAGGAAATAAATAGGATTTGAAATAGGTGTTTTAGTTTGAGAGAACATATTATGAATAGTAAACAAATAAGCAAGAAAAAATATATGTTCATGTGCTCATTTAAGAGCTATAAAGCCTTGAAAATTTGCAGGAAATAGGTTTTCTCTGAATTTTTCATTGTCGTTGCATTGGCAACTTCAGTCTTTCAAAAATTTATAAAAAAACAAAAACGATTTCATAAAATTTTGTCAAATACCATTTTAAGGTGTATATATGATTGAATTATAAAAATTATCCTTAAAAAAATTTATAAAATATATGTTGATAAATACATTATGACACAAAACAGAATTTTGATGGCTACTACATAGGCAAATGTGCTCAAGTGATCTTTTTGTTAATATCATCTTATATACTTACCTGAAATCTAAACAGAAAAAAATTTTGTGTTACAGATAAGGGCACAGTAAATAAGAATGATTTAAGGATGCTCGCTTGGCATGTTTTGGTCTTTTTGTCAGATTTTCGGAATCCTTGGGTTTTATCCATTTCTTAAACATGAAATTCTTTGCCCATGAACCCCCACTTTTTCTTTTATAATTCAATCATATATACCTTAAAATGGTATTGGACAAAATTTTATGAAATCCTTTTTATTTTTTCATACATTTTTGAGAGACTGAAGTTGTCAATGCAAAGACAATGAAAAATCCAGAGAAAACCCATTTCCTGCAAATTTTCAAGGCCTTATAGCTGTAAAATGAGCACATGAACCTATATTTTTTCCTTACTTATTTGTTTACTATTCATATGTTCTGTCAACCTAAAACACCTATTTCAAATCCTATTTATGTCCTATTAGACCAGCGATCATCCTTAAATTGAATTGTAACAGACAATATGGTTGTTTGTTAATGGTTGAGCAAATTAGATTATATTGTATAATCTGCTTTGGATACTGTGATGTCACCAACATATTACTTTGCAGTCTATGATTTAGATATTTCTGAGATAAATAATATATTCAAATGATTATACCTGCAATTTTGGATCAGAAAATTTTTTAAATTAAGGATTGTTATAAAATTTGGAACAGGTTATACTTGTATAACCTACTTTGGGCAGTTAACGCTTAATAACATAAACCACTTCACAGTTTATGAAACTTAAACTGCCTCAAAGTAGGTTATATTGTCTTACCTGTTTCAAAATTTTAAACAATCCCTAAATATTTTGAATAATTTTTTTCAGCTGTAGTTTTCAACTGGGAAAGATATTCAGGAGGGAGACCTGAGGATATATTTATAGACACAACACCTTACATCTTCATATCAGCTAATGGTAGATTATACTTCTCTGAAGTAACCAAAGTGGATGAGGCAGATTATTACTGCCGAGTCTCCCTTTCGGGCATTTCAGATTCGGTCACAGGAACGGCACAGCCTCCCAGTGCAGTTAGTAGGCCAATCTCCTTGAGTGTTATTGACCAAGGTAATTATATTTTAAGTTCTTTGAAAAGATTTTTGAAAAAGTATTGCTTTATAAACAATTTAGAAGGAATATCTGTCTTGAACCTCTATAAACTTAACACCTGTACCACCATAAAAATTAGTTTTGAGAGGTTCCAGACTACATATTTATAGTATACTGACTGGCTGTCAAGAAATTGAAATATCTGTGCGAACACAGGATACTGATATACATGTATGTAATACAGTACAAATCTTAGTTTTTTAGCTCACCTGACCCAAAGGGTGTCCGTCGTCGTCGTCGGTAAACTTTTAAAATTTTAATCTTCTCCTCTGAAACTACTTGGCCAATTGGAACAAAACTTGGCAGGAATGTTCATTGGGTGGTACTTTACAAAGTTTGAGTTTTTGGTACTGATCGGAAACTCAACATGGCTGCCAGGGTCATAATGTATTCTGATTGGCTGAAATTTAAAAAATCTCCTTCTGAGAAACCGCTTGGCAGATTTAATTGTGATATTGTAGGAATGTTCTTTAGATGGTCCTCTATTAATTTTCAGTTTTTGGTGCGGATCCGAAATCCAAGATGGCTGCCACCGTGCAACATAGTTTAACAGAAAATCCTATGGGAAATACATACAAACAGCTTCTCAGAAACTTTTTCATACATTTAAACCAAATCATGCACAAATGATATTAGGATGAAATACATACAAATAGCTTCTTCTCAAAAACCGTCTCACACAAACATACCAAATCATGCACAAATGATCCTAGGGTGATCCTCTACTAATTTTGAGTTTTTGGTGGTGATCTGAAATCCAAGATGGCTGCCACCGTGGAACATAGTTTACCATAGAACCCTATGGGAAATAGATACGTACAAACATCTTCTTTTCAGAATCCGTCTCGGACATAGAAACCAGATCATGCAGGAATGATGCTAGGGTGGTCCCCTATAAGTTTTGAGTTTTTGGTACAAATACGAAATCCAAGATGCCGCCACCGTGGACATAGTTTAAAATAGAACCCTGTGGGAAATACATGTATATACAAACACCTTCTTCTCAGAAACAGTCCCACACATTTAAACAAAATCATGCACGAATGATACTAGAGTGGTCCTCTACCAATTTTGAGTTTTTGGTGCTGATCTGAAATCCAACATGGGCACCGTGGAACTTTGTTTAATGTCTTCTTCTCAGAAACTGTCTCAAATATTTAAAACAAATCAGGCACAAATGATACTAGGGTGGTCCTCTACCAATTTTGAGTTTTTGGTGCCAATCTGAAATCCAAGATGGCCACCACCGCAGAACATAGTATAACATAGAACCATATGGGAAATACATACAAACAGATTTTTCTTGGAAGCCATTCCTCAGATTTAGACCAAATCGTACACAAATAATACTAGGGGGGGTTATCTTCTAATTTTGAGTTTTTTGTGAGCCTCTGGTTAGTTTCGTCATTATCCATTGTTAGAAATAGAATTTAGGGAGACGAATTCACACAAGTCGTATGACATGTCGTTTTCCAATCCCTTTAATTGATTCTTTTATTTGATGGATTTATATCCATGTTTCTATTGTACTATTTAGTAACAAGCATTCAAAAATTATTTAACAAATGCTTTGCTTTTGGTATTTATCCAGAGTCTTGGGCCAGTGGCTATATTGCACCAGTTTATAAAAGCAGTGATCCCTCTGACACAAATAATTATAGAGGGATAACTATTGCAAGTGCATTCGATAAACTTTTCAGTAAAATTCTTGATACAAGGCTGGATAGTTGTCTTGAAAAGCACCATATTATTACTGATTGTCAGATTGGTTTCACTAGAAAATCTAGATCGTCTGACCATATGTTCATACTTAAAAGTATACTTGATAATTATTGTAAAACTAAAGAGGGAAGAGTGTTTACCTGTTTTGTTGATTTCAAGAAGGATTTTGACAAGGTCATTCATACAGGAATCAAGATTAAATTGCTAGAAATGGGGGTTTGGTCTCATGTTCATATCAATATTTACACTTACCTGCCTCTTAACTATATGCAATTTCCCTAGTTCCCCGTATAATCTCGTTGGTTTTTAGCTGTATCATACCCAACCAATTATCTCCCTTTAATGAACTCTTCAGTTTTCTCTCAACACCGCCATTTCTCAAGTTGGACAAAAAGTTAACCTCATATAATTCTAATTTATTGATATATATTATATATTATATTGATCATCTAGATTTTTGTTGTGATGGAAGATTGTTTTAAGGGTTGTGTGAAGTGCAATGGAAAGATGAATGTGATTAACAATCATGATCAATGGCATAAACATGGTGTTTGTAATGAGTCTTTTCCATGTGACATTTGCTGTGATTGGGATAAAGAACTAGAGGCTCTCAAGAGCCTGTGTCGCTCACCTGTATCTAATGTGATTTTGGAAATTATGTAAAATTATATAATGATTGAGACCAAGATTGGTTTAATTTGACACAGTATTTAAAATTAAAAACAGGTCATCTTAGTGTAGTCTTACAATAGCTACTGAAGACATCTTATCTCTAAAAGAAGTCATTTGTATGCATTTCCCATAGGGTCCAATGTTAAACTTAGTCCCCTGCTGGTGGCCATCTTGGATGATGGATCGCCTACAAAGTAACAACGCTTGGTCAGCACCTCATAAGGAACATTCATGCCAGATTTAGTTTCATTCCATTAAGTGGGTCACTAAAAGAAGTCATTTGTATGCATTTCCCATAGGGTTCTATGTTAAACTAAGTCCCCCGCTGGCGGCCATCTTGGATGATGGATCGGCTACAAAGTAACAACACTTGGTCAGCACCTCATAAGGAACATTCATGCCATGTTTGGTTTCATTCCATTCAACGGTTCTCTAAAAGAAGTCATTTGTATGCATTTCCCATAGGGTCCTATGTTAAACTAATTCCCCCTCTGTCGGCCATCTTGGATGATGGATCGACTACAAAGTAACAAAACTTGGTCAGCACCTCATAAGGAACATTCATGCCAGATTTAGTTTCATTCCATTCAGTGGTTCTCTAAAAGAAGTCATTTGTATGCATTTCCCATAGGGTGCTATGTTTAACTAAGTTCCCCGCTGGCGGCCATCTTGGATGATGGATCAGCTACAAAGTAACAACACTTGGTCAGCACTTCATAAGGAATATTCATGCCATGTTTGGTTTCATTCCATTAAGTGGGTCACTAAAAGAAGTCATTTGTATGCATTTCCCATAGGGTTCTATGTTAAACTAAGTCCCCCGCTGGCGGCCATCTTGGATTATGGATCGGCTACAAAGTAACAACGCTTGGTCAGCACCTCATAAGGAACATTCATGCCATGTTTGGTTTCATTCCATTCAACGGTTCTCTAAAAGAAGTCATTTGTATGCATTTCCCATAGGGTCCTATGTTAAACTAAGTCCCCCTCTGGCGGCCATCTTGGATGATGGATTGGCTACAAAGTAACAACACTTGGTCAGCACTTCATAAGGAATATTCATGCCATGTTTGGTTTCATTCCATTAAGTGGGTCACTAAAAGAAGTCATTTGTATGCATTTCCCATAGGGTTCTATGTTAAACTAAGTCCCCCGCTGGCGGCCATCTTGGATTATGGATCGGCTACAAAGTAACAACACTTGGTCAGCACCTCATAAGGAACATTCATGCCATGTTTTGTTTCATTCCATTCAACGGTTCTCTAAAAGAAGTCATTTGTATGCATTTCCCATAGGGTCCTATGTTAAACTAAGTCCCCCTCTTACGGCCATCTTGGATGATGGATCGGCTAAAAAGTAACAACACTTGGTCAGCACCTCATAAGGAACATTCATGCCAGATTTAGTTTCATTCCATTCAGTGGTTCTCTAAAAGAAGTCATTTGTATGCATTTCCCATAGGGTCCTATGTTAAACTAAGTCCCCCTCTGGCGGCCATCTTGGATGATGGATCGGCTACAAAGTAACAACGCTTGGTCAGCACCTCATAAGGAACATTCATGCCATGTTTGGTTTCATTCCATTCAACGGTTCTCTAAAAGAAGCCATTTGTATGCATTTCCCATAGGGTCCTATGTTAAACTAAGTCCCCCTCTGGCGGCCATCTTGGATGATGGATCGGCTACAAAGTAACAACACTTGGTCAGCACCTCATAAGGAACATTCATGCCATGTTTGGTTTCATTCCATTCAACGGTTCTCTAAAAGAAGTCATTTGTATGCATTTCCCATAGGGTCCTATGTTAAACTAAGTTCCCCGCTGGCGGCCATCTTGGATGATGGATCGGCTACAAAGTAACAACACTTGGTCAGCACCTCATAAGGAACATTCATGCCATGTTTGGTTTCATTCCATTCAGTGGTTCTCTAGAAGAAGTTCAAAATGTAAAATGTTAACGACGACGCCGGACGACGGACGACGGACGCCAAGTGATGAGAAAAGCTCACTTGACCCTTTGGGTCAGGTGAGCTAAAAATACTCAACGTTTCGACCAATATGGTCTTGATCACGTGTATGTAAAAAATAAAAATAACTAGAGGCTCTCAAGAGCCTGTGTCGCTCACCTGTATCTAATGTGATTTTGGAAATTATGTAAAATTATATAATGATTGAGACCAAGATTGGTTTAATTTGACACAGTATTTAAAATTAAAAACAGGTCATCTTAGTGTAGTCTTACAATAGCTACTGAAGACATCTTATCATTATTATTTTTGAATATGTGGTCAAGTTGTGACCATTCAGAATTTTTTTTTACAATTTTCTGATAGACTTCTAAACATCTTGGATGATGGATCGGCAACAAAGTAACAACACTTGGTCAGCAAAGTTTCATTCCATTCAGTGGTTCTCTAAAAGAAGTCATTTGTATGCATTTCCCATAGGGTCCTATGTTAAACTAAGTTCCCCGCTGGCGGCCATCTTGGATTATGGATCGGCTACAAAGTAACAACACTTGGTCAGCACCTCACAAGGAACATTCATGCCATGTTTGGTTTCATTCCATTCAACGGTTCTCTAAAAGAAGTCATTTGTATGCATTTCCCATAGGGTCCTATGTTAAACTAAGTCCCCCTCTGGCGCCCATCTTGGATGATGGATCGGCTACAAAGTAACAACACTTGGTCAGCACCTCATAAGGAACATTCATGCCAGATTTAGTTTCATTCCATTCAGTGGTTCTCTAAAAGAAGTCATTTGTATGCATTTCCCATAGGTTCCTATGTTAAACTAAGTTCCCCGCTGGCGGCCATCTTGGATGATGGATCGGCTACAAAGTAACAACACTTGGTCAGCACCTCATAAGGAACATTCATGCCAGATTTAGTTTCATTCCATTCAGTGGTTCTCTAAAAGAAGTCATTTGTATGCATTTCCCATAGGGTCCTATGTTAAACTAAGTTCCCTGCTGGCGGCCATCTTGGATGATGGATCGGCTACAAAGTAACAACACTTGGTCAGCACCTCATAAGGAACATTCATGCCAGATTTAGTTTCATTCCATTCAGTGGTTCTCTAAAAGAAGTCATTTGTATGCATTTCCCATAGGGTCCTATGTTAAACTAAGTTCCCCGCTGGCGGCCATCTTGGATGATGGATCGGCTACAAAGTAACAACACTTGGTCAGCACCTCATAAGGAACATTCATGCCATGTTTGGTTTCATTCCATTCAACGGTTCTCTAAAAGAAGTCATTTGTATGCATTTCCCATAGGGTCCTATGTTAAACTAAGTCCCCCTCTGGCGCCCATCTTGGACGATGGATCGGCTACAAAGTAACAACACTTGGTCAGCACCTCATAAGGAACATTCATGCCAGATTTAGTTTCATTCCATTCAGTTGTTCTCTAAAAGAAGTCATTTGTATGCATTTCCCATAGGGTCCTATGTTAAACTAAGTTCCCCGCTGGCGGCCATCTTGGATGATGGATCGGCTACAAAGTAACAACACTTGGTCAGCACCTCATAAGGAACATTCATGCCACATTTAGTTTCATTCCATTCAGTGGTTCTCTAAAAGAAGTCATTTGTATGCATTTCCCATAGGGTCCTATGTTAAACTAAGTTCCCCGCTGGCGGCCATCTTGGATGATGGATCGGCTACAAAGTAACAACACTTGGTCAGCACCTCATAAGGAACATTCATGCCAGATTTAGTTTCATTCCATTCAGTGGTTCTCTAAAAGAAGTCATTTGTATGCATTTCCCATAGGTTCCTATGTTAAACTTAGTTCCCTGCTGGCGGCCATCTTGGATGATGGATCGGCTACAAAGTAACAACACTTGGTCAGCACCTCATAAGGAACATTCATGCCATGTTTGGTTTCATTCCATTCAACGGTTCTCTAAAAGAAGTCATTTGTATGCATTTCCCATAGGGTCCTATGTTAAACTAAGTCCCCCTCTGGCGCCCATCTTGGATGATGGATCGGCTACAAAGTAACAACACTTGGTCAGCACCTCATAAGGAACATTCATGCCAGATTTAGTTTCATTCCATTCAGTGGTTCTCTAAAAGAAGTCATTTGTATGCATTTCCCATAGGGTCCTATGTTAAACTAAGTTCCCCGCTGGCGGCCATCTTGGATGATGGATCGGCTACAAAGTAACAACACTTGGTCAGCACCTCATAAGGAACATTCATGCCAGATTTAGTTTCATTCCATTCAGTGGTTCTCTAAAAGAAGTCATTTGTATGCATTTCCCATAGGGTCCTATGTTAAACTAAGTTCCCCGCTGGTGGCCATCTTGGATGATGGATCGGCTACAAAGTAACAACACTTGGTCAGCACCTCATAAGGAACATTCATGCCATGTTTGGTTTCATTCCATTCAGTGGTTCTCTAGAAGAAGTTCAAAATGTAAAATGTTAACGACGACGCCGGACGACGGACGACGGACGACGACGGACGACGGACGCCAAGTGATGAGAAAAGCTCACTTGACCCTTTGGGTCAGGTGAGCTAAAAAAGGGAATTAGTTGTAAAAATGATCGGCAAATGATAATCAAGTACTCTTAAAATGTTGCAATTTAAGGAAAATACTTTTTGTTTTCAACAATAAATTTCTCTAATAGCGGCAATATGCTGTCAAAGATGGCTAATTGTGAAGAAATCAATGAAAAACACCAAATTTCACTCATTTTTAGACCTTTGAATCGACATTTTGATATGAGCAACAGCCTTGCCCAAAAACATATTTCACTGAAATATGTCTTATGTAAAACACACATTATGTTAAAAAATCTTTTTGTGCAAGGCTGTTGCTCATAATTGTTTTGACCAAAATCTAGTGTGAAAACAATCAATTTTCTTCAAATCCCTTATTTAGCAGACGTTCAAGACATTGCTGTTGCCTCATGGGAAAGTATTTGTACAATGATTGATAGATTGTGAAAGTTCTATCATTATACGATAAAAATGATACAAATTTGAATCTGAAATCTTAATTTTTCATGTCAAATGGGGCCAAATAATGGTTGAAATCATACCATCTTCCTTAGTCAAAATTCTGCTTTAGTCTGACTGACTTTGTTACAGCCTTAATTAAATGTATTGCAATATTTTTGAATAGCTGCCAAGAGTGATTGGGGTCCTATCATTCAAGATGACTTTATCAATGTATTTCCTAATCCACCAATCAGAGGACAAGATATTAGACTTGAATGTTTTGCCTATGGAACGTAAGTGTGTGTTTATTATTGAAAACTAGAATTTTGTATTCTACAAGATGTTTTTTTTGACAGGAAAATTTTCAGCTTATCTTTTCTATTAAATGTTTATGTTATTTTAAGTCGACTAAATGTGCTATCTTATGGATCAAAATTAGTATAGTTAAGAATATATTATTACCACTGAGCCTATACCGCTTCTGACATGCTTAAGTCCCTGAGGGTATCCACAGCTCTTTAGCTGTTATTTCATGAAAACTAAGGAGTATCTACCTCGTGCATAGCTCTCTCTTTGGGTGGTTTTGGCTTTACCCTTGTGTAAATTTAGAATTTTTGATTTAGGTAAATGATTTAGCTCTTCAACCTTTTGGATTAATTTTTGGGTTTTCAACCTTTTAGGCCTTGAGCAAAACTGATAAGTCGTTAGTGGATGAAATGTGCACATCTTGTGAATCAAAATTGATATCAACGGATTTATACAATATGTTCTTTAATTTTAACTATTTATTGATCATAGAATCCAACAAAATACAATAAAAATCAACAAACATCAATTATATGATCAAAATAGACACAACATTAAATATAGTATCCTAATTTGTTTGAGGAATAATTTTTTACAATTTGGGGCTTTCTAAACAATATCATTATTGCAAAACTAAATTATTTCAGAGCAAATAATTACAAGAATTCGTGGAGTTATATCTGGAGTCGAGTAGGAGAGTTACCCTCCAAAGTCAAGTATGAAGATTTTAACCGTGTGTTAATATTGGAAAATGCTCAAGCAGAAGATGAAGGAACATATACGTGTCGTGTAACTAGAGGATCTGGTTCTGCATCCAAAGACTTTACTTTGGTCTTAAATAGTAAGTTAACATTCTTTTTATGTTGCCTGGGGATTAAACAGTTACAGGTTTGCTTCATCCTTGGCGTAGTCAACTTGTCTTAAAATTGTGAATGGATTTCCATGAAACTTTCAGGGCATTTTAAATAACTTATGGCATTGTACATCATCCATCTTATTTTTTATAAGGAAAGATTTGTGTTTGGTCATCTTTTCTGTGTAATAAGGGAAGCAACTCCAACAGATCTGGGTAAACATTCCTCAGATGTAATTAAATTTATTTAAAATTTTTCGATTGTGACAGTAATCAAATCCTGTCTTATGGTAACCTTACTGACCCTTATTGTCAGTGCCAGCCCTGAAGGATTTTTATTTTGGAATAATCGGTGTTTAAGTCAGAAAGAACCCTAGATAAAACTAATACCAAATGTTTTGAAAACCTGAAAAAAATGCCTAGCTATCAACCCTAGGCAAATAACAAAAATGATAAGATTTTGCCCTGAGTGAACAGCTTTGGAGGCAGGGTTATTTCCCAGTGGAGTGATACTTGATTAGGGAATAGAAATTAACATGTTGTAGAGGTTTAGTTAACAATATGACTAACGCTTTTTGTTTTTTCACTGCATCTGTCAAAGTCGCAAAGAATAGTTTATAACATATGCTAACTGAATGTTTTACTTAGTTAAACTCCTGGGCTCGGTTGTTCAACTCATTTAACCGAGGGTTAAATTTAACTAAAGGTTAAATGTAGTGATTTTCCATATGATTTAACCCTCAATTAAATTTATCCTTGAGTTAAACAAGTTTAACAACTGGGCCCTGATGATCACTAGCATGTCAACACTTTAGTTCTTGAGTGGTCGATTTGGTCGTCTCATGGTAGCGTACTCACCTCAGAGGTTTTAAAAATAGGTATTTGCAGCTTTTCTGCCATGCACGCATCATATATATTTAGTATAAAGAGGAAATACTAGTTAGCTAAGAGTATTAATAATCTGTCACCGTGGTTTGACATGTTACCTCATGAACTAGCTCATTAAAAATCCAGCTCGGCATGTCGTTATAATACAAACCAGGGTTCATATCATATCACATCATAGAATAGAGAAAAGAAACGGCTTCTGTCACTGTCAGAAGGAATATCTTGATTGTAAATAATCCCAACCCTCGAACACATAATGGCATGTTTCAATGTGCTGCTACCAATATTTTAGGACAAGTTTTAACTTCAGCCCAACATTTTTTCATCCTGATATCTGGATATGCGCTAACAATTGCCACTGGATGTTAACCAGTAACCAATCATTCCAACTTGAGTTTGAATCTAGCTTGCTGTGACGTGTGTTCAATCCCGATCTTAATCTAAAGTTTTCTTACCTTAGGTTGTGGTTCTATCCAGGTTTTCTAGTTTCCTTCACCAATAAAATTTCTGCCATTGTATATAGTTATTACACTGAAAACCCAATAAATCAATCTGTTATCTGTAAAACAAAGTTGTACACTACAAAATAAAATAGAATCCACATATTGTATATTTTCCCACAAGGGCTATTCCATTTATGTTAAGGAGTCTCTGGATGTTTAAGCAGATTTTCCCATGGAAAAAATCTGGACATTAGTTTGGAAAAGTATAAGTTTGTCAGTTGGGTGGTGGTCATGAGGCTTCCCATAGTGATGCTGGGAAATTCAATGCTGTCAATCAGAAAGCTTCTTGACATGTTTATTTTTGGATTCGGGTTCTAGGTTACCAATGATGCAAAAACATGACAACATTGTATGTTGATCGTGGGTAGGGACGTGGAATACCTTCGTTCAATACTTTTGAAATACTTAGCCTTTAGTTAGTATTATCGTATTAAAATTAATCTTTTGTCGTTTTTGCAGCAAAGCCATATTTTTTGATGAACTTACAACACCAGCATATAGATGTACAAAGTCAGTTAACATGGCATTGCCTTGCAGATGGAAATCCATATCCAGAATATAGTTGGTTTCGTAATGGAACTCTTATACGTCCCGAAGACCCTGATGTCACTGTCAGAAGGAATATCTTGATTGTAAATAATGCCAACCCTCGAACACATAATGGCATGTATCAGTGTGCTGCTACCAATATTTTAGGACAAGTTTTAACTTCAGCTCAGCTTCGTGTTTTGGGTAAGTATTGATTACTGTATAGAATCCACTCAAAAAGAGTGATACAGGTTTATTTTATTCCATGGTTTTGCCGTTTTTATTTTTAATTTGATTTTCCATTTTTGTTGTTGTGATTCATTGATATTCATGTAAAATATGTTATCTATAGTAATTAAGTGATACTCCTGTAAAATATGATATCACCATTGATTCACCATTGATTCATTGAAATTCATGTAAAACATAGCACCATTGATTCATTGATATTCATGTAAAATATGTTATCTATAGTAATTAAGTGATACTCCTGTTAAATATGATATCACTATTGATTCACCATTGATTGATTGAAATTTATGTAAAACATATCACCATTGATTCGTTGATATTCATATAAAATATGATATCACCATTGACTCGTTGATATTCATGAAAAATAAATCACCATTGATTCATTGATATTCATGTGAAATATGATATCACCATTGATTCATTGATATTTATGTAAAATATGATATCACCATTAATTCATTGATATTCATGTAAAATATGATATCACTAGTAATTCATTGAGGGGCCTCGGTGGCCGAGTGGTCTAGGTAGTTCGTCATGACTACTAATGACCACTAGCCTGTCAACGCTGAGGTTGCGAGTTCGAATCTCACCTGTGGCGGGGTGTGTTCGACTCCGATCTTAATTGACAAGGATTGCCAATTTTCCTACCGAAGGTCGGTGGTTCTCTTTGGGTACTCCAGCTTCCTCCCCCAATAAAAACTGGCTGCCGTGAAATAGCCAGATGTGCTGAAAACGGCGTAAAACCCCAACTAAACAAACAAATAATTCATTGATATTCATGTTAGATATGATATCACCAGTGATTCCTTGATATTCATGTTAAATCTGATGCCACCAGTGATTTGTTGATATTCATGTAAAATATTATATACCAATATTTCACCAATATTCCTGAAAAATATGATATCTCCAGTGGTCTTTGATATTTATGTAAAATTGATATCACCACAACCAAATAAATGCAGTATTTGATGGATATATACCATACACGATTTATTTCCAAAAGTATTCATATTGACTTTAAGGACACATATGATCATAATAAAATTGTTAATAAATGCATTAAGACATGTCCTTAACCTCAGGAAAACTGTTACAGACTTGTCTCACATGATAATTCATTGATTTGTTACAGAAATTACCAATATTTAGCAAAATTCAAACATAATAGAAATACTAAGGGTTCATTCCTTGTATTGCACATGGTAGATCTCCTTAGCTGAAATTTGGCTTCCTATTTCGGTATTTTTGGTTGAGTACTTCTTGTTTAATATAAGTTTGGTTTTTGGTCTTCCAAATGTTTCGGTTTTAATGCTGCTGATGAGAGGTAGCTCCTTGAAATGCGTCATATACAGCATAGCATAAATTTACTATATCTAATATTAGTATCTTTGGATTGTTATTTTATAAACTAATGATATTCTGTGAATTCGTAATCTGTCCTAGAATTTGATTCAACTGTATTTTCAAGATAATGAGAGTTTATTTTAAAAAAGTAATAAAGGTTATTTTGAAGGAATTTATCAATGTGCGATTCACTCACAAACTAAATGAAGTCCGAAGGACACTGTACAAAGTTTGTGAGTGATAAGCCAGAGTTTACACATTGATAAATTCAGTAAAAATAACCTCTATTACTTATAATTCCAAAGTAATGTAGAAATGTGAGGTTTTCCATTTGAAATGAACATTTTCCTCATGCACTATATTGCATGCGTACGTATTCATACGCACGACGTAATGAAAGGAATTTATCAAGTTTTTACCAGAAGTTGCTGTTAGCCAATGAAATTACTGCATTTGATGTTTAAAAAACAACATTGGAATTATATGAGCATGAATGTTTCTTCTTTTGCAGAATTTGCACCTTCATTTATAAAGAACCCACTACCACAGAGTTTATCAGGGGCCCTTCAGGGAAATGTCTCCATACCATGCATGCCTGAAGCTGCACCAAGACCACAGATTAAATGGTCCAAACAAGACAGATTTGGTAATATTATAGACCTTCAGGTGACGACAAACACTGGAACGATAGAAAATGCGGCACATTTACAGCTGATGATGAATGGAGACCTGTTGATTACAAATATTGTAAGTGACGATGCAGGAGTTTACATATGTGCAGCTACCAATGAATATGGAGAGGCTCAAAGTGCTTGTGAACTGTCTGTAGAAAGTGAGTTTATTGAGAGAATGAATATTGAAGAATAAAAAAATCACGATTAACCATGTCAATATGAAAAACTCACATTATAATTTTTATTAGTATTATGGTTTGCACAGGTCATGGAAAGTCTTTGAATTTCACTTTTGTCATTGAAAGTCATTGAGAAACAGTTGGAGTGCTTAAAAGTCATGGAATTTAAGACTTTGTCACTGAAACTTCCTTGAATGTCATTATTTTCCTTAAATCTTAATCTGCACTTTTATAATTTTTAAAGTGAATTAATATTTTTCACTGTTATCGATAGTGCCTATATTTTGTTTAGGTTATTCCAGAATTTTGGATGTCTACTTCGTCGATTTGTTATTTAGTGCATTAGTCATCAGTGTGCTTTAAACTATGTCTGGTAAAGATAAGCATTAAAACGATCTTCAATGAGATGTGGAAAATCAATGAAAAGGTCTTGAAATGTCATGGAATTTAAAGTTTAAGCATTAAAACGATCTTCATTGAGATGTGGAAAATCAATGAAAAGGTCTTGAAATGTCATTGAAATGTCATGGAATTTAAAGTTTAAGAGTCTTTATGAACCATGTATTACAGCATGTTTATGTATGACATTAAATTATTTGAATCACAATTCTAAAAGATTGACAATTAATAAGAGCCTGTATTATTTGAGTGCTTTGAATGGGGAGACAATCATACTACCTGACCTTTCCAGTCTTATTCAAAATGCTTCTTATATGCACTTTAAGAAGTTATAAACCAATCTGAAAAAAAAGTAATGTTGATTTTTACTGGATGAGGATGAAAACTTCATGTTATCGGTTCTGTCAAACATGATTTCGGGATTTCAAAAAATTCTGTGTTTACTTAAATTATGCACATTAAAATAGAGATATCAATATTATATTTTTATAAATGCTGGCATACAGTTTTGATTTGATGGTTGCGTCATCAGTAAACTCAGTTTGAAACCATCAAACCCACAATTGATGCTGGCAAATATTAAAATAAAATACAAATATATCTTCTAAATTAACTAAGAATTTATGTGAAATTTACAGTTGGAAAAGATCCACAGTCAACTCATGAGAATTTAACATAACAAAAAAAAATGCCACAAGGATACATGTACATGTGTATAACTAAAAGAATAAAAAAAATATATAATAAACTATACAGAATTCGAATAGAAACTAAAGCAATAGCAATGTGAACTCCACTGTGTTTGATTATTGTGATTTTTTTTTTCCAGCTAGTACAACATTATTTAGGAAACCACTTGTTATTTATGACAAGTACTACCAGAATGATACTGTGTTCATACAGTGTGAAGCTTCATATGACCCAGATCTTGATCTTATCTATGTTTGGAAATTTAATGGTAAAATGATTGACCTAGAAAAAGAAGCTTACTTCTATACACAGGTAAGAACCAATCAGTTTTTATTTTGAACACTTTTTCCATGAATTTTAACATCTTTTCAGTTTAAGACTGCCTTAGTGGTCTCATTGTATCATGCTTCAGTGCAGAATGTCTTTGCAGGGTTAAACATATAAGACTTTTAAATTGGTATTTGCAGCTTCTTTGAAAGTATGCTTCATTTAGGAGTAAAGCAAAACTGTTAGGAGTCAAAATAATGTGCCATGGTAGGATGATATGCAGACTGTTATCTTTTAAAAATCTGGCTCGGCGTGTCAAACTAGTACAAAGCATGGTTCTTTCCATAACACATCAACATGTTTTTGTTTTGATATACATGTAATATTTACTGCTGGATGTTACACAATTATATCATAGAATAGAGAATGGAAATGAGAAATGTGTCAAAGAGACAACAACCCGACTAAAGAGCAGAAAATAGCTCAAAGCTACCAATTGGTCTTAAACGTAGTGAGAAAATCCCACACCCGGATGCAGGCTTCAGCTAGCCCCTAAACAATAATGCATATTAGTTCAGCAAAATGGATGCAACACTCAACTCCAAAAAATACAAATGAAATCAATCCATTTTCAGTTTCAAGTTAAAATTTGTTTTGTTCACTTATATTGTATCGTCTATTCATAATTCAATAGTTGATCAAAAGAAATAAATGATAGATTGAGTATTAATATTCTTTATTCACAAAATTTTGTCAGAATTATCTTCTTTATCTGAGGGTATTTTAACACCTGTGTTATTAGGGCACTTTTCCTTTGCAGCAGGGGTGGCCTCATCATAGAGGTAGTACTGTAGTAAAACCCCAATAACAGACCCTGATGACACGACAAGAGGGTATAATAATAAGAATTATAATATGGGAGTATTTGTTTTTCAGTCATTTAATCCAGTTGGACTGTATATAAAACCAATACAGTATTACCATGAAGGAGATTACGAGTGTGTAGCACTCACCCCACTAAATTCAGAAAGTGCTATCGGAAAGGTCATAGTTAAAGGTCAGTAATGTTATAGAACTGAGAATTTCACCATTTTCCCCTTCTTCTCTGTAACACCCCACAACTTTCATTGTCATTTTTTTTTACACCATATTATGAAAAATGAATGCAATATCACAATTTATTACATTTATGATGGTTATTTATCGTAATTTCCAGTGAAAATAAATTCAATATTTTCACTCAGTGAAAGATTGGTTTTTATTTAACGTCGTCAAGGGCATTACTAACAAATGACATTTGTGGCGTTGAAAGATTCAGGAAGGGATCTAAGGAAAATATGACACTTTTGAAGCATCTCGTGACCGGAAAACACTAATAATTCCCTCATGCGCTGTGCGCATTCGTGAATTAAGGTGTTTTTCCGGTCACTTGTTGAATATTTTGCAATATTCAAATTCTTGAATTAGTTATCCTATAAATATAGCATAAATCAAATTTCCAAATTTGATTGACACTGTATATGGGGAAAGGATTTATGGATTTAGTGTGTTGCACCCCCTTTCTTCCTCTCTCCCCCTTCCCCCTCATTTTTTTCTGCAACAATCTACAACCTTCATTTTCATTTTAATTTTCATCATTTGATGAAAGTAATAAATGCAATATCACAATATTATAGTGTAAATCAAATGTTATACTGTGTCAGTTGACAAAATTTGGACATTTATATATGCTATATCTTATTGTGATATTGGCGTTTATTTCTTTCATAAAATGACAAAAAAATTGAGAATGAAAGTCGTTAAGAAAAAGGGGGATGGAACTGCTTGGCCAAATGGAACAGGAAGCATCTATGGGAGGCTTTTTATAAACTTTCCTCATTTTGCTGATCGGACTACAAATATGGCCACCATGGGCAGTTCTTGTTTCCGATTGGCTAATATAAAACAATCTTCTACTCTGAAATCGCTTGGCCAAATGGAACAAAACTTGACAGGAAGCATATAATGGAAGGTCCTTTATAAAATTTCCTCATTTCGTCTTGATCAGACTTCAAATATGGCTGCCGTGGGCAGTTCTTTTTTCTGATTGGCTCATATAAAACAATCTTCTCTGAAGTTGCTTGGCCAAATGGAACAAATCTTGACAGGAAGCATCTATTGGAGGTTCTAACAAAGTTTCTTACATGGCTGCCATGGGTAATTCTTGTTTCTCATTGGTTGATTAAAAAAAATTATTTATCTCTGGAACTGCTTGGCCAAAACTGTCAGCCAAACTTGACAGGAAGCATCTATGGAAAGTCTTTTATGAAATTAATTTTATTCATCCTGATTGGACAACTAGCATGGCTGCCATGGGCAGCTCTTGTTTCTGATTTGCTGATATAAAGAAATCTTCCTCTCTGAAACCGCTTTGCCAAATGGAACGAAACTCGACAGGAAGCATCTGTTGGAGATTTTTTTACAAACTTTCCTCATTTTTTAGGATCATGCGACAAAGGTGGCTGCCATTGGCAATTCTTGTTTCTGATTGGCTGATTTAAAAAAAAAATTCTCTGAAACTGCTGGGCCATATAGAGCCAAACTTGACAGAAAGTGTCTATGGCTTATAACAAATATCTGCAAAACTGCAGAATTTCTTGAAACCAAACATGGCCTGAATGTTCCTCATATGGTGCTGATCAAGTGTTTTTACTTTGGTGCCAATCCCTCATTGAAGATAGCCGCCAGCAGAGGACTTAGGTTAACATAAGACCCTATGAGAAATACATGCAAAAATCTTCTGGAGAACCACTTAATTTTAGGACATGCTGACCTGTAATTAGAAGGACCTTGATGCAGAAAAATTTGGTCCCTACAAGGCTAACCACACTTCATAATGATACATGTAGGTACATCAATAAAAAAAGGGCTTTCATGACAGGTGAGCGATATAGGATCAGCCCTCTGAGCCTCTAGTTTATTTTTGCTTGCCATGGTATATAATTGTTAAAAAAAATATGGAAATTGGAGATACATTTAATAAGTCTTGCAGTTTGTAAATTTTTTTTTAAATTTGAGTATTAAATGCATGCCATTAAGTTTAAAATTTATGACATAGAATTAGTATTTTAATAAGCTTTTTCATTGACTGTATCATCATTTCTTCTATTCTCTATGTAAACAAACTACATAGCATCGACATTTTCTTGAGGTTTTTGTCGAAAATCATAGGAGAAACAGATTTTCCTTCAATTTACTCGTGAGTTATGGAATTTCTCCACCCTCAATAGTTAAATTTTAGATTTTAATACGCTCGCAAAAGCTTTCATGTTGAAAATCGAAAATTTAACTATCTCGGGTGGAGAAATTCCATATCTCACTCATACCTGAAGGAGAATCTATATTTATAATTTATTAAACAGGTGTACCTGAGGCCCCATCAGGCCTATATGCTGATAGTGGAAGGATAACAACAAACAGTATCATATTATACTGGACAGCTGGATCAGACCGACAAAGTTCTATCCTTGAGTATGAAGTTATGTATAATGTTGATTCAGAGCCTGGTCAGTGGTTTCTGGCAACAACTGAAGGACAAAGTAAGCCTATATTATAGAAAGAAAAAGGGGAGGGGGGAGTATTTTACCGAACTGCATTAAGGCAGTTATATTTTTCTAGACCTAACTTATGCTCTAATACCTTCTATAATATCCGTTACTTTAATATAAATTTTCCCAAAACATACTAAAGATGCAAAATGGAGGAAAAAGGCCTTCATTTACATTAAGGGACCCACCCCATATGGGGGTATTATGTATTATATCCCTAAACCCTTCACAGCCTAACCCTAACCAAAAGTCCATAATTCAAAATCCAAAATCCTATACGAAATTTATTTAAAGATCTTCTTTCTTTAAACCACTAAGACAGGAGGAACAAAACTTGACCCCGCCCACCAGAGCTGAACATACTTTAACATAGGTCCCTAAAGAAATTTACTTAAAGATATTCTTCTCTGAAACCACAGAGCAAAACTTAGCAGCAATGGTCCTTAGGTGGTCCTCTTTCAGAGTTGTATTCGATGACACTGCCCACCATCCAAGATGGCTGTAGGAACAAAACATATTTTAACATGGGACCTAATGAGAAAATTCACAGTAAGATCTTCTCATTTAAATCCAGTAAACAATTTTGCAGAAGTAGTGAGCCAATTGGAACTTGATGGCAATTTTCCAACTGCCAGTCAAGATGCATAGTCAAAAAGAAATTTCTGCAAATGATTTCAAGATGAGCGATACATGCTCCTCGGAGCCTCTAGTTAAAATTCATGTCTTTCCCAAGTAGAGTGCAGTCAGATCCACTTTGCTGTCAATCCTACAGATTCTTATCTGTAGCTAAAGCATATTAATTTAAAGTGGATTGAGAAAAGTGTTTATTCCACATTGGCTAGATGTATATGGGGAGGTTTGAGATCTCACAAAACATGTTTAACCCCACCACATTTTTGTGCCTGTCCAAAGTCAGGAACCTCCAGCCTTTGTTAGTCTTGTGTGTTTTTTTTTATATTTTGGTTCATTTTTATGTTTCGGAGTTCTTTGTGCCGTCCATTTTGCTGAACTAGTACACATAATTGTTTAGAGGCCAGCTGAAGCCCGCCTCAGGGTGCGGGATTTTCTCACTGCATTGAAGACCCATTGGTAGCCTTGAGCTGTTTTCTGCTCTATGGTCGGGTTGTTGTCTCTTTGACACATTCCCCGTTTCCATTCTCTATTCTATATTTATATAATACATGGAATATAAATTGAAATGGTGAGTGGCTAAAAGGGGATAGAATGACTAAACCATATAAAAGACAAAAGCAAAACAAAACCAAATGCAAAAGAATAAACAAAAAAGGTTAAAAGTTAAAATTGCCCAACTTTACAGCCGATCGTTTTCAGTATCAAACTGACAGACTGGCATTGCTGAAAAAGGCCCATAGATACAAATGGTGTCAGTTAGGTGGGGCAATTTTGATCATTTACAGAATTTTAATTAGGAACCTTTGACTTTTCTGCCTCTTGTGCTTTTGCTTAGAATGAATCAATATGGCATGATCTTTGATTTTTTATTTTCAGAGATTCTTGACAGTATCCCACTTCATTCCTTATTGTAATAAGGAAGAAAGATCTCCTTCGAGTAATTTTAAAGAAAAGTTAAATATGCTTAAAAGGGCACTTCTGTAAAAATCAACCACAATATTTTCATTGATTTCTTTACACATAATACTGAATGATAGATTTTTTTTATTGCAGAGATATTTCATACCGACACAGAAATCCAGGGTGGGGTTAATGAAGATTCACGTAAAAGAACTCACATGTTAACCAGTCTGTTACCAGGAAATAACTACAGATTTAAAATCAGAGCCAAAAATATCAAAGGGTGGGGACAGTATAGTCTCCCATCAGGTTAGTATGGTTACTATGCAACAATAAAATATGGGAGGTTGTTTACAGAGTATCCTCATTTTGTCCTGATTGGGCAACAAACATGGCCGTCATGGACAATTCTTGTTTCTCTTCGGTTGATTAAAAATAATTTTTTTTCTTGGAACTGCCTGGCCAAATTGAATGAAACCTGACAGGAAGCATCTATGGGAGGTTATGTACAAAGTCCCATCATTTTGTCCCGATTGGACTAAAAATATGGATGCCATGGGCAGTTCTTTTTTTTTATTGGCGGATATAAAACAATCTTCTCTGAAGTCACTTGGCCAAATGGAATGGAACTTGACAGGAAACATCTATGGGAGGCTCTTTACAAAGTTTGCTCATTTTGTCCCGATTGGGCCACAGACATGGCTGTCATGGACAATTCTTGTATCTCAATGATTGATTTATAAAAGAAAAATTTCTGGAACTACTTGGCCAAAACTGTCAGCCAAACTTGACAGGAAGCATCTATGGAAAGTCTTTTATGAAATAAATTTTTTTCATCCTGGTTGGACGACAACCATGGCTGCCATTGGCAATTCTTGTTTCTGATAGGCTGATATACAGAAATCTTCTCTGAAACTGCTTGGCCAAATGAAACGATACTAGACAAGAAGCATCTGTGGAAGGTGTTTTACCAAAGTTTCTCGTTTTGTCCAGATCATGCAACAAACATGGCCGCCATAGGTAATTCTTGTTTCTGCCAGGTGAGCTGTGCAGGCTCAGCCCTCTAAGCCTCTAGTTTATAAGTGGAATATATTCAAGTCAAAATTTGGTTAAATATTATGATGTTGTTTATGTACCGTTTGAATTATAATCTTTTGACATAGTAATACACTAATTTTGAGGAAAAGTTGCAAATGACCAAAAAGTTAGTGTGTCTCTTGGTTTGGAATTTTTATCTTCCATAAAATAAACCTTGTCATTACACATTTTCAGTGCAATCTGAGAATTGTGTCACCTGTTTTTGGCCAATGGAAATTTTGTAAAAATGCACTTATGTAATGTCTTTATATTACTGCCTAAGATTTTATTTTATTTTTTTTTTTTGCAGCCTATTATCAGACAAGGTCAGCTAAACCAGACATTAATTATAATAAAGTCTCCCTGAATCTGACAGGAGGAGGAGGTAGTGTTGGTGATCTTACAATTAAATTTAATGTAAGTTATTAAATGAGGAACCAGAGTGAGTTATCTTTTCCTAACCAATGTAGGTAAGGGAGATAATTGAATTCTCTCCCTTTTGTCCTCAGGCTAAAAGGGAGACAAATTTATTATCTCCCTTACCTACATTGGTTATGAAGAGATAACTCACTCTGGTTCCTCATAGGTTTCAGGTTTCTGTTCCTTATAAGTGTACTCACAGGGAAAAATGACTATATTTTTTACTTTTACTGTGACATAGTATATGGAATTCTACTTATGACGGTTTTGTGCTATTTTTGACATTACTCGTTTCAAAGCAGAAATTCACTGTTTTCCATCATTTTTGACAGATTTTATTTTGCAGGATTAACAGAATGTGTACATTGTCTCTGAATATAAAATTTGTTTGAACTTAGCACAATTCTGCATAAGAAAATTCTTGAAAATTAAATCACTGCAGTTTATACATTATTAACACTTCACAGTTAATAATGCATAAACTGCCTTGGAGCAGGTTATATTGTATATAAACCTGTCTAAATATTGAAAACAATTCTTTTATACTTTTACACTCAAGGTCAGCTAAATGACTATTTTGATGTTTGATAATCTACAAAATTATTTTTCTTTTTTTTTTTAATTTTATTACAAAAACAGTTTTTGTAGTGTTTCTGTATAATTTTAGCCTCTTCCGAAGAAATATCATGGTGGATCAGGCCTTTATTACAGGCTATACTGGAGAAGAGATAGTACTCAAGTCTGGAATGCAGTAAGTTACAATTTTTCATATTCTATGCTTTGTTTCATGACGATTTAACAAATTTTCCCAACTTTTCAATAGAATTTTATCATTCTACCCATAAAACACTAATTTATTGATTTTCAGTTTATTTGTAATTCGTTTTTTACTTCCTTTGGTTCTACTGTCTGATAATGTCAGTATCATGGACTGGCACTGAGAACAAAATTATCTTGTCGGTGTGAAATATGACATCATGTTGCTATACATCAACATTTCATTCCATGTCAATTTAATGAATGAAACTGCAAAACTTAATGTGACATTCAGTCTGCTAAAAATGTCCACAGGGTCAAGTGAGCTATTCTCATCTCTTGGCGTCGTCCGTCGTCGTCCGTTAACTTTTACAAAAATCTTCTCCTCTGAAACTACTGGGCCAAATGGAACCAAACTTGGCCACAAGCATCATTAGGGTATCTAGTTTAAAAAAAAAATGTGCGATTACCCCGCCTGCCAACCCACATGGACGACATGGCTAAAAATAGAACATAGGGGTAAACCACAGTTTTTGTCTTATATTTCAAAAACTAAACATTTAGAGCAAAACTGACAGAGGTAAAAATGTTTATCAGGACAAGATCTACCTGCCATGAAATTTTCAGATGAATTGGTCTACCCTTTGTTGGCTTATTTCCCCTGAATTGTTAATTTTAAGGAAATTTTGCAGTTTTATGTTAATATATTGAATATTATTATAGATAAAGACAAACTTTAAACAGCAAAAATGTTCATCAAAGTAAGATCTACAAATAAGTCAACATGACCAAAATCATTGATTGATCCCTTATAGGA
Organism: Mytilisepta virgata; assembly: GCA_028015205.1. NCBI lineage: Eukaryota > Metazoa > Mollusca > Bivalvia > Mytilida > Mytilidae > Mytilisepta > Mytilisepta virgata. The sequence goes on from JAPWFG010000015.1 coordinate 854,726, forward strand.
GTTTTTGCCCTTTAGAGACTTCATCCGGCGTAAACTTTCCTTTAAAGATCTTCTCCTTTGAAACCACTGGGCCAATTGGGACCGAACTTTGGTGGAATGGTCCTTGAGTGGCCCCTTCCAAATTTTATCCGGCATCCCCGATTTCCAAGAACATGGCTGCTGTTACTAAAAATAGAAAAAAGATCAGATGAATTTAAAAATCTTTTTTCATGAAATTACAACGCCAGTTTAAACTAAACATGGCAGTAATGGTCCTTAGGAGGTTCTCTTCCAGAAATATGTCCGATGACCGGAACTGTTAACCAGGATGGCTGCCACAGCCAAACTTAGTTTAACAGAGGGCCCTATGAGAAAATTCATTGAAAAATCTTCTTGTCTTGGCAGCACTGGTCCTGAGATGGTCCTCTTTCAGAAATATGTCTAATGACTGGGACTGTCAACCAAGATGGCTGCCACACCCAAACTTTGTTTAACATAGGTCCCTGTTGGGAAATTCATTGAAAAATCTTGTCTGAAACCACTTGACCAATTGGAACCAGACTTTTAGCAATGGTACTTAGGAGGTCCTGTTTCAGAAATGTGTCCAATCATCTGGATTGTCAACCAAGATGGCCACCACAGCCTAACTTAGTTTAATATAGGACCTTATGGGAAATTCACTCAAAAATCTTCTTGTCTGAAACCACTTAGCCAGTTGGAACAAGACTTAGCAATAACGGTCCTTAGATGGTTCTCCTTTAGAAATGTGTCCATTGACCTGGACTGTCAACCAAGATGGCTGCCACAGCCGAACTTTGTTTAACATTGAACCTCATAGAAAAACCAGCCAAATTGACTGCAATACTTAAATGTTAAGTCCTGCTCAAAGTGAAAAGTTAAATCCAGGTGAGCGATACAGGCTCTAGAGAGCCTGTAGTTAGTCCCCTACTGGCAATGCCAATGAGGACTATAGGTATGCACTCCATCAGTCCATCCGTCAGTCACAGTTTTCCAGATTTTATTCAGAAACCATTTAACCAACTGATCTTCTTTTTGTATTTGAGCTTATAATGATGAGTTAAAGATCAAATTTGAGTTTCACACTGATGAGATAATTATTGTGAGAGTTATTGCCCTTGGGAATGGGAATTATTGCCAAAATAAGTTTTCTGGACTTTTTTTGCAAACCCCTTTACCAAGTGATCTTATTATTGGTATGTGAGCTTATAATGATGAGCTACAGAGCAATCTGATTATTGTGTACCCCTGGCAAACATAGTTTCAGGATTTTCAGGAGGGATCACTCTGTCCATATGTCTCCATCCGATTCACATACTCAAGGAGATTTTGCTTGTTTGCTCACTGCTTAACCCGGTAGGGGACATTGTACTGCCCAGCAATACTTTCAGAATACTTGTTTTTCTTAAAATTTCAGCACTTTATAAATTTGGTAAAAACTACTGATAAAAAGAATAATGGCAATTTGTTTTCAAATACTGACTTTATCAGGTTTGTTATTTAACCTCCCCCTGAAGGACTTGTCCAATAACAAACTTGCAATTATACTATATATATCATTCTTGATTAGAAATGTCAACTTTTTTTTAAACAGTCATGACTGTGTATGATTTTTTGTTGTACATTTTTATGAATTTCCCCTCTACTGTCCATAAACAATTTTCTGGGAATAGCCTGAAATTTTTCCCGAATTGGCCTTATTTCCAGATTTTGGGATTTTGGCACCTCCAGTACTTTCATTCAATTAAAAGTTGGGAACTGAGAAGGCCTGTTTATACCAAAGAGGAAAAATAAAAGTAACACTGATATTTTATTGGAATTATAAATTTATATGAACCCCAAAAACAAAATATACCATTTTTTACTGAAATAATTTTTAAAATTAAAACATAGTCACATAAATAAAATATTTTTTGCAGTACAATTTTCCATCAACACCTGATGACATGCAAAAAGGCCAACTGTATTTTGTAACCCTTGTTGGTGATGAAAATTATTATCTGCCATATCACGTCATGATACAGCCTTGCAACGACTATGGAAAGGGAGACAACTCTTCAGAAAAAATAATTTACTCAGCTGAAGGAAGTAAGTATCTATTTTTTTATATGGATACATAGTTGATTTTATCACTGACAAAATTGTGATATTTTTAAAAATTCAAAATCTATAATATATTGAACAATAGTAGAAAGAACTGAAATATCAGATTTTTGTTCATAGATATATTTTGACACCTTGCAAGTAATTCCCTGCTAGAGGAGCCCACGATGCATACATATTTTATCACTTTTTGACAGAGTTATTGTTCCTCACAGCAGGTCACTTGTTGCATTTCGCCAGAACTGAATGAAAGAGATTGAGGAGTTTGAACGAAAAACGGAATTCCCTACTAACAATATTAACTGTGCAATCGAGAACTTAGGGCTTTTCCATTTTTTTCACTGGTAAGACATTGAAAATTTTCATATGTAACCCAACTACATAAAATTGACAGCACATCCTATATAATGAGGAATTCTATCCACCTTTCGGGGTTTTATGTTTTATCATTCTGATTGAAAGATAAATCGGCGTGTTCCTAGTGAGACACCTGCTGTAAAGAACAACAACTTTTGGGCCGGATTGCAAACCTCAAGTCTAGGAATAGCAGTAGACAATATGCATCAAAAGTGTATCTTATTATCTAAGGATTATAAATGGGATTGGTGAGCCGTTAAAATGGCATAGAACAACTAAATATGGAAATCTTTTAAACAGTTCGGTATAGGATATTGAAACTATAATTCAGAAGTAGGTTTTTGTACCAAAAAACTGGTTTAAACCAAGCATTTGATTCTACATTTTTATGTTGTTTTTGTCCATAGATCTGAATGGAAATAATTGATTTTATCCTGCAGCTGTGCTATATGAGCAACCAAAATGAATTAGATGTATATTTAAAAGTGACTTAGGGACGAGATCAAAAGTTCAATGTAGGATAAAAAACTTAATTCACATAGTTTTTTTCACTGACATAGTCCAAACATATGTTAGGGACGAACTTGAATCCGAATTTTTCAATCTATGAATCGATGTAGGATGACAAAACTTACAGCGATTTTTACCCCCCCCCCCCCCCACCCCCAAACTATTTGAATTAAGTTTTTTATCCTACATTGAACTTTTGATCTCGTCCCTTATAGTCACTGACTATATATCACTTTTACTGTGAAGTCATAGTACAAAACCTTGGAATTTTACTTATGACATCGTGAAATGCGAAGGTTTTGCGGTCTTTTGAATTTACTCGCTTCAGTAGAGAAATTCACTTTTTTCCAGCTATTTTTCAGATTTTATTTTGCAGGGTAAACAGAACTCGGTACAAAACAGGTGGGGCAAGCCTTGTATTTCTATCTGTTTCCAAGCCTTGTCCGAAAATTTTTTTTATTTTCGGAGACAATGTATACATATTCTGTATATAATATTTTTTTTTTATATATTGTACATACTAATATTCTATAATTTGATATTAGTGCCTGTACCTGCACCAGTAATTAAAGGGTGTTCAGCAATAAATTCAACAGCAATGGATGTTTACTGGACCAAAATATCAAACACCCGTGAAAGTATAGGAGGACTGATTGCAGGCTTCCAGGTGAGTAAATGAAAGAGTGATCTCAAAATATTGAAAAGGTGATTCAATGAACGTATTAACCTTTTTTTTTTTCTTTTTTTTTTTTTTTTGGGGGGGGGGGGGGTTCATAAAGACTTTTTGCTACTTTTGGTGTATACAATATGAAAATGTAATGATATGGGGTAATTACATCACTGAGATAACTTCACATACAATTGAACACAGGAAAAGATGGGTGTCATTGGAAGATCTTCAAATATCAGTACCAGCCCATAGAACAAGCAAAGACCATATAAAGAAAGATGTAAAATTTTTTTTGTAGAAACTGTCTTTTATTTCTTGGTCTGAAAGGTATATTGTCATTCTTTGTAGGTCTATTATTGGCTGAGATCAGACCCATCTGATACAAGACCCCTGTACAAACAGTTCATTAAACTTTATGCTAACGACAGAGTTGTCATTCTTTGTAGGTCAATTATTGGCTGAAACCAGACCCATCCGATACAAGACCCCTGTACAAACAGTTCATTAGATTTTACGCTAAAGATGGTGTTGTTCCTACACATGGTATAGTGATTGGTTTGACGTACAACAGTTTTTCTGTTTTTGACGTTCAAGTATTTAACACTGCTGGGTTAGGTCCCAAATCTGATCCTTATCCTTGTGAAACAGCAGCAGACCGTAAGTTGATTTCAGACTTCATCGGTTAATTTTTCTCTATAAAAATTATTTTTCCCATTTGATTTTTTTAAATTTAGAGATTTATTTAACATTTATTTACCCCTTTTGGTCATTTGGTATTTTGAATTTGCTCTTCAACTTTTTGGAGTATTGTTTTGGTTTTCAACATTTAAGGCCATGAGCACAACTGATGAGTCGTAAATTGACAAATGTGCACATCCTGTGCATCAAAATTGGTATCGAAGAATTATATTATATTAAAAGTGAAAGAATTGTATAAATGTAATCTACCATATAAGGATATCGATGACACAACAGGATTCTGGTCTAATATTTTGGTTTGACTGGTATCATTTTGTGAGCTTGCTCACAGTACCTTGAGTTAATCTTGTATATAATTATTAACTCAAAAAAATTTTATATTTTTTAGAAAAAAGTAAATATTATATATAAATAACCTGGATTTAAAAATAGAATATTCTTAACTCCCCACTGTGAAGAAAATGTTATGTCTTGACACAACAAAAGTCATGGCTTTGAAACCTTATAACAAATTATGATAATTATGTGTCCTTTTTAGCTCACCTGACCCAAAGGGTCAAGTGAGCTTTTCTCATCACTTGGCGTCCGTCGTCCGTCGTCGTCCGTCGTCCGGCGTCGTCGTTAACATTTTACATTTTGAACTTCTTCTAGAGAACCACTGAATGGAATGAAACCAAACATGGCATGAATGTTCCTTATGAGGTGCTGACCAAGTGTTGTTACTTTGTAGCCGATCCATCATCCAAGATGGCCGCCAGCGGGGAACTTAGTTTAACATAGGACCCTATGGGAAATGCATACAAATGACTTCTTTTAGAGAACCACTGAATGGAATGAAACTAAATCTGGCATGAATGTTCCTTATGAGGTGCTGACCAAGTGTTGTTACTTTGTAGCCGATCCATCGTCCAAGATGGCCGCCAGAGGGGGACTTAGTTTAACATGGGACCCTATGGGAAATGCATACAAATGACTTCTTTTAGAGAACCGTTGAATGGAATGAAACCAAACATGGCATGAATGTTCCTTATGAGGTGCTGACCAAGTGTTGTTACTTTGTAGCCGATCCATAATCCAAGATGGCCGCCAGCGGGGAACTTAGTTTAACATAGAACCCTATGGGAAATGCATACAAATGACTTCTTTTAGAGAACCACTGAATGGAATGAAACTAAATCTGGCATGAATGTTCCTTATGAGGTGCTGACCAAGTGTTGTTACTTTGTAGCCGATCCATCATCCAAGATGGCCGCCAGCGGGGGACTAAGTTTAACATTGGACCCTATGGGAAATGCATACAAATGACTTCTTTTAGAGAACAACTGAATGGAATGAAACTAAATCTGGCATGAATGAACCCTTATAAGGTGCTGACCAAGTGTTGTTACTTTGTTGCCGATCCATAATCCAAGATGGCCGCCAGCGGGGAACTTAGTTTAACATAGAATCCGATGGGAAATGCATACAAATGACTTCTTTTAGTGACCCACTTAATGGAATGAAACCAAACATGGCATGAATATTCCTTATGAAGTGCTGACCAAGTGTTGTTACTTTGTAGCTGATCCATCATCCAAGATGGCCGCCAGCGGGGAACTTAGTTTAACATAGGACCCTATGGGAAATGCATACAAATGACTTCTTTTAGAGAACCACTTAATGGAATGAAAGTAAATCTGGCATCAATGTTCCTTATGAGGTGCTGACCAAGTGTTGTTACTTTGTAGCCGATCCATCATCCAAGATGGCCGCCAGAGGGGGACTTAGTTTAACATAGGACCCTATGGGAAATGCATACAAATGACTTCTTTTAGAGAACCGTTGAATAGAATGAAACCAAACATGGCATGAATGTTCCTTATGAGGTGCTGACCAAGTGTTGTTACTTTGTAGCCGATCCATAATCCAAGATGGCCGCCAGCGGGAGACTAAGTTTAACATTGGACCCTATGGGAAATGCATACAAATGACTTCTTTTAGAGAACCACTGAATGGAATGTAACAAAACATAGCATGAATGTTCCTTATGAGGTGCTGACCAAGTGTTGTTACTTTGTAGCCGATCCATAATCCAAGATGGCCGCCAGCGGGGGACTTAGTTTAACATAGAACCCTATGGGAAATGCATACAAATGACTTCTTCTAGTGACCCACTTAATGGAATGAAACCAAACATGGCATGAATATTCCTTATGAAGTGCTGACCAAGTGTTGTTACTTTGTAGCCGATCCATCATCCAAGATGGCCGCCAGCGGGGAACTTAGTTTAACATAGGACCCTATGGGAAATGCATACAAATGACTTCTTTTAGAGAACCACTTAATGGAATGAAACTAAATCTGGCATGAATGTTCCTTATGAGGTGCTGACCAAGCGTTGTTACTTTGTAGCCGATCCATCATCCAAGATTGCCGCCAGCAGGGGACTAAGTTTAACATTGGACCCTATGGGAAATGCATACAAATGATTTCTTTTAGAGAACCAGCGAATGGAATGTAACAAAACATAGCATGAATGTTCCTTATGAGGTGCTGACCAAGTGTTGTTACCTTGTTGCCGATCCATCATCCAAGATGTTTAGAAGTCTATCAGAAAATTGTAAAAAAAATTCTGAATGGTCACAACTTGACCACATATTCAAAAATAATAATGATAAGATGTCTTCAGTAGCTATTGTAATCCCATTAGATACAGGTGAGCGACACAGGCTCTTGAGAGCCTCTAGTTTAAGAACTTTACAAGTACAGATGATTTTGATCATCTCTAGATGAAAATCAGTAAAACAATCATTGAATATTTAATCATATTCACATAATGATATTTATAAATTTTAGCTCAACTACTGTATCCGACAGAAGTGACTGTACACCCAGTAGACTCAACATCGGTCAGATTAACATGGAGAGGAGTATTAACACGGACTCAGGAGTCTACAGTCACAGGCTACAAGGTAAATAGTCCGTAATTAAACAGTAAAGGAATGATATGGGTGTAAATATTTGAGGGGATGCACAGGTTACCAGGAGAAAGGGACAGAAGGGAGACGGAGATAAAAATATGTCTTTGCTATACAAACACTGATGCATAGTCACATCAAAACATAATCCCTGATATTTTCTAGTCAAATCTTGTCATTTGGACAGTGTAATAACTACTGGGGTAATTTTAGAATTTCTAATACCCAAAATCTAGAGCCCATGACCAAAGAACACCTGCAAATCACTATAGCGATATCAAAATTCATAAATAAATACAATGTATGATTTTCGGTCACTGGTTGTAGATTTTAGATATTCAAATTTCAAGATTAGTTATACTATGATTAAACATAAATGCATTAAAAGATTAAAGAAAGTAAAAAAAGGTCTTTTTATTTACGATTTATAAGTAATACATGTATTTTCAATGTTTTCACTTCATTTGCAGTTTTCAGACTTTTAACCATTTTACATGCTTCTGATCCTTTAAGTGTGCCCCTATGCTATTAAATCTTGATTAGAACACTGTTTATACATAAAAGCTTAATTTAATATTTCTTTTTTTCCATGTGTCTATAAATCTAGTGAACTGCTGAACATAAAGTTAAATGTATCTAGCTTATATTTTTTCTAGATATTTTTGTGGCCAGCAAATGAGAATTTCCGTAATGCTGTGGAATTCATGGCTGGTTTTACGCCAACAGAATATACGTTAGTGAGTTTAGAATCGGGAGTGGTATATGCTTTAAGGTTATCTGCTCACAGTGCCGGTGGTGATGGACAAAAATCAACAACTGTTTATTTTGCAATAGGTATGTCTTATTTTTATACCCCCGCTCTAAAGTAGAGGGGGGTATACTGTTTTACCCTTGTTCCATCCATGCATGCGTCCGTCTGCCCTTAACAAAATGTTTCGTCACATTTTTCTCTGCAACTATTCATCACAGCCACTTGATATTTTGTCACAAGCCTTCTATAGGTATGCCATATAGTGGGGTATGTCTTTGGACGAAATTTTGTCACAAGCCTTCTATAGATACGCCATATTGTGGGGTACGTCTTTGGACGATATTTTGTCACAAGCCTTCTATAGGTACGCCATATTGTGGGGTGCGTCTTCAGACCAAGGCGACATCAACTTCCATTTTGACGACTTCGTTTATTTTTCAACCTTATCGAAAATTATACTCCCACTCAAAAGGAGAGGGGTATACTGTTTTACCCTTTTGGTTCCGTCCGCGCAAGTGTCCATCTGCCCTTAACAAAATTTTTCATCACATTTTTCTCTGCAACTACTCGTCACAGCCACTTGATATTTTTTCACAAGCCTTCTATAGTTATGCCATAAGTAGGGATAGGTTTTTGGACCAAGGCAACATCAAGGTCCTGTTTGACGACTTCGTTTATTTTTTTACCTTATTGAAAAGCTGGGGTATCTCTAGTGAGCAATGGCTTAATACAGTACATTTTGTTTTTATCAACTGTGGGACATATTTTGATAAAATAAGATAGCAGCTACCAGGGTTTGGTGAAAATCTTCTTTGAAAAAATCCAAGCTTGATGTGCAAATTTTAATGAGTAAGGAAACAGTAAATGCCAAAATGTTTGGAGGTCATTAGTTTATTCAAAACTGAGTATGATTTAAATACTAAAAGTACACAATATACAAGTACAATCAATAACCAGACTGAGACATGTATAAAAATCCTCACATTCTTTTAAAGGATTTGTAGTGGTAATCTTCTATTATGTCCAAAAATTATATTGGATCATCAGCTTTATATAAATTTTTCCACAATGTAATGTAATGATTATGCAGTGTAAAACATCAGATAATTTTAGTAATGAAATGTGAATATTATTTACTTTTAAGCTAGATTTCCAGCAACATTAATATTTAAATCATTGAAAAAGGGGGAGATAACTATAGCCTTTTTCAGAAACTCTTTTCTGGTATCACGAATCTGACTAAAAAAAATCATAATTTGAAGTAAGTTATTTCCCTTGCTGGGACATAGTACTGATTCGCTGCAGTGCAGAGCAACCAGTAGGAAGTACATTTGTAAATAGAAATTATTTATTACTTTAATATACAAATATTTCCACCTTTATAAACAAGTTTGATTACAAGTATGTTGGAAGCAAAAAGATCGTAAGTAGTTTCCAAATTTATATAAACCAAGCATTACATGCAAATTAACATGTTTTAAAAACAGTTAATCCTTTACTCTTCATTGCAGCAAACCAGTACTACGTCCCGGAACATCCCTGCAAGGGAAATGATTTGGTTCAAATTATAATTTTAGAGTCAGAATCGTGATACCGGAAATGAGTTTCTTAAAAGGGCTATACATGTACTAGTGAAATATGAAATTCATATATTTGTCAGTTTGTGCTACAAACAATTTTTACATGTATATATGTGTTTAATATTTAATTCATTATGTGCATTCTGATTTGAACAGTACCTTTTAACTGGAGGTCAGACCACATTAATAGTCAAATCATGTAATAAAAAGAACCATAATGTTATGAATTTCAATAGTTTTTGTCAATGCATGTGTTTTGTTATTATGTCTCCCAAACGAAGTTTGGAGACATGTTGTTTTTGCTCAGTTCTTATTATTATTCTTTCCGGGCGCGTTTTTTCGAACACTTGTGTGCACCGTTTCTCATAAACCAATAGACGGAATCGCTTGATATCATACGACTTGCTAGGCCCATATTCCTAGATGCGCCTCCCGAAAAAAAATTTTCAATCTGTGGGAAGGAACATATATTTTGGGGGTCTCAAAAGGGGGTGGGGTTTTGCCAAATTTTACTATAGAAGTCTATGGGAAAAGTGATATAACTTGATCATTTGTGATCTTAACTTGGAAATGCTACCTGTTACCTTGGATATTTAAGTTTTTATACCCCGCCACACGAAGTGGCGAGGTATTATGTTATACCCTCCATTTCGTTGTCTTAGGGGGGGTCATGCCCCACCCCCTCAAATAACAAAATACTTAATATTTTGAAAACCATTGTGATCCCCACCCTATAACCATATATATTATTACTCCTTATGATAAGACAAATCATTTGGTACCATAGGGGGGTCTGAGGGGGGTCATGCCCCACTCCCTCAAATGATAAAATACTAAATATTCTGAAAACCATTGAGATCCCCAACCAATAACCATATATATTATTACTCCTTATGATAAGACGAATCATTTGGTACCATAGGGGGTCTGAGGGGGGGTCATGCCCCACCCCCTCAAATGACAAAATACTTATTATTCTGAAAACAATTGAGATCCCCACCCTATAACCAGATATATTATTACTCCTTATGATAAGACGAATCATTTGGTACCATAGGGGGTCTGAGGGGGGGGGGGGGGGGGGTCATGCCCCACCCTATAACCATATATATTATTACTCCTTATGATAAGACGAATCATTTGGTACCATAGGGGGTCTGGGGGGGGGGGGTCATGCCCCACCCCCTTAAATGATAAAATACTTAATATTTTGAAAACCATTGTGATCCCCACCCTATAACCATATATATTATTACTCCTTATGATAAGACAAATCATTTGGTACCATAGGGGGGTCTGAGGGGGGTCATGCCCCACCCCCTCAAATGATAAAATACTAAATATTCTGAAAACCATTGAGATCCCCACCCAATAACCATATATATTATTACTCCTTATGATAAGACGAATCATTTGGTACCATAGGGGGTCTGAGGGGGGGTCATGCCCCACCCCCTCAAATGATAAAATACTAAATAGACGGAAGTTTTTATACCCCGCCACACGAAGTGGCGAGGTATTATGTTATACCGTCCATTTCGTTGTCTTAGGGGGGGTCATGCCCCACCCCCTCAAATAACAAAATACTTTATATTTTGAAAACCGTTGTGATCCCCACCCTATAACCATATATATTATTACTCCTTATGATAAGACAAATCATTTGGTACCATAGGGGGGTCTGAGGGGGGTCATGCCCCACCCCCTCAAATGATAAAATACTAAATATTCTGAAAACCATTGAGATCCCCACCCAATAACCATTTATATTATTACTCCTTATGATAAGACGAATCATTTGGTACCATAGGGGGTCTGAGGGGGGGTCATGCCCCACCCCCTCAAATGATAAAATACTAAATAGACGGAAGTTTTTATACCCCGCCACACGAAGTGGCGAGGTATTATGTTATACCGTCCATTTCGTTGTCTTAGGGGGGTCATGCCCCACCCCCTCAAATAACAAAATACTTTATATTTTGAAAACCATTATGATCCCCACCCTATAACCATATATATTATTACTCCTTATGATAAGACAAATCATTTGGTACCATAGGTGGTCTGAGGGGGGGTCATGCCCCACCCCCTCAAATGATAAAATACTAAATATTCTGAAAACCATTGAGATCCCCACCCTATAACCATATATATTATTACTCCTTATGATAAGACGAATCATTTGGTACCATAGGGGGGGTCTGAGGGGGGGGGGGTCATGCCCCACCCCCTTAAATGATAAAATACTAAATATTCTGAAAACCATTGAGATCCCCACCCTATAACCATATATATTATTACTTCTTATGATAAGACGAATCATTTGGTACCATAGGGGGGTCTGTATATTTTTTATTTATATATGTTGGGTGGAAAGGCATGGCTAAAGGGGAGGTGGAGGCCATTGCACCTTCAATAATAAAATATTTTGATAAAACATTTGTTAATCATGTTAATACCGATTACAACATATAAAACTGCAGATATTGAATACCATATATCAAACATTTTGCATATACTCAATCTCTTTGTACACTTGCCCAGTATTTCAAACACTAGGAATTCCAAAAATACCCTGAAAGAGAAAGAGCTTCGTTTGGGAGACATTCGAAACTGCATCCAGTTTCAATTATACCTTGTTTAATGTATATGACTGTTTATTGTGATTTAATATACACTTATTATTTACCTTTCAGCTGGAGGCCCAGCCACATTAATAGACCAAACAGTCACAGAGTTTGTACCACTTGCAGCAACTTCCTTATCATCATCAATAGTACTGTTATTGACATCTGTTATTGTAATCCTGTTGTCATAGCAACAAGATATTTAAGATATTCAACTTAGGGGGTGGAATTATTATTATAATTATTAATATTTTAAAGAAGTCCTTTATTATAAGATTTACATCTGAGATTATTGTAATTAACCAGGTTTCCCAAAGAAAAATCATATTATTGGTTTGGTGATGTCCATTTTACCTTTCTTGCCTTTATATAACCTCAGAGATATTGCTGTAGTTTTATATGAGAGTTTATATGAAAGTAATATCAACCTGTGGTAAAATTGAAAATAAACAACAGGGTAAAATAATTTCAGTTCTAATATGAAATAAACTGACATTAAGAGATATTTTTGTATAAGGCAGTCAATCAAAACAGCAATCTGTTAAAAACAAAGATAACAGTTGAAATTGTATCCTGAAATTGTTGAGTATTCTACCATGTTTAAATTGTATGGTGTACTAGAATATTATGTGTATACGAGTCAGTTTGATCAATAAACTGAACACTGAACCAAGATGGATAAATAGAGTTGATTGTGTCTTTACATTTTGGTTTGTTATGAAAAAAATTCCAATTTTGATATTTGTTTTTAATGTTTTATATTTTTTATTTTTACTGAATGAAATTTAGTTTTGTTGATTTTTAAATGTATCATTTTCTTAAGATTGTTTATAATATTATCAAAGATAGCATGTTGAATATTTATATTGATTTTTGAGGCCTCATAAAATATTTAGATTCAGATCATTCTCTTCAGAAAAGTGAGGGTTAAATTTATTTTATCACAGCTTTGTAATTATAATAAAGTAATACATCAATTTTACCTCCCAAATGATGTTCTCAACTGGTTTTTTGTTGGACATATTTTGATTTTCATGAGCAATAACAAACTTTTTGACAAAGGTTAGATTTATTTAAATGTAGAGAATAAATAAAAAAAAAAGCATTTGAGTCAGGAAGTATATTTCTCTAATTTTCAGCCAATTTAACTGTCTCACGTCCCTTTGTGTAAAGATTGAGCGATGTTTTTGTTCTGGGATATTGATTGGTCAAAATTAAATTGTGACGTCGTTGGAATTTCGGAGAAGCGTCAACAAAATTGATGACGTCGTGCACATTAATCGAATGCCTTTGATCACAAAAACCATAAGATTTCAAAAGGAATTGAAAATTAGAGAAACAGTGTCTTACATTTTCAGATTTCTTCTGTCTCGATAGTTAAATAACGGAACTTTCAGCATTCCCTAAAGTTCGTTCTAAAAAATCCGTAATTTGACTATCTCAATTGGAGGAATCTGATAATACACTCATAACAATGTAAGATGCTATATAATTACAAATAAATGGATGAGAATCTAAAAATTTGTGGCTCAAAAAAATGTATAAAAATTCATAAAAAAAATTGTAGTGATTCATTCTATTCTACATTAAAATAATTCTTCCAGTATACACGAGATTTATAAATGAGCATCGTATACGAGACGGAAGCTATTCAAAAATTGAAGAATCAAGAACATTAATGTAACTTAGGAGTGAACTATTGGAGAATTTGTGTATCTAATGATATCTCATTTTACAAATAAAACATACCTTATTGATGAAACTACTTTGTGCTATTACTTTAGGATGTTGCTAAAAAAATTTCATCCGAGACAATTTTCCCAAAGGGAATTATTTATAACCACCTAGATGTGGATTTTTTTTTTTAATTCTTCTGATTTCAGAAATTGTATAACAAGTGCCATAGAAACTAATTGTTTTTATATATTTATTTCTGTATTTCACAAGGTGAATACTTTTAACTACACTCCAATAAATGTTAATTGATGTTAGCATTGACTTGGCCTGTCTCAAATTAAGCTTTTATGTAATGGTTATTGTTTGTTTTGATGCTTTGTGTTAATGTTTTTTTTTAAAGTTTTTTTTAATTTGTTTCGATTTTTTTTAGAAAAAGAGGGGGGTAGGGCAAAATTTGGAGACATGAATGGTTTATAATTTTTTAGTAATCTTGGCTTCATAAAACATTGAAAATTTACGTATAAAAAAACATTGGTAGTTTCATTTCTGTTATTTGTATATTCATATTTTGTTAGTGGTATATTTCAATGAAATCCAATCCTTTGAATATTTACAATTACGATTATTATAACTATTGTACAAACTACCATATTATTTACCATGCTTTAGTTTAATTAACTTAAATTTTACATTTACATTGTAAAATATCATTTTCATTTATATTTGCAATAATTTTATAATAAAACTAGAAGCTTTCATAACTTATCTGCACTTAATTTGCCTATACATGTATATATTAAAACTAAATGTTTAATTGTGGCACTCATCTTGGTCTGTTGATGGTGTAATCAACTTGTTCACTTCTGAAAGAGAAACACTGTTTGCAAGTTGGATTCCATCTGGCACAATGTACATTCAATTGAAATTTCCCATTGTGTCCTATTGCAGCGATCTGCCCGATTTGGTTCTTTTTGAGATCTACAGGACAAAGTCCAGTGTCATAACCATCTGCACATTGACAGCCGAAGGGTTAAATATATAATCTACATAAATAAAAAGGCAATACAAACAAGATAATCAATTTAAAAAATGTCTGTTTGAAAACAGCTCCATGACAATACAAGGTGTGTAACTGGAATGTATGAAAGACAGAGGAACAAATCTGTTTTATGTACGGATCAGTCTTGCTGTGGGTTTCAAAGAGTCAAAATATTTTTCTCTAGCTCTCATGATCCAGGCCATATTTGCCTAAATGTTGGGCCATTTAAATTTTTAACTTTGTTTTGTTGTGGTTTGAAATCAGTTTTGTTTGGCTTTTGTCTTTTGTACGTTTTAATCATTCTTTGTGCTTTCATCTTCTCAATATTCCATATACAATCAAGATAATCATATTTTTCACTTCCTATGAACCTACAAAATCAGTATCCAATGAAATTAATAGGAGGAAAACACCTAATACAGCTTAACAGCAAAAATAAATTCATTTTATTATATCTCAGTATGTAAGTAGTATTATATATGTATGAAGAACTATCTATACATTCTGCCAACAGGACCATGATTAGTGATGCCTGAGAGAGTAGTTGATCAATATGTATTCACTTAGTCAAACGTGGGACTTAAGAGTCTATTTAGCACATTCAGGAAACTGATTTGTTAATGAATTCCTAAACTTCTGGAATCCTGTTAACATGAAAGATGATTTTTATTGCCCCGCCACTAAGTGGTCGGGCCATATATTTTTACCCTTTTACGTCATTCCGCAACGAACACCTTTCCGACTTTTTTAGCTCACCTGACCAGAAGGTCCATAGTTCCTGAGTTTTGATCTCGGAAACCAATTGGGACCAAATTTTAGTGGATGGTCCTTGGGTGGTGCCCTTTCAAAATTATGTCCGGTGTTGCCGACCTTCAACCAAGATGGCGGCCAAGCTAAAAATAGAAAAAAGGGGAGGGTAAAAAATCTCTGAAGCTACTATGCCAATCTCAGCCAAACTTTGCTGAAAGGATCCTTGGGTAATCCCCTTCCAAACTTGGGTCCGATGGTCCCGACATCTGACCAAGATGGCCGCCACAGCAGAACTTAGTTTAACATAGGACCCTATGGGAAATTCACATAAAAATCTTGTCTGAAACTACTTGCCCAAATAGAACCAAACTGGTGGAATGGTCATAAGGTGGTCCTCTTTCAGTTTCAAAAGTGTGTCTGACGGCCCAGACCTCCAACCAAGATGGCTGCCACAGCCAAACATAGCACCCTATGCGAAATTCATTTAAAAATTTTCTTGTCTGAAACTACTAAGCCAATTGCAACCAAACTTAGCAGCAATGGTCCTTAGATGGTCCTCTTTCAGAATTGTGTCCAATGAACCTGACGATCAACCAAGATGGCCGCCACAGCCGAACTTAGGTAAACATAGGACTCTATGGGGAAATTCAATTAAAAATCTTCTTGTCTGAAATTATTGAGCCAATTGGATCCGGACTTGACAGCTATGTCCTCTGTCATTAATATGTCCAATGACCTAGAATGTTAACCAAGATGTCCGCCACAGCCATACTTAGTTTTACATGGGACCTTGTGGGAAAGTTCATTAAAAAATCTTGTCTGAAACCATTAGGCCAATTG
The DNA here is from genome assembly GCA_028015205.1 of Mytilisepta virgata. Lineage (NCBI taxonomy): Eukaryota > Metazoa > Mollusca > Bivalvia > Mytilida > Mytilidae > Mytilisepta > Mytilisepta virgata. The sequence goes on from JAPWFG010000015.1 coordinate 871,283, forward strand.
GAAGCAAACTTGACAGAAATGGTTCATAGGTGGTCCTCTTGCAGAATTGTGTCACTAATGTCAACAAAGATGGCCGCCACAGCTGAACTAAGTTTAACATAGGACCCTATGAGAAAATTCATTAAATAATCTTCCTTGTCTGAAGAATTGGCAGCAATGGTCATTAGATTGTCCTCTTTCAGAATTGTGTCGGTTGTCCTGGACTGTCAACCGAGCCGAACATAGTTTAACATTGGACACTATGGAAAATTCATTAAAAAATCTTATTGTCTGAAACTGCTGAGAGGATGGGACCAAACTTAGCAGCAATGGTCCTTAGATTGTCCTCTTTCAGAATTGTGTCCGTTGACCCAAACTATCAACCAAGAAGGCCACCACAGCCACTATATGTAATAGGCAATGCACTATCAGGTGAGCGATACAGGCTTCTGGAAGCCTCTGGTTTCTAAACACCTTCAGCTATTGAGCTGATTTTTCGTATGCGAGTCTACCATGATGAGTTACAGGTTTTTATGTTTCATTCCGCTTTGCTGATTTCTGCTGAAATTACACACTTCAGATATTAAGCTGATTTTGGGTATACGAGTCAGACATGATGAATTACAGATCGAATTCTGGTTTCGTTCCTTCTGATACGCTGATTTTTGCTGAAATTACAGGCTTTGGATTTCGAAAATTTCGTGAAAATGCCACCTTTCCAGATTTTATTTCTTAATGCCTTCAGGTATTGTGCTGATTTTTGGTATGTGTCTACCATGATTAGTTACAGATAGAGTTTATGTTTCGTTCCACTCGCTGATTTTTGCTGAAATTACAGGCTTTGGATTTTGAAAATTTTGTGAAAATACCAACTTTCCGAACTTTTTTTAGCTCACCTGGCCAAAGGCCATGTGAGCTTTTGCCATCACTTGGCATCCGTCATCTGTAAACTTTCACATATTGATCATCTCCTCTAAAACCAATAGAGCAAATTTAACCAAACTTTACAGGAATTATGTATGGAAGGTCCTTTACTAAGATTGCCAAAATTTCTCCAATCCGCCAAAAATGGCTGGCAGAGCAGGACATAGTTTAACATTGGACCCTATGGGAAAACATGTTAAAGTTTATCTCCTCTGAAACTACTTGAGCAAATTTAACCAAACTTTACAGGAATGATGTATGGAAGGTCCTATACTGAGATTGTTGAAATTTTTCCGATCCACTGTAAAACATTTCTGCCAGCACAGGGCATAGTTAAACATTGGACCCTATGGGAAAACATGTTAAAGTTCATCTCCTCTGAAACTACTTGAGCAAATTTAACCAAACTGTTCTGGAATGATGTATGGAAGGTCCTTTAGAGGGATTGCTCATTTCGTTCGAATGTGACAAACATCATGGATGACAGCAGGAACATAGTTTAACATACATGCCTATGGAAAAAAACATATTTTGATCATCTCTAATACTATAATAGCAAATTGAATAAAACTGTACTGGAATGATGTATGGAAGGTCCTTTACAAAGTTGGCTCATTATGTTCAAATCTGAGAAAAACATGGCCGCCAAGGGGGAAATACTTTTAACTTTACCCTATAAGAAAAATATATTTTGATCATCTGCTCTGAAACTTTTGAAGCAAATTCAACCAAAGAATTAATGGAAGTTTGTAGAAGCATTTTGTCAGGTGAGCGATACAGGCTCAGCCCACTGAGCCTCTAGTTTCTAAATGCCTTCAGATATTGAGCTGATTTTTGGTATGTGAGTCTACCATGATGAATAACAGATCAAGTTCAAGTTTCATTCTGCTCAGATAATTTTTGCCCAAAATTACCAGCCTTGGACTTTTGCGGCAGGGCTATTCGTGTCGTTCCAACACATTAGTTTTTAATTTTTTTGACAATGAAATCTTTTTTTAACCCAAAATTAATTATTCACATTAAATTAAGAAATGGAGACTAGAGAAACCATAAAAAAATCTAACAAAATGGAAAATATGCTTGTAATAAACCTGAGGCATTAAGGCAAAATGGAAATATGATTTTGTGTAAAACTTTAGGCATTAAGGCATTTCTAAGGGCAAAAATTAATCAGAAGGACAATTTCTTAAGTCATTTTGAGATATTTAAGAAAACATTTTTTTCCCAAACCATCAAAGACATACAGTAATGGTTGACATTCCTGTAATAGATGGCAGATCTAATGATTTTCTACCTACAACACCTCAATACTAATTATACAGTAACATAAAAACAAGAGTAGACACACTACAGGTCTCACCTGAATATGCACATGGACACAGAATAATGATTATCTGATACCCGAAATTTTGCAAGTCAAAGGAAAATGCGTTAAAATAAAAAGAGGTCATGTATCCATTAAGAAGTATCTATTGACCAAATATGGTGGGTTTATGTATTAAAGTTGTTGAGAAATGGACCTAATCTCGAAAATGTGACAAAGTTACTCAAGCATGCAATTGAGGTCAAGGTCCAGAGACAAGTGTCAGACTGGCATGTACCCACCAAGAACAAATACAGTAGGACTAGGTATTACAGTTGTTGAAAAATGGACTTGGATGAAACTCACTCAACCATGAAATTGAGGTCAAAGTCCAGAGACAGGTGTCAGACTTGCATGTACCCACTAAGAACTATCTATAGACCAAACACGGATGGGTCTAGGTATTACAGTTGCTCAAAAAAGGACTTAACTATGAAAAAGTCACTCAAACATGAAACTGAGGTCACGGTATCAAGCCAGGTGTCAGACTGGCATGTACCCACTAAGTACTATCTATAGACCGAATATGGTTGGCCTAGGTATTACAGTTGCTGAGAAATGGATTTAACCACGAAACTTGGAAGCAGATTTTAAATTCATGTTTTAAATCAGTGAACCATGAAAATGAGGTCAGGGGCACAAGGCAAGTATACTGCGGCAAACCTTATATGATAAGCTACCTTGTGGACCATAAATCTTAATTGTAGGTATTACATGTGCAAAGTTATTAAAGTTTTTAAAAAGTTTACGCTGCCACCGATAGTAATACCTATATCTAGCCTAAACAACTATTCGTTGCAGGTGAAACAAAAATGAACTAAGAATTTCTCATTTTATTTTGACCTTTACATAAAATACCACTTAACAATTTTGACATAAATTCAATAAATAAGTCATAAATAGAACATTCACAAAATATAGGTCACTGTTCTTTTATATCTATAATTGTGATTAACACGTATTACTTGATCAAAACTTAGTCAATATTCTAAATGTTCATTCAAAAGCATTAATACGTTTATAAACATAAAAATCTGATGGATACTTATTCATAGGAAATAACTTTTTACATTAATATTCATTGCAATGTGTAAATTCCATCACGATGAAAGTATATCTAAATGTCTGTAAAATTTTTCCATGTTTATCTGAACTGAATCGGACTGATTCGTAATCCTATACAATCCTTTCCTATCTCTGTTACCTGTAAAAATACAAAAATAGTATTTAATGATTAAATATGAATCTTGGAATTAAAGATTTGGTTTGACAATTTTTGATGAAATACTAGATGTACTGTGAGCAAAGCTCACAAAGGATACCCCCCACTTTGAAGTCCAATTATCTCCCTTGTGTGATATCGGAAAGCAAAAATTTTTATTCATGCACATCTTTGGATGATGTACCTCCTCTCTGTAAAGTTTCGTTGAAATCCATTATGCGGTCTAGGAGGAGTTGCGCTTACAAGACATATGGACAGACAGACAGACAGACAGACAAGGTGATTCCTATATACCCCCCCAAACTTTGTTTGCGGGGGGTATAATAACTGCATTTATTTTGTGTGAATGGCTATGAACTATTACTGAAAAAACAACCTTATAGAATATAGAAAATAAAACTTTTTTGAAGATTTAATTGTTAAGAGAAATGATATTAAATAAGATAATTTACTTTTATAATGTTGAATAAAAACTTACAAAATTAATCACTTCAAAATTTATTTTGAGCTGCAATAATTTTGTGCAGATTGTTATAATCAACTAAAATCTAAAAATCTGAATATGTTCAACCCATCATAACATCCCCATTTCTCCCATAGCTGAGGAAACTCAAAAGTAATTCTGAAATCTATATAAAATTTAAACATACCCGTGTTACTTTACATGTTTGACCTTTGTACTCTGGGAGATAACATGCACCACTTAACGGACACTTTACAACAGGTTTTCCTCTGAAATAGTAATTCAACAATTTTATGCTAATTATACTGTTTTATGTTCAAACATTTTAGGGTTTATAACTACTTTTCTGTTAATCTGAGTGATTTGTATGTTCTTCAGAAAAACCTAATATGTGGGTCTCTTTTGAGCATCAGTGAAACAGTACTAGTAAGAGACTTGTATTAGTATCAAGAAAATTGAAATATTAATGACAAACATTGGGGCAGAAAAATTGATAAAACCCACCAAAATTGAGGTGGTTAGCATCTCTGAAATAGGAGATAATTTTTATTTTGCACATTATTAAATGTATCTATAACCAAATTAAGAACTATCTCCTTTCTTCCTTTTATTTTGTTTTTTTTTTGTCAAAGTAGTTTATCCAACTATAAATGATCACAAGCCGATCAACAGTGAGTTTGTGAGTTATAATCCAGCTCATGGTGAAGTGTGTTCAACTCAATCTTAACTGACAAGGATTTCCAGTTTCTTGCCATAAAATGGTTCTCTTGGCTTCTGCCAACAATGATAACTGGCCACCATGATATAGTCAAATGTAAAATGTGGCATAAAATCCCAATAAATGAATCACACAAAATCAACCCTATCCTGTGGTAATTTGGTATGGAAATCAATCCCTAGTATTTTTCCTTGCAACAGATGATACTAATGTAACTCTAAAATAGATGAACGACAGAGTTTGAGTTGAGATCTTTACCTGTAGATAGGTACATAGGAGGCAGCACATATATCAAACGGATTATGTTGATCGTATTTTAATTCATATTCATCTGTGCCTTTCTGTTCACAGGCTGCTAATATTTTTCTAGTCTGTTAAAAGAGAAAACTCACATTAACTAAATATAAATTCAAAACATCAGGATTAGTTTGACGGCCATACAGTTTTCTATATCTTAGTATTTCTTGAAAGCTATACAAAAAAATCATTCTTGCATGCATTTAGAATTTTTTTAACGATGTTGTTGTTTCATAATTTTTTAACAAGGTGGTGATGTGGCAAATCTATCTTATATTCCCTATCTCAATCCTTAGAAATAATATTTTCTTTTCCCTTGGACAAATTAGTTCTCATTTAGTCCAGACTTTTAAAGCATTTATAAACACATGTGTAAATATTATTATGAATTTGAAGAATCTTGCTATCGTTAATATATTTAAAAAGCGTTAAAATAGCTTGTATTTTTCAATTAAAAATTACATTATAACCCAAACTAAGTACTAGTACAGAATGCTTATATTTTAAAGCACCATGAATTAAAGAAAGAAAGGCATAGAAAGTGAATGACCGAGAAATCTCAAAACTGTCTAGTGCAAAATTTCAATTTTCTATTTCTTGTCAGGGGTTGTCAGAATGATTGAAATTTTACCCTTGGTTTTCTGAGATTTCTTGATCATGTACGTATTTCTACCAGACTTAAGATTCTATTTATTGCTAATCATGACGCTATATATATACATGTACATACCTGTGCAGCTACGTCAGGTTTGGGTCCTAATTCTAACAACCGTCTGGCAAATGATGCTGCAGTTTTATAGTTTTTTAATTTAAAAAATAGATTAAGTGCTGTCCGTAATGTCAGTATCATATGTATAGGTTGTAGATTACAATGTGTAAAATATGCAGCCATCTAAAAAAAAAAAAGGTTAAAATTGAATCATATAAATATATCAATTGACACTAAGGTAAATGTGCATCTGTTAACTGCTTTTCCTCGTACATTTTGGGGACACTTTTACATTTTAATTAAAATTTGTACTAACTCCATACAACACGACAGAAAATATGGATCATTTAAAATTTTAATTTTTTTGGTTTTAGATGGTTGTGCTTATCAATTCATTATTTTATCTTGAACCGGATTTCCAACATTTTGATCTCGAGCACTGCTGATGAGTTGTCAGTCAACGAAATTGCCATACATCAAATTTATTTCGGTATTTTGTGATACATTTTGTTAGAAATAACATGATATACTGTGATCTGTAGGCTTTCTTCCAAATTGCTTGTTGTACTACAAACATATTACAGGCTGTTATACCGGTAACACCTGATCATTATTAGATGCATCTCTCTGTTCAATATACAGTAACTGGCCAAATTCTAACGATTATGAAATCGAAACCTTTATGTTTCTCATTATCTTAAGATTTGCTTTACTGTAGGTCTGTATCGCATTCCCCAGTATCAAGTTTCCAGTTGAAATATACATGTATGATAAAGTGAACGATACATGTCAAAATCCGTATCACATGCCGTATCCCCTCCACCTTTGGCTCTCTGGCTGATATTGGTTACTTGGGTTAATACAGCATATGGTGATATGGTTTTTGCCATGTTTTATTCCATACGTTATATAACCTACCTCACAGATGCGTTTCTGTTCCTGTAATGTAGATTTTGGTAATTCTTTTCTATTTTGTTCCATAGTCAAACCAACAATATACTCCCTACATATCTCTATTAACTGCTGGGCCTGAAAAGACAATTTGATGTTTACTAAAAATACATTTGCACATGCATTAGTCTAATATACACTGTTCGTGGTGAAAACAAGTTTTACAAAAATCATCGACATTCTGATTGATTAGCTATGGAAAAGACTGATTTGCTAAGTGTGTACGACGACAAATAATTAAATGCCTTTTTCCCAAAAATATTGAAGTTATCTTTTGAACTACATAAATACCTAATTACTCATGCCATGGGCATTCCCAGAACATAAATTTAGTTCTATCTCAACTAACCTCAGCGATTTCTTGTTTATTATCTACCACTAATAATGGAACACTTAGTAAAATGCTTCTAAATTTGTCTATAGCATCAAGAAATTTGCCTCCTGTTGTTAGCTGGTAGGCCACCTGTAACTGTTGTACTAATGATGATAGTTTCAATCCTACAGCTGGAACTCCATTCCTAGCTCCGGCATCTTTCCTGTAATATATATATATAAATATATATATAATGTATTGTGTAAAAGTTCAGCGGAGTAAAAGAAAACTTTGACTTATCCAGTGCTTCGACTAATCCATATTCAGTTCCGATCTCCAGTTTAATCTATGATTAGTTCACAAACACAATATTTGGCATTTTGATTGTTTGTACAAATTTTTTTGTTTAAATGAAAACAAAAAGAGAAAAAACAATGAATTTATGTCAATGTCAATGACTTTAAGAAACAATAAAATGCTCCGCTGGGCGCAGCTTGATACGACCGCAGAGGTCGAACCCTGAACAGTTGGGGCAAGTATGGACACAACATTCAAGCTTGATACAGCACTGAATTTGGTTCATTGATTGATTGTTGCTTAACGTCCAGTGGCAAATATTTCATGCATCTTCATGACGAGAACCAGTTCAATTTATCAAACAATTCAATTAGGGGTGGGATGGGACACAAAGGGGAACCAATTTTGACTGCCACTGTAAAAGGAGGATGGTTGGGTAGGGTCGGATAATTTAGCCTCCTGTAGCGGCCATCAGCCTACTCTTTTTCGAAAACTACAGAAGGGGTCTTTAGCGTGCAGGGAGTGTGGCATTCTCCAAACACGTTACCCACTATGGTCTGCGGTCAGGCTTTCCCTATTATGACCTGACAACCCCCCCAACGAGACTGAATTTGGATTGTGAATAAATATTTGACACAGCATAGGTTTCTGACACAGAATTAATGTGGTCTAAGAACTTAAAATTTTTTAATTTACCTATTCAAACAATATCAGTATTATTTGTTTTTATATATAAATCAGAAATAACCAATTTAAAATTTAAAATTGGGCACACATATCAATTTCTTGCTATTGCGCAATACTGTGCAATTGAAGATTTCTTGCAATTGTGCAATACTGTGCAATTGAAAATTCCCCCCCCCCCAAAAAAAAATAAATAATTTACCCCTTTTTTAGCTTTTGTGCAATACACTATGAAGTTGCACATTGACCCCCCCCCCCCCCCCCCTCCCAAAAAAAAAAACCAAAAAACAATAAAATTTATTGTAACCCCCCTTTTTTTGCTAAAAAAAATTTGAAATTTCCTTTTTAATTTATGAAATATGAAATGAGAAAAAAATTAAATGTGTTTGGATTACCTCCCTTAGCCCACCAAGATAATATCATACATTTCTATTTACTTATACTAAAGTTATTGTGCAAAAACCAAGAAAAATGCTTATTTGGGCCCTTTTTTAGCCCCTAATTCCTAAACTGTTGGGATCAAAACTCCAAAAAATGGTCATAAACCTTGTGTTAAAATTTCATAGATTTCTATTTACTTATACTAGAGTTATTGTGCGAAAACCAAGAAAAATGCTTATTGGGCCCTTTTTTGGCCCCTAATTCTTAAACTGTTGGGACCAAAACTCCCAAAATCAATCCCAACCTTCCTTTTGTGGTCATAAACCTTGTGTTTAAATTTCATAGATTTCTATTAACTTATACTAAAGTTATAGTGCGAAAACCAAATGTCTACAGACTCCGACGGACGACGACGACGACGACGACGCCAACGCCATACCAATATACGACCGCAAAAATTTTGCGGTCGTATAAAAATCTTTATAATTAAAATAATTGGAGTTAATGGACAAAAATACGGGTCCAACTTTGATATATCCATGATATTCCAATTAAGAGTGTTCCACACAAACATGTTCGAATGCATATAGAAAACTTGGACCAAACAGGATACAGAGTATTTGTAACACAGACTTCTAATAGAAGTTATATACCAGTTTCTTTGAAGGAACTCAACGATGGCACTGATGTAAATCCCTGGAAACATATCTGATTTTCTACAATAAGATACTTACCAATTTCTGTGAGGGTAACCAAACATTGATGGAACTGAGGGGATTCCCTGGAAACATGTCCGACTTCTACTATATGTCTGCAGGAACAACTGTTTGTACGTGTCGAAACTGACAACACCGACCTGGTCATGTAGTAACTACAATCCAAGGAAAAATTCTATTCAGAAAATTCTTGATTTCGGGGAATATGGTTAGTGCCTTAATTTTTAGATATGAACTTTATTTCAAAATGCAACAGTCCATTTTTTAGTCTTTCAAAGATACACATTTTTGTTTTTTCTTTTTTCTTCATTTATTGTAACCATAGTGGGCTTTTTAAACACAAGATTACTAAACTGTTCAACTTCCTCTGAAAATCTTCAAAACTTATTTGATGCTGTTAGTAACATATGGTAAACATACTAGTGTTGAAAACCATACAAAAAGCCCTAAATATAAACAATCTTAAGCTAAAATCTGAAACCTACCCTCATAGCAGTTTCAAATGATCCAGCTAACACATGGTCAACAGGCAGCTGTGAATTGTTACACCATACCTTTAAATAAAGTTTACAGTTATAATATAGCATCTATTGTAAAATTTATCTATTAATTCTTTAAATAAATAGATAGGTTGATGCACTGTACAAGTATAATCATAATAATCCAAACCGTCTATATATTTACAATTTAAAGTCTTTAAACAGGTCAATTTTTCCAGTAAAATATATTCTGTAAAATATTAACCTATAGACAATTAGACCACTGCAACAAAGAACAAGTTATAAAATGTTTTTAAGACTTTTCCTTAAAAAAACATCAGAAATCAATGATTTAATAGATAAAACAAAACAGTATATTTACTTGTGATTGACTGGTACCCTTTGTTGGTGGTACAAAGTAACCCTCTCCACTACCACCTGCTGCATGTCCTACATCTAGGTCAGCAGGGAGTTCAAGGTCATCATCACCTACATCCCATCCTCCCTCATCACCACCGGTAATAGCCTCATCACCCAAACCATCTCCACCAAACCCACCTTCTGTTAAAGAAATACAAAAAATTCAATGACTGATGTTTATCAAATAATATAGTGAAATAATGTGAGTTACTAATGAAATAAAATCAAATATTTCACATATGAAATAACAGCTGTTCTTACACAACCTAAACAAACATCAGTGCCCAGTCACATTAAAAAATAATCCCTTATATTTTCTTATTTTAATCTTTTTATTTTGATAATGTAATAAACAGAATAACTAATGTCGAAATTTGAAAACCGAAAATCTAAAACTCTGACTTAACATCAATTATTCACAAATGATACACTGTTTGGATTACTGAGAGAGGCAAGAAAATTAGTTGAGAAATCTTTTTTCCTGAAAAACAGTTAACTGACAAGAAATATTAGAAAAAGTGACTTCAGAAATGGTTAGTAAATCTGTGGTGTGCAAGCCAGCGAAGCTTGTATTGCGTAACTGAGGTGACAATTTTTTTTTTTGCTTAAAGATTCACTAAAATGTACATTGTATTCTAATAATTAAACCAACCTTCATCAAGTACAAGATCAGCATCTTCTCCCCAACCTTCTCCGGCTCCTTCATCCATGTCCACAGCAGCCATTCCTCCAGCTGTTTTAGCTAAAGTAGACAAAAAGGTATTATTACAAACAATCAGTACTAAAAACTCAAGTTTTGTCAGACTAAACATGTTTCTGATTAATATACATGTATACTGATACGTGTCATTCAAATGTTTTAAATATTTAGCGCCAATGTTGAGAATCAGAGAAAGACAACTGAGGCAATTTAGCTACTAGAGTCCATGATCTACATGTATTCTAGTAAAACAAACAATTTTATATTCTATAATTATGCAGTAACTTGTAATTAAAGCATTGTTCATTTTTTCAATTTAAAAATGACCTATATAAAGATCATGAAAATGCATGTTTTAAATGTTTTTAAAAAAAAAGTTAGGTGGCAGAATGTATCATACTTTGTTGGGTTCTTGAACCCATAAAAATTTTCTCCATCAATATACATGAAAGATAGTGTGCACAGGTATGTATTTACCTCCAGTAGCTGAGACGGCTCCTTCAAAGAATCCTTTTGTTCTTGTCAGTAATGGCCAGTTACTCTCCTGTTGCATTATGGGTACTGGAGGCTGTAACAACATGGCATTTGGAAACAGATCTGGAACACGTTCATTTTCCCCAAACTGTTCCTTTAATTGTTCTGCATCTTCTGTCATACCATGTGTTGCAGCTGTGACATACGCTAGAGATTCTATACAAAACGATGACAGTTTATATCATTCCTTTTTCTCATTTTGGACCTTAATGCTAAAGGTTAATTATTAATTGACTTTCCTGATTGACATATTTTTCTTATCAAAAGTCCAAGCTGAAGGGCACAACAGTTTACTTTTTTCAAAAATTAAAACCAAGATTTATGCTAGTATAAATGCCTTTTTCAACAACTCTTGGAAGTTATTAAGCTTTGTAAGTGTTCTGGTTAAAAAAAACTTATATTAGAAACGAACGTACTGTTTATAAATTTATAAATGGTACCATATTCTTATTTTTAAACGTTAGATATTAGAAACTACTGCCACATAAAACCTTTTTTATGAAATATAAACTTACTCTGTCCAACATTTTTCAGAATCTTAACCCTCTCTGTAGCATCACCTAAAAACATGGCATTCTGGAAATGGCTACTGGTATCTTTTCTTATCTCAGCTGCAAAAAAACCCAACTTTTTTTGTTAAGTTTTAAAAAGTTTTGTACCTATATAGTGCAATTGTAGAACAATGTGTGAAAAATCAAATAATCGAGTGTTGAGACTGTAAAAAAAATAAATAAAGTTATACCATTATACTCGCAATGAAGTGGCATGCCATATTTTTATCAAAGATGATGTTGGACCTGTTCCCACTGTCGTAACATCTCATGTACCTCCACTGATTTGTGACTACCACCGGATTGACTTTGTTGAACTTTATGACGGATGCCGTATACAAAGCAGGTACTGCTTACCCTTCCGGAACACCTGAATCCACTCCTGGTTTTTATAGGAGTTTGTGATAATCATTGTTTTTTAGTTTTCTGTGTTTATTTGTTGTGGTTGTGTTTGTTCATTTGTCTTCCCTGGTTTGCCTGTATAATGGATTGCGTTTTTTGGTTTGTTCCTTGGGTTTATTTGTCCTCTTTCCTCCATATTAAATAATTCAATATGACTATAAAATGAAAAACATGAATAAGCACCACTCCTTAATTTGAAATTTTGTTACATGCAAGTTGGGATTTTGTTATAAGAATTTACAATTGTATGCATCTTTTTATAATTTATTCATTTATCACTCCTTTGATTTTATTTAATGTAGATTTACTATTGTTCCAAGTTGGAGTACTGTAACTTAATGCAAAGGAAATTTTTGCGCCAGTTTTATATTTTACTATTTTCACAGTAAGAGATGAAATGTAAAAATATAAAACAACTGCAAATAGCCCTGTCAAATGAAAAGAAATCACATGTTTTATACAGTGTGATGTTGAATTCATTTTCAAAATTGCGAATAAAATATTGCACAAAATTTCAAGGTTTACAATATCCATTGGATCTGAAGTACTGGAGCTGTCAAAATTTCCCAACTCTTGTATAATATTCAATGTTTTACCTATGCTCTTTCTTTCTTCTTTACTCAAATTTACTTTCCTAATTCTGATATTGAACATCTATGTAAAATTTACCTAATTTTGATATTGAACATCTAGGTAAAATTTACCTAATTCTGATATTGAGCATCTATGTCAAATCTACCTAATTCTGATATTGAGCATCTAGGTCAAATTTACCTAATTCTGATATTGAACATCTAGGTCAAATTTATCTAATTCTGATATTGAACATCTAGGTCAAATTTACCATCAGATCTTGAAAAAATAATTTCCATCCATGTCTTTGTTACAAAAAGTAAAAAAACACAAATTTTAAACATTTAATATATATGTGAAACAGATTTCGTTCTGCAGTTTTACATACCAATACATACCAATTTTCATCATCTTTCTCAGTTTTTCCAAATTTCCTGTTATCAGATAGAGGAATGACAATTTATCAAAATTCTTTGTCCTCTGGTATGCCATTTCTACAACTTGATGGTTTCCTTGTAATAATGCAGCTTCTCCCAACTTCTCCCAACATGATGGATCATCTAAAGCTCTGGCAGCTTCCAAGGCTATCTGTTTGATAAAATATAAATCTTATTTTATAAAGCTAAACAATGACTGTTAACAACAAATTCCAAAATAGAAATTTCCGGGAAGGGACTTAAAATGTAAATAGAGTTATTCCAGTTCTATCAAATAAGGTTCCACTGTACTATGTGTATATTCTTAGCAGTTTTCAATGGTGTAAACTTCGAAGATTTTAGATCCAAAAGCTGTTATTATTTGGCATTCTTTAACATTAACAACTAATCGATTATTATAAATCAACTGTGGGTCAAAATAAATTAAAGCTGAATAAATTGTGGTGATTTTTTTTGTGATAATTAGATCTTATCGAATATTATCTTGATCACATATAGACAATATTTTCATATGGGGCAATTAATAACTTGGCATATCTTGTGAGAATATACCTCGTCTTAAAAGGCATATAACCTTTTTGAAAAATATTTTTCAAAAAAAATTTCAGGTACAATGTTGTTTGACACATATTATATGGCTCCTTTCCTTGCTACATCAATATATGTATGTATTATATATACAAGACTTTAGTAATGTGAAGGATATAGCATTAAAAGACTCAAACTCTGTCAAAACAGATGTCCTTAATAAATTTTCATTACAGTCGTTCAGACATCTATAAATCTTAAAAAATAATTATAATGTTCAAACTAAAAACAAAAAACAATCTTATTCAATTCGTTATACAAACTTTGACACATTTTTGTTCTGTTATTGCAAAAGTTATTCATTAGGTTTCTATAATAATATTATTTTATTTACTGGGAATTTTCCAGTGGGAGTATTAAGGTACATTACTCATGATAAATACAAAAACTTATAAACTTGTGCTCAAATGTCAATTTTAGCAAACCAGGTGACTGATATATTTGAATATCAATGAATAGTCAATATTATTTGTTATTCAAACACTCCAATCACATGATGAAACAATGTCAACAAACCTCAATATTTCCACATTCTAGAGCTAGGCCAAATCTAGTCTTCTCATCTTTCACAAAATGTAAAGCTACTTCAGGATATCCCTTCTTCTGTAGGTATGATATTATACTCTGTCCAACTAACTTCGCAGATCTTACCATATGTAATACCTGTAATTAGATGACATAACAATTGGGAACTTAATTGTAAAAGATGTGGACTTCCTTGTACTGATTGTGTCTGATATCTCTGAACGGACAATTAAAATTACACTGGAATAATTCAATTACAAAAACACCAAAATTAATACTTTTATATAACAGAATAATCATGAAAATTATTGCAATTTATCATAGAATATGTTTTTTCTTCTCTATCTCTATATACTAATCTTGACAGATTTTCCTTCATTATTTTTTTCATCACAAAAACTTTACCAAAATTAGTGGTGGGTGACATTTCAAATTTTAAAAAAATCTTATCGTCAAAACATGTGTGTTTAATATTTAAACATATTCAGTTAATTTAAACTAAGTTACATCTCAATGTACAGTGAGCACAAAATCGATCGCATTCTTTTTTTCAATTTTAAATTCAGACCTTTTCAGACTAAAATAATGTAATAATTATAGTACCTCTTCATACTTTCTGTTAACCAGTGCCAGTTTGAATTTAAATTCTGTAGGATCAATACTTAGAACCCTTGGTCGGGCCTCTCTGTCCAGGCAATACACACTGTTTCCTTTTATCCTGGTTATGTAGATCGGTAGGTCTAAAGTCCTTATGATACCATGATCTCTGAAAGTTATAAATAATCATTAGTACTTTATTCAAACATAATATATAAGTAATTAGGTATGCAAATTTCTCTTGAAAGTTTCCTAATTTTTCCATGTTTGCCATCCTCCTAAGTCAGGGTTTTGAATCCACGTTTGTTCCTACAAACCCCTGACATCACACATTCATATTCTGCGGATCAAACATATCGCCACCTGGCATGTGACCTAGAAAATTCTACCTACGACGCAAATGGATTCTCTTTTGACCTAGAAGATCTAAAAGACAGCATGAATCAGATGATCTCTTTTTCCCAAATTAAACCAGAGCTCCCAATTACGAATAAGAGAACCGGTTGATCATGGCAGTTAATTTCATGAGAAATACTTGTAGACTTACCCATTAGTCAGAGCATATTTAATGTGGTTACTTGTAGTGTATACAAATACACCACTCTCATCCCATGCTCCACTCTTTACACGGATATTCTCATGGATAGTACATAAATTTTCTAGCTTCCTGTTACACACAGATATCACTGTAATACAAACAAAAAAATGATAATTATCTTATTAAAAATTGGTCAAAGAACCAAATGGCAGGGTTACATTACTGAACAATGAGTAAGGAGTAGAAATTTGTAAATGTTATTGTAATTGATGAAATGAGGACTATAAGAATATGTACAGTACAGTCAGTGTTTCTTGCTCTAAATCCCGTTTCCCTTCAAGGGCACTTCTCACTGAACGAGGAAAACCACGGTGGGCAGATTGGTACGATCGCGGACGCAAAAATATATGGGTTAACTGGACGAATTTGATCAATTTGAACGTATTTTTAAAGAGATTATTGTGTTAACAATCCCAAGTTTTTTATGTTTAAAATCGGATATTTTATGAGGGTAAACACAACAGGTGTTCAGGTGTGTCATAAAAATGTGTCATTGTTTATTCTGGCGTCTGCGGTATTAGTAATTTATCTATTGTTACCTTTAACGCCAATAACAACAGAGTCCATTGCTTCAATTGTTTTCAATGTAATTATGATCAATTATTTATTTATAATAAAGTGCTGCACTGATTAGCTACATACTAATTATTTTTCTTGTTCAGGTGAGTTACATTTCTGAGAATGTCAGTGTCAATCGTAAATACATCTTCTTATGTGTTGTGAATACATGTATGTAATTCATCTACGTATACTTTCTCATTTGGAATGTCCAAATACTGGGTAGTTGAAGGGAGTGTTTATATAATTTTGTTTGTTAGAAGTATTTCTTCCTGACCACACACCTGTTATTCCAAATTGAAGGTGTTAATTATCAGCTTACGATTAAAGCGTGGTTTCAGAGTATGATTGTGTTACCAGTAATTATATATATCTAGTATGGAATAAATAGTCATTGTAAGGTAATGGACAGATTAATTTTTGACTATTGTGTTTATTATCGGACAGGTTTTTGTTATAGATGTAGGTGCATACGAATATTATCAATTTGAACGTATTTTTAAAGTGATTATTGTTTTAACAATCCCGTGGTTTTTACGTTTAAAATCGGATATTTTATGAGGGTAAACACCACAGGTGTTCAGGTGTGTCATAAATTGTGTCATTGTTTATTCTGGCGTTTGCGGTATTAGTAATTTATCCATTGTTACCTTTAACGCCAGTAACAACAGAGTCCATTGCTTCAATTGTTTTCAATGTAATTATGATCAATTATTTATTTTTAATAAAGTGCACTGATTAGCTACATACTAATTATTTTTCTTGTTCAGGTGAGTTACGTTTCTGAGAAGAAAAAAAAAAAAGTTTCTGAGAATGTCAGTGTCAATCGTAAATACAACTAGGTATACTTTCTCATTTGGAATGTCCAAATACTGTGTAGTTGCAGTGAGTTTTTATCTAATTTTGTTTATTAAAATTATTTCTTCCTGACAACACACCTGTTATTCCAAATTGAAGGTGTTAATTATCAGCTTACGATTAAAGCGTGGTTTCAGAGTAACATTGTGTTACCAGTAATCATATATATATATATATATAGTATGGAATAAATAGTCATAGAAAATCTGTAGTGAATTTTAAATATTAAAACATTGCCTACCCTTCAGAACTATAATTTTGAATTATAAAAACACACGAAAAATACTTTGTCAACGCTAGTTTTTCCTTAATTGCGCAATTCTTCAACGCATGCATTTCTGTACTAATATATAAAAACATTGCGATTTTTAAATACAGATAATTATTAGAAAAGGCTCATTATCCTTTTGATAAAAATGTTTTATACATGTGTACATTTAATTATTCACATGTTATTCAACTAGTTGTTGTTTCAAATGTAATATACAGTAGATTCACTGCATTATTATAAGGTAATGGCAGATTAATTTTTGACACCTGTGTTCAAGGTTTTGTTATACATGTAGGTGTGTATACCTACCTTCATCTGCCAGACGTCAAGCTGTTTGGTATTGCGGAAGATTGAAACATAAAGTTTAGAGAAAAATATACCTCGAAATAAAAATCTACAAAGAGGGAAAGGAGAATCCCTAAATATTAATTCTCATTAAAAAAAAATATGCAAAGTGTGCAGTTCATTCTAATTTTTGAAAATTACACTATTTTATACGGTATGAAATAAAAGAAAAAATAATTTTGTTTATTAACATGTATTTCTTCCTTACAACACACCTGTTACTCAAACTGAAGGTGTTAATTGTTAGCTTACGATTAAAGCGTGATTTCAGAGTATGATTGTGTTACGGGTAATTATATAAATCTACATGTAGTATGGAATAGATGCTGAAGGTCTGAAGTGGATTTTCAGAACTTTAAATATTAAAACATTGCCTACCCTTCAAAACTATAATTTCGAAATTATAAATTAATACACAATACTTTGTCAACACTAGTTTTTCCTTAATTGCGTAATTCTTCAATGCATTGCATTAATATAAAAAAAAAACATTGTGATTTTTAAATACAGATATTTATTACAAAAAACTCAATATCC
Source organism: Mytilisepta virgata (assembly GCA_028015205.1). NCBI lineage: Eukaryota > Metazoa > Mollusca > Bivalvia > Mytilida > Mytilidae > Mytilisepta > Mytilisepta virgata. Next base: position 889,273 of record JAPWFG010000015.1, read on the forward strand.
TTTGGATTAAAATGTTTTATACACGTGTACATTTAATTATTCACATGTTAATCAACAAGTTGTTGTTTCAAACGTAATATATAGGAGATTCGCTTAAATTGTTGTAAGATAATGGACAGATTGATTTTTGACACATGTGTTTATTATACATTTACGAGACCAAGGTTTTTGTTATAGATGTGTATACCTACCTTTATCTGCCAGACGATTGAAACATAAAGTTTAGAGAAAAATGTAACATAAAAATCTACAAAGAGGGAAAGGAGAATCTCTAAACATTAATTCTCATTAAAAAAAAAAACATGTAAAAATTGCAGTTCATTCTAATATTTTAAAGGTACAATATTTTATACGGTATGAAATAAAAGAAAAAATAAGGTTAAGAACATCGTCGGAAACCCACGGCCGGTCCCGCTTACAGCCAAGTATAAATAATTATTCAACTTTTGAAAAACTAAAACTTATTTTATCTTCTAACGATCTTATGCGGTTTGTTGCTCCATTTATAAAATAGTCCTAAGCAAAAACAAAAAATTTCGTCTGCCGCAATATTTGATAAAACTACATGTATCTTAATTTGTTTTTTATTTAAGAAGTACACAGTAAAAAATCAATATACCATACAAGTTATTTTTCCAAATTGTATTGATTGAAGATTTTATCGTACTGTCATATACTTTCCCGCCAGTTTTTGCACGAGAATTGTGTGGTCTTGTCACAGGTAGATAATTTGACACTTGTCAATACATGTTACAAATCATCGATATACCACGCCTTCCTAGTAATCCATAATACCTTGACCTGTTACTTCAAACAATATACCGCGGTCAAGATTATTGTCAATCATTGTCTAGTCTACAGGATGACCCATTTATTTATGCTGACACCGATATTGGACAAATTTGTTATTATGAACATAAAACAACTCCCGACTGCATATAAAATTATATAATTATGAAAAGGATTGGAATTAAATTAATAATTCTGGTATTAAAGAACACATAACGTCAATTTTTAACCCGTTTTATTATATCGATCTGCTGACCGTCCACCGTGTTTTTCCACAGTCAAAACGAACTTTCACCTGATAACGGATGCCCACGTTCAATGTGGACAATAACCAGCCAACGTGGATCGGATAGTTGGTGGGCTTCCGTCAATAAACGTGGGCATTGCGCAATCCTTTATACTTGTTCTGTAATGTTACAGCAATTGGGAATTCTGAAAAAGTGTTTCTAATGTATCTATAATAGGAGATGCCTATGTCCAATATATATACAAACATTCTACCAAGTTTGAAGACTCTGGATTGATAACTGTAGGAGGCAGGAGGAGTTGATTACACAAAATAGGTACCCTGCTAAAAATTTACTAAGTTTCACAATCCGGAAATCCTGCAAAAAATGTTCCAAATTTATCCATAATAGGAGATGCACATGTCCAATATATATTCAAACATTCTACCAAGTTTGACGACTCTGGATTGAAAACTGTAGGAGTTGATTACACAATATAGGTACCCTGTTTTCTCTGCCCATTACCCAACCACCCGACATTAACCATACTACAACCGTGATACCAGACCAGAGAATTATACACAAAATGGTTATTCCAAATAAATAACACCAAAATGCCTTCACATTTTATAAGGGGATTTAAGACTCTTGTCATTCTCTTGCATTTGTATAACATCTTCCAACATCTTTTTTATTGATTATTTTTCATCTGTTATTTTTGGTTATTGTTTGAGGACATTGCAGCATTATTTTAGCAAGAAATGTGTCCCTGCTAGAGATTCCAATAAAAATTTTCAGAATAAAAATATACATTTTTTGTCTTAAATTTCATTAAAATCACAGAGGAATAATCATAGCATGTTAGGAAAATACAGTTATATTTCTTTCTTTGCCTTCCAATTTAAAAACAAACTTCTTCAAGACTTACCATGTTTGCTGAGTAGAGCTACGAAATTCATGTCAGCTGACCACACTACATATTTCACTTTGGATATCTTCACTGATGCCAGGGATCTGAAAATAACAGCAATAATTTCAATAAATTGCTTCGCTGAGCGCAGCTGGATACGACCACAGAGGTCCAACCCTGAACAGTTGGGGCAAAAATGGACACGCTTGATACAGATCTGAATTTGGATTGTAATTAAATATTTGACACATAATAGGTTTCTGACACAGAATAACTGTAGTCAAAGAACTTAGAATTGGACATATGATTTGAATTTATATTCAATTTTTTGCTTTTTGTGCAATACAATATGCTGTTGCGAATTGAACCCTCCCCCCCAAAAAAAATAAAATTTAACCCCTTTTTTTGCTTTTTTGCAATACACTATGATGTTGCGTACTGACCCCCTGCCACCCCCCCCCCAAAAAAAAAATCATTGTACCCCCACTCCCCACCCTTTGTTTTGCAAAATAAAAATTTGAAGACATTTTCTTTTTAATTTCTGAAATCTGAAATGAGAAGAAATTGCCCCCCCCCCCCACAATTTCTTATTTACCCCCCCCCCCCCCTCTTTCCCTTTTTCCAAAAAAAAAAAATCTTTCCCTCAAGATATGGTCATAATCCCTATTCAAATTTCTCATGGAGTTTGCAAACACAATTACCCATTTAAATATATCATAAAAGTCTTAAAATAGAAAATGACATATGGACAAAATTAATATTAATTAATAGTAACTTCTAAAAATAAACTGACAGCTATAAATCACCCCAAGACAATCTACATTTCTTTATACATAATTTACAAGCAGTGTGATAGAGGTAATTGAATCATACACAACATTTTACTTTAAATGTGTTTGGATTACCTCCCTTACACCAAGATAATAACCAAACAAGAAAAATGCTTATTGTGCCCTTTTTTGGAACCTAAAATTTTCTTAAACTGTTGGGACCAAAACTCCCAAAATCAATCCCAACCTTCCTTTTGTGGTCAATAAATCTTGTGTTTAAATTTCATAGATTTCTATTAACTTATACTAAAGTTATAGTGCGAAAACCAAATGTCTTCTGATGACGACGACGTCGCCAACGCCAACGTCATACCAATATACGACCGCAAAAATTTTGCGGTCGTATAATAAAAAAACATAAAAATTTAACATCCATTACATTTTACATCAATGAAATAATTTCAAATGCAAATGAATGTTTGTTTGTTTGTTTATTTAGTTGGGGTTTAACACCGTTTTCAGCACATTTGGCTATTTCGCGGCCGCCATTTTTTATTGGTGGAGGAAGCCGGAGTACCCGAAGAGAACCACCGACCTTCGGTAGGATAATTGGCAATCCTTGTCAATTAAGATCGGAATCGAACACACACCACCACAGGTGAGATTCGAACTCACAACCCCAGCGTTGACAGGCTAGTGATCATTAGTAGTCATAATGAACTACCTAGACCACTCGGCCACCGAAAATGAATGCAAATGAATGCAAAAAGGTATTAACAATGGATGATGGATGTAATCTGGATTCTTACATACCCCTGCCAAATATTCTTTATGTGCAATGTATAATCCCTACATACAACTGAAAAAAGTCGAAACAAGTTCTTCTATAGCTGTTCATCATCTTAAAACACACAACACAATAGATACTCCAATGCCAGTTTATCAGGCACCTATCACCAGCTTTTTCTACCTTAATTTTAATATACTTTTGAAATATGATGATCATACCTTTTCTGCTGAACATCAAACAGTGTAACTCCATCTGAATCTTTAAGTAACAAACATCCTGTACCAGCATAGAAGATGTCCTCACAGTTAGGTGCAGGAACCTTCTTTGTAATCTCATTCTTCAGATTCTTAATGACAATCTAAAATACAAACAAAAACTGTTGAAAAGGATCACAACAGTGTGACTGACAAATCAATATGGCTTTAAACACCAATCTTCTTCAACAAAACCAAATTCGAATATGAAACTGCCTGAGTGAAAGCAAAACCAGACTTTCTTCATCCCCGTTTTAAGTCACCCACCAGCACACCTGCCCAGTCAACATCCCAAAACCTAATAATAACCAGCTTTTTCTTATTTGAAAATTTATGTATCTAGAGGTACTGTAACCAAGTTCACAAAATATCCTCACTCCAATTCATATTTCTTAAAATATTGCTGGTAGCTTATCTTTTTGCTTAAATAAAGTTCTCCCCTTCAGGATATCAAACAGGGATTATTTTGGTTTATGCATATATACATATGGTATTTAGTATCACTGAATTCCATCATAACAATTCTACAGAATTTACATAAACAATGTTAAGAGACAGATAGAGTGATTCCAATATATATGTTACCCCCAGAATTTTGTTTGCTGAAAGGATAATGAATAGACAATGATAGGTAAACAAGTTCAAGAATGACTTGTTTTCTTTGTTGCATTTCTTTGCAAAAATAGAATATGAATACGCTTGATTACATGTATATATAGATTCTACAACAATGACCAGTTGCTTATGAAATTTATCAACTCCTGATAATTAAATTTTCATTTTTAAATTGCAACGCTTATCTGGGCAGTTTAAAACTAGAGGCTTTCAAGAGCCTGTGTCGCTCACCTGTATCTACTGTGGTTTTTGAAATCATGTAAAATAAGGTTAAAATCATAATGAAAAGCATTAACAAATTGCTTCGCTGAGCGCAGCTGGATACGACCGCAGAGGTCCAACCCTGAACAGTTGGGGCAAAAATGGACACAATATTCTCCCTTGATACAGGTCTGAATTTGGATTGTAATTAAATATTCGACACATAATAGGTTTCTGACACAGAATAACTGTAGTCAAAGAACTTAGAATTGGTCATATGATTTGAATTTATATTCAATTTTTTGTTTTTTGTGCAATACAATATGCTGTTGTGAATTGAACCCAACCTTCCCCCCCCCCCAAAAAAAAAATCAGGTCAGGTGAGCTAAAAATGAAAATTTAATTATCGAGTGTGGATGAATTTCATAATTAAAGCGTTTAGAGTTTAGAATCTTTCTCTATAATGACAATGTACATCTCCAAGAGGTTTTCCAAACATTTTTTGGTGCGAAATTTCACAAGCATTTAACCAACGTGTGGTGATATCAGAATTTATCAAACGGGACAAGAGATGTATAAATGTGCACAAATTAGTGGAATGGATATATGTAATGCTATTGGTTCTTTTTCTAGATAAATGGTTTGGTGACTGTGATATAAATGTGAAATCTTTGACCATTTTCATACAAACAGTTCTCAATTTCAGTGGAAATAAATATGTGCTACAATTAAAATTACAAGTTCCAATAATTAAATTTTAAAATGAACATTTCTTGATAAACTATCTACACATGTAAAGCTATGGAGTATGACCCCATTTCTAATTTGTAAAAGTAAAATTTTCTTTTAGCATCTTTGGCCCATATCCTAGATTTTCAACATGAATGAAAACACTAGACCCCTTTAAAGGCAATCTCTAAGGGCTGGCAAGAATGAAAATAGCTGTCCTGATACAACTTGTAATGTATTTCAATTCTGAACGACCAATGCTAAATTCAATAACAATATTAACTTCAATGTGTATCTATACTCACACTATGGGTTTTATCTAAAACTGCAAATCTGTTCCTTGCCACCCAAACAGCAGTCAGTCCTGCAGATCTCTTGCCATCGGGGGCTAAAAGAACAAAAATCATTTTATCACTTGTATATCTTGCGAGTGAAGTATGACAGACAAAGCAACACAATATTTCAGAATAGCAAGGGAGAAAACTCCCTGAATATTAAATGGAATTGTGTTTATTTAGGTTTTTATTTTTATGTTCGGTTTCTGACACTAGTGTCCTCGGTGAATTTAATGGTTATTTTTTATCTTTGACATCTAAATTATACTCCCTCTGTGCTAAGAATTTCATTTTCCCATTGTATTATAAACTGATTTGAAAGTAATGAACAGCAAAAATTCTTCACTGTTTACAACATATATGAACATATTTTTAATCATGGAATTCCTTGATACAGAAGGCTAAAATCACACTTCTGACTCATTGATTTATTAACACTAATTGGACAAATGGCTAGTTATCTCCCTTTATCCAGTTGCTACAACCATCTCCCTTTAGTGGCATAGTTAAGAGAGTTATAAATGTTTCCCATTTGTCATGACTTACCATCAGGATTCCCTGAATCACTGTTCTTTGGTATAGTATACAGATCATATGTTGAATTTTCTACAACACTCGTTCTCTGAAATAATAACACACGAATGTTCTTGATGCATTACTTTCAAAGTTTTTAATTTAACTGTATTAATAATACTTTCTACTAAATGAAATGAAATAATATGCTTTTAAATTTAAAATTCTTAAAAAAATGTCCTTAAGAATTTTTTTTTAATATGGTCTCAATCTCTACATGTAAATTTACTCAGAGATGTCCAACTTACCGAAATTTTGAGTGCATCTCCTTTGATCCAAACAGAACAATAATTTCAGTATTATAGATGGCACTGAGAATAAAATTTTGGGGACATTTTCAAGGATGACCTAAAGTATGCTTCGACATCCTTTTTTCTTTGTTCACATACATCCATTTAATGAATGAAATTGATCATAGCGTCATTCATGAAAGTGCACAATGTAGTATGAAATAAAGTCCCCTCATAAAGGTTGCTTTTTTATTTATCTGTCAATTCTGAATAATTTTGTTAAATATTACTGATGAAAATAAAACTGGCAATTTGTATTCTGATAAACTCAGTATCAGAAAACAAATTGCCATTGTTCTGTATTTCTATTTCCCCATTCGTTAGATTTCTCTATCACTTACAGTACAAAGTAAAACAGCATTTTCTGCTGGGTTGTAGGACATACTATATACTGGAGATCTACTTCCCCTGTAAAAATAAAAAAATCTAAATAACACAAGAAACTGTAAAATTTAATAAGTACATTGTACTTTGAAAACAAAATTAGATAAATATTGGATTTTTATTAACATTAACATCTTTGATTTGTATCTGAAACTCACAGAACAGCATAAAAAAAGTGTGAAAATATTAAATGCTGCATCATAAAAGCTATGTTTTAAAAACACTTTTATATGTTAAATAATTCTTATTAATCATTTTTTGCATAGAAATTTAAAATACCTCTAGAAATATTTCTATCACATTCCTGATTTTATTGATATCAAAATTTGATCCTTTATCATATATGTCTATTCAGTTCCAACGAAATTTGACAATTTCATTCCTTCTTGTCTACTCTCCACATATATGCTATAATAAACTAAATGTAATCATAAGGTCTAAATGGTACATACGCCTACAACACTTTAATATGATTTTCTGTCATTTAAGTATAAGTAAATGAATTATGTGATATTTACCCTCTAAGCTGCATAACAGGATTATCCTTGGATGTGTTGAAGTCCAGCTTTCTAAGATATTTGTCTTTAACATAAAATAGGACATTATTGTGAACTGCATGGGCAGGTCGTTCACGTTCAAGTTTAAATACGATCATGCCACTGTCATGTCCAGCGGCAAACAAGTTCAGTGTGGGATGAGCTGCCATAATCCAGAATCTGTCATGTTCTCTTCTGAATGTTTGTACTCCAGTCCTAATAAAAGAGAATTCAACAGATTATCTCCCCTGCATTAGTTGAATGGCATTTACATTTCTAAAATGTATATTTTCTAAAAACTAATAATTACAATATTGTAGAATTTTAATAATAGATGTAAATAGGCGTAAATACAGCTAACTGATAACAATGATTTGTATTTATCAAAATTAAGGATGCTCGCTGGTCATGTTTTGGTCTTTTTGTCAGATTTTCGGAATCCTCAGGTTTTATCCATTTGTTAAACATGAAATTTTTTGCCCATGAACCCCCACTTTTTTTTTATAAATCAATCATATATACCTTAAAATGGTATTTGACAAAATTTTATGAAATCTTTTTTATTTTTTCATACATCTTTGAAAGACTGAAGTTTTCAATACAAAGACAATGAAAAATCCAGAGAAAATCCATTTCCTGCAAATTTTCAAGGCCTTACAGCTCTAAAATGAGCACATGAACCTATATTTTTTTCTTGCTTATTTGTTTACTATTCATATGTTCTCTCAAACTAAATCACCTATTTCAAATCCTATTTATTTCCTATTAGACCAGCGATCATCCTTAAACAACTTTTTTACATCTCTTTTCTTTATTAAAATCACTACAATTTCTTCTCTCTAACCCTTTGTCCATTAATATGCTACCTAAATACCATGATTTTCACAGAACAAAAATAGAAATACTGTAGTGGAAGCCATGCTGCAATGCATAATAAAAAAAAAACCATAACGGACAAATCTGTATCTCAAAAAGAGGAATTCCGTTTTAAAACAGAAATATATCATGTCTATAAATAAAACTGTTATTTTCATCTTGTTCTTATACATGTAATTTCCTTTCATCAAAAAAATATAAAATAGATTTTATTGATTGTTTTTTCTCTTCATCTTTGTAAGCAATCTCTATAATTTCTATACATCTGACTAATTAAATTAACAGACCTTTTACTCATATCCCAAACTCTGATACTCTTATCTTCTGAGTTACTGAGTATTAATTCTTGTCGAGGATGGAAAAGACAACAGGACACATTGTTATAATGTCCTCTACAGGTATCCACCTCCCATGCCTTGGCATCTAAAAGAAAAAAGAAAAAAATTTAAGTTATTAATGAATGCCATTTAATCTATTCTTATCCTTATTCTACAAAATGACACCAAAGTAAATTGTTAAAACAATCTGCATAAAAAAACAAGAAGCTAATAGGAGCCTATCGGAACAGTTGACAAAATCTCATTGTTACTATTTGCTGACTTTTTTCTAGTAAAGTGGCAATATTGGTCCAAAAACTGGACCCCTGGTGGACATGATTTTGAAGAGGATCAACCTATGGATCATTTATGGACGAGATCAAAAGTTCAATGTAGGATAAAAAACTTAATTCACTGACCCACCCCCCCACCCCCCTCTTAACTTAATTTGGGAAAAATTGATTGACCAATATGGGCATATGCTTTGAGAGTATACTTTTTGTATCATGGGTCCTGTTTTTCCTCAACAATGTATGTTTGTTCTGTATATTGACTTGGACATCACTTGAATCCATATTTTTCAATCCAAAAATCGATGTCGGATAACAAAACTTGCAGCGATTTTTACCCCCACCCCCAAACTATTTAAATTAAGTTTTTTATCCTACGTTGAACTTTTGATCTCGTCCCTTATATGCATGGTATGTTCCAGAGAACATTATTAAATATCTTTTTCAATTCTTAGTAATTAACTATTAGTTAATACAGCTCCAAGGTCTGGTCTTCATAGTTCTGAAATGGAAATACCTTAAGAAACATTCCATCAACCTGTTTTCAATTGCCCTAGTAGTTTCGGAGAAGAGGTCCAACTTTTAAGACAAACTTTACGACAGGGCCATCTAAGTACCATTCCACCAAAGCCCACTCTCAATTGGCCCAGTAGTTTCAGAAGAGGACATTTTTAAAGGAAACTTTATGAAAAAAATGATGTTTGACAACAAGTGATACCAATACTTCATACTGCCCTGAAACCAGGCGAGCTAAAATGAAATACATGTTATATTTCTCATTTTGTACATTTAGATTTATTATGTAATATTAATAAAATATTATAAAGTACTTTTAAGATCTTGTCTCTCTTGTCTATATAAAAGAAACCATATGGACAGGTGGGCAGGGCTTAATTATTATATGGACTGGTGGGCGGAGTTTATTATATAAATTTTGGAATGTTTTCGCATTGACATAAGTATAATATAGCTAATAGTTCATTGCACTGAGGGTCAAATGGCAGTATATGGACCGGTTAGTCGCCCCCAAAAATTATATGTACCTCAGCTATGCTTCTGTCCACATATTTTTTTTTGCAACGACCAACCGGTCTATATGACTAAATATACACTCCATCAAAGAAAATTTCTAATTTTACCATTCATTCTCCATAATTTGACTTGTCTATCATCAGCACCTGACACAATCAATGGCAAGGTAGGATGAAATGAAGCCCAGTTAACTCCCCTGTCATGGCCTTCCAAGACATGCTTGACTACAGCGTCAGACATCCCAAATAAATCTGTTTGCCCTGATGTTCTCAATCTGTCTTCAATAGAGGAAGGTCCTGGTGATACGTTCTTTTTTCTCAGTCCTGAAAGAATTACAGTTCACATTACCATATAAAAGGTCCCACACCTTAATTTAGTTTGAACCCTTTTACCACTTTTAATAAACTTAGATAATTTACATAATCTGAATAAATACAAGTAAATCAAAAGCCATTTTCTTTCCTTGTATTTCTTACCTCTCTTAAAATTGTCTAAATTCAGGTAAAATTAACTTTTTACACATGTTTTATTTGACATCCCTTTTGGGCAAGATTTGTGTCATAATTATTTAAGAGTCCCACTTTCGAAACATTTTTACACTCCCTTGACATGCCTGATAAAAGTGTTTATATTGAGATTTTGACAACAGTAATGGAATAAATTCTTTTTTGTTAGGGGAGGGGAGAAGGGAGAGAGGAATTATTGGATGCTTTCAAAGTATCAAAATAAAGTTTTGAGGAATAGATACATATGTAATAAGAGACTGAAATCTGCTAAAAATGCTCATCTAGTCACAAAAACCATTAATGTCTCTAGCTTCTTGTCAGTACTGATTATGAAATCAATTAACTGCAGTGAACAGGTAGACGGGGAATGTTATTTACAGTAACCAAACTACACTAAACCATTTTATATATTACTGAAATTTTCATGCATTTTACTTTAATATCATTCCACCAAACATGCATTTTTCAATTACATGTATTTTTTAGCATAGACAACTTTGTTATGAGTGAAAACTGGACAAATTTTAAAACTAAATACTGAAATCAAACAGCTATTAAGAAGCTTTGTTTTACTCAATGATTATCTGTAAATCTTTTTATGATTTAAATGAAAGAAAATAAGTTCATGCAAAGAAACATAAATATTCACTCCTCTACCATGCAAAATAATTATTTATCATACATATAAAACAAGAGTGGACACACTACGTCTCGCCTGAGAATGCACATGGACACAGAATGATTATCTGATAATCAACATTTTGAAAAGAAATTTAGGTCAAGGTCAAAAGGCAGGTATTATACCATCATGTATCCACTAAGAACTATCTATTGACCAAATATGGCGGGTCTAGGTATTAAAGTTGCTGAGAAATGTACCTAATCTCAAAAATGTGACAAAGTCACTCAAGCATGAAATTGAGGTCAAGGTCCCAAGCCAGGTGTCAGACTGACATGTACCCACCAAGAACTATCTATTGACCAAATATGGTTGGCCTAGGTATTACAGTTTCTGAGAAATGGACTTAACCACGAAAAAGTGACAAAGTCACTCAAGCATGAAATTGAGGTCAAGGTCCCAAGCCAGGTGTCAGACTGACATGTACCCATCAAGAACTATCTATTGACCAAATATGGTGGGTTTAGGTATTCTCGTTTCTGAGTAATGGATTTAAGCACGAAAATGTGACACAGGTCACTCAAGCATGAAATTGTGGTCAAGGTCAAAAGGCAGGTGTCAGACTGACATGTACCCACCAAGAACTATCAATTGACCAAATACAGTGGGTCTAGGTACTACAGTTTCTGAGAAATGGACTTAACCATAAAAAAGTGACAGTCACTCAAGCATGAAATTGAGGTCAAGGTCCCAAGCCAGGAGTCAGACTGGCATGTACCCACTAAGAACTATCTATAGACAAAATATGGTTGGCCTAGGTATTACAGTTGCTCAGAAATGGATTTAACCATGAAACTTGACCCAGATTTTAAATTCATGTTTATGAGGTCAGTGAACCATGAAAATGAAGTCAGGGTCACAAGACAGGTATACTGTGGCAAACCTTATACAATAAGCTACCTTGTGGACCATAAATCATAATTGTAGGTATTACATGTTTTATAAGATAAAAGTTATTAAAGTTTTACAAAAGTTTACGCTGCCGCCATCGAAAAGTAATACCTATATCTCACCTACGCGACTTTTCGTCACAGGTGAGACAAAAACCATAGAAAAAATAAAAAGGATATTTATTATGTAAAACAAACAAGGATTTTCTTCAAATCTAACCCTATTGACTTTACAAAAATCGAAAAATTGATTTAAATTTCCTTTTATACAAATTAACTTTGTATGAGATGTCGTCCTTCTTCCATAATACCTCTAACTAGAGGATCATTTGAAAAATCACAACAACAAAATTCTGTCAAGCTCTCTGATGGCTGTACATAACTACTTTTTTATGCCATTCAAATTAAGAAGTTATAATTTTGTAGCGGTAATTTGATTAATTCCATTCCAACACCACAAGACAAAGACGATTCTCACCCTCCCCGCTAGTACTTTTACTGGCCAACCCTAGAAGAAAAAGCAGAGAATTACAGCAGAAAGAATTGCAAAAGAATATCACTGGCACGACACTGGTAATAAACAGACGATTGTAACTTTAGTTATTATCATCTCAACATGATGGAGAATGAAAATGCTAATCTTTACAAAAATATATCTTTTTATGTTGTGCTCAGCAAATTTTAATACATGTGGGTCAGATTAGATCCTAACTGGTTCAAAATAAATTTATTTATGATTTGGACATAAAAATCATTCCTGTAATAGAAACACAACTTGAAAAAAATTGCTATGATGTTAATAACTTGAATAAACTTATTTTTTGTTTTGTTACTTTTATCTGTCTGTTTTTAACATATGTTACTTTCATTTGTTTTCTTACCAGTGGAATATGGCATTGAAATGTAATTAATACTGAAATAAGCACAGATACCACTGCAAAAGATAGTCTACTTGTATCCTATAAAGAAGGCAAGATAAAATTCATAGGTGTTCATCTCTGCCTGTCTCTTGCATTTAATCTCAGCCCTCTTTTGAGATTTACCATCAAAATCAATATTTGAAAGATTGAACACTTTTATTTTCACTTTAGGAAATAAATAATGAAATAACATATATGCCGAACCACCCAATTTTAGTTTTGAGAAAGTTAATGAAATGACCTGAATGTTTATTTTTAATGCTCGTTTCAATTTTGGTAAATTAGCAGCTGAATATCCACTGCAGAAAAAAAAGTAATTTTGTTACAGTTTCTCAATGATACAAAAAGTGGTATTTATTTTTAGTATTAACATGTTATTCATATTTGAAAAAAAAAAGATCCACTACTTAAACCAACTTCCAACTAAATTAAAATGTAAATTAAAGTTGAGAATCTGGTCCAATTGCATAGAAAAGGGATATAAAAATTTGTGTTTCAATCTACAAAGGCTAGAATACTATTCACCATCACATTCTTCTAATGACTTATTACTCTTAATATTAATAATGCCATTGAACAAACAAAGTTACTCTCTATAATATCATCCTTACTTTTATATGTTTGACAGGGCGAAAATTCCAATGTTGTTTTCGCGATTTTCCAAAAGTTGATTTCAAATTATTAATCTTTGTAGAAGATCAAATAAACAAATTTTTGGAAAAGCAAATATCACATATTTTCATTAAAATAATTGAAAATATTAAATATATCCAAAACATGCACAACGCTAAATGATTTTCTTATAATAAATAAGAAGCGGTTACATACCGGAGATATCCCATACTCTGACAGTCTGGTCTAGGGATGCTGAAACAATTAAGTCTTCTGAAGGATGGAACTGAGCACACATAACAAAATGGCTATGTCCTGCCAAAACACTACAAACAAAAGTTATATACATTATAACTTTATCAAATGAAACATGGCACAGTTAATTATGCCATGTTAAACATTTGTGTTCATATTTTAAATTTAGAACTTATATCAGTTATGAAAGATTGCAATAATTTCTGAAATTTCAGCTTTCAGACTCAACTTCATACTTCGTCATTTTAATTAAGGATGTTCACAAGTTAATTTAAAAACAAAAAACTCTCTGAGTGGCAGCAAAACTGTCCTACTACATTTCTGAACTAGAGGCTCCCAGGAGCCTGTATTGCTCACCTGGACTATGTCCATCTTGACTGGCAACCTGTCAAGTTCCAACTGGCTCACTGGTTTCAAACAAGAAGATCTTTCAGTGATTTTTCCACTTAGGTCCTATGTTAAACACTGTTTGGCTTTGACGGCCATCTTGGATGGTCATAGGATATAATTCTAAAAGAGGACCACCTAAGGACTATTGCTGTCATGTTTTGTTCCAATTGGCCAAGTGGTTACAGACAAGAAGATCTTTAATCAAACTCCCCATAGGGTCCTATGTTAAACTATGTTCGGCTATGGTGACCATCTTGGATGGTGGATGTGGTCATCTGATATATTTCTGATTGCTGTCAAGTTTTGTTCCAATTGGCCAAGTGGTTTCAGACAAGAAGATCTTTTACTAAATTCCCCATAAGGTCCTATGTTAAACTATGTTCGGCTTTGGTGGCCATCTTGGATGACGGGCCGGGTCAGGTATATTTCTGAATGAGGATCACCTAAAGACCACTGCTGCCCAGTTTTGTTCCAATTGGCCAAGTGGTTTCAGACAAGAAGATCTTTAAGTCAATTTCCTATAGGGTCATATGTTAAAACTATGTTCAGCTCTGGCCGCCCTTTTGGATGACGGGCGGGGTCATCAGATAATTCTGAAACAGGACAACCTAAGGACCACTGCTGCCAAGTTTTGTTCCAATTGGCCCAGTGGCTTCAGAGGAGAAGATCTTTAAACGAAAGTTTAAAATGTGCTTATCTATGTAATAGAAGCAATTGAAAGGTTAGCAGGAAACAGGGCTCGCTTGATTTTTTATACATGTAGATATGAAATGGACATTGACAAAATTTAAAGTGACAACAAATTGAAAATGTTATCAAAAACATTATTAACCCTTTGACAATGAATCCTGGTCAACCAGGATTGCCAATTTCCCTAAAAGTTGACAAACCCAATCTAAAAGTATAAATGGCCTGAAATCAATGCTCTTCACAACCAGCCACTCAAGTCTACCACTTTCTCAGGAAAACATTATGCTATGGTTACTTCCTATGTATAATTCATCAAAGAAAGGGTCAACATAAATATACATGTAAACTCTTACCATACACAAGTTCTTGACTGCCAATTCCATACTCTAATTGTTTGGTCATCCGAAGCACTCAGTATCCAAGGATACTCCTGTGACAAATATGACAAAATTCCATCAATTGTAAAAACATACAATATACAGAAAACAGACAACATTTCAAGTTAATTGCAGTATTAATTGAAAACATAATAAAAATTTTCTGGCATTTCATTTGCTTTGTCGTTTGACCATCAAAAATGAACCATGGCCACACACGGGTAGATATCAAATATTTCTTTAAAAAATAAAAATTTGTATTTAGGTCAACCTAACTTACGAGGCAGATTATTACTCATCATGAAAAAAAGACTGGGAGTGAGGATTTCATTTTTAGTCAGGCTGATTATCCCCCCGCTTAGCGAAAGCGGGGAGATCATGTAATACAGTCCGTCCGTACGTACGTCTGTAGTGGCAAGGCATATCTCTGAAACGGTAAAAGATAGAAACTTGAAATTTGGCATCATGGAAGAGTATATGACCCACTAGGGAATAGACCCCTTAAAATTGGAATTCGACCCCTTGGGGCCAAATTATGAGCGAAAAACGAATTTCGCGATATCCAATAAATGGAGATATCTCCAAAAGAGTTAAAGCTAGGATATTGGAACTTATGTCACTACTTATATTGCCTTTCCCAAGTTGAAAGAGGGTATCAAAATTTTGGTCCCGCCCCTAGGGGCAATGCCCTAAGGAGTTAAAAAATGTCTAAACACGATTGTCCAAGAACTCCTCCTACACCGTAGAAGATAGAAACATGAAATTAGGTACACTAGTAACACTTGAAGAGTTGTCTGTGCCAAAGGTTTCGGAATTTTGATTTTTGCCCGGGGGGTGGGGCTACACCCTAATATGTAAAATCTCAAAATATGGTAAGATCAGTTCATATCCCCACCCCTTAACCATATATATTTTTATTCCACATTTAAAGACGAGTTACATGGTCACCCCCGGGGGTCAGCCCCACCCCCCTCATTTGGAAAATTACAAGATATCTCAAAAACAGTTAAGATCCCCACCCCTAAACCATATATATTCTTAGTGGGCATGACAAGACAAGTTTAATGGTCATCCCCGGGGGTCGGCCCCACCCCCCTAATTTAGAAAATTACAAGTTATCTCTAAAACAGTTGAGATCCCCACCCCTAAACCATATATATTCTTTGTGGGCATGACAAGACCAGTTGAATGGTCATCCCCGGGGGGTCAGCCCCATCCCCCTCATTTACAAAATTACAAGTTATCTCAAAAACAGTTGAGATCCCCACCCCTAAACCATATATATTCTTAGTGGGCATGACAAGACCAGTTTAATGGTCATCCCGGGGGTCGGCCCCACCCCACTTATTTAGAAAATTACAAGTTATCTCTAAATGAGATGCCCAACCCTTAACCATAGCTACTTGTATTCGTTATTAAAAGATCAGTTCAGATATTTTAAAATGTTTAATATTGGTGTTGTGTATTTTGTGAAATCTATAGTAAACATTTTGCATTCGACTTTGTCCGAGCAGTAGAAGTCCAATTTCATATTTCTGTGTTGTTTCTTGATATCCAAAGATCAGTGTCAAACTTTTTCTCTATTTATGCAATTTGAAATTATGAGGGGTTCAGACTTTGTGCATTCCGACTTTGCTGGGAGCGGGGGGATGTGCAATCTCCGATTGCTGCGTTTCATTTGTGACTTAATATTTCATTACATGACATATCAAATGTGCTAATGTGTTGTTACATGTATACTTGTAAGTAGCCCACAAACAACTGAGATCAATTTCCATCATGCTTTCTGCTTTTTACCGGAAAACTTTTATTACATACATGACTCTCTGGTGAAATAATACTTTTTTTAAATAATGTTAAAACTTACATGATGGAAGAACGTTGTTCTGATATAATCCTGATGTCCAAGTAATGTAAATAAACATCTCTTCTGTTTGTAATTCCATACCTACCAATATATATATTACTGTAAATTCAGAAATTATTGCGATGTTTTTATTATTGTGAAAACTACCACAGGCTTGTAATCGCAATAATTTAAACTCGCATTTTGGAATTTTTTATACGAATGAAGCAGAATTTTTCTCAATATCGCTAGAATTAAAATCACATTTTGGTCTAAAATTACATAATTGCAGTAATAAATGCACGCAATAATTTCTGAATTTATAATATTATTTCTTATTATCTATATTACAGCTTTTTTATCCCACTGATTAAACATGATGGTCATCAAGAATAGGAGAAAGCACTATATTACAGCTTTTTTACCCTACCGATTAAACACATGATGGTCAACAAGAATAGGGGAAAGCACTATATTACAGCTTTTTTTATCCCACTGATTAAACACTCGATGGTCATCAAGAATAGGAGAAAGCACTATATTACAGCTTTTTTACCCCACCGATTAAACACATGATGGTCACCAAGAATAGGAGAAAGCACTATATACCAGGTTTTACCCAACCGATTAAACACATGACAGTCATCAAGAATAGGAGAAAGCACTATATAACAGCTTTTTTACCCCACTGATTAAACACATGATGGTCATCAAAAATAGGAGAAAGCATAATATTACAACTATAAGTAGAAGAGCTAAAAGAAGATGGGGCAACTTGACAAATTCATGCCAATGAAAACAAGGAAATAATCCTATAATGTTGGATACGTTTGATATTTAAAATTGGTCTATTCAAATATTAAGTTTTTCTATGTTTTACCTTGATTTTATAGTCATCACCACCTGATACAAACAATGGTTGCTGATTATGGAAACATATTCCTCTTACAGGGCCTGAAAATAAGATTTTGCTATAATTTTCTTAACAATATGAAATCAAATGTCTTTTAAATCATTAAATGGTCTTCATATCATACTTGATGGGTAAAACTAACCTTCTTAAATTAAAATATTTTCATATAATCAATGTTCATAAATATCAACTAAATTTTTCAAATTCTTTGTTAATTTTCCAAACTTCACCATTTACGTTGAAAATTATCACCTTTACCATTTTGAGGGATAAAATGGAATATTGTTGCCTACTTGGCATAAATACATGTAAACCTTGTCTTTTAGATATACCTAATACAAAATAAATTGTTTTTTTATATATATTTTTTATATCTTTACTAATAACTATACCATCATGTTCGTCAAATTTGTCAATTAATGTGCACATTCTGTAATCCCATAACTGTATTACACCATTGAACAAACTGGTCAAAACCCATGGTCTTTTCGGGTGAAAGGTCAAACCTGTAAGAAAGCAACAATAACAAATGAAACATAATCCTTTTAGCGAGTCTAGTCGAACTCACAAAACCGAGTATACTCTTAAAAGCGAGTTTTCTTTCCCAGCATTCAATGTTTTTGATGAAATCTCGTGCTGAGGCTGGAATAGTATCTCACCAGAATTTTTTTCATATATTTTGTAAATATACAAAAATCACAACAGAAATGCAAAATATTTGTAAATATATCTTCAATAATTGTTATGAAATAAAAATAATAAATAAAAACCAACTAAAGAACTACTCAAACATTTTGAACATATTAAGTTTAGTATTCAGTGTATTTTCTAAAAATAAACGTTAATAAGACATAAAAAACTCAATTTAAATAAACAAAAATCTTTCCCTACCTTGTTCAACAGACATAATGTCCTTTTATGAAAGATTAAGTCACAAAAATAGATGAAATTCGGTTAAATGTGACCTTTAATTGCTCCATAATTGCACGGTAGATTTTAAATTTACTCGGTAGAAATGTTCAAAAAGGTATATATCCTAATTTACAGGTATCAGGGTTTACGTATTTGTATTACAGGCAAAAGAATATACAACCAGGTGAAGAAACTCGCATTTGCGAGTAAATTGATGTCGTCAGAAGCGAGTTTCAGTTCACCGTTCAGATATACTCTTGTCTGCGAGTTCGACCAGACCAGTTTAGTGACATTTTTACAACTACTATCAATTTTATACATAAATATCAATTAATGGTGAGTTCACATTTTTAATCATTCAATTTATTTGTTTTGAAGCTTCTGGAAAATATCAAAACCAAAAACTAGCACAACAATACTTCCAATAAAATACTTTTACCATCCCTCATTTCTAACTATTGCTATGGTTTTGTTAATGTATATATTTAAGAAATTTTAATTTTTTCATGTATATAATTTATTTTTTAACTTTTTTGTACCTGCATTCTTTCAGACTTTCTATCCAAGCCCCACTTTTCAAAAAAGTTTCTCAAAAGCAAACCATTTACACTGTGGAAAAAAATATATGGTAACTATTTTCCTGATGAAAGAATTATAGATGCAACAACTTCATTAGCAGTCATATTTTCCTTACTTTTAACTATATAAAAATTACGTAGGGTAATGGAACTGTTGGGTTAGTGCAAAATATCCCACATGAAGGCCCGGTCTTAGGTTGGAGAGCCGAGAGGATGAAGGCCTCACTGTCTAGCCCTGCCAAATATATATAATGTATAGCGGTGATTCTTTACCTTTTACTCTTGCTGATTTTGTTTCAAACTTTGTTAACATTCTGCCATTCAGTTATTTCTGTCAGTTGGGTTATTAATTAATTGCCGGCGAAACTTCCAGCGTAGCAGAAATGGCAGGTTCCACGTCCAACCGGAAATTCTTGTTACGTCTGTTTTCATTGGGCAACTGGTTTTCGAATTTCTACTGATCCCAAAATCTGATAACTCGACCCAGAAAAAGTCGGTCTACTATAAACTCGGACTATGTTCACTGTAGAAAAAAATTATAAAATTGAAATATCTGACGCTTCAGGTAAATTTTACCCATCACACATGGAATTCCTTATTTCCTATGTTTAAATACTTATCAACACCGAAACGTCAAAAACAGTGGGAGAAGTCCGTAAATTCTAAATCTTAAGAAAATGACAAAGTCAGGAGAATGAAACACAACAAACAAACGCCACAAGCATACTTGTATAACTAAAAGAACAATACCCATATAAAAAACTTAACAAAAGCACTAATAAAGAAGGTATAAGGGAATAGTTATAAAACATGATAAATTCGACAACAGTTTTGAGTGAAGAAGATAATTTTTCTTCGTAGTAAAAAAACATACAAAATATGATATTAATAAATATTTCTTACAAAGATCACTTTGTATAAATTAAATAGGACAGAAACAATAAAATTAAAAGAGAAAATCGTATTTGCAATCAGTTGCATGTGATCTGAATGAGGTAGAAGATGAAAAACATTTCCTAAGGTACGTTAGACCAAGGACGTATAACTAACATACGTCCTTGGTTAGACCCTTTTAGAAATATAGAAAAAATAAATAACGAACATATATTTAATTTATGATAGAACGTAAATTTAAAGAAATTGAAGAGAATTTCTTCCATCAGCTCTCTGCTCCATTCAATTAAAGTCTTTAGCACCGAGTGAAGTGTTGGATTGTGACAATAGTCAGAATGGTCAGACCATGCATTGACAACCAAATTACACTTTGCGTGGAAATTGTTTCAGTGTATGCCATGCAGCGATGCACATTTTAAATATTAGTTTGTCTCGACATTACATATGGGGGTCTTGATGGAGTTTCTTTATTTTTTATAAATCTGTCCCTTCTTTTTTATATTCAGTGTTATAATATATACTTATTCAGTAAAATATTACGAGGTTAGATGTTTTAGATCAGAAATAATTCAGATTTGCAACTTTAGGACAAACGTGATGATTTTAATTTACCGATTGTGAACTTCCCTTTCTTAGCAGTGAAATGTTATATGATGTATACATTTCACAGTTGATTGATCGCTACAGCAAATCGTGTACGTGATATATGGGACGACTCGACAGACCGAGATTGCTTTCACATAAACTTCTGAGACATGATTATTGAATTAGATTCGCGTCCTTCTGGAATTGATACCTCACTGGACTTGAAACTTCATTTGATTTTACTCACTGGCAATGTGACTGGTCCCTTCAACAGAACAGGACATGCATACCCTTCCAATAGCACCTGATGTTTCTCCCGGATTTACTGGGAGTTCATGTTCCATTCTCGTGAGTTTGTCTTTCCTTTCGATTTCGATCGTACGGAATTTTCTCGCTACATGCTTTGTAGCTTCCATGTTCTTTTTGCCAATATTCATTAATGTTTGTAGAAAAACGACTGTTAACATTAAGACATGCAAGATTCTTGTAAAGAATAATTCCTCCAGATCCAAATGCACTATGCATACTATAGTTTATTCTTTTTAAAAGAAAATTAGTTTTCTTTGAGAAATCAAAAAGTATACCATCTTTTCGGCTCTACCAGTTATACACAGTGCTAGTCATGCAGCTTTCACAACGATATGCTTATACAAGACAATCATTTAAATTTTAATCGTAAACAGAAAACACTAGATTAAGGCAGTCGAAAACAACCTCTATCCCCGCACCCCCACATAATGTATCCCTGTGCACCTTTTTCATATGGTACCTGGCAATACTGTATAGAAATAAAATGCATAAACTGAAAAATGAAAGACGAGTTTAGGTCACAAGCTTGAATTCCAAATTTTCGAAGTTCAACCCCTGTGGGCCCCTTGTTTAGAAAATCAAAATTCTTAAACCTTCTTACGCAACCATTCTATATAGAAATTAAATTCCTAAACCCAAAAGTGAAGGAGGAGTTGATGTCACAAGAAAGTGTGACGGACGGACGGACGGACAGATGGGTGGACGGACGGACGGAGACAATCGCTATATCCCCGAACTTTCTTTCGAAAGTGCGGGGATAATGAGGAGTTGAGGTCACTAGCTTAAATTTCCAATTTTCGAAATTCGACCCCCGTGGGCCCTAATTTTAAAAAAATCAAAATTCTAAAACCTTATTACGCATATATACATATAGTATTTGATAAAACTGTATAGAAATTAAATGCGTGAAGTGAAAAACGAATGAGGAGTTCAGGTCACAAGCTTAAATTTCCAATTTTCGAAATTCGACCCCTCTGGCCCCAATTTTAAAAAAATAAAAATTCTAAAAATAAAGAGTTAACATCCTCATCTTCAACTGGAATTTTTTGAAATTCGACCCCTGTGGGACCCAATTCTAGAAATCAAAATTCTAAAACCTAATTGCGCATCTGCAAAATGAACCAGAAAACTGGACTGTCGGAATCGACAGTAATGCCCGCACCCCTGCAATTAGTTGGGACACCTACCCAATTGCATAAATCTACTTGACACCTTATGCCCATTTAAAGATGTCATGCAATCACCCTATGAAGAAATCAGAAATGAAAAAATATTTATGTCACAAACTTAAATTGACAATTTTTGAAATCTGACCCTTGTATGCCCCAAGTTTAGATAATTAAAATTCTAAAACATTACTGCACATCTGTATATATTGTGCATGACACTGTATAGATATGAAATGCATAAATTGAAAAATGATAAAGGAGTTTACGTCACAAGCTTAAATTGACAATATTCGAAATTCGACCCCTGTGGGCCCGAATTTTATAAACTTAAACTTCTAAAACCTTATTGCACATCTACTTAATGTGCATGACAATACTATATAGTCAAAATTGCATATATTAGAAAATGAAAAAACAAGTTTATATCACAAGCTTAAATTTACAATTTATTAAATTCGACCCCTGTGGTCCCACATGTCAGAAAATTAAAATTCTAAAACATGATTGTGCATGACAATAATGTATAGAAAAAATGTATATTGGAAAATGAAAAACAAGTTTATGTCAAACGCTTAAATTGAATTTTTGAAATTCGATCCCCGTGGGCCCCAATGTTAGAAAATAACTTCTAAAACCTTGTTGCACATATGCACATGGTGCCTGACAATACAGTATAGAAATAAAAAGCATGAATTGCAAAATGGAAGAGGAGTTTAGGTCACAAGCTTAAATTGACAGTTTTTCAAAATTCGACCACTGTGTGCCCCAATTTTAGAAAATAAAAATTCTAAAACCTTACTGCGCACCTGCATATGGTGCCTGACAATACTATATAGAAATAAAATGCATAAATTGAAACATTTTCGAATTTCAACCCCTGTGGGCTCCTTGTTTAGAAAATCAAAATTATAAAACTTTACTGGTCATCTACACGTGGTTTGCAACCATTCTATATAGAAATTAAATTCCTAAACCCAAAAGGGAAGGAGGAGTTGATGTCACAAGAAAGTGTGACGAACGGACCGACGGGGACGGAGACAATCGCTATATCCCCGAACTTTCTTCGAAAGTGCGGGGATAAAAAACGAAGTACATTCTTTTGGCCAAAAATTTAACATTGACAAAACACAGCATATGATTTTACATATATATTATTAGCTTTAGCTCAGATCACACATCCTCCCAGGTCAGGGTTTTGTATCCACGTTCGCTCCTACAAAAGTTTGCATAGAAACGAACGTAGATACAAAACCCTGACTTGGGAGGATGAGATCACAAAGCTGCGGGGATAATTGGTCAATCTAGTATTATACCAGAAACATAAAGCACAAAATTAACTGATGGTATACTTGACTTGGGACAGGCACCTGTAGAACTTGGCTGAGCTAAAACATCGTTACGAGTGCTCAATCGTTCCCATAAATCATGGATTATAGAAACACGTCTGCTTTTCTCTGCCATGCATTTCAAATGATAGTGTTAAATTTTCACATTATTCTTCTTTATTTAAGGTAGGAGGTACCTAATCGGGCTTTGTCAGATTTTCATAAAATTTTGCATGCAACTACAGCATGTTGAACTGCATATGAATGTCAAAAGACTAATGTATGTCAATTTAATACTTCCCGAAATATGATTTTTCAAGTTTTGGCAAAAGTAACGTCTGCTGATCATGGGGCAATTTCAAGGTTAACTGGGCTTAGGCAGTCGGAAACCTGTGCATCTTTATCAGAAACATACCTTTGAATACAGGCCCAAATTTTGAAAAAATAAAAATTCTAAAACCTTATTGCACATCTGCATACAGTGTATGACAATACTGTATAGAATAAAATGTATAAAATGAAAGGAAAGTTTAAGTCACCAGCTTATAATTCCCAATTTTTGAAATTTGACCTCTAAAGGCCCAAATTTTTGAAAACCAAAATTCTTAAACCTTATTGCGCATCTACATACAGTGTGTGACAATACCGTAAAGAAATTAAATACATAAAATGAAAAATGAAAGAAGAGTTTAGGTCAGAAGCTTAAATTCCCAATTTTCAAAATTCAACCTCTGTGGGATCCTGAGTTCTGAAAATCAAATTCTAAAACCTTATTGCACATCTACATATAGCATGTGACAATAATGTATAGAAATCAAATACATAAAATGAAAAATGAAAAATGAACGAGGAGTTCAGGTCACAAGCTTAAATTGTCAATTTTTATGCACATCTAAATACTGTAAGTGACAATACAGTATATAAATTAAATACATAAAATGAAAAATGAAAGGGGAGTTAAGGTCACAAGCTTAAATTCACAATTTTCTAAATCTGACCCCTGTGGTCCCCAGTTTTTGAAAATCAATTCTTAAACCTTATTACGCATCTCTATACAGTATGTGATAATACTGTATAGAAATAAAATGTATGAATTCAAAAATGCAAAAGGGGTTTAGGTCACAAGCTTCAATTCCTAACTTTCGAAATTTGACCCCTGTGGGCCCCAATTTTTGAAAATCAAAATTCTAACCTTATTGCACATCTACATACAGTATGTGACAATACTGTATATAAATCAAATGCATGAAATGAAAAATGAAAGAGGAGTTTAGGTCACAAACTTAAATTTACAATTTTCGAAAATCGACCCCTGTGGGCCTCAGTGTTTGAAAATCAAAATTCTAAAACTTTATTGCGCATCTAGATACAATATGTGACAATACTATATAGAAATTAAATGCATGAGGTTAAAAATGAACGATGAGTTTAGGTCACAAGAAAGTGTGACGGACGGACGAACGGACAGACGGACTTGGGCGATAACAATATCCCCGAATTTCTTCGAAGTGCGGGGATAATAATATTCATATCTACCTATCTATCTATCCTCTTCGTCCCCGATGGGACATAAGGCCACATGCACCAAACTGTCGGACACTTCACTCTGTCCCTTCGCTGTATGCTGCGCCTGACCCCAGGTATATCCAATCTCTTCTAGTTCAGACGTGACAGTCCTTCTCCATTTCACGATTTTTGCTCTTCCAGGCTTCCTCTTTCCTGGCGATGTACAATATGCTGTTTTTGTAGTACGATCATGTGGCATACGTCTGAACCTGCTCTGTTTTATTATACCCGCATTGCGTGTATATTGTCGCTGTCTCCGTCCGTCCATCTGTCCGTCTGTCTGTCCGCCCGTCACACTTACTTGTGACATCAACTCCTTATTCAGTTTTGGGAATAGCATTTTAATTCCTTCACAGTAGTGTTGCATATATCCTGTAGGTGCGCAATAACGTTTTAATTTTTTTGATTTCGCTCAAGGGGTAAAATGTGGGACCGAAAATGAGCGAATTTTCATAATATGCTTGTGACATCAAATCCTCATTCATTATTGATGCAAGGTTTTTCTACATTCATTATAGGATGATTGTACGTGTGATGTAGATGCGCTATAAGGTTTTAAAAATTTGATTTCTTTCGTGGAGCGAAAAATGAGAGAATTTTCAAAATATGCTTAAAATATAAATTTTTAAGCCTTTTTTATCCTAGGCCTTTGGTTTCTTTATAGGTATATTGTCCATGGTGTAAAGATGGAAAGACCGGTTTTAAAATGTTTATTTTCGCTTAATGGCCGAAATCAACAAATTGTCAAAATATGAACGTGACATCAACTCCTTATTGATTATTGAAGCTAGGCTTCTAATGTGATTATAGAATGATTGTACGCGCAATAAGGTTTTAAAACTTTGATTTCATTCATGGAGCGAAAATTGGACAGAAAATGAACAAATATTCAAAATATGCTTAAAACATTAATTTCTGAGGCAGTTTTTTTTATGCTAGGCTTCTGGTTTCTTCATAGGTAGATTGTCCATGATGGACAGATGCCAAAAAAAGATGCTAAAAACACAATTTCGAATCCTATTGAATATTATATATTTGATTTTGTACCTTGCAGTTTATTTCATGAATAAATATGTTTAAACTAACACACAATTTTAGACCATTGGCATATAGGAAGTATTATAATTATCAAAATATGCTGTTGATTTTTTTCCATTTAAAGCAAAAATGTAAATAAATTTTCTGACTTCGTCAAATCTACCAGCACCCCAAACCCCCTCCCCTCAAATTCAAATGGTCATCCCCTTATTTGGTTATGTGGGATGGACTGAAATGGTTTTTGCTAAAAAAAAAAATGAAAACAGTGTAATGCAGATGTGGCACTGTCTTCTGCGGAATTCCCTTTGAATTTGTTATTTAAAAAGTGTTTTAAAACTATTTTCTTATTTAAAAAAATTAAATATGTATACAGAATAGAGGAATTGGACCTCAAACTCGCATAGATTATACAAGTCCACCAGGGTACTGTTTTTTATATCTTTTTATAAATATTTTTATTTATTTGTATATATTTTTATATTTACATATTTTAACAATTTATGTTGATCCCAGCTCTATCGAGACACACGAATCAACACTGCTAGTTAACCATTTATTTTTTTTTTACTTCTGGCAGTTTATCCCTTTAAATTATAAATAAAGATATTGATCCCAGCTCTAATGAGACATTGTTAGTTTATAACTTTGATTTGTTTTAAAAGATGTTGGTCCCAGCTCTATTGAGACATATGAATCCACGTTGTTAGTTTATCAGAAAGTCTTTAATTTAAGATGTTGGTCAACTAAAGAATGCCAGTGATTAACATAAAGATTTTTAAACCTAAAATAAACTTTGCATGGTTTATTTTAACTCGGGGTAATTTTTGTCCTTAACACTAAATTTGCATCAAAATCATCACTTGGATGAAACAATATGGGGTGCGGGTACTCTAGTTTCTGTTGGTAATTGTTTTGAGTTGTCTCTCTTGCGTAGGCAAAAATGTTTTATTTATTTTCCTCAGGCAGCTGTTATAAAATACTTTTAGTCACAAGAACTCACCAGCATTCAGAGCCATACAATAAAACAGATTTTACATTACTATTATAAATTCGTAGCTTGTTCTTCAGGCTTTGACTTCTTGATTTGACTTTCAGATGGGATTAAAAAGGTAGATGTCGCTTTTGTTAGCGTGGAATTAATATCCTTTCAGCTCCATTATCTTGGCAGCTTGTTTTCTTTCTTTTCTTAAATTAGTGGATTTCCATGTTTGTCATTAATGTAAGCTGGCTGGACACAACAGGCAGGATGTTGGATGGATATACTTTGAAATTTCAATTTAAAAAACATAGTTCTAAATTGTTGGTTTTGTTTGTTTAGTTGGGGTTTAACGCCGTTTTCAGCACATTTGGCTATTTCGCGGCGGCCAGTTTTTATTGGTGGAGGAAGCCGGAGTACCCGGAGAGAACCACCGACCTTCAGTAGGAAAATTGGCAATCCTTGTCAATTAAGATCGGAGTCGAACACACCCCGCCACAGGTGAGATTCGAACTCACAACCCCAGCGTTGACAGGCTAGTGATCATTAGTAGTCATGACGAACTACCTAGACCACTCGGCCACCGAGGCCCCTCTAAATTGTTGGTAAATTTGATATAGATTATACAGGGAAACTCTTTAAAAAATGGTAGATAGAATTTATTATAAAATTGTGAAAAGAACTCTTATCTGACATGCTTTCATATTCTTAAAAGAAAAATTGGGATCACCGTTCATATTTTCTTGCTATTTCCAAAAAAAAAAAATTTCGTTACATTTCATTGCAAAAATTTCCCGCCAATTATCTCCCCTGAAAAGGGTTCTTTTTAGAATTAAATTTTGTAATTTTGCTATTTATGTAGTTTTGTCCATTAGTGTATTTAAATAAACTTACGGTAAACTTTTTACATTATATGAAATACTATCTGCTCGTTGGAAATATATATTTACATACAAATTTACAAGATGCCAGAAACGAAGCTCGATCTACCTTAAATACGTCATAGAAGAATAGAAAATTTAGTCTATGATATGATAGACGACAAAAAAAGTCGACCAATCAAATAACGCGTTACATCCAATATTAAATTATATACAAATGGAATTATACAAGTGATACAATATGCAAATGCCCCAAAATTATTTCTAGGAACTTTTGAAAAGTTAGGGAAAATGGTCCCAAAAAATTTAATACGGCACTACTTTAGAAATCTTTTGAGAGCTCCTGTCAACTGGGGAGTTAAATTTTATAAAGTAGTTGCTTGAAAGAAGTGGCCCTTAAGTATACCGAGGTGACGAGACCCCTGTGAGCCCTTGGTTTTTCTACCTGTCAAATGAAAAAAAAATACAATACGAAAAAGGATAAAGCACGAGACTATCGAAGGTATATTTCCTGTGACGTCACAAGACGAAGAAGCTGCCATTTTCTTAATGTCAGTGCGAATTTGATAATTTTTACTGCTTTTAAAGACATAAAGAGAGAGCCAGCTGTGAATTAACAACTTTTATTGGTAAAGTATGTTATATGATATGCATTGGATGCCATCTTAAAAATCTATATGATGTAACTGACTGAACAATGTAAGCCGAAACGTCGAAAGTGCAAAAGGGCCAACCCGATCTCCGTCCCAGAATAAGTAACAAATGCGTGATTTGTCAGTGCTAAAGAGGACAAATATACATTAGGAGCAAACCAAAAACGCAATCCATTAGACGGAGAAACCAAATGAACAACCACAGGCTCTCCAAATAAACACTGAAAACTAAAAAACAATGAACAACACAAACTCCTATATACGGCTATAGACCTATTGACAGTAAAACTTCAGCTCCACTTGACCCCAATGTTCAGCTCTGCTTGACCTAATGAAGTGGTAGAACAAAGCTTTTTTAATTGATACGTCATACTTTTACTTTGTGATGTAAAAAAACTATGGGAATTTGTATGAATTTTAGCAATGGCGGATGCTTGGATGCTACTGTCAACTCTGGTATAGCTATATTTTAAAAACCAGGAGTGAACTCAGGTCTTCCGGAAGGGTAGGCAGTTTCTGTTCCGTATATGTCACCTGTTGTGAAGTTCAACAAAGTCAATCTGGTGGTCGTACATGAAATGCTATGAAAGTGGGAACAGGTCCAACATCATCTTCAATATTGGAACACAATTCGTAATGACCAAAAAATTTCTAAAGTGATGAATTCAATTTATCCCTGATAAAACCCTTGTTAAGCAGCTTTTGTGAAGGCAGTTATCCTCTTTGTCGAATGTCATAGAAACAGGGTACAGGTCAAATCGCCCCACTTCAAACTCGCCCCAACTGTGAAAATATTAGTTACAAACTCGCTCCAACTGTGAAAATCGTAAGTCACCAACTTGTCCCAGCTGATGAAAATAACAGCTACAAACTCACTCCAACTGATGAATATAATAATTTCATACACCCTACATGTGAATATCATAGTTATCAACTCGATCCAACTACTGATTATAATACAAACTCGCCCCAACAAATGACAAGGTTTCTCTTGAAATTATGATATGTTTTAGTGCTCGTGTGTCCGTTTGTTTTTGATTGTTGCATTTGTTGTTTTATATTGATAATAATGATAAATAAAAGTTGAAATAGATTAATTGCCTAATGGTTTTTATATGTCATATCAATATTAATATCACATATTAAATGGTTTTAATAAAATTATACAGGCGGGTCAAATTTTGCATTCATGTATATGGCTGTATACCACGACTGCTGCCATCCAAAATCTCATGCAGCAATTTTTACCGTCATGAGAGACGTTAAAATCCAAAGCCAGATCTGACAAGGAAATTAAAATTTCCAGAGATATGATTAGCTAGGGAAGCAAATTATTACTGTTTTTGTCATTGATGAAAATTTGTATTCAACCTAAATTCATGCTGATTGATCCGCAATATGACCTGGATCATCGCACACATATGATACTCTATTCCATATAGTAAAGTGCTCATTTAATACCATAAAAGCGACCTTTGGTTGCATACATGTGGCAAGATCATGTATCTTGCAAGAAGTAATGATTAATAAAAATAAAAAGAATGTGAAAGAAACCATGCAGAATCAAGTTTGGCTAAATAAAAAATTTACAGACCTAGTTTTCTTGCAATTTGGAGAGGTTTCTCTAAATACCGAAAAGCAATGATTACCTATTGCTTGGTTCAGTTATTTTGTTACCTTTTTATACTACCGCACATATTTGTTATACGCTGTCTGTCAAAAGACCTGTGGCCTTTGGAGTGCAGTGTTAAAAATACGTGTAACCTATTGCTTGACAAAGTTGAAAACCTGTCGGGCAAGATAAAATCAGTGGTGAATCTGCCAACAGTCAAGTCAAAATTACCAATGTCACAACTTTCCATCAGTGCTACAGTACTTTGGTAATGGAATTCCATGCTGCGTTTGTTATCCATACTCTGATTGGCCAGTATTTTGAAATGAGCGAATAAAAAATTTGATACTTTTACAATACTGCATATGGTTTACAAATGACAACCTTGGTGTCCATGTGTGCATCCACAGCCAGTTCTCAGTTACTAGTTGACATAGGTTTATCTATTTTGTGTGTAGGTGCATGTTGAAGAGACTCACCATGTGATATAAGATGAAGGTCACATGACCCATATTACTTGGTTGACTGGCTTTTAAGTTTTATGTAAAAAATCAGTTTTAACATACAAAGTGAGCTACAAACATAGTACTTGGTGTGAGGATCCTCCCACCAAAATAAGGTTACTATGACCTACTTATCACACTTCATGGACTTAGGTTAAGTTTTACGTCCAAGTTCAGTTCTCCAATACCAAGCGACCTACAATCATATTACTTGGTATGAGGGTGCATCATGGGAAGTAACATAGCCTCCCACCAAAATTAGGACACTCTAACATATCATGTTTCATGGACTTAGGTAAAGTTTTACATCCGAGTTCAGTTCTCCCATATCAAGAGACCTACAATCATATTACTTGGTCAGAGGGTGAATCTCGGGGAGTAACACAGCCTCCCAACAAAATTAGGTCATTCTGACCTACAAAATGTACTTACTACATTTCATTGAGTTACACAATGTAAGTTTTGAGTCCGAGTTCAGTTCTTTGATACCAAGGGACCTAGAGTCATATAACTAGGTGTTATGGTGTATCTTGGGGAGTAACACAACCTCCCACCAAAACAAGGTCACTCTGACCTATTTATGACACTTCATTAACTTAGGTTAAGTTTTACATCTGAGTTCATTTCTCTGATACCAAGTGACCTAAAATTACATTACTTGGAGTGAGGATGCATCTAAGGAGGCCTAGTTAACACAGCTTCCTACCAAAATTCTGTCCGTCTGACATACGTATCGTGTTCATTGACTTAGGTTAATTTTTACTTCCGAGTTCAGTTCTCTGATACCAAGTGACCTACAATCATATTTAATAGTGTGAGGATGCGTCTCGGGGAGTAACACAGCCTCCCACCAAAAGTAGGTCACTCTGACCTACTTATTGCGCTTCATTGCCTTAGGTTAAGTTTTACTTCTGAGTTCAGTTCTCCGATACCAAGCGATCTTCGATCATATTACTTGCTGTAAGGTTGCATCTCGGGAAACTACAAAGCCACACACGAAAATTAATGGAGGAACGAGGCGAACTTTGTAATCGTAGATTTATGGTTAGTAAAGGTTTGTCCTGATGACCTGAAACAGGAAAAAAGGGAAACAGAATCAGAAAAAAATTACCTAAGTAAGCAATATGAAATATACGATAAGGACATTCCAAAATCACTGGTTCAAGGATTCTAAGGGGTTGTTCTACACCGTAAAGAACCGAATGACATGTACAATTTGTAAGCAGTACACAATGAAAACTTAGGTCCATTTATTGTAGGTTCGAGAGTAATGAATTTGAAAATAACGAAATGGTTGATGATATACATGTTTATGAACCAAAATTAAAAAAATAGTGAGATAGTGGTGTGTGCCAAGGATGCATACAGAGATCTGGATCGCTAGAGTGAATAATATGCTTGAAAGTTTTTATTTGTGAATTTATTATAATATTAATACAGAAATACTACATGGCATTAGTAATTAAAATATAAAGTCATGTGATAGTTTTCAACTAGTTCTGTGTTTGGGATTTCTTGAAGATTTTTAGGGCAAGTTGATATCCTGCAGTGCAAGTTCAGTTTGGCTTGGGCAAGTTGAGTTATTTCTAACACTGGAGAGTGCCGTTTTTTATCGCATCATTCGTGCCTATTAAGAAACGTAAGGAGGACTACAAAAACTTTGACAAACAAGAGGGTCATGAGCATGACCTTCAGTGCCTGACATAAGGGACGACAGATAAAAACAAAGTTGGTGATGAAATACAGGACAGGAAGCATCTGTTGGAGTTTTTTTTACAAAATTTCCTCATTTTGTCCAGATCAGGCAACAATCATGGCCGCAATGGGCAATTCTTGTTTCTAATCGGTTGATTTTTAAAAAAAATTTTTTTTTCTTCTCTTAAACTGCTTGGCCAAATAGAGCCACACTTGACAGAAAGTGTCTATGACATACATGTATAGATTGTATAACAAAAATCTACAGAACCTCAGAAAGATGGTCTGAATGTTCCACCTAAGGCCAGCCTTAAGAATATTTCAGTTTGCCCAAACCCAAGCCATGGCTGGATGGTATGGGTAGGTAGGTAGGCAAATTCATTTTTTTGGAACAGAAATATTAATAGATACTTACATTTGCACAAGTTTTACCTTTCTAAAAAGCTCTGGACTGCTTCGGTGTATCTTAATTTATGCTAATATGTGAGTATGTGGTTGTTGATTTAGTATTGGAATTGTGGTATTCTTAGATATAGATTGATATGAAATACAACAAATAGACACAACTCAGGAGGTGTGCCTAGATTGGCAGAAGTTATAAAGTAGAGATCATGCATTTTTTGTTGTAAACATAGGATTATTGTGTATACGATTAAACAAAACAAACCGTGTGTATTGCAGATTAACAAAGCAAATATACATGTATTAATAATTGATTTCAATAATGAATTTCAGAATATATGAATATTACAAAAACATGTAATGACAGTTGATCGGAACTGATATGTATACACATAGTTAATTTTCCGGCTTTTGATGACTTATCCTGAACGAGTAAAGTTTGTAATTCTTTATCTCCTTTAAAGCAATGGCTGTAGCTATATCTCAGCTGCTTCATAAAGTAACCAATCAGCGATCAGTAATTATTTCAAGATGGCGTGTATGTCTACGGAAATTAATAGCTCCGCACCGTGATGCGAAGCAAACGTGTCAAAACAAAATCATAGTGCCTATCAAATAAACCTAAAGTATTTTTTTAAGGGAAAGAGCATTTATTTTTTTTTTTTTTTTTAGAACAAAATATCTTTATTGCACATATTCAGCTGTTAACAATCTTATCACGGTAGTCCAGCTTCCTACCGGATATCTCTGTGAAGTATAAAAAGAATATCGCCAGAGATACGATATGTAATTAAATAAAAGAATATTATAACATGTATTATGTTTTGATATATTTACACAAATGTAAAAAAAAAAATATCTATATAATATACCTATTGGGATTATAGTTTACATGAGTAATGCATCTTTGGATTTAATTACGGAAATTATTTTAGGCATTTCTATATTGTTTTGTATTTATAATCGTTCTATATTTTGACCAACTGTTTTGTTTACAAAATTAACACGTCAACCTATGTGGACATCTATTAGCTATTTTGCTTAAGAGCATTTATAACTGCATTGTGAGTTTTATTTTTTAGGTCTTAAGAGTATAGATGTGTGAAAGGGATAGGTTTATCCACATAAAAAATGGGTTTAAACCCACCACACTCTGGTATGTGTTGTTCGCAGTGTTTTAATATTGTCTTTGTTTAAGCATGTTCTTTTGGAGGAGGTGTGGGTGTTAGTGAAGTATATTAATGAGACCAGTCCCAATCCGTCTAAATATGACCAACCAAAGTGTTTTAGGGTACCTATTTAGATCAGAGAATAAGTATTAAGAATAAATGTTCTTTATTTTGATCAAGGCCGTACTTTCATCAGTGACTCAAGCCTGTGAAGTTAAAATTGAAATACATGTAAGTGTAAGGTGTAGTTTGAGTGACTATTTTAATTCTATATTTAATTACTTTAATAAACTGTGATACTGATATTCAAGCAGTCGTACACTCGGTAAGTCCTTTGAGCTCTTGTTTTTTGTATGCTATAATTGGTTGTCTAGGAAATAATTTTTTTGCTGTATTTTTGTCGAACCTGCGACTGAAGTTGCAGAAAGCTCGACATAGGGATAGTGATCCGGATGCGGCGGCTTTAACTAACTTCTTAAAAGCTTTATATTTTAGAAGGTGGAAGATCTGGATGTTTTATACTTTGTATGTAGATGCCTTATGTTAAGAAATTTCTGTCTGTCATATGTACATTGTCCTTGACCTCATTTTCATGGTTCATTAACTACTTGAAAAAAAAGTTAAGATTTTTTGTAATGTTAATTTCTCTCTTGTTATTAGGATAACTATATTTGGTATGTGCGTACCTTACAAGATCCTCATCCATGTCAGACAGTTTTCAATTGACCTCGACACCATTTCAAGGATCAGTGAACAAGGTTAAGTTTTGGTGGTCAAGTCCCTATCTCAGATACTATAAGCAATAGGTCTATTATATTTGTTGTATGGAAGAATTGTAAGGTGTACATGTCCAGCTGGCAGGTGTCATCTGACCTTGACGTCGTTTTCATTGTTTAGTGGTTATAGTTAAGTTTTTGTGTTTTGGCCTGTTTTTCAAATACTGTATGCAATAGGTCTAGTATATTTGGTATATGGAAGGATTGTAAGGTGTACATGTCCAACTGGCAGTTGTCATCTGACCTTGACCTCAATTTCATGGTTCAGTTGTTATAGTTAAGTTTTTGTGTTTTGGCCTGTTTTTCGAATACTGTATGCAATAGATCTACTATATTTGATGTATGGAAGGATTGTAAGGTGTAAATGTCCGACTGGCAGGAGTCATCTGACCTTGACCTCATTTTCATTGTTCAGTCGTTATAGTTAAGTTTTGTGTCTTTGCCTGTTTTTCGAATACTGTAATGTCTGTATGCAATATGTCTGATAGCATTTACTTTCATTAGAAATACACGACAGGTGAGACACTTTTGTGTGTCCACTCTTGTTTTCAATATAATGCCAGTGTTTTGTGAGAATTTTACCAAGTTGTTTGAAGCAAGGGTTATATTTTTTTGCAAAATAACAAAGGATGTTTCTTATTTTTCTTTTTCCATTGTTTTCTCCTTGTACATTGTAAGTTGTATTGAAGTCTTGTGTTTCTATTTAAATTTCTAGCAGGAACTATTAATTGATCTAATTCTGTGTGTTTGCAGCATCCCTTTAATAAGGTGTAGTGAAATAGTTGAATTTGGGATTCTATATCTTCTTCATTGTTAGTGTAACGAATGAATCGTATTATTTCCCCAATATTTTGAGTGTGCTGATGTTCTCGGTAGATATTGATAGTTTTATGTATATTTGCTATGTCGAAGAAAGTACACAGCTTGTCTATATTTCCAGAAAATATTATGAAACCATCATCTCTATAAATTGACACTGTAAATTATGTTAAATGTGACCACTCCTAATCCGTATAACATAATACAACCAACGAAATTACTGATGAAGAAAGAGCGGAAGCGATTTCCTTTGTAAAACTAGCATCCAGAACGGAACCAACGGAC
This sequence comes from Mytilisepta virgata, assembly GCA_028015205.1. Lineage (NCBI taxonomy): Eukaryota > Metazoa > Mollusca > Bivalvia > Mytilida > Mytilidae > Mytilisepta > Mytilisepta virgata. The sequence goes on from JAPWFG010000015.1 coordinate 925,416, forward strand.
ACATTAAAAGTCCGGAAATAAAAAAAAGATTAAGATTTGATACCAAGGGGGGGGGGGGGGGGGGGATTTTTTTGGGTCTGTCGCATTTGGGCAAACAAACCTATTTTTTATTCTGGCCTAAGGTGCTTACCAACTGTTGTTACTCTGATGCCGATCCCTAATTCAAAATGGCCTTCAGCAGAGGACTAAGACCCTATGGGAAATACATGCAAAAATCTTCTGGAGAACTGCCAAATTTTAGAATAAGCTGACCTGTAAGTAGGACCTTGATGAAGAAAAATTTGGTTCCTAAAAGGCTTACCAAACTTCATAATGATAGGGAGAAGTGACTGCTCTGAGGTACATCAATAAAAATGGCTTTCATACAAGGTAAGCGATACAGGCTCAGCCCTCTGAGCCTGTAATTTGACAAATGATATGTATTCATTAGATTTATGATACGTACGACACATTTTTAGTATGATCCATTGAGTTAGAAATTGCTTTTGGGTATGTGTGTTCCATCTCCTCCATGACGTGCCGCTGATGTTCATAAAAAAAATTAGGTGCATCGACCCCGACAAAACATTTAAGTTTCAATTAATTTTTGAAAATTTTGAAAACGATATGAATCTAATCATGGGACATGGCTAAAATACCAAAAGCATATATAAAAATTTTGCCCAAGTTCTGAAACACATAAATAAAAACAACTGTAATATTTTTTTATTATCTTCCTCCTGTCAGTAGGAGGACCATATCGTAAGCAGATATCGAGTATTGAACCGTCAGAAAAATACTGCAATTTTGGTACATACTGTGAATATTTCCCCCTTGTTTTTTTCTATCAAATGTTATTTTTATTGCCATCACCTTGTGTCTGTCGTTTGGCTTTTGCTGCATCCAGCGTCATCATCGTAGTCTTTCCTTTAAACATCTCCTGAAACAACTGGGCCAACTGAAACAAACTTCGCTGCAGTGATCCTCTTCAGAATTTATCCATTGACCCCGGCCATCAAAGATGGCCTCCAGAGCAGAACATAGTGTAACATATACATGATATAATCCTGTGGGAAAATTTACTTAAAAAATATTTTTTTGTCTGAAGACAGTAAACTAATTGGAACCAAACTTGGCAGCAATAGTCCTTTATAAGAATATTGTATTTGATGTCCTGGATTGCAAACTTATTTTAACATACATGTAGGACCCTATGGGAAATTCACTTAAAGGTCTTCTTGTCTAAAACCACTTATCAGTAAGCCAATAGGAACCAAACTTGGCAGCAACGGCACCATTGATGGTCCTCTTTCAAAATATATTTGATGACCCCACCCACTGTCCAAACATATTTTAACAAAGGAACTTTTGAAACAAGACCAAAACTGGGTCTGGACCTGCCACTGCATCACAGCATGCAATTCATTGACCAGCAAACAGGATGTGGTTGCATGACAGATACAAAAATTGCTTACATGCTACAACTCAACATTATCAAGTATAAAATCATTCCCTTTTGTAGAAGCCAAAAAAACTTTCACGAAAATTTTTCTAGTGATTTTAGTATTGTTGAATTTTAAACTATCGGGAAACAGAATGTGGCTGCTAGACAGATCCATAAATAGCTTACGAGCTACAACTTTACATTATCAAGCTGCAGACAAAATATGAAATTATTCCCTTCTGTAGGAGCCAAGAAAACTTTCATGAAAAATTTTCTAGTGTTTTGAGTATTAATGAATTTTAAACTATCGGCAAACAGGATGTGGCTGCCTGACACATCCAAAAATTGCTTACATGTCACAACTCAACATTCTGAAGCTGCAGACAAAATATAAAATCATTCCATTTTGTAGAACTGGCCAAGAAAACTTTCACAAAATATTTTCTTTTGTTTTGAGTATTATTGAATTTTAAACTATTCGTAACGGCAAACAGGAAGTAGCTGCACAACAGATCCAAAGATTGCTTACACCCTACAACTCAACATTCTAAAGCTGCAGACAAAATATAAAATCATTCCATTCTGTAGAAGCCAAGAAAATTTTGACTTAAGTTTCCAACCCAAGGTCTGACGGACGGAGTCAAGCGGTTACTAGACCTGTTTTTGCCGTTGGCGACGTATGTAAAAATTCACTGAAAGATCTTCTTGATGAGAACTAATGAGCAAATTTGAACTTGACAGCTAGTCAGAATGGACGTAGTCAAACATTATTCTGCAAATGATTTCCAGATGAGCGATACAGGCTCCTGGGAGCCTCTAGTTATTCTTTTCATTTTGATTTTAATTAAGGATTTTGTTTGTTTGCCCTGTAACTCGCTTTTGAAAAGTAAGGCTAATGCCATTATATATACATGTAGGCCCAAACAAAGAATTAATTTGTTGGCCTGATCATGCTATCCTGGTTAATGTGCTGCTGTCTGATCGTAATGTTTTTTGAGAAGTATTTTCTTTATTTATTTAAATGAATTTACTTTACAAAGAATGTTTAGCTAATAAGAGATTTTCCCTGAGCCTTATTATTAGGTTTATTTTTTAATTTACCTTAAGCTCGTTTATTACAGTTTTGTGTCACATTGACAGCTGATCTAGCTAGGTTTCCATAGTAACATGTCAACAGCTTCCTTGCTGATTTAATCTTAGAAAAAAATTTGTTTGTAAGCATTGTATAGACTGAAACGTAAAAATGCCTTGAATTTGGGTCGACTTCTAGTGAAAGAATCAATAACTCGACTCTTGTGCACAAATGGTCTGAACGTTTAATGTTTCTTTATTGTAATGATTCGATTAGCTCTTTCTTTCAAGGCATAATTGCTATCCATTATACACAACTGATTGGTGTATTGTTTCTGTAATGTACATCCAAGTTGATTATAAGGTAATTAATTATAATAAATATTGATGATAAGCTGCAGATGAGGCCATTTTTAAAAGGATCTATTCTGTAAGCTTTTTTCCTGGTTATTAATTAAGATCTTGTAGACAGTTAAAGTTGATATAATATAATTTAAAAGAAATGATATTAAAGATCACAAGGATTGTTGTGTGTGACCTTTGCTGGTAACTTGTTTACATTGATAATCTGAAAATAAATTTGAAGATTATCTTTATAATATAAAACTGACATTACTTCTTGGTCTTGTCAAAAGTTACTGAAACTGTTGTCTTAAACATTAGAACAATGCAGGTTGATACATTTCTCATTCTAATTGAAGATTTAAATGTCAGTTATTAAACAATTTATTATTAGCACTAAGTCGACACAGCTGCTGTGGACTTAAAGTCCCCAAGGAATCACTATCTCAGGCTCTCAGCTGCTAGTATTTTGATACCTGCCCGAAATTGATATTTTAAATTTACTGTTACAAAAGTGTTTAAGTTTATTAAAACTAAGGAGTATCTCCCTCATGTATAGTTCTGTCCATAGTATACCCTTTTGGTCCTTTCGTATTTTGAATTGCCCAACTTTTTGAATTATTGTATTGGATTTCAACATTTTAGGCTTTGAGCAGAACTTGTTAGCCGTAAATCGAGGAAATGTGCACATCTTGTGTAACACATACTACTGAGTCCCTGTTGTTGCGTATCTCCCCCATTCATTGTTTCAAATTATTTCTAATTGAACATACATGTATACACAATGTATGACATGCTATTTATATTTAGTCTAATAGATACTCCTTTAAATTAAATTGGTATTAAAGCAATTGAAATTTGATGGAGGCAATGGTCCAAGGTTTGATTGATTGTATATTAATACAAGTATGTTTATTTTATAGATGTTTGTTTCTTTAATCATGTTTATGTTATTGTTTGTTATATTTTGGTGACAATCCTTGTATTTTGGATTTTGGACCAATCAATATTATGCATCAAACTTATAAGAATATATTATAGTTGGAGCATTTTTTAGACTGCATATTTGATATTTGATATCTGAACTTGATTTTGACTTCATTCATCAACAGAACCATAATATTTATTTTGCATCAATCTAATGAAAGTGCTTACAAGACACCCTATATATAATGTCAGTTTTAATCTGGTAGAATATCCAGTGAATTCTGTTACATTTTGTAGATAATGACATAAAGAAGTTGGGCTAAAGTGATAGTCAATCCCATTTTGAACAATCATCTGGTTGATTAGTAATGTTATTTAAATTTGTATTTTACCCTTTTCCTGCTTGTTTATAATGAAATTTTGAACAATTATCTGGTTGATTAGTAATGTCAGTTAAATTTGTATTTTACCGTTTTCCTGTTGTGTTTTCAATGAAATTGACCAATCAAAATTTGTAGTACATGTATTTGTCTTTGAATTTTGTTTATTTTTTGCTCACAAAATTTAGATGATAAAAGTAGTAACATTTCCCCAACTACTTCAGTCAAGGTGTGGTTCTCTGATTGGACACTAATTTAATCACTTCTTGAAAATAATTCTGTTCATGTGCTATAGAAATGTGTATAAGTTTTGACACTTAAACTTTACATTATCTGTATGTATATAGCCCTCAAGAGATTCAGAATTAGTTTAGTAAGCTGTCGTTTTCATTTTCGTCATTTAGTTATTGATAATTTTCGTCTTAATAATATTTGGCTGTGCTAATTAATGAATCCATAAATTGAATGTCTTATGATCAATAAACTAAAACAGAATGACCCAAAAACAATGATAAAAACCAATCATTTTAAATCATGTTTGTCTAAGCAGTTGTTTTTTATACCCTCACACAAACAAAGTTTTGGGGGGAGGTATATAGGTTTCACTCTGTCCGTCCGTCTGTCCTAAATAATGTTGTCTCATGAAACTTAATGGAGTGTTGAATCACTATATGGAGATGTGCATATTATGAGGAATTTAATTCTGTTTGGACAAGAATTGTAAAAGGTACGGCTGTTTGGACTTAGGCAATTTTTAACAAAACTTCGTTCGATGTGTTGTCTGCAACTCCTCCTACATTACTTGCCAGTTTCTCATGAAACTTTATGGAGTGTTAGATCATATTATGGAAATGTGCATATTGTCAGGATTTTCTGTTTGGGCAAGTTCTTTGAAAAATATGATGATTTGAACTTTGTGTAGGCTTCAAAACAGACATTTTGCTGGGGGCAGGGTAGAAGTCCCTTTCAGGACAGCTGTAGTTTCAGTTTGCTAAAAATTATATTTTATGATTAGAACATGAGCAAGAACAAGATGTTAAATGTTTATACAAATTAATTTGTATTGTCTTTAAATAGTTTTGATATTAACCCATAACAGTCTGACACAATTTCTATGTGCAGTAAATTTATCTTACAAAAAGTACAGTAAAAGTTTGACTCCTCTGAATTTCAATTTGTGTTTTCTTAGCTTTTTATGTTTTAAATTGTTATTTTACCTGTTACTGTATGTACAAAGATAAATTTTGTTGTTCTGTTAACCAGAGGAAGGCAAAAAATGATACCTCCTCTTTTATACTTAACTTCTATATGTAAAGTATGTTTTCTAACAATATTAATAGGTTGTCAGTTTGATAATGTACAGATGCTGGATGACTGGGGAAGTGCTCCAATTTCTGCATGATAACATCACAAACCTTTAACACATTTTCATCAAATATCCATGTAGTTTCTACATGTATGCAGTTGTCTGTAAAATGAAAATAAAATTTCAGTTTGTTGATCACCCATTTTGATATCCCAATTTCATAGAAAGTAATAGCAATTTGAGGATGGTGGTTTTCATGCAAAAAATCACTCGACAGTCGGTACATCCTGTTTTTTGTAGTGGAATGTGACATTTTTAGCTCACCTGGCCAAAGGCCATGTGAGCTTTTGCCATCACTTGGCGTCCGTCGGTCGTCCGTAAACTTTCACATATTGATCATCTCCTCTAAAACCAATGGAGCAAATTTAACCAAACTTTACAGGAATGATGTATGGAAGGTCCTTTACTAAGATTGCCGAAATTTTTCCGATCCGCCAAAAAACATGGCTGCCAGAGCAGGACATAGTTTAACATTGGACCCTATGGGAAAACATGTTAAAGTTCATCTCCTCTGAAACTACTTGAGCAAATTTAACCAAACTTTACAGGAATGTTGTATGGAAGGTCCTTTACTAAGATTGCCAAAATTTTTCCGATCCGCCATAAAACATGGCTACCAGCGCAGGACATAGTTTAACATTGGACCCTATTGGAAAACATGTTAAAGTTTATCTCCTCTGAAACTACTTGAGCAAATTTAACCAAACTTTACAGGAATGATGTATGGAAGGTCCTATACTGAGATTGTTGAAATTTTTCCGATCCACTGTAAAACATTTCTGCCAGCGTAGAACATAGTTTAACATTGGACCCTATGGGAAAACATGTTAAAGTTCATCTCCTCTGAAACTACTTGAGCAAATTTAACCAAACTGTTCTGGAATGATGTATGGAAGGTCCTTTAGAGGGATTGCTCATTTCGTTCGACAAACATCATGGCTGACAGCAAGAACATAGTTTAACATACATGCCTATGGAAAAAAACATATTTTGATCATCTCTAAAACTATAATAGCAAATTGAATAAAACTGTACTGGAATGATATATGGAAGGTCCTTTACAAAGTTGGCTCATTATGTTCAAATCTGAGAAAAACATGGCCTCCAGAGGAGAAATACTTTTAACTTTGGACCCTATGAGAAAAATATATTTTGATCATCTGCTCTGAAACTTTTGAAGCAAATTCAACCAAAGAATTAATGGAAGTTTGTAGAAGTATTTTGTCAGGTGAGCGATACAGGCTCTTACAAAATGGCCAAACTAGGCCCCTTTAATGCCTTTTATCTCTGCAACAACAAAAGTAACACAAAAATGTTGTATGGAGTATGTTTTATTGACAGTATTTATTATAAAAAACAATTTAAAAAAACAGTCATCAAAATCGGAGAAGAAAAGTTTAAAAAATTAAGGCGTGACCCTTTTTCAATCCCTTATATCTCTAAAACGGTAAAAAATTGTAAAAAATTGATTGAAAAAAAAATAGCATTTTCATAAAGGAATATTAAAAACCTAAAAATCATAAAATCTGATTAAAATTTAAAAGTTACACAAGAAATTATCAAAAACCCGTAATGACTCCCAGGTAAAGAAAACAGGAGGGGCCAGATTCCCAAAATCTATCGCAACCTCTATTTCTTATTGGGGACCATTGTGGTAAAATATAAGGATAAATTTAATGGAACAAAAGTAAATTAGCTGAAGCTTGACTGTCTACAAACAGCGACACCAACAGGCTCATACTTTGAGGTCATATAACAGTTAATTTGCAAAAAAATATTTTTTTATGCTAAAATTCTGCATACATGTATATCTATTATTCTATACTCTTGTTTTTATATCGTGATCTCACACTGCCATGTAATGCTCTATTACATTCTCAGCTACACAAATATATGCTGGAATGATATATTTACAGGCCAATAAAAGTTCTTTTCTGCATCAAGTGGAGGTGCACATAGGTAAATGCATTAATATTGAGCCAAGAGCTAAAAAAAAAAAAAGTGAGAAATTTGTTTTGAATTTACAGATGTATTAATAATTCATAATAACCCGAAGAAGTATTTACGTCATAAAACAAATCTAATTTGCATACAGAATGTTAAATTGATCAAAATCATGACTTGATATGATCGTTTTGATTAATATTTTCAATATTTATGTTTACACACCTTATTGTGGCATATATTTGTGTCATGATGTATTTTAAAACTTGTAAATTTATATTGAATACTATGACAAGAGATGAACTTTATGAAATATGGTTTGGTTTTTAAGCATGTATAATGTTTGTATACATTGAACACTACAAACAGTTTTCATCAGCAGGTTACAGTGCTATTTGTCAGTATTAACTGAAAAAATATTTCAACAGGAATTTGAACATGTACATGTGATTGTTTTTGATAAAAAAATTACATCCTATTATCTGATAGAGTTATTTCCCCTGAGCAACTTCAATAGCAAGGTGACTACATGTCCATACATGTAGATATATACAATGTACCAGTATTGTAATGTGGATGTTAAGGCATTTGCAGTTCATTTGAGGTTGGTCTAGGATTCATGCTGTCTGTACACTAAAAGTACAACTTGAAGCCTTGTACAAATACATGTATAATGGATTTACTACACAGTGTATAATAAATCAATACATGTAACAAAACAAGCTCAGATATATTCATTACAGTTAACTCTTTGCTTTTGTTAGCCAAGGGTTATGATTCACTTCTCTCCTGAGTGAAGAAGCGAATCGTAACCCTTGCCCTTGGCCATCAAAGATGATTTACAAACTTGACTATACAAACTTAATCTGTAGGGGTTGGACAGACTGTCAATGTAGTTGGTTCTCTGTGTTGGATAGTTTGTAATGTAGTATCTCTTTTATTTATTTTTCAACATACTATAAAATTTCTATCAGTCGTTATCAGACATGATAAGACCATAAAACCGGTCTTTATCATGATAACGACCGGTTTTCATGTCATTACCACCATGCACGTGGATTAGAGTTACGCCTCTGTAATAAAACACAAATGTGATTCGGATATTTTGACAAATATAGCAGAAGCTAGTACATCAGCTGGTAGAAGCTTACAAAGAGAAACTTTTGTGTTAACTGGTTTTCAAAGAATTTTATTCAGTATGAGAAACAATCAGTGTGAACAATAATGGAGTGCAGTAAAAAATTAAGCACAAAATGACAAGTATTAAACTAAGCAATATCCAAAGTTTACATTGAACATGGGCTCGGATAAAAGACAGAGTTTACATTGAACATGGGCTTGGATAAAACACTAATTCTAAAAATCCTTTTTAATATATTCTCGGAATAAAAGACTGCACCAAAAATCCACAGTTGGTTCAATGAAATAAACATAATATAGTTATACAGATGGCATTATCATGAAACACAGACAGCCCTGGAGACAGTAGTATTGACTTCAACACCGATATAAATGCCCTCGTCTGTGGCTTTGGCATTATCAGTGTTTCAGTCAATCTTACTGTCCCTTCGGCAGTCTATATTTCATGATAATGCCCTCTGCATAAGTATTATATAAATTTAATGTTAATGTGTGTCATTGTGAGCTCGATAAATATACTGTTAATGTGTGTTATTGTGAGATTGGTAAATATACTGTTAATGTGTGTTATTGTGAGATTGGTAAATATACTGTTAATGTGTGTTATTGTGAGATTGGTAAATATACTGTTAATGTGTGTTATTGTGAGATTGGTAAATATACTGTTAATGTGTGTTATTGTGAGCTTGATAAATATACTGTTAATGTGTGTTATTGTGAGATTAGTAAAGGTGTGTTATTGTGAGATCCTATTCCTGAGCATGCAAAATTCTGGGTACATGTACATACAGTGTATACAGTGTCACTGTACAATAAAACTTGTAAACATTGAATGGGAAAAGTTGAGGTGTCATACAGGAAAATTTATGGTTTTATTTCAAACAAAATAAATGATATTGAGGGGGCGTTGTCAACATGCCTGACCACAAAAATTAAATTTATACCTATGATTAAGCAATTTAGTAAACAGTACAAGTTTTAAAATTTATTTATTTTATGAATATTATCTACAATTTAATATAATAACTTTATTGCAAAATTACACCCATAAGGGTAAGGTATACAACATGTGAACACAATAAAACATATTATACAGAAAACTGAACACAATATAATAATATATCGGGGTCCAATGTCCTAAATTCCAAATTATTTTGTTCAGTAGAGGTTTTGGTACTCATAAAACTGGTTAAACCCTACCACAGTTCAGTGTCTGTACCAAGTCAGACTGACTCTCTTTTGTCATATTTGTTTTTATGTTTTTATTTGTTATTTTCGGGGCATCTGTGGCCGAGTGGTCTAGGTAGTTTGCCATGAATACTAATGATCACTAGTCTGTCAACTCTGAGGTTGTGAGTTCAAATCCCACCTGTGGCAGGGTGTGTTCGACTCCGATCTTAATTGACAAGGATAGCCAATGTTCCTGCCGTATACTGTCATTGTTGACCTTTTCCTGTCATCCATTTTGTTTTTTACTAATTTCTTTTTGGATGGAAAATTAACTGAACCATAAGTTTAACTTAAAGTAGGAATTGAGTAGCTACCATCACATGTATATTTTTTTGAAAGCTGGAAGATATATTACATTTCTTATTTTGATTGAAGATGAATGCATAGACGGCCTGTTGAAATTGTTTCTGATGAGTAAATATAAAAAGTTTTTCCCCTCAAAAATCTGTTGAAATGAGTCAACTGAAAAGAAATATATAATTTCATTGAAAGTCTTAAGTGTACTTACAGCCTTCTTTTACTACATGTACAAAATGTACGTATTTATATACTGACAAATTTTGAATAGACATTGATTTATGTGGTTGAAATACAGTTAAATATTCATTGTAATGCTCATCTACTTCCAACTATTTCACACTGTTAATTAATCTAAAATACTATAATTGTAAACTTATGACAGGCTTTTGGTACAAAATAAGAAAATTAATGTCATGTAGATCTTACATTGAAGAGGTAAGAGATGACTTGTGACAAGTAGTTGTAATTCTAAGATCTTTTACACCTGTCTTTTTTTTCAGGTAAGAGGTTAGAATAGATAATTAGTTCTGAGCATGCTTATTCGAGCACATTGATCTTGGTCTGTAGGATGTTTTTCTTATTCTTTCATCAAGTGATCAGATAAAAGCCAGAGTAATAGGTCTATGATGTGCAATTAGTGATTACTACTTTGGCCTAGTTTTACTACCTGTTATTATCCTAAATTCATTTTTCACTGGGAATTTTTCTTCTGTGATTCAGATTAATTAATTCAGTGTGTTGATATTCCTTACAACAGTGATCGTGCCTTTTTCAGTTCATTAGTACATGTAAGTAATTTATTTAATTTTATTATTTTTCTGTGTATACAGTACAAGTTAAAAAGGTTTTTGTTTTAACTGAGAGAAAAAAAAATTCAGTTTTCTAAATATTTGTCCACATCAGACAACTGTTTCAGTATGGCTGTATGTCACTCAAAATAAGTTTCTCTCTGCTACCAGGAGTCTGTACCAAAAACTTTCATGCATTAGTCCTTGATGCAGAAGGAGGTTGCGAGAGAGGGGGGGGGGGGGGGGGAGGGTTGAATACTTTTCCTACATTGTAGATTGAACTGAAAATGATTAGACTTACATTTTGTACACAATGATAGTTTGTTGAGTAGGAGAATTTTTCTGCAGCACTGCTTATCAAGCTAACGCTGTGTGTAAGATCGTCAACTCGCTGGTGTTTAGAACAGCTACATGTAACTTCTTCTTATCACAATATTTGAAAGTATTGCAGTCCCGGTTCAACATTTTTTGAAGTCCCTGAACCAGTCTTAATCGTAGGCTTGTGCATGTTTCTGAAACTTTGACCTAGGGTCATTTTGATCTCTATCTTTTTAAATAGATTTAATTATATAATTCTTGTACAATGAGACTCGATATTAGCTTTAATTTCGATGTTTATATAATCCAGAAAGTGTGTCTCAAAGATAGGTCAAGTCACACCAACTAAATTAATCAGGTAATACACTGTATAAATATGATTTGATGCTACATGACAGTGGGCATTTATACAAGTTCATGGTCAAAATCACAATGCATATGAATTCCCACGCTCATGGGTGCTGTTACGACTGCTTTACCATACACTGTTCTGAGCAGTGATAGATACGGTAATATTTTCATGAATATTTTTGCGCATGACCAAAAAATAATAATTGTTTGTTTCTCAAAACCAGACTGTACCAATTTACCTGGTTCATACATGACCGAAAGGGTCAAGTGAGCTATTCTCATCACTTGGCATCAGTTATTTCGTTAACTTTTTACAAAAATCTTTTACTCTGAAACTGCTGGGCCTAATGGAACCAAACTTGGCCACAAGCATAGGGTATCTAGTTTAAAAAATATGTCCGATGACCCTGCCTACCAACCAAAATGGCCGAAATGGCTAAAAATAGAACATAAAGGTAATCTGCAGTTTTTGTTTTAGATCTCAAAAACTAAAACATTTAGCATGTTAAACTGAGCAAAACTGGTATGGGGTAAAAAATTTCATCATGTCCAGATCTACCTGCCATGAAATTTTCAGACGAATCGTTCCACCCTTTTGTTGGGTTATTTACCCTGAATTGTTTATTTTGAGGAAATTTTGCAGTTTTTGGTTATTATCTTGAATATTATTATAGGTAAAGACAAATTGTTAACAGCGAAAATGCTCAATAAAGTAAGATCTACAAATAAGTCAACATGACCAAACTCATTTATTGACCCCTTATAGGAGTTTTTGCCCTTTAAAGATGGCATCTAGCATGAACTTTCCAATAAAGATCTTCTCCTCTTAAACCACGGGGCCAATTGGGTCAAAATTTGATGGAATGGTGCTTGGGTGGCCCCCTTCAAAAATTATGTCCGGCATCCCTGACGGATATGGCTGCTGTGACCAAAAATAGAAAAAAGGGGGGATGAATTTTAAAAATCTTCTATGAAGCTACATGGCCAATTGGAACCAGACATTGCAGCAATGATCCTCTTACAGAAGTTTGTCTGATGACCCAGACTATCAACCAAGATAGCCACCATAGCCGAAATTAGTTTAACATAGGACCCTATGGGAAAATTCATTACAAAATCTTCTTGTCTGAAACTGATGAGCCAATTAGAACTAAATTTAGCAGCAATTGTCCTAATTTCATGTTCTTCTGTCAGAATCATCTCTGATAACAGGGACTGTCAACCAATATGGCTGCCACAGCCAAACTAAGTTTAACATAGTACATACGACCCTATGGGAAAATTCATTTAAAACCTTCTTGTCTGAAAATCCTAAGCCAATTGGAACCAAACTTAGCAGCAGTGGTCTTAGGATGGCCCTCTTTCATAAGTATGTCTGATGACCCAGACTGTCAACCAAGATGGCAGCCTCAGTAAAACTTAGTTTAACATAGGATCCTATGCATGCTATGGGAAAATTCATTTAAAAATGTATTTGTCTGAAACCACTGAGCCAATTGGAACTAAAATTGGTAGCAATGGTCCTTACAATTACATGCTTCTCTTTTAGAAATGTGTCCAATGACCTGAACTGTCAACCAAGTTGGCCGCCACAGCCAAACTTAACTTAACATAGGACCAAATAGGAAAATCATTTAAAACCTTCTTGTCTGAAAATCCTGAGTCAATTGGAACTAAAATTGGCAGCAATAGTCTGTACATGGTCCTGTTTTAGAATTATGTCTGACTTGGACTGTCAACCAAGATGGCTGCCACAGCCAAACTTTGTTTAACATAGGACCCAATGGGAAAATTCATTTAAAAGTCGGAAACCACTAAGACAATTGTAACCAGACTTTGCATGGTCCTTTTTCAGAATTGTGTCCAATGATCCGGACCATCACCCAATTCCCAAGACGTCCACCACAGCCGAAATTAATTTATCATAGGACCCTACGGAAAAATTCATTTAAAAATCTGTTTGTCTGAAATGACTGAGCCAGTTGGGCCCAGATTTGGCAGAAATGGTCCTTAGATGGTCCTCTTTCACAATTTTGTCTGATGACCTGGACTGTCAACCAAGATAACTGCCACAGCCTAACTTAGTTAACATAGGACCCTGTGGAAAAACCAGCCAAACTGACTGTTACACTTAGATTTTTAGTCTTGACTAAGGTGGATAAGTTAAATTCAGGAGATTAATACGATTAATACAGGCTCTTATGAACTTCTAGTTTCCAGAAAATTTCTAGACTATTTAGTGGTTCTTTTCCTTTAATGAACCACAAATTATGGGTAAAAATTATATTGTTAGATGTCATGTGGTTTTGTGATTACATCATACTAGATCTATTTTCGTCCAAAGTCTGGATCTTAGATTTATGAATTTTAAATTCCATCGCTTGTCTACATTAGTACTTAAAATTTCAAATAATTATGATCCTCTTACAATGGTCCTTACAATTACATGCTTCTCTTTTTAGTCATTCCATCGCTTGTCTACATTAGTACTTAAAATTTCAAATAATTATGAACAAATCCGCCTTTAAGATGGCGTTTGCAGCCGTGCATTTTAATCAGATCGCAGACATTGCTCATGCTCAGAAATATAGAGTGATTAAATCTGCACACAGGAATTCCCATATCTTAAAATAGCATGTTCCTGCAAGTAGTGCACAGTGATACAAGTCTATTTATACACAGAAAAGTTGAGTAGGTATGAAAATCGGGAGAAAGGATATATATATCCACGAACGAAAACACATTCAAAGAAATATTTATTTTCAATATCATTCTATTTTTCAAGGTGTTCAAGGACCTTTAATTTATAAAATTTAAGATCTTTTCCCACTTTTATTTTCAAGTATTTTCAAGGAAATATGCGACCCCTGAATTATCGGTGTGACATGTATGTTTTCATCGGTCATATATTTTCGGTATGCTTTTTAGCTCACTGACTCAAAGGGTCATGTGAGCTTTTGCCATCACTTGGCGTCTGTCGTCCTGCGTTGTGGTTAACTATTCACATAATGATCTTCTTGAGAACCTGAACAGAATGAAACCAAGTTAGGCAGAGATGTTCCCTATAAGGTCCTTTCCAAGTGTTGTTACGTTGGTCTCAATTTATCGAAAAACCTTACATTACCTCGGCATCTTCACCCCCTTCAAAGGAGATCCATACTGTACTAGTATGTCAAACGTGTGCTTGGTGGAAGTGCGCTGTACAGAGCTGTGCAGTGGAATTCCTGTCACCTCTGTATCCATAAATAAAATTTATGTACACTAAAACCAGCATTCACACAGGGTATAAAAGTTCCTCAGTTCAAGTTAAATCTGTAAACGATTGACCTGATAGTATGGTTTAAAATTTGTTGCACATATTGTCTCAAATATTGTCTAGTTCAATTTATAACCACGAAGGCATGATTCAGAGTGTAAAATGTATATGTTACAGTTTGTCTCGAGCTGAAAATTTATTTCACATTTAAAATCTAAAACGTGGTGTATTCAAAGTTTAAATGTTGATATATTATCTACAAAGTTTAATATCTAAAACGGTTATCACAGTTTCTATGGATCCATGGGCAGTTCTCTCCTCCCCCTTTTCGTAGCGTTATTTTCCCTCTATGTTCTGTCTCAATCGATCTCCTGAAGCTTTGTTCGCTTAATATGCAATTTAAACATCAATCTCCTTGCCAGACCTTCAAGTCTGGCTGCGCTGGCTGAGTTGTCCCTAGTAGGCTTCACTTTTGTCGAATTGTCCATTAACAACAGTTGTAGTTGGTCATTGTTTCCCTAAGTCTGTGAATTTTACATCGTTTTTGAACTCATTTTGCCAGATAGAATTGATCTCGGTTAGCAAGTCTGTTCTTACGGACTGTAATTTATCACACTGGAGATAAAAGTGATACACATGCTCCTCAGCCACCCCACAAACCAAGCATGTTGGTCGGTTTCATTTCAGTAGTACTTTATGCATTTTGTCTGCAGCACATGTGACCCAGTTACGACTCTTAATTTCAACAGAATTCTACTGATGTCTAAAGAAGAATGGGACGTATGTTTCAATATATGATGTATTATGCACTTGCTAAGGTTGTGGTTACTTAAAACATGGCTGCCAGGGCATTTTCTAATTTCTGATTGGCTGAATTTTTAAAAAACTTCTTCTGAAGAATGGCTTAACTGATTGAAACTAAACTTAATAGTTATGTTCATATGAACCAAGTGTTGTTACTTGGGTGCCAACCCATAATCCAGCATGGCTGCCAGCGGGGGACTTAGTTTGACATACATTGTACATTTTAGCACCAAATGGGAAATACATACAAAAATGTTCTTCTGGAAAACGGCTGAATGGATTGAAACGAAACATGGCATGAATTTTCCCTATGAGGTGCTGACCAAATGTTGTTACTTTGTTGCGATCCTTCATCCAAGATGGCCACCAGCTGGTGACTTAGTTTAGAACATAGAACCATTTGGAAAATATATACAAAGCTCATCTTCTATAGAACCACCGAATGGATTGAAACGAAACAATGCACGGATGTTCCTTATGAGGTGCTGACCAAGTGTTGTTACTTATACTTGCTGGGGGTCATCCAAGATTGCCGCCAGCTGGAGACTTAGTTTAACATAGGATCCTATAGGAAATACATACAAAAATCTTCTAGAGAACTGCTGAATGGATTAAAACGAAACATGGCATGAATTTTCCTTTTGAGATGCTGACCAAGTCTCGGGAAGTGTTGTTTCTTTGATACGTTATCTAAGATGGCCACCAGTGGGGAACTTAGTTTAACATAGCACCCTATGGGAAATGCATACAAAAATCTTCACCTAGCAGAATGGATTGGAACAAAACATGGCACGAATGTTCCATGTTACGTTCTGACCAAGTGTTGTTCCTTTGGTGCCGATCTGTCATCCATGATGGCCATCAGCGGAAGACATAATTTAACATAGGACCATATGGGAATTACATACAAACGGCTTCTTCAAAATACTGAATGGATTGAAACCAAACATGGCATGGATGGAAAAATGTCTAAAATGACAATGCAATTTTGCAGCAGCGCTGCAGATCAGCACTTCAGTGCTATGTTTTACTAGATCAGGCAGGCTAGTGATTTTAGTAAAAAAATTTTTTACTACATTTTTGTGTACCTGCATCTGGAAAGAGATTTTAGTAGACTTGGGATTCAGACTAGTAGTTTTAACACTAAATATTTTCAGAGTTCTAAACAGTCTTAAATTTATATTTCTTTTCATTTTTATACGACTGCAAAATTTTTGCGGTCGTATATTGGTATGACGTTAGCGGCGGCGGCGTCGTCGTCGTCGGCATCGTCGTCAGAAGACATTTGGTTTTCGCACTATAACTTTAGTATAAGTTAATAGAAATCTATGAAATTTAAACACAAGGTTTATGACCACAAAAAAAAGGTTGGGATTGATTTTGGGAGTTTTGGCCCCAACAGTTTAAGAATTAGGGGCCAAAAAAGGGCCCAATAAGCATTTTTCTTGGTTTTCGCACAATAACTCTAGTATAAGTAATCAGAAATCTATGAAATTTTAACACAAGGTTTATGACCACAAAAGGAAGGTTGGGATTGATTTTGGGAGTTTTGGTCCCAACAGTTTAGGAATTAGGGGCCAAAAGGGTCCAAAATTAAACTTTGTTTGATTTCATCAAAAATTGAACTATTGGGGTTCATTGATATGCCGAATCTAACCGTGCATTTAGATTCTTAATTTTTGGTCCCGTTTTCAAATTGGTCTACATTAAGGTCCAAAGGGTCCAAAATTAAACTTAGTTTGATTTTAACAAAAATTGAATTCTTGGGGTTCTTTGATAGGCTGAATCTAAACATATACTTAGTTTTTTTTTATTATGGGCCCAGTTTTCAAGTTGGTCCAAATCGGGGTCCAAAATTAAACTTTGTTTGATTTCATCTAAAATTGAACTATTGGGGTTCTTTGATATGCCGAATCTAACCGTGCATTTAGATTCTTAATTTTTGGTCCCGTTTTCAAATTGGTATACATTAAGGTCCAAAGGGTCCAAAATTAAACTTAGTTTGATTTTAACAAAAATTGAATTCTTTGGATTCTTTGATATGCTGAATCTAAACATGTACTTAGTTTTTTTATTATGGGCCCAGTTTTCAAGTTGGTCCAAATCGGGGTCCAAAATTAAACTTTGTTTGATTTCATCGAAAATTGAACTATTGGGGTTCTTTGATATGCCGAATCTAACCGTGCATTTAGATTCTTAATTTTTGGTCCCGTTTTCAAATTGGTCTACATTAAGGTCCAAAGGGTCCAAAATTAAACTTAGTTTGATTTTAACAAAAATTGAATTCTTAGGATTCTTTAATATGCTGAATCTAAACATGCACTTAGTTTTTTTTATTATGGGCCCAGTTTTGAAGTTGGTCCAAATCGGGGTCCAAAATTAAAGCTAAAAAAGGGGTAAATTATTTTTTTTTTTGGGGGGGGGGGGGCAATTCTCCACAGCATATTGTATTGCACAAGAAGCAAAAAATTGAATATAAATTCAAATCATATGACCAATTCTAAGTTCTTTGATTTCAGTTATTCTGTGTCAGAAACCTATTATGTGTCAAATATTTCAAGAAATTTTCAATTGCCCAATAGCAAGAAATCTTCAATTGCACAGTATTGCGCAATAGCAAGAAATTGATATGTGTGCCCAATTTTAAATTTTAAATTGGTTATTTCTGATTTATATATAAAAACAAATAATACTGATACGGTTTGAATAGGTAAATTAAAAATTTTTAAGTTCTTAGACAACATTCATGCTGTGTCAAATATTTATTCACAATCCAAACTCAGTATTGTATCAAGCTTGAATGTTGTGTTCATAATTGCCCCAACTATTCAGGGTTCGACATCTGCGGTCATATCTAGCTGTGCCCAGCGGAGCATTTTATTAATTTATGGGTACCAATTCTATTGTTTCAGTGATAAAAATAATAATTTTGACAGTTTCATTTCTGTCATTTTGAAATATATATTTTCTTCAGATAGTTATAATTCTATGAAGTACACAGTACATGTACATACATGTAACATCGTGTCTACTGTGATTGTAAACTTAGACAATTTTATGGATATTTAATTCAGATAACAATGTTTTTTGTTTGTTTTTATATTGGTATTGTGGCATGTTATGAAATACTAGGATAAAATAACAGAAGTAATTACAGATGTTTTGTTTTCAACTTGTCTTTACTTAACCCTTCACAAGATTTAAAAGAAAAAAAAAATGTCTAGTGAAAATGTGTTGACAAAAGTTTAGTTACTAAACACTGCCCAAGACTAGTTTATATCGATTTAACACATGCTTCATAAGAATTCTAAACAGTTTCATTTTACTGCATGCACAAAACACTAAGTTTTAATTCTAAACCGACACTACATTATGGCCTTCACTATTAAGTACAGTGAATAACATCCTCAAAATGGAAACAACTCTTACGTACATGTAGAAATACATTACTTTACGTGCCAAGGTGCTATTTGGTTTGATGTACATTTTCCTGCCTGGGTTATTTAGTTTGACATGTATTTTCCTGCTGGAGTTATAACCCTGCTCGAAGGCTTATGTCCCTGTCATACACGTTATTGGTCACTGATTTTCAAAACATATGGGTTATAAATGAACCGATAGCTGCTAAAAGACAAGAAAATGACAAAGATATTTTTTTCAAGTAGTTGCTTTAGTAAAGTATGACAAATTTATTTGAGTCTTATTTTCTTGATATTGTTTGAAGATTAGAAATTGTTAGAATCAAGACACATAAGATAACACAGAAATTGTCGTAAGATCAAAAATGGGTGACTAGCTTTGGTCCTGTTGATCTGTCTATTTGAATTTATTTGTTTGTTTTGTTTAGTTGGGGTAGGAAAATTGGTAATCCTTGTCAATTAAGATCGGAGTCGAACACACCCCGCCACAGGTGTAAATTTATTTGAGATATTGTAATACTAGTACTATTTAATACATGTACATGTATGTGCAGAAACCAATGAAGGCCACAGTCCAAACAAAAAATTGCCTAGTCTCTTATGATGTCACATGTTATACTTTTTTACAAATGTTGTTTTGAAACATGGTGGCTAAGTGGTTCAGGTAGATTGGTGAAATGCCATGCATGATACATGTAAATGGCCTGTTAACACTGCTCAGGTTATGAGTTTGAATCTGCTCCAGGCCAGGATTGTTAAATTTCAGTTTTCTTACAAATAGAAGGTTATTTGTTTTATCAGGGTATGAGGCTTCCTCTGCAAGTAAAATCTGGACACTCTGATGAAGTCAGTAGAAAACTGGAATTGGTGAAAACTGCCAAGTAAAACATGACATGTTGTGTTTAATACACCTGCAAACAAAGTTTAGATGATAAAATTGTTTGTTTTTTCAAATGTTGTCTAGAAAAATAATTATCAGTTCACAAACAGTGAAAGTTGGAAATTGATTTATTGCTGCCCACTTCTTTGATATTGTCTGTGTAAAGTATTGTCCCCACCTACTGGCTGTAGTGAGTTCCTATTTGATCCAATCATTTTTTTTACCTGAATGGCCCAATCAGCTATTTTAAGATCATTTCCTATATTGCCTGATAATTAATAACATTTTTGTTAATATGAAGATTGATTGGTTCTTTTGATGAATTAAACATGTTTTAATCAGGGAAGAAGTTCATATTTTGTCCTAAATTTAGGATAGAAATAAAAAAGGCTAAACTTATTAACACAGTTAAATTTAGATTTGCCAATAAAAAGGTACATTGGGAGGGACTAAAAAGGTAATCATAATGCAACATATATTTGATTACCACATCAGCCCAAAGAGCCATATGGGATATTGTAAAATACTTTGCCTCCTAAATTGTTGTTCTAGGGAAGTCATCTTTCAAAATTATGTTTGGTGCTATCGACCCCTGGCCAATATGGCCACTCTTACTAAAGATAGAAAAATAAGCAAGAAATATTACAAGAAATATTAAAAACTACAGGGGAAGGTTATAATAAAATTTGATCGAATCGTCATTAGCTTAAAGTTTTATAGGTAGTCTAGAATTAAAATAAGAACGATTTGAGTAAATTTGATTGATTTTTTCCGACCAGGAATCCTAAACAAGTTGGCGTATTCGTGTTTCTCAGTTGAATAAATTTGAAATATTCATTTAATAGTTATAATAGCTATTCTAACAAGACGGCAAAAAATATGAGGGGTCAAAATATGAGCACAGAATGACAGAAATTCTTGAAAAAAAAAATGAAGTCTTGGAGTTTGCAAATGATACACTTACCTTTGTTATCTTCCTATGTTACAATGTGTTATGCAAAATGGTAGAGAATTTCTGCATGTTTCTAAACCTTGTCCGAATAACTTTTTATGTTCCGAGACAATGTGCACATATTCTACAATGTATATATATACCTCTTTGTAATAATTGAAAACCAATTGCCAATAAGTATCAGGGATGATTCTACCATTTCCTAAAAAAATTGAGGCAAAATTATATTTCCCCTAAAAAAATTATCGCTATTTCCGGAACTTCTTACCGGTCCGAAATTGTAATTGGAAGCGCAAATTATTGATCACTTGAGCGCTTTAATCGTGTTATGAGGTTTCCATGTGATATGCTGCCGTTTAATGAGTTTAATCTGTTTTAGCTGAAATTAATAACGCAGATTTTGAACAGTAAACAAACGGTAAGGACTTTATTGAATCCCAACATTTGAAATTTGAACTTGAAGTTGTAAATACTCCTTGTTTATGTATTGTAGAAGCATAAATGGATTGTGCATTAATGCACACTGACAGTGTTCTGCAGAATTTCCCGTTCTGAGAATTAATTTCATAGTAGTTAGCTGAAATTCACAAACATGACAATTATGACAGCCTTTAGCAGTTTAAAGAATTTTTTATCCTAAATATTTTGAAACGTTCATAGTTAGCTTACAAAACTATAAATTTTAACAGGAATACAAAAAGAGGAAAATTTTTCAAAATATCATTCAAATCTAATAGTGCTATGATTGTTGTTTATCATCTTGCTGTTGTCGGTTCACAATTTTTTCCAAATTTTCTGGAAAATTCCCAAATTTGATAGTTTGGGGACCCATTTTAAAACATGTGGAATCATCCCTGAGTATCCATGACATAATTCATTTATATCTTATTTTTGTCCGTCACAGTTATCGGATTTTGTTCAAATTTTGTAGGATTGCTAGTCATCTTTTGTTCTTGATCCTATTGCACTGCCATTTTGATTCTACAAATTTTACTTGAGTTATGGGACTTAACTTTTTTCTGCATTCGACACTATAGGAAAACTTTGTGGACGCAACTCCTCTGAGACCCATGATCGGATTTCGTTCAAATTTTGGAAGATTGTTACTATGTTAGCCACCACATGTACTTGATCCTTTCGAACCGTGGTTTTGATTTGACAGATTTTACGGGAGTTACGGGACTTTAATGTTTTTGTACATGTGACACTACAGGAACACTTTGTGGACGCAAATTTTTATTTGTATTGTTCTGTAATTTTTTTTATTATGTGTTGACATCCATACTATGCCACCATTTCAATGATACATGTTTTGTATATCTTATGGGGCTTAGACTTTTCTCTACAGCGGGGGACATATGGCTACATGTAGCAATCTTGTTATATTTTATATTATGCTTACCAGGTTTCTTAATTGCCTTTGTAATATTGCATTTGTCCCCATTCTGCCCCACTTTATATAAATATTTGTTTGTAAAACAACAAAAATTTTAGTTAACCTATTATTGAATCTGGGGGGAAAAATACAATCAAAGAAAATGAGTAATCTCCCTTTGTCTTGATAAATGTCATCACTACATAAAACCTAGTTTATGTTGGTGTATAATAGTTTTATTTGAAAAGAATTAAATAAGAAAAGTTCAAAGATGCAACATATGAAAACATTATGCCCACTCTTGAACTTCTGGCCTTTATCATGTTCAAATTTTGAGATATTAATGGAAGTCGTAAGAGATGAACAAATATTATTGTTATTTGAACCTCTTTATATTTCATGTCACTTACGACAAGATTTAAAAATGTTTATGATTTACAGTACAGATGTACCAATTCAACTCTAAGGTATGGATTTTGATGAATTTGTAAATGCAGATGTGATGCTATTCCTCGTAAAAAACTTTCAAGACATTTATTTGTTTTGTGCCAAGGTGTCTTGGTTCGTGTCTGCCTCTGCCATTTTATGTCAAGGCATTAAACTTAGTTCGAGATATTTATTGGGTACAGTTGTCAGAGTCCTTTTTATGAAATTATTTATTGTTGTTATTGAATTAAAATTTCTTCATGGGAATACGCAACTACTCATAGTCCTTTACAGACATTCAAATGGGTCATTTTGATACAGTACTCATGTTGGTCATCCAAGTCAAATAATGTTGTAAATGTCTGAACTCTCTGCCTGTTAACAGCTTTATTTAAAACTTTTGAATGATGAAAATAATTATTAGCATAGAATACAGTTTTCAATTGATAATTTATTTCTTTAAAATTGTATTCTAACTTCCAAATGCTTACAATATACTAGTAATCAATCTCAGTTCAAGCCACAGCCACAGGTTTTGTTAGTTTTACACTATATGTGCAGGACATGGTTTACACACGTTTCGTTAGTTTTTTACTGTTTACATTATGTGCAGGAATTGATTCTGTTTTTGTTCATTTGTTCCCTCAAATTCATTTTGATAAATATCTTGAAAAACATTCGGAACCCCTAATAACCTTACATTTTCTTGTAACTGTAGGACACATGAAATATTCTTATAGGACTTCAGGATCGTTGAATAATCTTGAGAACAGTTGATTTTTTTTTGGTTAGTTTGAACGATAAGTTGAGTACTTAAGTGTTTTGGCTACAGTTGTAATAAATACTTTTTAAGTGGATTTTGATAATATCTGCATTCATAAATTTCCAAATTTGTATTGGACATAAAGTTATAAAAGTTGTTTGTGTGTAAACAAGACCAACTAGCTCACAAACTGAATGAAGTCTGAAACATTGTTTTGAGTATTGGTTAAGATTACAATCTTTCAAATTCAATAAAAAGAATTTTTATTGCATATAATTCATAGAAACTTTTGAGGACTTTTTGAAGATAACATTAAATTTTATTCTGTAAAAATAATACTATTTCTCTGGTTCATGAATTTGTATGATAACAACATTGTTTATCAAAAAATGAACACCACCAAAAGTCACGGTATTGACCAATGAAATTTGGCTTCACAATCATGAATTGGTACTGGAATTATAACGCAAATATATTATAAAAGTGTAGTTGATAAAAAAATTAACTACATGTAGAATTATTGAAAGAATTTTTTTTTTTCCAATTTCTTTATTATGATAAATTGTTTGCAGTAAATGAGTCTCCACTAGGAAGACCATATCTCGGATCCTTCAGGTTTTTGTGGAATACATAACATCTATAAGATTGATATTAATAATTGATATGGTTGAATAAACAAAGAATAGAAAAGGTTAAATCCAACAATTGATTGACAGGGATAGACATTCAAACAATAAAACGCTGATCAATTCTGAATAATAACTGTAACTGTGTTGCTTGATACAATTAAGATAGAAAGTTTTTCTGATAGTTCCAAATCCAGAACCAATTTGCTGTCAGAGTTTGCCAAAAGAAATGATAGTCTATGGAAATTTTGAGTAATTTTGGGGTAAGCCGTTGTTTGTTAGTATTTCAGTGTTTACATGTAGTGCTTAATGATCATGGTTGAAGCTTTTATTAAATATTTTACAAATAGTTCATTACATTGTGGGTCATGGACCAGTTTATTTCCTAACAGAATTATCATTGAGAAAAGGTAAATTGGGAAAGGAGTATGACCACTTTCAGCTGTAATTGTTTCATTCATATCCAATAATTTATTAATTTTATTTATCACATACTTGGTACTAAATATGATGGTTTTTGAATATGTGTAACGACCAGAAGTGAACAAGCCAAATCTGCACACCCCAGCTAATAACGCATTATTGAAGTGCTATTTGAAGGTACGTACTCGGGTTGATATAGCCATATCAGACTGGGTGAGTCACGTCGTCAGGCTAATAAGGCTAAATCAAACTGGGTGGGTTGAGAATAAGTTCTTAAGCAGTATATGATATACAGATTAATACATGACCTAATCCATATCGGACCGAGTATCATTGCTCGACCCATGTCATACCTCGGGCAATCCCTCTATCTGATATGGGACTCTTGGGTTGATACCTGGTCCGATATGGATTAGGTCATGTATTAATCTATAAATATTTACCTGCTGGTACTTTTTGTCTTGCCTGCGACAAAAAGTTGCAAAAGCGAGATATAGGTATTACTTTCCAGCGGTAGCATAAACTTTTTTAAAACCTTAGTAACTTTGCACGCATAATACCTACAATTAAGATGCTTGGTCTACAGAAACCTTATGGTATAAACTTTGCCATGGTATACTTGTCTTGTGACCCTGACCTTGTTTTCATGGTTTACAGACTTCATACACATAAATGTAAAATATGTGTCATTTAGTTTTGTGGCTAAATCCATTTTTTCAGCAACTGTAGTACCTAAGCCGACCATATTTGGTCTATAGATAGTTCCTAGTGGGTAAATGCCAGTCTGACACGTTGCTAGAGACCTTGACCTGAATTTTATGCTTTAGAGACTTTGTCACATTTTCGTTATAGTAGATAGTTCTTAGTGGGTACATGCTAGTCTGAGACCTGTTAGCTGACCTTGGACTCAGTTTTAGGTTTGAATGACATGCCTGAGACTTTTCAGACAAATACTGCCATCAACCATTACTACTAGTATTTCTTCTAATGCATTTTCCTCTGACAAGCAATGTTGGGTATCAGATAATCTTTATTCTGTGTCCATGTGCATACTGAGGCGAGACGTTTAGTGTGTGCACTCTTGTTATTGTAAACCATTGTATGCAATACATTTTATAATAAAAAAGAAGAATTTTATGCTTGATCATTAATAAATTCAAGTTATCTACTGGCAAAAGTCTTGTGTAGAGGCAATTCGCAACAATTACCAAGCATTTTGTATAACTTTCTGGAATATTTTCAAGAGGTACACTCAAAACCAAAATCATTTTGCTGTCAAATGAAAAGAAATACATAACCTCACTCACATAACAAAAAAACTGTTTTGGTTCTTACATTTTTGTAGTGTCCGGCAAAGACATTAGATCACTTTTTGAATTTTGCCATAGAAGTGAAATAAATTGATGGAAAAAGGGAAATGGCTCTACTTTTTTTTATGGTTTCCATTTCATATTTTTTTTCTTTAGAATGAGCATAATTGACTACAAGTCATGGTCAATACCGACTGTTTAAGGGTTATGCCCATTAAAAAAGGGAAATCACCAAAATTGATCATTTTTGGATGATAATTTTACACGGTAGTTGTTTTACATTAGTAATATTGACAATTAAACACAGGGATTTTTTTTTTTCACGGAGAATTGGTTCATTAAGATATAAAAACCAATGTACATTTTATTTGGTTTACAACATATACATACACAGAATATATGTTATTCTCAGAATGATAAAAATAAAGTTTCATGTTAAATTGAATAAGTTATCTTAATATGTGCTGACATTGCAGATTAATAACTGTGAGAAGTGGTGATAAAATTATACACTCTGGACATAGGAAATGTTTTTGGTGTACAAGTATTCAATACAAGTGATGAAAACAAATGAGAGATTTATCGATCAATTTAAAAGACAAAGCGAATAAAAAATAATTCTCAGGTTGACTCGTAGGTGTGTTGATCATCATCAATGACACGTTTTAGATTTAATGATTTGAGAAATTTAATTAGGTAACACATGTAAGGGTAATTATAAGTGGGTAGGTGTTTATACCCGGAGCTGATTAAAGTGGGTGTTTGTTGTTTGTTTACTTTGTTAAAAGAGATGGATATGTGTTTGTGCTAGACATACATGTGTTTAGTGTTAATGTGATGGTCATGCCTTAGAATAAGGACTTTTCTGTCATGTGATTTGTGCAGAATGTAGATGTTTTGTAAGTAAGTCAATTATTTTATCTAATATATATTTTTTCTTATTTTCGTAATTTTCTATGTTGAAAATTTAACGATTGTGTTTTGTTATTTGCTTAATTAAATTGATGTAAATTCAGAAATCTTTGCATGCAGTTACTATTGTGAATCCGTTATGTAATATGCATTGGTACCTGATAAACGTTTGTGTATTGACATGTGACAAGATAAGAACGGCATTCTCTAAATATGGTTATTTACAAGACGCTGATATCAGTGAAAATTATATTGTTTTCAAAATAAAATAGGAAAGGTTAAAAATATCAACACGGGAAAGCAGAACCAAATTTTGATCAGACCGACTTCCTTTCAATCAGTATAAAACGTGATGTCATACTCAATTTCGGATGAGTCGAAACTCGGCTTAGCTGAAATTAATGGTCTGGTGGTCCCTTGGACTTGGACATAAACAAGGTTCGACTGTACTTACAATATTGTACCACTAAATTATTTTGTTACTTCAGTATTTTAAATTAGATGTTCAGTTACAGCATATGATTCATGAATGAATATAGAACTTCTCTTTAATGTATGCATACATGTATTAAAAATTAAAAATATGAATGAGGGACGTCTCATTGACTGAAATGTATTCTACTTAAGTATTATATGAAGTTTTAATAAGGAACGTAGAAAACATTTGTTATCCATAAATTGACAGGACAAGTCAGAAATTGATGTGTGAAATACATTCATCAAGTCGTAAAAATAGTATGTCATTGTTTTATGCTACTGTATAAGTTTATAGATGCTAATAATTACTTGGATCAAAAACAGACAAAAAAGGCTTAACAAACATGTTTAATGTGTGATACTTATTACAAAAGGTGAGTCTATTTTTGTACATTTTATGTAGTTTTTGGTAATCAGTTATGGGATTGAAATTTACTCGATACACAAACTATCCAAAGGCTTTTCTATACCGAAAATTGCATGACTAGCACAATAGTTCAGAGTGGAAGCCAGGAACCTCTAGGGTACAGAAATATACTACATCTAGCTGCAGAACAGCCTCATAGGTATAGATAAGGCTTCCAGTCAAACATGTACGTTGTAAATATAATAGATCCAGTGAGAAATTTTCTTGTGGATCAACTGTTAACATTAAGAATTGTGTGTAATAAAGCAATAGGAAGGACACAAAAAGTTGATCAAAGCTGTACTGTATATATATGTTACAGTTTGAAAAGAAGTTATTAACACTGTATTGTCTATTCAGTCAAAAAATATTTGCAGTACAGTTATGAAGGAATTAATATGGTAATTCATTGAGCTGATTCTGTTAAGGTTTTGACTATTTCATATCCTACTGTATTGTGGGTTATATTTTCCAACCTCTACAAATGTACATTATACAGCTGAATGTAAGAATTGGCCAAAATAGCATTGGACATGGATTTTTAACCATTGACTCCTCATCACTTCATATCAACAATTCATCAATACAAGATTCTGAAATGATTCATTTTACAGGGTTAGATTTTTTGATGGTTGGAGATTGATTTAATAGTAACTCCACACACAGAATATTGTGAAAAATACCAGGTTGAAAAAAATTAAGGCTTTATGATGACTGAAATCAATTTATAAGTGTAATATTTCAGTTTAAAACATTTTCCACCCTAGGAAATACAAGTACTGCAAAAATACATACACTGCAATAAAGGTTTCCAGGATTCAAATTAAAACAACTATTCACTTGACTTCTGCTAAAAATCAAATAGTTTCATTTAATGCAGTGTATTCAAGTAAGAAGTAAATATATAAAGTTGTATGAAGTGACAATACACTCTTTTATAATAGTTTAGGGCCGTAGTGGTCATGTGGTCCCGATTGTTTGTCTGTCAACTAATGGTCACTGAATCCAACTAATTACCAATTTTCGTGTCATAGATTGTTGGTTCTGCCTGGGTTCCACCAAAAAAAAAAAAAAAATACATTTATAGCCATGCAGATGTGCTGAAAGTGGCAAACATTAAAGGTTCCTTTTTGTTTTACAACAGAAAAGTCAACTCCAGGAATTGACCAATGGAGTTTTCCATTATCCTAAGAGAACTGAAACAGAAT
Organism: Mytilisepta virgata; assembly: GCA_028015205.1. Classification (NCBI taxonomy): domain Eukaryota; kingdom Metazoa; phylum Mollusca; class Bivalvia; order Mytilida; family Mytilidae; genus Mytilisepta; species Mytilisepta virgata. The sequence continues at coordinate 954,233 of JAPWFG010000015.1, forward strand.
TTCAGTGTATATTTCTGGCAACTTTGGTGTCTGAATTAGTATAGTACTGTTATATTTTGCCTTTTTCAGATATTCTGCTTTATTGGTGATGGCTACTTGACAAGGTCCATGAAGATTTAATGTGGTGTACGACAGCATACCTGACACGAGACACGAGTCCAGTAATATTTACTACAGTTTTATGATGTGATCAAACAGGATGATTTGGAACAATACTGATTGCGATTGATATTAAGAAAAATACCAAGGATATATGTGCAATATAACCCATTGTGATCTCAACATTTTTCTACATATTTTTAATTCACAAGGTAAGAAAAATTAAATTAAGAAAAGATTATTTTATGCCTCTGGGATAGATAGACAGGGGTATTGGGCAAATGTTTTACCTTTGTTTTCCAAAAAAGGTGAAGGATTTCTATTTTTTGTTAATTTTTGAATATATATATTCTTTTACAAAACAGAAGTTTTCAGATTCCTTGTCTATGATCATGATGATAGCCTGTGTACTTTGGCATTCATAACTGATGTTCATTCAGAAACAACAATTATAGATTTTAATCCAAACATTCTTATATCTTGCAAGATGATTATACAATTGCTTTCAACTGAATATATAAATATCTATTTTATGTCACATAAAACATTGAAGATATAGGCATTTCTTCAGCTTAATGAGGTAGAAAGGAACATGTCAGTAATTTGTAATAAAATATAAATGTTTAAGAAAGCTTGGATTTATTTGAATGTTGTTTGAGAAACTTGTAAATTGGGTCATCAATTTGTAGGTCATATTTGTCTGTCAGCATGTAAATACTGTCACATTTAGATTTTATTTTGTCTCATAGATGGTAATATAGCAGCAGATGACAAAATTAAATGTGCTTTTCAGAGCAAACTTTTGGAAAAGATTGTTAGATATATAGAAACAAAATCCTTTCTTTTCTTTTTTTTTGCAACTGACTTGCGTTTCTAAACATGTTTAAGAGGGGTATTTGGAAAATGAAAGAGCCATAAGGTGAGGAAAAGTTTGTCTTAAGACTGGTATTTTTGGTAAATACCCCAGAAAAACATGGTACTCTTCTTTTCCATTTTGGAAAATATCACACTGTAGCAAGGCAAAAATGGCAAATCCTGAGAAAAATATCCCAATGATAATAATAATAAATTAATAAAATAAATAAAATCATAAAAGCAATCCAAGAGACCAGAAAAAAGTGCTCTTTATCAGCATGTGGACTTTATACTTTAAAGTTACAAGCTTCGTTAAAAATAGGGACATTTTTTCAGTGTCCTTTATAGACAGTGATTTGCTATTCACAGGTGCCTCTTAATTCAGGTTTGATGTATTTGAAAAACATGTTCAATACTTATCAGTTCACTTAAAATTACATTAAAACTAAGAACTTTGAAGAGGAAAGTTTTTTACTTGAAATATATTTTCAAGTTTATACCAAAAAAATTGCAAGGGATTTCGTCAGTTTAAGGGGATTTTCGGATGAAGCAACTTTTTTGGTATTAAAACAAATTAAATAAAATTTTTGAAATAGTGAAGCTCATTCAAATTGTACTGAATTTCATGAATAGAAATCTTTACTAGTCCTATACCTTGTGAACCATAAATTGTAATTATTTAAGGAAAAAAGTTCACAAATTTAACTATATGAAAAATTAGATATTAAGAATTTTACGTTCTTGTTGTACAAGCTTGTTATGTGTGTTTAACTGAACACAAATCATGTACTTTAACAAATTATGTTGTTAAAGGAGAAAACAAAGAAATGTAATCTTTTTAATAATGTTTCAAGTGGTAACATTATATGTCACTTGTAAACCAGTGGGAGAAATTACATGTACATGTGGTTAAGAATTTTAAAAAAGAAATTGTTAAAAATTGTTGTTACACCACTATATACAAGTTTTAGTGGATCATATTTAGTCTGTAAAATACATGTAGTAAAATAAGCTCCCAGAATTTTTTTTTTTTCAGTAAGAAAAAAACATGAAAAATATTGGAGATATCAAATAAAACAAAATTTGAAAAACAGGACCTTACATTTCAAAATTCCAAGTTGTCCAAAAAAAATTGTTTAGGTTTTCACAATTATGATGGTTCCAATACATGAATATCTGTCAGTTGTCTGTTTGGCCAATGTTGTGAAGTGCTAGGCAGGAAAAATGACCATTTAAAATTTATTCCAGAATTTTAAAGCTACATGTACACTGTAGAAAGTTTATTCCTAGGCCTATTAAAACTTCTTCTAGTCACAAATGTTGAAATATATAAGCCAGAATCATCTATCTATAGTGTGCTTTCAAAATGCTTATCAAACATCTGTCTTCTATGCATATTGAAATTAACAATTTAAGAAGTTTTTTACAATCTTAAATTGATATATTCAGCTTCTTCGGGTGCAGAGTCCTTTCTAAACTCCTTTCAGCAATCAGACCTTTTATGGGCATTATATTCCTTTGCATTCCCAACTGTTTGAAATGTCTATTGTCTTACTGATGATTCATATTATTAAAGCCACACCAAATTGATTTTAAGTTCTTTTGGATTTCGTCCCCTCTGACTTTTTCGGTCATAAATTTTAAGAAAAAATGTTTTGCTGCATATTGCAAAAATGCTGAAAATTTGCCCCAAATTCTTCACTTTTCAAGAAATTAAAAATAAAAAGAGCTCAACCTCTCCTAAAATTTGGTAAGAAATGGGGATTTATTTCCATTTTTTGCAATATTTTAGTTAAAAAAATTTGTGATGCTTGTAAATTTGATCTTCGCCTGAAAAAAATAGTCGTCAAGAAAAAAATTGAAACTGAAATTTTGCTTGCTCGCATCTATTTTTGCCATAATTAATCCAAGGAACTAAAAACCAATTTGGTGTGGCCAATTCTTCATTTTCAAGACGGATTTGAGGCTTGGCCTGAAACTTTAAATTCAGTGAGCCATTTTCAGACAATCAGCACATTGTGTAGAGTTAGATTTAGCTTGACATCCATGTTCACTCCTTGCATAGCCTTCCAATTAAGAACAGGTGTTGAAGTGATTGGTGACCAAAAGTTGACACACAGTTTACATCATTGACTGATTAATCTGGAATGTTAACGGTCATTTGTGTTGATCTATGGACATAAATATGGTCAGTCATGTCAATATCCACACATTTGGTCAGTTATAACATTTATATTATTGAAAAGAAAAAAAACTGTTTATCATGTTATAGAATTTCATTTATATCGGATTAGTTTTCCTATGCTGTCCAGGATTGTGGTTAAAAAAATTGTAAGTGAAAGTTTTTATATGCTTTATAAATATTCTCCTTCTTAGGACAGGTATTTAGTGTTTAATTTTTGTGTAAGAATTCCAGCAATACTTAATGCATTGAACTGATTAATCGGTAATGGAGTGGAATGTTTTTTATATGAGGATAAGCAAAATGACTTCCACCCATAACAGAAAATGTTTTCTAGTAGAAAAAATATGGTATGGAAGAAACATGTAAAAACCAACTATTTTTATATCCTCATGAATTCATAATTGTCTTAGAAACCTATAAACTTATTAATTTAAATTCTTGTAAATTGATATGTATTAAGGAAGTTTATGGGAGAATTTTAAGATGGTTTACTGCAGTTTCATGCCACTTTCACACAGGTGGAATTATGCCCAGGAAGTCAGTTTCTCTTGGTAGGGGCATCTAGAGAACTATCACACAAAAATAAATCTTCGTCAATTAAGATTTATTAAAAACAGGGAATGTGTCAAAGAGACAACAATCTGACCAAAGACCAGAAAACAGCTCAAGGCTACCAATCGGTCTTCAACGCAGCGAGAAAATCCCACACCCAGAGTTGGGCTTCAGCTGGCCCCTAAACAATAGTGAGTACTAGTTCAGCGAAATGCATGCGTGACTCCGAAACGTACAAATGAACCAAAATTAAAAAAACGCACAAGACTTACAAGGCTAGAGGTTACTGGGGACAGATGCAAAAATGTGGTTGGGGTAAATATGTTTTGTGAGATCTTTATCCTCCCCTATACCTCTAGCCAGTGTGGAATAAACAAACACACAGTGATACACACAGTAAAACTCAGTTCAAAAGATGTCTGAGTCCGATGTAAAAAAAAGGAACAGAAGAAACTAAGCAAGATGTCAGTGATCAATATATATTAACAAAGGACTACTAGCAGTTACTGACATGTCAGCTCCAGACGTCAGTTAAACTGATCGAAACTTTATGTCTTTATCATATAGAAAATCAGCCACAATCCCTCCCATTAGGGGTTTAGTATCATGCTATCATAAATTATACGAGAAGAACATAACCCGTATAATGCCAACAACTGGTTTTAGAATAAATGTGTTTATTTCCGATGCAAAGACCATATGAATGAATTAATATTAATTCCAAAAAATGCCATCTTTAATGACTTGATAACAGTATCATAACCATATTCCTTCTGGATTAGTCTGTTTAAAGGTCTGATTAGCTTTTCAAGTGAATGACAACATTTTTTGTGCTTTGTATAGAATATTACCTTAAAAGATGGGATGTGAAATACTTGAATATATAAGATGTTTGCACGTTGATTTATATTTACGAATGATGTCCTTGTACCGATTATAAAATTTAGTAAAAGTTTTGACATGTTTGTGATATCGAAATCCCTGGTGTAATAATTTTTCAGTAATACAGAGATTTCTTTAGTTAAAATCAAATACATTGTTACATACACGAGCGAATCGTATTGGATAACTGGTTGAAATTACCAACAGATTATCTATTGCTGTCAGTTGACTGCAACCAACCGACTGTCCTGTATAATTGCATTATTATAACTTGCTCCTTTTTAGCTCACCTGTACATAGGGGGTAAACTGCAGTTTTTGGCTTAAATCTCAAAAATTAAAGCATTTAGAGCAAAACTGATGGGGTAAAAATGTTCATCAGGTCAAGAGCTACCTGCTGTGAAATTTTCAGACGAATCGGTCAACCCCTTGTTCGGTTATTGCCCCTGAATTGTTAATTTTTAAGAAAATTTGCAGTTTTAGGTTGCTATCTTGAATATTATTATAGATAAAGACAAACTGTAAACAGCAAAAATGTTCAGCAAAGTAAGATCTACAAATAAGTCAACATGACCAAAATTGTCAATTGACCCCTTATGGGAGTTTTCACATTTTTCACATTTTTTTCGTCATCTTTTTAAACTTTAAAAAATTTTCTCCTCTGAAACTACAGAATTAATTTCAGCCAAACTTAGGCTGACAGGTCCTTAGGGTATGTGGTATAAATTTTATGTTTAATTTTCTTGTTTTGTCGAGAAACATGGCTGCAATGGCTAAAAATAAAACATAGGGGAAAATGCGATTTTTGGCTCATATCTCAAAAACTAAAGCAGTTAGAGCAAAACTGACAAGTAGTAAAAATGTTTATGAGGTTAAGATCTACCTGCCATGAAATTTTAAGACGAATCGGTCATCCCATTTTTGGGTTATTGCCCTTGAATTGTTAATTTTAAGGAAATTTCGCAATTTATTAGGTTATTAAATTGAATATTATTATAGATAAAGCAAAGTAAGATCTACAAATAAGTCAACATGACCAAAATCGTCAATTAAACCCTTATTATATAGTTTTTGCCCTTGAAAGATTATTTACATGTAAACAGAAAATAATGGTCTGACCTATTGTCACAGATGTTTAGAGCTTAACTTGAAATAAATTAAATCGTAGCTGTACAAGTAAAATGGGGGGGTCAAAGGTCAAGTTCACTGAAAAGGTCCATACCTACCAATGAAAAAGTCCCTAGCAACGGATTAACAAGTCCCTAGCAACCATATCTTTTTGGGTTCAGGATTCTATATTTTAGATATACAGGTCAATATTAAGGAGAAAATTGCAATAGTATACATTAAATAGCAAAAATAATCATTGATGCAAGAGCTACACAAAATATACCAGGTGAGCTATTAAGGCTCTTGGGAGCCTCTTGAAATCAAGCATTCAGCCACATTGTACATGTCTTATGTATATATATATATCCCATATCATTGCAGAGATTTATTTGTTCATGTTTGATCTTTTGTTTACTTTTCATATTTCAATCATTATTGGTATTGGATGTTTAACATTGGTTTTGCCATCCACTGCCATTTTCGAATTTTGTACAACTGCACAATGCAAACTGGAAAAGGACCGGAAGTAGATATGCTAAAATTCCAGAAACTTTAAAGACAATCGATTTAACAAAATCCCAATTGATTATCGACATTGTTGAGCCAACCAACTGATTTCCAACTTAACACCACTATATAGTAGTATACCACTAATCAAAAACTGGATTCAGACTCCCTGAACATGCATGATATATATGTATGTATGTATGGATGTATTTATGTATAGCCATGGTCTAGAGAAAATAGATTTTGGGTAGTTACAACAAACTACCAACACTCTTGGTCACTGAGGATGCTTTTTCAGAATTAAGGTCATGTCTTACAGAAGTTTACTTTAGTGTTATGGCATGCAATATTATAAAAATGTAAAGAATCTTTACTAAAGATATGACTTTATTACATTTGTACTATATTTTTTCTGTTCTTTGATTGACTGAGAAATGTCTAAAAGGTAAAAAGTGAGAACTCATGATAGTAACTTAAAAGTATGTAAATTTAGTGCAAGAATTCCACATGCACGGTTATAGGATTAAAATAGGTCCTGACTGGTCAAGCGGAATGTAGTAGTAACCGATTTGTTCTTAAAATAGAAAGTGAAAGTGCAATTTTCCGATTCATGTAATAAAACAGTTACTGACTATGTAATAGGTTACTAATTATACTATCAAGATTAATTAACCTTTGAAAATGTATATTTACCTTGACTAAAGGCTCGGTGAATATACATTTTCATGGGTTGATAAATTCTGATAGCGACCTATTTCAAAGTCAGTAATTGTATAATGTTTGAAATGAAAAAAGAGTTACAGGGATAAAACTTTAATGTAAAAACGATATATTAAATCGACAGTAGCTCATATAATAGCTGATATTTGCTACATTTCATGATGCTGACAGTATGGAGAAATACTTACTGTGGTTTCCAGTTAAATATCACAATTAAATCTTATCGTTTGATTTGTGAAATCGTTATTTTAAAAAAAATTAAAAGGTCATAACTTCAACAAATTTTGCACCTGCACTTTGTATTGCATGTATTGGTTAAAAGTGGGAAAATAAAGATTGGAGAAAATTTATTGAATGGCTAACATAAGTTATACAGGAGATGAATACTAATGTATATAATGCAGGTATGATGGTATGGTAGATCATTACAGACTTTAAGTCCTCTATTTTAATTGGCCAAGATATTTTTTAAATGATTTATATATCAAGAATGTCATTTTATGTGACAATAGTTATATTTCATTTTTGTTATAAACACAATAAAGCAAGGTTATATAATTAATCATAATTTGTGAGATTGTTTTCGTATTTATAACATTGCCATTTGTTTACAAGTTCTGTGTAAGTAACGAATAAGTACGTTAAAAAGTTTCAATTAGAGTTACGAGCAATATACAATATTTATAAATTTGTATGCATATCAGGTTTGAAAGGAAAAAAATCAGAAGTTTTGTTATTAAATGTTTGGTTACAATCCATAGATATTCTCAGTATATACATGATGAATCTGGCAGAGAAATATTCAGTAAAATAGTTTTTTTGTATGTTCATGGTGTAGTGTAAATATTGTAATGCACATTTTCCAATTTGAATACTTAAATGTTATTACAGACCAAAAGTATCAACAATTTTTCTTGATATTTATAATAAACAAACATTATAGATTAAAAACAGAAACAGGAAGAAATTCTTGACCATTTATATTTCACCAGAAGAGAGTAGCTGGGAGAAATACATGATGAATTACATTTCTTTTTAATGATAGAGCCCTCAATATAAAAATCTAAGTCTAAAATTTTCAAGGCTTCTGAATATTTTTGTTGGGATCCTCTCAACGCATCTAGATGAGTGATGCATATGTATGTTTAGCTCACCTGGCTTATATTGTTGAGGGTTCTGGGGCCGTTGATGGGGACCCCGGGGAAAGGGGGGGGGGGAGTGAAAATCCCTATCCCCCATCCCAGACGAAAAAAGAATTTAAGGTATTGGAAGGTTATTTGATGGTGTTTCCAAAGTTATTTGACCTTTCTGGGTGAAAATAAAGATCATCTTTGGAAGTTCATGATGATTTTTCTTAAATTCTTACCTTTTTTATGGAAATAGATTTTTCCCCTGAGAAATCTGAAAATCCTGGTGAATATAACCATCAACCCGGTAACCTGGTAAGGGGATCAAATTCCTGGAGGCTCAGGGTGATATAAGGAGCATTGGCATGTATGTCATATGGAAGGACATATGCAAATGATCCACCTTTTTTAGGTCTAAGGTCAAATGTCAAGGTCACTTTGACATTAATTTTGTGTTTCTTTAATGGCCTTCTGGTTACAACAGTCTGAACAGAGCTTACATTGTCAAATGGGATAATAGAAGTCAGTTGAGTGATACAGGCTTAGGTTATTTTACTTACAGAACATATTTTTTGGCAAATCATTAATTTAGAATGTAGACTGCTTACAGTCTTATATTTAAGAGGGCTATTTAGTATTCAGATAAGATATCCAGTTATGAATACGGTTTGCTTAGTAAATATACAATACATAGTCATTGACGGAAAATATAAAATTTATTTGGGCGAACTTTATAGCGAGCCTTTTTCCCATGTTTAGCGAGCCCAAATAAATTTTATATTTTCCGACAATGACTTTGTATTTTCTTTATCCTGCAATCCCCTTCGATGTGTAAAATGCCTTAAAATTGTGTTTGAAGTTGAAATCCAACTGCCATGAAAACGTGGGAAACGCCAAGACGTCATCTGGTAAATTCACTATGTTCCTCACGCTCTTCATGTAAACAAGTACCAGTAGACATTATTAGGTCATTGACCTAATACGACTAAAGTTTATTCTACCCCTGTTATTAGACCTGAAATAGCTTCATTGCAGGATAAAAAGAAATAAATATTTTAAATTTTAACCAATATCTATCCCAGCTGACACTGCATCTGAAGATTTGTGTGGGAAGTTGTACGTTTGTTTTCTTCAAATACAAATTAATTATAACAAAGTAAATCTAGGTTGAATAGAAAATAATTAAAAAAAAAATGTTATGTATCCCTATAAATATTTTCTGCATGCATTTTGTATTATCAACAGAAAAACATGGAATGCTGCATATATTTTTGAAGCAGAACTGTATCAATAACTTTCACATGAAACAAGTTGTACATTTCACAACCAATGGCATGGATATATGTAATTTTTCATGTTATAAATTTTGGATGTCTTTAATAGAACTTTGAATTGTGTTTGATACCATGTCTTATATTGGAATGTTGGTTGATTGAAGTACATCCCATATCCTTTTATTTTTTTATTGAATCTTATGAACTATACATATGTATAGTAAAACTACTGATTGCAGGATGTTTAATGCTTTAAAATTTAACTTCATTGAAACATACATGTAACAAGGGTTATTCCTGAGGGATTTAAAGAAGAAATAGTTTGTTGGCTGAATTTTCTGATTATGAGCTCTCTGTATGGCAGGCAGGCATGACTATTTTTGCTGAAGTTTTTGTTGGGATTTCAAGGTACCGTTTCAACCTTTAGTGAAACAGTACCCAAGTTTGCAAGTCCCAGATCACTATATCAAAATATTGAATCCCACAGTTAAATTAATTCTGAATCTATTGCGAGTCCCCAGTAAAATTGATGAGTCCAAGACTCACCTAGATGAGATAACCAAAAAACCCTAAAGCAAGTGATGAAATTATTGAAATTAAGGAGCATAGAGTGCGCTAACAACACAATAATTTTGATTACACATAGGTATTGATACATGTGATTAACTGTCAATTAATTGATGCATTGGAATGCTGTTAGAGAACATTGACCTCTGTCTTACTAAGGTGAACATTGATATTGCGGAATTTAGCATTGATAATTAGTAATATATCACCTGTCCAGGTGTAATTACGACACAGGTATGATGATTTTATTGTTCACATTTGACAGGTAATGCTCTATGACTTGTGTATTGCTGTTGTAAGAATGTGATGATCCAACTTAGTTAATTCTGATGAATGATGTATATCAGAGGCTTGGTATAGGGGCATCCTTTCACAGAGGAGGTACAGTTTGGGTTAGAAAGTATTCGGTATGAAGCAGTTTCAAATTGTTTTTATGCACCAGGATAAAACATCTTTTCATACATTAAAAAAAAAACAATTTACGGTGAAAATCAATGAGTTAAAGTTTCACATTGTCACAGGTTATACATTTTTGATCTTCAACAAATAATTTTCAATTAATTACATGCAGTAACAGCTGCTTAATTAGGAGGTACCTCTAGGAGACCTGGTAGAAATACATGTGTTACAGGTCTAATGAATACAACATATAATTTTTTTGGTACATATAAGTATTACATGTATGTGGTAGTAGATTCACATTCAGGGGGTATAGGGTTGATTTAACACCAGTTGTTCTCTCAATTAATTATGTTCATATGTTTTTAGTTGTTAATTGTAGTGCATGTATTGTTTTGGTCTTGTCTTCGTCGTTCTCTGGAGTTTGTCAGTTGTTATGATTTTTCTCTCCTTTGAATATCCCTTTAGTATTTCTTGACTTTACTTATACTTAATTAAACAAGCATACATATGAAATAGAGATTTTTTTCTAATTTTGATGACTGATTGACAACTCCCATTGAAGTTCTTAGAACTAATACCATCTCGTCCTATATACATCAGAAAAAGAATACAAAGGCAGTAACACACAGCAGACAAATTGTGATAGACCAAAATCCAGATACAAAGGCAGTAAAACACAGTAGATAAATTGTGTCAGACCAAAATCCAAAGACAAAGGCAGTAACACACAGAAGACAAATTGTGACAGACCGAAATCCAAATACAAAGGCAGTAATACACAGTAGACAAATTGTGACAGACCAAAATCCAAAGACAAAGGCAGTAACACATAGTAGACAAATTGTGACAGAGCAAAATCCAAATACAAAAGCAGTATCACACAGTAAACAAATTGTGGACCAAAATCCAAATACAAAGGCAGTAACACACAGTAGACAAATTGTGACAGACCAAAATCCAAATACATGTACAAAGGCAGTAACACACAGTAGACAGATTGTGACAGACCAAAATCCAAATACAAAGGCAGTAACACACAGTAGACAAATTGTGACAGACCAAAATCCAAATACAAAGGCAGTAACACAGTAGACAAATTGTGACAGACCAAAATCCAAAGCCAAAGGCAGTAATACACAAAAACTTGAGTGACATCAGGTGACCACAAGGTTAAGGCTTTGTCAACAAACACCTCTCATATTGCAAGTGAGAAAGATCTGGTAGAGTGTGAAGTCTGATGAAGAGTCAATTCCAGTAAGGCATGAAATCTCACTGTCTATTTGTTCAAATGAAATAAATACAATTCTCTAACCCTGTGCACATTTATACTTCTCTTGACCCAGTTGATAAATTCTGATATCACCACACATTGGTTAAATGCTTGTGAAATTTCCTGTCAAAAAATGTTCGGAATACCCTTCAGAGTTTTACATTGTCATTAGAAAAAAAGATTCTAAAACTTCATGCAGTAATTATAAAATTTATCCACTCTTGATAATTAAATTTCGTACCTGGTCGGCATTGTAGAAGAATATTTATTTGGTTTTTTTTGTTGGGTGAGGCATGGTGGGCAGCTTGTTGAAGGAAAATCTGGTTTGGTGTCAAACAGACAGCTTATTTTTTTCTTTTTTTACTGGTGACTTTAAACATGTCGCTAAAAGACATGCTCAAAATTGATTTGATTCAGAAGTTATTACAGATATAATATTACTGGCTTACAGTGCACTGTTAACAATAAATTGTCTCCTAAGATCAGGAAGAAAAAACAACTTTTATCCAATCAAAATACTACAACTGTCACCAATCAAAAATACAGTGATTAACAATATAAAAAATATGCGCATGAAAAACATCCAAAAACATCGTAATATTGTAATTGCTTTGGTACATGGTAACCAAAGAATCACATAATTAGTTCATTATAGGTCATAAAAAGTCATAAAATAGATATAATTATGACACAATTTTGGATTGCTATGACATGAGGAAACTGTTTATGTTCTCGAAGCAAAAATATACACATAAATCTGGAACAGTGTGAGATTCTTGACACCAAATGTGGTTAAATCATCATCCATTTGTTTTACCCAGTAAGATGAGGGGAAACAAGCTGAGCTATATATGGTAACATTTCAGTTTTAAAGATGTAGCAATAGAAAGTTTAAGATTTTTCTTTTAAAAAATCCACGAAGGATTTAAAGGAATTGCAATTTTTGGTAAAGTCTTTTAATTTTACTTATCTTTGTTTTAATTTTTGATTTCTATTAAAACAAAGATAAGATTAAACCTAACCAGTAACAATCATTCAGTATTTAAGATGCATGCTATATTTCAAACCCCTTTATATATTTCAAACTTTTCATGTCTTCCTTTTCATTGTCAATGTATTTTAGTTGGGACTATTTTTGAAGGTCCCTTCATATTTTAGATAACCATATTTTTTTCCCTACAAAGTGAGAGTTAAAGTAAGGAATAGATGTAATAATATTGTTGATTAGTATACAGATCTAATTTATCCCAATAAAGGAAGTTACAATAGTCACTAGAGGTATTATAGACTGACTGAAGTGTTCTTATAGGCAAACTTCTGGGTAACTTCAGACAATTCAATTGTAAGACAGTTAAACCATTAGAGAACGTTTTACCGATTTTCTTGAAAATTTTACAAATTATTTCAGAATGTAGGTCACAAGGCAAAACTAAAACAACTAATTCAATATTGGGGGAAAAATTGTAATGATCAAGTTATCAGTCAGAGGGCAAATAAGGACACCATATCAATTAACATGTCTTAAATATTATCATACTGCAGAAGTAGTATCATATTCAGTTTGCATTATTTCCATTGTAAAACATTATATATAAATAACATATATTTGAGCAGATTGTTATCTCTAGTAATATAGTGTCAATCGAGGCTAAGCCGATTTAAAAATGACCTTTAAAGGAGTTAAAAACGCTCTATCACCATTTCACAGATGTGTTGTTTTTATACTTATTGACTGAGTATTTGGGGAATAGTAAGTTTATTGTCTCTGGAGAGGAGTAGCTTAACTAATACTTATTGACTTTGTATGAGTGGAATAGTAAGCTTATTATTAGCTCACATGGCCAAAGGCCATGTGAGCTTTTGTCATCACTTGGCGTCTGTCGCCCATAGGTCCGTCTGTTACCTTTTACATTTTTATCCTCCTCTGAATCCACTGGGCCAAATTAAATAAAACTTGATAGGAAACATCGACATGTATGTAAGGTCCTTTATAAAGTTTGCTCATTTCGTCCCGATTGGACAACAAAGATGGCCACCATATACAATTGTTGTTTCTGATTGGCTGATTTATCAAAAATCTTCTCCTCTGAAACTGCTGGCCCAAATGAAACAAAACTTGGCAGGAAGCATATATGGGGGATCCTTTATAAAGTTTCCTCATTTTGTTCCGATCGGACTACAAATATGGCCGCAATGGGCAGTTCTTGGTCATGTGTATACAACAGACCTTACATTTTTAATGGGCTAATAGATGCCAGGTGAGCCTCTAGTTTTAATGTTACCCTCATGTGCTTTGTGTAAAAGGTGGTGATTTTCTCCATGTACTATACTGAAGACACATTATAAAACCGATTCATTTAAAAAAAAAATACCAAAATGTCTTGGTTGGCAATCTTTTTAGAAAAAATGATAATGAGTGGGAAAGATCATAAGGGGGCATGCATCAGTGACTTAGAGTGTCAAAAAAACCATTGTAAATAAAAATTGAACTCAAATAGTTGCAAAATTGTTGAGGAAAAAAAACAAAACAAAAACACGTGTGCATGCAAAGTTGCAGATTCACAAAAAAAATATTGCTGATAAATTGTGTTTACATAAACATTGGTTGCATTTCAGTTTCTTCTGTTTTAATGCTATTAATAGTGTTTTAATCATTATTTTTAATGTAATATGTAATAAACATATTTGATTGGCCATAAGCCAGGGTGTATAAGTTACCAGTAATAGCACTACCAAATTTTAAATTTAAACAACGAAAAATGTGATAACAAAATTTCTGAATAAATATTTTCCAGTATAAAATATTATGTAAATATGTTTATATATATTTTTATGCCCCTTGGAAAGGATTGGAAAGGGCATATTGATTTACCCTTTTTTGTCTGGCTTGGTTAAGGTTTTGTGTTTAGGTCCATTTCCAGAAATCCATGAAGATAATTAATCAAACATATTAATACCACTACAATCCTCTTATAACACTGAACACAGATCAACAACATTTGGATTACTGTGACCTATATTTAATGCATGAGTGAGCCAGATAAAGTTTTGCCTTTAATTTCATATATCCTTGGAATCCATGATGTTATGTCAGTGATACTTCACCCCTATAATCCTCTTACACTATATAATGCATTTCTCCAACAGTTGGGTCAATATGACATTTTGTGTATAAGTTACTCGGTTAACTTCTTACATTTAGATCCATTTCTCAGAAACCTTTTGAGATATATCAGTGATATTATACTAATTTATTCATCTTATATACCGGTAGTACAACAAAAGTCAGCAGTAATTGATTTACTATGACCTTTATTTTATTCTTGGGTGACTTTGGTAAATTGTTTGCATTTCGGTTTATTTTTAAAGAACCTATAGTAATATATTGATGATGATCACCTCGATTATCTTGTACAGCACAAAGCAACTCAGCAACATTTGAGTCACCATGACCTACATTTTATGCTTGAGTGACTTGGATCAAAACTTTTGCATTTAGGTGTACAGTGTATTAAAGAACCTATCATAATGTGATAACAATATTTCACAATTACAGAAACACAGCTCAGTTACATTTGAGTCCCCATGACCTACAGTTTTATCGTAGAGTGATTTTGATTAAATTTTCGCATTTTAGTCTGTTACTACTTAAAACCTGTATTGATATATCAATATTTTAAGACTGCAATCATCTTAGTTCAATAGAGATCACCAAAATATAAGTCCTTATGACCTAAATTTCCTACTTGATTGATTCCATTAAATTTTAGTGTTTGGTCCTGATGTCAGAAACAAAGTTTAGCATTGTGGATTCATTTTTAAAATGGGGTAGAAGTTAATGTAAGCAGGATATATAATGAAACTTCGATATATTTAAAATAATTCTCCACCATTTTCTGTTATAATTTAAATAGATTGGGATTCAATGCACTGGAAGACAGGGCATCTGTGTCTTACACATACACAATCTCTAGTTTTTTTGTATCAATTTATAAATTAGAAGAGGATATTTGCTGTCTGATTATCTAACTCAAAGTTTCAACTAAATGTAATAATTTTACAAAGGAAATTAAATAGTTACTGGTATATGGGGTTCAGTCAAGGGTAAACAGGCTTTTACTGTAAACGAGCACAGCACAGAGGTATATGAAAAATAACTGCTTACATACCTAAGTTATGCAAAACAAATCATATTTGGGTAAATTTGAACAAATTTTTTAGCTTTCAGTTTCTCACATTTAAACAGAAAAAAGGAGAAAATTTTCTTTATCTCGATCTTTATTATGATATATCGCTTGCTGAACTTGTTCATTAAAGTGTATTCATCTGGAAACAAGACTGATAAAAATGAAGAAAAAATCGTGGTGGTTACTGTGATAAAAATTGATGTGGAAAAATTATCGTTAAAATACAATCAGACTGTGTCAATACTCAACTCTTGGTAACTATTAGAAGCATTTATTAATTTTCATAGATAACAACCTGGAATTATCAATTACAAATAGAAAACAAAGAAAATCAATGTCTAGACAAAACAGAACAGTCTTTTCAAATTAAATGGACAACCTTTCTGATTGAAAAGCTTGGTATTTAAACATGGCTCTACATTGTAGAAATGGTTTTTATTTCCCTTTTTATGTCCATGACTTTAATCAATATATACCAAGATATATCTGATAGAATTCTGCTGCTAAACAATTTACAAGATGGGCTAAAAGAAAATGAAAATTGTGTTGAGTCACTTTTAAGAAAAATTGGTGTAATTTTATTGAAAAATTAAGTGGATAGATCATCTGATCAAGAAATCATGGTGTAAACCATTTATTCATACATTCAATCACATGATCTTTGAACTGTCTAAATGTGATGTCCTGAGTTAGTTAGATCTGTATGTATAGTGATAAGGGTGCAAGTTTGGTCCCAAGTTGGATCAAACCAAGGAACTTAGAATTGGTACTTGCCATTTCTTGACTAAACATGCAGCATAAATTTATATTAGGAGTAAGAGCAAAGACTGGTTGACTCATAGATAGAAAATTGTACCAAGGTTTATCCATGTCTTCCTTGAGGCACTGTGACTTTTGTAAGCTAACACATTACTGGCTTAGTGTTACAGTCAAGTATGAAGATGAATTATATTCATAATACCAGCAATTATTTCCACTGTGTCATATGATTATGCCATAGTACGTTAGTTTTGCAGTTGCTAGTTATTTTTTTATGCCTTCCCCTTTGTACAAAAATAACCTGCCGTAGGGCATGCATCTAAATCATATTTATCATAGGTATATAGGTAGTTTTGCCCATATGATACAACTGGAAGTGAATTTGCCATATATATATTGTCCCTTTGGGAAATCCATATCATATCCTTAAAGAATCATGTAATCTCAATGTACAACTGGTGTCAAACTTTAAGCACTATATGACAGAGAATATCATATGGGTTTTTCATATTGTAAACCATATCAACCCCACGGGCCATATCATCCCTTGAACAATCTCTCGGGGTTATATTGGTGTCTTGGGGTTGATACAGGATATGATATGAAAAAAAACCATATATATACTTGTTTTTGTTGATTTGTAGATATTAAAACAGCTAAATTGGTTGAAAGGGAAATGTAAATTTTATTCAAGTTGAAGGTGCTAGAAATACCAAAGCAGGGATATACTCACCTTAATCATCAGATTGGAAATAAATTTTATCCCAGTAAAGTTTATTTGTTTGTTTGTTTAGTTGGGGTTTAACGCCGTTTTCAGCACATTTTGGCCATTTCGCGGTGGCCAGTTTTTATTGGTGGAGGAAGCCAGAGTACCCGGAGAGAACCACCAACCTTCGGTAGGAAAATTGGCAATACTTGTCAATTAAGATCGGAGTCGAACACACACCGCCACAGGTGAGATTTGAACTCACAACCCCAGCGTTGACAGGCTAGTGATCAGTAGTAGTCATGATGAACTACCTAGACCACTCGGCCACCGAGGCCCCCAGTAAAGTTTAAAAGCTTTTTTTGACCCTCCCCAAAATGCATGTCTAGGTAACTCCCAAAAATATCTACCCCTCTTACTGTTAAAAAATATGTAAATACTTCAATGACAAGTCAACAAGTTTGACTATAATTTCCCAAAATAATAAATAGAAGCTGATAGACCAAATGTTTCTTTGCTTGAACCTTGCCTGATAAATCTGTTGGAAGATATCAAGCCAGATATTGTATGTAATACCACTTGCTTGCTTTTAGTTCTAGTGTCTACTTGATTATTGATATCTGTATTTTCTTTGAAAAACATTTTTAATAATAATTATAGGTCTTGTTCAGATAAAAAATTGATTTTACATACCAGAAAACAAACTTGGCCCTAAATTTTCAATTTTACGCTTTTCAATCAATTGGTTTGTGTTCCAGAAAAAGTCAGATAAAGTTTGAGAAATATGTAATTACTGATTCTCTCCTGGACAGATTTAATTACCGTTTGTGTAATTATAGATATAGAATTGGCTTCTAATCACATAGATTATGTTATATGTGTTTTGAGACAATTCCAACTGTACCAGAGTCATTTAATGGAATAGAAAACTTAAGCCAATCAAACTGCATCAGAATATTGATTTTTCCCTGTTGGACTAATAATGAATTAAAAGAATAGTTAAGGTAAAGAGGATGAAAAAGAAAATTAGAATGGCAATATGGGATGAAATCAGTTGAGATTTACCAGAAATTTTTAGAAAACACCTAGATAAAATTCTGAGAAAAAAGGATTTGCCAACTGCTTCCTACATTTTCTTGGAAATCTGACATATAATTGTAACCAGTTTTTACTGATTTTATCATATTTATTCATTGAAATAGTCAGTAAGAATAGAAAAACGTCCCCTAGTCTAAATTACAAGGGGTCATTAATTTGTGTCCTGAGCATAAGAATAAGAATATTTTATTTCCAATCAAGGGCCCGCTAGGGACAGAGTATTACAGTGATAAAACAGGATAAACATACAACAATGATGTAAATAGATAATTCATACAAATTTAAAATATAGCAATATATACACGTGTGTAAAGTAATTGCAAGTGACTAGATTTTTAGTAAAATGATTAGATACATCGTACCAGAGCTGCATCAGACCACCTGGGGGAAAAAGAATTAAAAAAAAGAAGAAAAAAGAAACTTCTCTTAGTGTTCAATTTAGAAATGCACTATGTGGTCATGACTCATATTTTTTCAGTATAAAAAAAAACTGTTACAATATATTAAATCTTTTTGTAAAGATAAATAAAGAGTCCTCCTCGCGACCAGAGCACATGGATGATATAGTACTGTGGTATAAATCAGATGAAAATTATTAGGCCGATGGTCTTGGAGGTATATTCTATAAATGGGTTTTGGCTTAACTGTTTGTATTGCTCACAAAACTGCATGGTGTTTATTTAGTTTTTGCAAAGCTTTGGCCACGAGCCTTGTGGTATCTGAGTTTATTTACACATTAAATTACAGATCTTATTTTAGATACAATATTACATAATAGATAAGGGAATATAAAAAATTAAAATCTTTCATCAGTTAAAAAAAATACTATAAAAAATACTACAAAAAAGGTTGAGTTTCTGGACCTGAAATGATTGTCATACTGATAGTGCTGAATTAGAATGGATAAACGTAAAGAGTATTGTAACAAGCCATCGTGGGTGGATTTCTTAATGGATTTTTATAGGAAAAAAGATCGGTGAAGCAAAATCTGCCATAATGACGTATTTTCAGTATCTCTATATATTGTCTGCTGACGTAGTCAAACTAATTAGCTTGTTTATCAGTATCTCTTGTTGTAGGAAATGATTTGATTCCATTTACTCCTTTTGGTTGCCGACTTCCTTTTGTTGATATTTTTTCAAAGAATTCTTAGTCGTTTTAGTTAGAAATTTTTTTTTTTTTAATTGAACTGCTTGCACAATATTCTATAATTATCTGTGGCCTGCTAAAGTATCTTTACATGTAAAAGGAGATCATCATGGTCAGTTTTCAATAAAAGCCTTTCTTCAAAAAAAAAAAAAACAGATTAAAAAATGAAGAAAAAAAATAAAAGAATTTATAATTTCAAATAAAAAATGCCTGAAGAGGAGTTGTTTACACATGTGATCAATTTTCCTCATGCTTATGCTTTATCGGCTTGCTAACAGTAAATCATTTCATCTTTCCTTTAGGGGCTTCGGTGGCCGAGTGGTCTAGGTAGTTCGTCATGGCTACTAATGATCACTAGCATGTCAACGCTGAGGTTGTGAGTTCGAATCTCACCTGTGGCGGGGTGTGTTCGACTCCGATCTTAATTGACAAGGATTGCCAATTTTCCTACCGAAGGTTGGTGGTTCTCTCCGGGTACTCCGGCTTCCTCCACCAATAAAAACTGGCTGCCGTGAAATAGCCAAATGTGCTGAAAATGGTGTAAAACCCCAACTAAACAAACAAACATCTTTCCTTTAGGGTTGCATGTTTGATGGAATAAAAATCACTTATACAGGTTCAAAACATTAGCAAGGCGTCCAACTCTTTTAAGAATTTGTGCATCTTTTACTGTTCTTAAGGATGGTTGCATTTTAGAAAAGAAGGGAATTTTTCAAAGTTTGTTTTTCATAGTCTTTATTTTGAAGAAAGTCTTTTTGCTAAATTTTTCTTGTATTGTATGAAGTTTTTAGTGGTCTTGGAAAATTTAAGGGACTGTGTTGTCCATCTTTTGTCATTCAGGTTTCAAATTCTGTTAAATTAAGTGTTGAATTAAGGTAAAATGTACCTTCACCAAAGGTTGAACAAAGATACATGTATATATAATAAGGAGGTTGTGACCTCGATAATTTTCATTTTCATCAGTTAAAATTTATGAAATTGTTAAATTTGATTTTGTAAAATTTCAAGATAAGACTGTCTGAGTAAAAATGTTTAACATTTTCAGATTGAAACTTTTTCCACATGACCATGGCAACAGAGCAGAAACAGGATTGTCGAAATAACAAAGGTCCATTACGGAAACAGTCTGAGATTGAAGAAGTAGAGGAACAGGAAACCAGTCCTGGATCTGACCAATCAGATTCTACCATTACTGCAGGTTTGTTTTTGGATACCATCTTTTGGTGTGTATTAAATTAACTTATGTATTACATGCATCCCCCTTTTGGACCTTGAAAATGGAGAAAAAAAATTCTTCAAAATTAACAAGATTCCCCATTGAAACGTGATTTTGTTCGGCTGCAAATTGAAGTCAGTCGTGGTTTGACTAGAAAAATGTGTTCCACTATAAAGAATTCAGCAATAAAATCTTAAAATTTAATAAATATTCACGTACAACAAACACGTTTTAAAGACAGGAAGCATAGGAACGGTGCGTAAATTTAAAATGTAGTCAGAATACACCAGACCCTAAACAGAATCCAATTTCAATAAATAAAAGAATTAAAAATTAGAAGAAACATGAATTGTAATTAAATTATTGCAAAAAATATATCTTCAAAAACTTTTTTGTTAAAATAATATCTAAACAGATTGAGGTTCAAAGAGATGTTAAATCAGCTTAACATAAATTCACCACTTTACAAGGATTACAGTCACATGGCACATGATCATCATATTTGATGGTAAAAATACACACCAAAAGACGGTAGTAATATTTTGCTAGAGTTACCAATTTTCTGCGTTGTAAAAGTGAGTGTAAGAATTTTTTGTTAAACAATGCATCATAAAGATTTTGTGCGTCTTAATAAACACACACTTTAACAGAGGGATTCTTAGTAGCTATATTAGCTGTTAAAATAATAATTGTATTGTTAGAAATTTGCAGGTGTTATTTTAAAAGCATTCTTATATAGCTAATTAACATTTCTGCCAACAAACTGCATTGTTTGCAGTTGTAATCATATCCCATACCGGTAGATTTATATATATCAAAAGTGAGACGAATATTGTTGGCAAGTCTTATTAGAACAAGGTCACTGTGTTTTTAAACATAATAAGTAGCATCTTTTGAGGTAATTGAATTTGTTTTTGATATGGTATGGCTTATTGGCAAACTACAAGTATACTGTCATCATAAAGCAACTCCTACACATCTCATCAAGGTTGTTCTGATCAACATCTGTGTAATGTTCTTGTGTTTTTAGAGGTTGCAGTCATTGTGTTCAGATGAACTGAGTTCAAATGTACCTTACTTAGTATTCATTTACTGGGTCACCTGGCCTAAAATACAATTTGCACTTTTGGCTGCACTTGAAATCTGTCTGTCTGTGACAATTGGTCAGTTTTCAGGTGTCCATTGAAATTTAAGAAAACCCGTCGAAGCACTTGTTTATTTGGGACTAAACAGTATGGTTATTGGATAGATGCTGATCTGAAACATGCCTAATATAATCTATGTTGATATTATTCTTAACACAGATATAAAGAATTAGAGGAAGATTTATCTTATTTTAATCACTTTGTGTCCGGTATTGAGTTCAGACTTTAATGGAAAGGATTTTATTTTTAGGAGGCATTTCAAAAAAAAATTTCTTTGTTTAGATACATCGAGTATGATATATCTGTAAATACTATGGAAATAGCATAAATTTATAAATGATGTCAAAATGCAATTACTTTAGAAATTATTATTGATTAGTATCACAAAGATGTGCTGTAAATATCACACATAAATGTTTCTTCTGGGAATTGCATGACAAGTTTGTACTCTAAGGTTGTTTTGTTTCCTCCCACATGCTGACAAGTTCTATCTTCATTAGCCTGAGTATTCTGGATACATTCTTCACAGTGTTGTGGGAAAATACTTTCTAAATATAGAATTAGTTGTGTGTCAAAAATAGATATGTATCTGTCAATGAGATGATTGTGGTACCTATATTAATTTTATATGCATTCAAACATTCAGCTGATCTTTGATTTTATTGTACAATGTACTTCCTGAACCGAAGTCCTTCAACTTAGATTTAATGTAAAATGGATTTCAAGAAAAATTGATTAGAGACAAATAAAATAAC
This sequence comes from Mytilisepta virgata, assembly GCA_028015205.1. Classification (NCBI taxonomy): domain Eukaryota; kingdom Metazoa; phylum Mollusca; class Bivalvia; order Mytilida; family Mytilidae; genus Mytilisepta; species Mytilisepta virgata. The sequence continues at coordinate 976,797 of JAPWFG010000015.1, forward strand.
AGTGTAAAGTGTTTTGTTGTCGGACTAGATACAATGGATTGTTTATCAATACATTATGAAAATGGCGGTGTCAGTGGTAAGTTTAATATGTTTATTTTTATAACTTAATAATGTTAAAGTGGGATTTTATTCTTTTGTTATAGAATGTAGGTAACATTAACTGGGACACAATTTTTTTGTCCAACTTATCTTTATAGTCTTGTAATTTTTTTTACTTATATAAATACTGGCATATTGTAATTCTAAAACTGAAATTAAAAATATTTTTAGAATAAAATTGTACTTAAAAGGGGAGGAGGGAGTTAATTGACCATTTGATATTATTTGGAACAAAGGTTGGTTGTGAGTTTAGATAAAGACTGGCATTAAGCAGGATGGATTATACAGTGAGACCTGTGTAAATTGAACCTTGAATTAGACTGGAAACCTAGATAAACTTAACACAGAAATCAGAACGCACAACACATATTCTTTATTAACATTCTATGGGAAAAAAACATGGATTTGACATCACTTTTTACACCTGCCCCTTCCCTAAGGGAAAACAAAATATAAAGGCTAACTTTAAGCTGGAAAGGTCATTTGATAACATGTTATGAAAAAACCCCAAAAGAAACAAGGATTTGACATCACTTTTTATATGCCCATCTTTAAAGACGGGACTTAATATGGTATACTGTTGTGCTTCGGCCACACTTCAGACAATAGCTCAAAAACTTTTTCATGAAACTTTGGTGAATTGTTTATATCTATTGATGTAAGCTCCCTTTCGATTTTTATAAATTTCCGATTTTAAGTTTTGGAATTATGGGAGTTTATTCATAAAAACAGTTTTTTTTCCCAGTTTTCGGACTATAACTCAAAAATGCTTCGAGCAATTTTCATGAAACTTTGATGAATTGTTTATATCTATTGACGTAAACTCCCTTTCAATTTTTATAAATTTCAGATTTTAATTTTTGAAATTATGGGACTTTATTCATAAAAAAGTTTTTTTTTCAGTTTTTGGACTATAACTCAAAAATTCTTTGAGCAATTTTCATGAAACTTTGGTGATTTGTTTATATCTATTGACGTAAGCTCCATTTTGTTTTTTTTTAATATAAATTTCCTATGTGACATTTCGGAGTTGTGGAACTTTATTAGTTGAAAAATCGTCGAAAAATGTCAATTTTTCACACTTTGGACGATAATGGAATTTTATTTGTTCAAATTTTGGAGTTATGGAACTTTGTTCATTAAAAAAAGGGGGAATTTTTCAGATGTCACGCTGTATCATAACAATGCAATGTCTGATTTACTTCAAACTTTACAAGTTTATTTGTTGTAATATTTTAAAGGTCTTTATAAACTTTTTGGTGAAATTTTGATTTTCTGCTCCAGAGTGGGATGTGACTTATTCATAAAAAATAATGAACAAAATCAAAAGGTCTATATGTTAATTGGTGAAATTTAATTTTCTGGACGACAGGCAGATCATGCGCTCATGGCGCAGCTGTTTATTACACCTGCCCTTACTCAGATAAATAACAAAATAAAAGACTCATAATAAAATGCTATGAAAAAAAAAGAAATCAAGGATTTAAAATCACTTTTTCACCTGCTCATTACCCAGATAAATTAAATACATAGTCCTGTAGGTGTTAGCAACATGCATGTAAGTGAGAAGATTAATTATTTAGTAGTAATAGTAGTATTTTATTCTTGTGTTGTATTACACTGTTTGAGGAATATATAGATTTTGAAGCGTTTTTGATTCCCATGAGTTCAATCACACAAGCCGGCGGGGCCCTTTATGACATTGTCAGTATTCTAGTTCTTGTGTTGTATTACACTGGTAGTTTTATTACATATAATCCTGACTTAACCGGATATTTTTAGAATTTGTCATTAAAATTCATACATTTTTTTCCTATTGATTTCATAGTTTGTATTTTTATCCTTAAGTGGACACATAAGACAATAAACAGTATTCAGTAATGATACTTGAAAATATAGTTAATGATAAGTAACCTACATATACATGTGATGAAATTAATCATATAAGATTGTATAGGTGATCAATCCAAGATGAAGTATTTTGGGAACAAAAAAGGGCTAGTCCTACCCCCAAAAGAATATTGGATAAACATGCTAAGATGAATGCTAAATTTGGTCTGATTATAATATTCAAATATGTAGAATATATTTTATATTATGAACAATGTAAAAGGTCCTGTTGAAAATAATATCAAATCTTAAATTAATACCCAGGGGTACATTGACAATTATACACACATATTTCTGACTCTTTCAAAATTGGTTAAGTACTGTCATAGTTTGTTCTGATTATCATTTTGAAACATATAGAGGGTATTAAAAAATGTTCAATTTTAGGCCATTGTAATATTACACAAATCGGCAAAGAAAAAACACTTCTTCACTAGGTAAGCATTTTTGACTGGAATCTGTTATCTGATTTCAGACAAGGAACCAGTTAACACAGAGAGAAGAGATAGTAGTCCTACAGTAGAAGATGTTTCACAGAACAATTCATCAGACTGTAATCATGTACAGGTATTGTTTACTGTTGTGACTTGATTTCCAGTTTCAATATCATTCTGTTATTGGCAAGGTTATCTGCCAGTTATAAACATTTTAATGGTGGGAATTAGTATAACGAAAAATGGTTGTAAGTGGAACAAGGCCATTTCTATTATGATGTAACCTGGTACGTACTTCCTTCTTCCAATACAGTCAATAATGATGGGTAACAAGTATAGGTTTGACAATGAGTGAGAATTAGATATCACTTGATATCAAATCGAGTTGTTTAATTTGGATATAATAATAAACTAGCCATTGGCGAGTTTATTATTAAGTCCAAATTAAATGACGAGAATTGATATCAAGCAATATCTAATTTTTACGAGTTGTTAATTTCTCTTATGATTCTTCAGGAATATTTGTTTGTTTGTGTTTCGGCGTCCAACCCGCGGGAAATCTCTGTGACGTCAAATGTTGCTATGCAACAGTGGCTTTCAACAATGACCGTGCAGATTTCAACCAATCAGAAAACAGCGACGTTTTGATCACGACCAATCAAATAAAAGAATTCTCGTAATACTTGTTCATATCATTTGATGGGGAATTAGTTATGACAAATAATTCATTGTGCGAGAAATAGATAACAACGCACCATCATAAGAGAAGTAAGATTTACCAAATTTGTGGTTCAAACCATGTATAGTGGAAGCGCTCCATAATTTATTTCCGTGTAGACTACTTTTAATTTATCTTTAATTGTTCTTTAAATTATTTCTATTAATAATAATTTCGTTGAGTAGAGATTTTATTTTGATTGCTTTTACAATGTACATGGATTTAATGTAAGTGAATCTTAAAAATATCCATGTTAAAAATGAAGTAGTTGCAATATAATTTTTTTTAAATAATTTATCAGTTATTAGATAGTATAATCAAGATATATTTTTAAAAAAAACAAATGCCTCATTTGCATAAATTGATAGAAGATTTTAAGGAAAGATTTCCATTGAACCCAATGGAAACTAAAACTAAAACATTTTGACATGTTATTTTTCAGAACAACCCCAAACAAGGGAAGTTAACTAGGAGTAAAGCTTTTGAAATATCCTCTTCAACTCTTGAACCGTCTAATCTTCTGGAGAGTCCATCAAATGGCACACTTACTAAATCACTGGTTAGTAGCATTTAGTTTCTATTTGCAAAATTTAATTGAAATTAGTGAAAAAGGGTGGATGGGAGGTGGAGACAAAAAATATGTGGGGAGGGGGGTGGTTAATAGCAGTTTACCACATAGTTAGCTGATTTTTAACCTGTAAACTTTGTTTCTGTTATATTCTGCAATATATTGAAACTTAGGTTAGGCTTAAAATATACTTTGTTTGAAGGCATTTTTATTTTTGTCTAGCCTGCGATGAAAAGTCCAGGAGGCGAGATATAGGTATTACTATCCGGCGGTGGCGGCGATGATGGCGTGAACTTTTGTAAAACTTTAATAACTTTGCACATGTAATACCTACTTTTATAATTTATGGTCCACAACGTAGCTTATCGTATAAGGTTTGCTGCAGTTTTTGTGACCCTGACCTAATTTTCATGGTTCACTGACTTCATAAACATGAATTTAAAATCTGCATCCAAGTTTTGTGGTTAAATCCATTTCTCAGCAACTGTAATACCTAGGCCAACCATATTTGGTCTATAGATACTTTTTAGTGGGTACATGCCAGCAGGGCCTAATCTAGGATTTTGAACAAGGAGAAGTGACTTCTCCTTCCAGGATGGATTAGGGAGAAGTGGTCATTTTTCTGGAGAAGTGGACTTTAATCCACCGTATCGGTTGCGCTTTTTCTGTGTGTCTGTTTTCAATAGCATATATATAAATAAAAGTAGATTCAAATCATATATTTTATTACTTTATATATATATATATATCAAGCACTACATATCATTCAATAACAAGTCTTAGCACTAAGTACACTAATACTTGTAGATTTTTCTGCTCTTTGCCTTCTTCCAAATGCCATATGCAGGACGAAAGTTGAATGATTTAATGGATTGTCTATGCTCTTTAATTGTCATTAAATTGTTCAATGTCTTACAATTTGCAGATGTCCTATAGCTGTTAACAATTCTGTTTTGAGTAGAGAACCCTCTCTCACATGGTACACTAGAAACTGGTATTACAATAGCAATTTTTAATAGCACTACAATTGCTGGTACAATGTCTACATACTTGCTGGTAAAAATGCTAACCACTTGCTTTAGTGATAAGTCTGTATAAGCACCCATGATGATACCTTTGTATTGTTTGTACCGTATTTTACGGTGTTTAGGTCGATAGGCCGTATAGGTCGAATTGCTCTTTTTGGGGTAAAAGTTGGGATTCAGTATCAGATAGGTCGAGGCGTCGTATAGGTCGATCGGAGATGAACGACTAATAGACACAGAAAAACATCGGTAAGTATGGGTAAGTATTAGCTCAGTAACTCTGTATCCATCATAAAAATAATTGGGACCTAGTGTTGTTTGTTTTCTTTTTTTTTTAGACAAACAATAAGTTTCTGAAATAAAAAACCTTGACAACAAATGTAAAATTTGACTTTCCACTCGATTGACAAGTGTTTACTCGCCATGTTTTTTCAAACCGGTGAATCATTGCGCAGGTGTGAATAAGAGTTATTGTTCTTTATTAAAACAATCAAAACAAACTTGTTAATCCAGATTTCATTGGGTATTCAATGAACAGTTGTCTTTAGTGATTAAAAATATTATTATTCTCACATTTCTGAAACTACATTTATTTATAAAAAAAATGCATAAATTATGTTTCCATCCCAATAAAAAACGTATTTTATTCATAGTTGTCCCGAATATTTTTTTTTTTATTGTTACATGATGCAGTTCCTCCTTGACAAAATCGTAAAAATAAACAACACAAATTCATGTTAAATATATTTTATTTGACTTAATTACATTGTTAATATAAACGGCAGCCATCCCAGCAGTACCATTGCTCCAAAAATCTTTGCCAGCAAGCTCTACAAAAAACAAATCAAATTCTGTGACTATTTTTCTTGCCGGTGGGTATTTTTCCCCAAGACAATTTTCGTTTTTGGACACAGATAGGTCGAAACACCGTATAGGTCGACCAAACAATTTTCTGGGAAAAAAATATCGACCTATACACCGTAAAATACGGTATTCACTAATCACCTTGTGTTTAGTTACATCAAGAGTTCTCTCAAAATGATCATACAATGAGCTAATTTCATCTACACCATAACCTGACTGACAATGTCCTAACTTTATATTACATGGTAATAACACTTGAAAATTTGACAATACATCTGCATCTGACCCAAACCTTGCCTGAAGATTTTCACAAACTTTATCTACATACAATTTACAATCTTTGACTACTACATTTTTTTGCTGCTCATAATATTTAAGTTCAATACTATTAAGATCATCTTGATCTACATCTACCTCATCTACCTCATCAATATCACAGTCATCTGATTCAACCTCATCACCAGAGTTTTTCAAAATACAATTGTCAACAACACTTTTACTACATTCATTTGATGGTCTAATGTACAAGGCTATACCATCACTTACTTTAACAAACTGATCTAACTTTTTTACAAATTCTCCCTTGTCTACACATAAATCTGACACCTGGCTTGGGACCTTGACCTCAATTTCATGCTCGAGTGACTTTGTCACTTTTTCATGGTTAAGTCCATTTCTCAGAAATTAATACCTAGACCCACTGTATTTGGTCAATAGATAGTTCTTGGTGGGTACATGTCAGTCTTGACGCCTGCCTTTTCACCTTGACCTCAATTTCATGCTTGAGTGACCTGCGTCACATTTTCGTGGTTAAGTCCATTACTCAGAAATGAGAATACATAGACCCACCATAGTTGGTCAATAGATAGTTCTTGTTGGGTACATGCCAGTCTGACATTTGTCAGTCGACCTTGATCTCAATTTCATGGATGAGTGACTATCATCCACATTACTTAAGTCCTTTTTTCAGCAACTTTAATACCTAGACCCATCATATTTAGTCAATAGATAGTTCTTAGTGGATACATGTTGGTATGACACCTGCCTTTTGACCTTGACCTAAATTTCTTATGCAAAATGTCAGTTATCAGATAATCATTATTCTGTGTCCATGTGCATACTCAGGTGAGACATGTAGTGTGTCCACTCTTGTTTTCTTGGAAATCATACTGATGATTAACTTCATGGAATCATTTGAACAAAAATAATTTATGTGACTCTATTGAAATTGTAAATTAAAAAAAATGTGACTCGCATGATCAATAAAAACTTTAGGGTCAGGCTAATTTTGGAGGGACGCGCTACAGCAACCAAACCTAATTTTAATTGAAACTTATACTGATACTGTTTTTTTTTTTTGGAAATTTCATTGTTATATTTGTAAAGATATTAATTTCGGGCTTATCATTGCAGTCAAAGGGGAAGTTGGAAAAGAACAATTCTCAGAGTTCGGAGGCTGGCACTTCATCTAGTTTATCAAGAGGTATAGTTAAAATATGTTATTATTGTAGCCTAGAACTATATCTCAGAATTTTTGATAATTTAAATCTTATTTCAACCAACAGGGAATTTAATGTATCATCAGGGCTTTGAAATTTTCAGGACACACTAGCCCAGAGCTTTTCAGGTCAGGAATTTTAGTAGCCTGATGCATGTGATAGGTCAAGGTACTACCCAAGAAGTGTAATGATACAGAACTTTACGAGCTTTGGTATATGCAATTGATTAATATATTCATCCTATTGCCAAGATTGTAGAAATCCTCCCAAAAATAATGATCTCTATTCTGTTTTGAAATGGTAGGTGATAGGCATGAAATATAAAGTCTGAAGCGAATCTCTGATGATAAGTACTGAAGTTCTGCAATTGTTTAGATAAAACCTAAACATTTGTTATTCAAGTTGAAGCTAACCTAACAATAGCAATTACATATACAAGTATCTATGTGCGATATCTACATACATATACATAGAAAATAATACCCCATATCTGTTGTTTTCAATATCCAGTAGTCTAAGTAATTTGTCCTGACTAATAAAAATAAATACACAGAATATAGATATGAGCATTTAAAATGTCTATAGAATGACCAAAACATGTAGGACATAAGTCAAATAAAACTAAATGTAGAATAATCAGACCTGATTTTCTTCCGCTTTTGGAAGTCCGTATTTGTCCATTAAGGTTCATTTATTATCAGACCTGATTTTCTTCGCTTTAAAGCGGAATTCCGCTTTTGGAAGTCCGGATTTTTCCATTACGGTTCCTTCATTATACATAGTAAAATGGCTGCCGAAGTGTGATTTCTGCTCTGTTTTCCCTGTTGTCAAAATCTGAATAATAACAAAACAAGAAAAAAGTTAAAATGGCCCAAGGTCTCAGCCAATATGGTCTTGTTCATGAGCAGGAAGAAATAAAAAAGGTGTTCACACTTTGAAACTAAGAGCAAGACTGAGTAAATAGTAAATTATGATCAATAGCCTGTCAAGAATGAGATTGTGAATTAAAATCCAGCTCTTTCTATTTTTGACTTTCAGGTACTCTGGCTTCCTCCACCATTAAAAACTGGCCACCGTGAAATAGCCAAATGTACTGAAAACGGTGTAAAACCGCAAATAAACAAACAAACAAACATATTCATTTTAACTTCTGTACAACGTGATGCCTTCTTCTAGTAAAAAAATATTTCATTAAATTTAGAATATTGTCATGATTGTTGCATACTGTGAAAAGTTTGGTACATTCTATTGCAGATTCTAGTTTTGATAAAAGTCCATACAAAGATTCTACTGGTATAGATTTAGAAGAATTTATACACAAAACATTGAACAAAACACAGAAAGACAGAAGTATGTTACTCAAACTGGAAACAGATATTAACAACTTTATTAATGAACCAAAGTAAGTTAGTTTACACTTATTTATTTATAGTGGATTGGGAAATAAGTTATACCAACTTATACTAATCCCTCTCCACTTGGCGGGTACGAGAGCGGTCCCTCTAGTGGCATTTTAGCCTACTCTTTTTCGATATCTGCAAGGGAGTCTTTAATGTGCTAAGGGTGTTGCTCTCCCTTGTTGCCATTTTTCTTCCACATCTGACGAACTAATCTTTTACCAATATCATCTTCACAAATGGTGTCCATGGGGCGGCAGATTTGATCATGAAATTTTTTGAATCCTGAATGGCAATCAAAAAAGGACCTTTGGATGTGCAGTTGATGCACTAACCACTGATCACAGTTACAAATAAAAGGAGAAAGGAAGGTGCTATACATTTGAAATTAGCAATTCTAAATCTGGACCGACTGAAACAAGGTAGAAGTGGATGTTTTGAAACTAGGAGGGCAGGGGTTATGTAAGAAGGGCACAATTAGATGTGCATAATTTGAATATATAACGGTAATAAACCTTTGAGGAGATATAGTAAAGATCACAAGACATGAGAGGGCATAATGAGTGTTTAGATTAAAAGTTGCACTTTGGGTACTATGACCAAATAGACTTTTAAGTTCGTGATGCTGACTGGAAACTATGTGCATGATTTAAATAGTCTTAAATCAAACGGGTGCTTTTGATATTGTAGGCATCATTACCTCAAGTTCCCACAGATGTCATCATACGACAGGATGTTAGTCCACAGAATCTCGGCTTTCTTTGGTCTGGATCACAACGTAGATCAGACAGGAAAATGTGTAATAGTCAACAAAACTTCTAATACAAGGATGTAAGTATAAGCAGTCTATAAGCTGTTAATAACTAAAATGACTCAAAAAAACAAACTTAGAAGTTCTTTTTCAGCTGAAGAGAGGTTAACCATTTTAAAATCCTGCAACAATTAATATTAGCATCTATGATGAGAAATTAATTAAGATTTAATGGGGGCTGATTGATGTTAAACTTAAAGATTCAATTTTGGGGTTATTTTAGGATTTCCCTCGATTGTAGAATCTCATCCAATGCCATCTTGTGTATCACTTTTATTGCATATTTATTTACACCCCCGTTTATTTACTTATTTCTGGAACAGAATCCTCAGAATAGATACGTTTGAATTTGGATATACTGTGGATTCATTTATTTTCGTGGATAGAGGAAAAAAGGCATTTCGTGGGATACCTAAATTCGTGGATTGCTGGCTTAGAAAAAAATATAAAAAGTTGTTGAATACTTAAATTCGTGGCTTGGCATATCAGATATCATGAAAATACTGTGACAAAACGTGCCGATCAGACTTGATATTGTACAGTAAAGTACTGATTTAAAGCGCTCATTAAACAAAAGTCTAACAAACAGATTCTTCAAATTTGTAACGAAACAATTAAAGCTTGTCATGAATTTAACAAGATTAACAAAATCCGTAATTATTTACTCATTAGGTTAAACAGGTGTGAAATATATATTGACAAAATTGCAATCACTTGTCACCAAATACCTCGGGGCATATACATACATATTTTTAATCCGATTACAATCAATAATTTCTGCTTTATTATCTTTTGACAAGATGCTTTTACTGTAATTTATGAGAAAGTCTGTATTGTTAAGGACTACTTAGGATTAAGACTTTTCTGGAATGTTTGAATAATAAGAAAACCGGAAGTGAATTCCGCGACAATTTACACAGTCAAAATCTTTTTAAAGAAAATTGTTTGAGCGTTTATATGTTACCGAAGACAAAATTACATGAAACACTGTATCCTCTGTGGATATAGCTAACGCATCATATGTCAGAATTCAAGTACATGCTGTAAAAACGCAATTGTTCAAAACTCCTTGGTTTCAAACTTCAGCGCATTTAAACAAGAGTAAAAATATTATTTTTCGTTGGATATTTAAATTCGTGGTTTACTGGGACCCACGAAAACCACGAAAATTGGTATACAACGAATATTAATGAATCCACAGTAGCCTTTTATCTGTTTTCGGGGTAAACTTGTCTGTGATCAGTCTTTATTTACATCTTACTTTAGATATATTTTAAGAAATGCTCTTGCCATGTATTTGTAGACCTGACTTCAGCTTTAGGGATCACATAGAATCAGGGGAACCAGGTCACCTGAGGAGACCGAAGATGATAATGAAGAGATCTGTCAATAGTCTTGATGATAGAGAGGTAAGAAAACACAAACACAGCCACATTAACATTTTTGTAATGACTAAGGGGTTTACATAACACATAAAAAGCTGGATACGTTTTGTTTACTTGGATGTTACAAATAAAAATAAGTGTCGATGTGATAACATTACATTGGATTGTAAAAAGGGTTTAGGACAGTCACCTTCATTCACATCAGAAATATACATACTGGGATCTAAAAATATAATAATTTTATTATCTAGAAGATATACATTCCTCCACATTGAACTGTAAAAATAATTTCTGATTGATGCATACCACAGTTTTGTCTTTTCATTACCATACATGTTGTATTTCATGTAAAAGTTGGTGACGTATAGGTCCAAGGAGATCTTTTTTATAAAATTTTCCATCATATAAGTACAGTTAAACTTCTCTCTGCTATAATTGGAAAAACTTCACTGAAAATTCGACTACAGGCATGTGGCTTGAACTTTATTTGTCCACCTGTGTGTCTGTTCTTTAGATGTTGACAAAAGCTCTGTTTATTCTTTATTTTCAGAGTCATTATAAATTATCTGCATCAGCTAGGAATTTAATGAACACTAAAGCCAAATCATTTGAAGAACGTAAAGAACAATATGAAAAAGTCAGAAGTAAAATATTCAAAAGTTGTGATGAAACTGGATTACAGGTAAATGTGATGAGAGCGTTGAAGTCTCGACATTAGTGCTGAGTTGACATTCACATTGAATTGAAGCTCGTATTTATAGTTTTTGTTGAGCCTACATTCTTCTCACGGAAATGAGACATAACGATCCTATATTCTGTTGTTGGCTGTGGCATCAACATTTACATTCACTCTGTGGTAAAATTTTTTTAAACATTAATAACTTTCTTAAATGATCCTGGATTTTTACCACACTTGAAAACTTGTTCATGATCAAAAGATAGTATCCGGACGAAAATTTGGTAATAAATTTTGTTCCACTTATCCATATTTTACTTAAAAATCAACTTACTTTTTCTCCCAGTTAACATTACATACAGTCTGCAGTTAAAGTTTTTAAAACATTAATTACTTTCTTAATCCATCCTGGATTTTTACCAAACTTTGACAGAAGCTCCTTCATGATCAATAATTAACTTGGAGAAAAATTATGTACATTTAACTATTACACTGAACACATATAAAACAGCGAAAGCAGGCGAGAGATTACCAGAATCATGTAACTCAATTTGACCAAGTTTTAGGGTTTTAATTCTTAAAGTTTAAACTGATGAGTTTTTGCTTATACATCAGGGATGATTTTCTTCTGCTTTTGGAAATCCAGATTTTTCCATTACTGTTCGCACTAGATAGATGCAAAATCTTTTATATTATTTATTTTATTGTCAGGCAGAAGCATTTACAGAAGAAGAAATGGCTGCTGTGAATGTGACCCAAATGTAAGTTTTATAATGATTAATCATGGATGCAGGTATATGTACTAGCCAGTGATGACATACAGTAGAACTTCGATGGCTCGAACTCCAAGGGACTGTCGAAATCTGTTCGAGATATCGGTAGTTCGAGTTACCGAAATTTGTCCAAGTACGAAAAATTGCCATAACCATCAGTATACGAGTTGGTATAACTTATCAGAACCTTGAAATATTTCTTATTTAAAATTTAACAGGTTAATCACTAGTCAACAGTTATCATGACATCTTTATTACATTGAACAGTAAATATTTACCTGTCAGATTCATCTATTTGTATTAAACTTGTGATTTTTAGATGCATACCTATAAGTATCAGGCAACAAGACTATCCATTTAATTATCGAGTTCGAGTTGTCAATGCTAAAATACACTATTTTGTATTTGTTGGAACCAAAATTTTTGACTTTTCGAGAAATCAGTGTTCGAGAAACCGGGATTTTTTCAACTATAAAATAAAGGAAAAATTGACGGGACTTTCAAAACGGTTCGAGCCATCGCTGGTGTTCGAGCGATCCGAGTTCGAGATACCGAAGTTCAACTGTACATATAGATTGTGTTTCAAAACATACAAAAAAGAAAGGATAAATGAAGATGTACTGAGTTCAAGCGATAACTTTATTATCAGATCAGATTATTTTTTTGCCAGATTAAATTTAGAGTTAGAATAAAGCCATATAAAATCTGTAGAATTTCTATTAAACCTATTTTTCTGTGCCAGTAAGTAAGCAATGTTAAAATGACATCTTACAAAAAACCAGGTAAGATTCCCGGGAAAAATTAAAAATTTGCATACATGCCTACAAATTGTAAATTGTTATAGAATATAGTTCTGTTGGCCTATTAATATATTTTTCAGACAGAAAAAGTTTATTTTGTCATCAAAAATGTTTATCATTATTACAGTTACACACAAGAATGTGGACCTATTAGGCCTAACAGTTTATGTAGGAATTCTGATATTAACCATCTTGGGAGCAGTACAGATTCCAGTGGGTATGGTACAGATGATCGTTGTTCATCAAAATCAAGAGGAATACCGAAGGCTAACAGTTTTGGTGGAATGGCCCATGTAGCCCCTAAACAAAGTGGTCCTTATAAAAGTTACAGTATGAACAAAGCAGGTACAGTAGATACTTACAGGGTATTTCTTTTAATTGGCATGCTCCATTTTAATTGATACAACTATGATGGGAGATGTTATGACGGTCATGATTTTTTTCTATTTCATTGTAGAATTCCTCCTATAGTTCTACTTTAATTGTGACCATTTATTTTTATTCTATACAGGGTACTGAGAAAATTTCACGCTGGAAAGGCTTTACTTCTGTAATAATTCAGGCAACCCATATATGTTAAAGGATATCATAATTACTGTGTGATTTGGGGCCAAAATAAAAATATTGTTTGTTTCCCCTCGCCCGACCGACTCAGTGAAAACCCTGCCGACTGAAAAGTTTTTATTCCATTTTTTCGTAACATTTTTTTTTAATTTCTAGATCAATTTCGGGGTCAATCCATTACCTGATTTGTGCTTTATTATGACCCAAAGTTTTCTATTTTTCATTGGATTCGATCTAAAAGAAAGTTTCATGGTGCGGAAGTCATTTGTATCCAATCAGTGGACATATACAAAAACTACGTCTTTTATCAATAAAATTGAATACCTGACACTACCTAAAAATTTTATTTTAGCATCGTCTGACATTGCTAGTACGTATACTAATATGAAACACGAGGAAATCACGAATGCTGTTAACAGAGCATGGCCTAGATAAATGAAACACAGAATCGAGAACAACAAATTCGAATTCAGTAGTAGAATGTATAGACAAAAAATAGGGGTACCAATAGGTGCTCCAATCTCTCCCAGTCTTACTGATTTACGTATGTTTGAAATAATAACACATAAATGATTGAATTGTAAATACATTCAGACAAAATAATCTTGCTTTCCGTGTATTGAGACTACAGTTTCATTACTTTTAATGGTAATAGAGGAATTGCGTCAATTTTTTGAAATAGCGAATACTGTTCATTCATTATAGATTTCAAATACTATACATGTAGATTTTAAGTTATAGAAAGTTGTAGGTAAACTTTCAGTACTTATATAGATCATCAGCACACCCATCTTGAAGGCTCTTCCGTGTTTAAAGGATTTTAATTGGGAGAAATAACTGGATTTATTAGACTTACTAACAATAAGACCTCATACTTCAATTTGAAATATTTATTTTGAATGTAATCAAAAGGGGTTATAAACGATGCAAAATTGAACTTTAACACGTGAAAGTCTTAAAATTTCCAGAAAAAGGACGATTCAATACGAAAAACAAATCAAAGACACCCCACTTGTATTTACAACAAAATATAACCGAACTCTTTGGCAATTACCAGTAGGAAGGGCTATTAAGAAGCTTTGGTATTATATCCAAAATGATGAAGAGAGCAACAGAATCTTTAATAGATTGCCTATTATTGCATATAAAAGACATAAAAATATAAAAGATATTCATGTCTTCTTTATAAACAAAAGGCTAGGGGTGCCTGATCAGGATAGGCCTTGGTTCATAAAACCTAAGCTGAAACACTGAACAACTACGAGATGATTTTCTCGACTAGTAGTATTGGGATTATAAATTGTACCTTCCCTCCTCTGAAATGTAGGGTCGGGAGAGGGGAAACAGTTTTAAATGTGGCCTGGCTGAAATAATTCCAACAGGGCATAAATCACCAATTAATGAATCAGTTAGTTATCATAATTTATGTCTGTATATTTGGACAAAATGTAGGGTTTTTTTTTCATCAAAGCTTGAATTTACAATTTTTTCCTTATTCACATCATATTGAAAATGTGGTTCAATTGTTTTATGCTTTAAAAATACATTTTTTCCTTACAGATTCCTTTAACAGCTGTGTGTCAGGAATTGCCAGTCCAATGCAACGACCTGGAGTTCCAACACCACCTGGTAGCAGGACAGATAGTTCACCAATGTCTAGATGTAGTTCGTCAGGACCCGTGCAGTCACCTGTACAAGGTCTGTTCAACAATTTGACATTTAAACACAAAATTTTTGAAATTATAGTAATCTAAATATCTATCACTGCATAAGATCTTGAAAAAAAATAACTTGTGCTGTGTGTGCCACTTGTTTCTGCAACTGATATCATGCTGAAAACTTTGTGCCTTTAATGAAGTGATACAAATAACAATAATCAGATATTATAACAATTAGCATGGCTCAGATTTTTATTGGAAAAGAAGTCCAGTAACATTACATTTGTTGGAATAATACTAAAAAAAAATATAAATAAATGACACACACAATATAGAAAAACTGCTCTTGTTGAGAATTAAAGCTTTATAATATAAAATGTATAAATTATTATATATTACTGTATATGAACACGGTCGACTGTCTTAAAAAACATTTACTCTTTCGACTGTCTGTGGTAATATTTATACAAATTTACTCCAGATTTAACAAATTTTCAGTTTACTGGAAAAAAAATTTCTGGTCCATTTAGGTTAGATGTAAAGAGGACCGACAGTATGTGATATTGTAGTTTTGTGTGTATTTTTTAAAAGGAATATATTTTCCTTTGTAACAGGTATTTTCCCAGGACAAGGGGGACAACAACAAGTGTACATTGTAGCCACAGATCTGAACAACGTACCACCGGGTAGTGTTATTTTAGACCCAAGGACTGGTAGGTATTAAAAGTATAACAGTCAGATAATTCATTTCCACAAAAACTCTTGTTTTGGATGAATACTTCTTAGTTCCCTGAAAGGACAGTTTTTTCAATACAGACACCACAGTATTAGCTGTCAACATTCATAAATTGGTTTTCAGTATCTTTAATTTGCTTTAGCTGATTTCTAGCACATTTTAATACATCATTAAACTAGTTGAAAATCAGAATCCTACAGATTGTTGTGTCATTTGCTGAAAGAGTGAGTGGGGTGGGGGGGGGGGGGGGTATTTTTACTGTGACAGTTCATGATTAGTTATACTATAGGTATTTTCCATTGCTTAAATGCATCCAATATTTTACAAGAGAACATTTTTCATTTTTAATCTGAAGTTCATTGATTTTTGTGCCACCACAACAAATGTGAATATGCAGAATTTTAAGGATTAATCAAATAGATTGTTTACAATATGTAATGTCCCTATTCCATTTTTGTTAAACAGTCAGCAATATTTAAAAAAAGGACTTTTTCATGTTGTAGGTCAGCCATTTTCCAACTCAGATGGTAGTATATATCACCACACACCAGGACAAGCACCACCACAACATACAACAGTAGTACACCAACAGATGCCTCCAGAAATGTGGAATAATGTAAACATTTATTCTTAGTTTTATAGCAGACATTCAGTTTTTATTCTTTGTTGTATTTCTGTATATAAAAATCTATATTATCAAGATAATTTCTATGATTTAGATATTCCCCTTGACTATGAACAAAATATAACAAATTTCTGTTAACTAAATGGTTACAGAATGCAGTATTGGTTGTTTTTTTAGTAGCACAGCAACTAAATGAATTATATAAAAAAACAACAAAAATGATAACACCCATCAATAATCCCTTACAAAAATATTCAAAGGTAAGACAGGACTTAAAAAAATAGTATAGAAAGTAATTTAGGATTCTCAGAAACTTTCAGACTTTACCCGTATAAAGCAAACAGATTGGTATGTTGAAATTGTTTGTGGCATGAAAATAACTGTGCCAAAAGATATAGTTCTCACCTTATTGAAATATATAATAATGTTGTTAGTATACTTTGATCATGAGCTGCCTGCATGCAAAAAACTGCAGTTACATTACTTTTTTAGGTGCAGCAACAGGAATGTAGTGGAGTTCCGGAATTGTGTCATCATTTATCATCACTTACAGTAAACCAACAGTCACTCAGTCATCAGAACTCTGGTGATAGCACTGGAGAGCCACCTGGTGGACCACATATCGTCATGGCAACACAGCCTCAATTGCAAACAGTATTTTCACAACAAGGGCCTACAGCACAGGTAGTTAAATTAAATTCATCGAATCAGAGGTTTAGTCAGAAAAAAAAAAAAAAAAAATTCTACAATTAATGGCATCTGGATTCCACAGAACACAAATTACAAACATACAGGGGCCTCGGTGGCCGAGTGGTCTAGGTAATCCGTCATGACTACTAATGATCACTAGCCTGTCAACACTGTGGTTGTGAGTTCGAATCTCACCTGTGGCGGAGTGTGTTTGACGCCGATCGAAATTGACAGGGATTGCCAATTTTCCTACCGAAGGTCGGTGGTTCTCTCCGGGTACTCTGGCTTCCTCCACCAATAAAAACTGGTCGCCGCGAAATAGCCAAATGTGCTGAAAACGGCGTAAAACCTCAACTAAACAAACAAACAAACAAACATACAATCAACAGATAGACTGAAGGCATTTTGTAGTTTTAATGCATACCCGGGTCTCTGCTTAGGTTTTATCCAGGCTCTATTGTGTATAATATTATATTCTCTTATGATGGTACATTGTTATCTATTTCTTGTGCTATGAATTATTTGTCATAACTAATTCCCCATCATATGATATGAACAAGTGTTACGAGAAATTCTTTTATTTGATTGGTCTTGATCCAAACGTCGCTGTTTTCTGATTGGTTGAAATCTGCGTGGTCATCGTTGAAAGCCACCGTTGCATAGCAACATTTGACGTCACAGAAAAATAAACGTTAAGATTTCCCGCGGGTCAGACGTCGAATCACAAACAAATATTCCTGAAGAATCATAAGAGAAAAAGGTTAAATAACTCGTAAAAATTAAATACCGCTTGATATCAACTCTCGTTATTTAATTCGAACTTAATAATAAACTTGTCAATGGCTAGTTTATTATTATGTCCAAATTAAACAACTCGATTTGATATCAAGAGATATCTAATTCTCACTCATTGTGAAACCTATAAATACCAAAAAGTTGACTGCTTAAATTGGATACTGTAAATTCGGAAATTGTTGCGATGTTTTTATTATTGGGAAAAATGCAACAGGGTTGTAATCGCAATAATTTAAACTTGCATTTTGGAATTTTTTATATGCATGAAGCTGAGTTTTTCTCAATATCGCAAAAATTAAAATAGCATTTTGGCCTAAAATGACAAAATCGCAATAATAAATGCACGCAATAATATCTGAATTTACAGTAGATGTACTTAATTTAACTGTGAGACCAGTTAAGGTTCTCAAAACTGCTGTTGCACTATTAAACAAAGTAGTCAGAAATAAAATCACCATGTAGGAGTTTAATAGTATCTTGTCATAAAGTTTGATAGGAATATCTTTAACCCTATGACATAGGCAGAAGTACAAAGATAAAGTTTAGAAATTTATTGCTTAATAAAAAAGAAACCAGAAACATACATTGTTGTACCTACACAGAAAGAGTATTTAATGTTCTGTGAACTTTTGTTTTGGTGTTAATTCAGAAATTACTACGTGTCCCACATGCCTTGGCAACTGATTTCTTGATGAAAAAACAAGGAATTTTGTTGCTTTTGTGTACATTTCTAATAGCTATTAGGTATGTCCTAAAGATCAACATGGTTCAAACTTTTGGAAACAAAACTTCCACATATTCTCCAACTTGAAATTTGTTGTGGTGGCACAGAAATCAATGAACTTAACATTAAAAATGAAAAAATTTCTCACAAAAGACGTATTGGAGGCATTTAAGCGATGGAAAATACTTACGTATAGTATAACTAATCTTGAAATGCAAAATATTAAAAATCTGCAACGAATTATTGAACAATACATTCACTAATTCGTGTGGTACATGAGTGAATAATTAGTGTTTTTTGGTCACAAGTTGTAAATTTTTCATATTTTAATTTTGAGATAATCCTTTTTTTTTTCATTTAAATATTCCACGTTTTCAGAATATGTAACGACAAAATACAAGGAATTATGTTTTTGACTACTCGTCAACTTTTGTATGGCAATTATTGTTGGCGACGACTATTGTTATGTCACTTCCAAGAGTGAAATATGACTTTCGATTTCACTGAGTGAATTATCAGATTTGATTTCATTCTGAAATCCCAGTATTTCACCACACTCAATGATTTTTTACAACTACTGAAAACAAATGGCAGTGTAATACCTTTTACTTTCATTTTACATAAAAATTTGGACAAATACCCCAAAAAAGCTTTGCAGTTAAATAAAGACACATGGTAATGTGATGTTTTTATTCATGCAAAAAATGCGACAGTGTATGCATGTTTATGCAATAACTGAACCTTATGTTATAATTTTAGCTTGTAATGTTTTAACATGTACATGAATATCATTAATTAATATATTCACATTATGGTTTATTTTCAGTAATTGCAATAATAAGTGGATACAACTAACTTTGGAATTTACTGTACATTTACATGTACTTATTCAAGTGTTTTTAATTTCATTAAATATGTTTTAAAATGTAATTTCATTGTAGGGACAGTTTTATCCTTGTCCACAGACAGTACAAAATTCTTATGTTAGATTTGTTCATCCTGTTCAATCATCTTTGGCACAAGGACAACAACAGTCGGTTGCTATGGACAGCCAAACGTTTACTCAGAATGCACCATTTCAGTCTCCTATGACTGGTGCATTTCCTAATTTTCAAGGAGGTGCTGTTCAAAGTGTAGAAACAATGAATCAGTGTTCATTTCCAGTTCAAGGAGGATCGGAAGGTTTCCAAACATATCCTGTGCAGTATCCTAGCCAAAGTAATTATGCTCCGATGCAATCAACATTGTATTATAGTAATGTGCCCACCTCGAGCCCACAAATGGGACTAATTTATAATGGAAATCAGGGAACATTTCAAAGTCAAATTCAGCCTAGTCAAACAAATTTAACATCAACTAACCCACCCTTAGCAATGGGCTCTACATCTATGATAAATATGGGACAGCCTGTCCCAGTTGGAAATATACAGACTCCAAATACGCAGAATTATATGTATCCCACAGTGGCACAAGTGGGTCAGTCACAACAACAACGGACACCAAATCAGCAAATTGTTCAAATACCAAATGTTCAAGTACATAATGCTACACAAGCTATTCCTATGGTCAGAAATATGCAAATGAATATGCAGATTCCGACTCAGATAGGAACTGTTCAACAAGGCATGGTTGCTGGACAACCTACACAAGTTACTGTTAGTGCAAAAAATTTGACAGTTGACGGGACACTGCCAAAATTTGATTCGGAAAACAAAGAGTGCATTATTGGAAACCTTGGTTCACCACTGGTGGCAGGTCCACCAACTCGTCAGTTAATACCAAGTTTCAGAGCTCCATCACAGATACCAGGTAATTACTTAGTTTAACGATGCTTGCTGGTCATGTTTTGGTTTTTTTGTCAGATTTTCGGAATCCTCAGGTTTTATCCATTTCTTAAACATGAAATTTTTTGACCATCAACCCCCATTTTTTCTTTTATAATTCAATCATATATACCTTAAAATGGTATTTGACAAAAGTTTATGAAATGCTCTTTATTTTTTCATACATCTTTGGGAGACTGAAGTTGTCAATGCAAAGACAATGAAAAATCCAGAGAAAACCCATTTCCTGCAAATTTTCAAGGCCTGATAAGCTCTAAAATGAGCACATGAACCTATATTTTTTTCTTGCTTATTTGCTTACTATTCATATGTTCTCTCAAACTAAAACACCTATTTCAAATCCTATTTATTTCCTATTAGACCAGCGATCCTCCTTAATTGTTAAGGATGCTCGCTGGTCATGTTTTGGTCTTTCTGTCAGATTTTCGGAATCCTTGGGTTTTATCCATGTCTTAAACATGAATTTTTTTTCCCCATGAACCCCCACTTTTTCTTTTATAATTCACTCATATATACCTTAAATGGTATTTGACAAAATTTTATGACATCCTTTTTATTTTTTCATACATCTTTGAGAGACTGAAGTTGTCAATGCAAAGACAATGAAAAATCCAGAGAAAACCCATTTCCTGCAAATTTTCAAGGCCTTATAGCTGTAAAATGAGCACATGAACCTATAATTTTTTCTTGCTTTTTTGTTCACTATTCATATGTTCTCTCAAACTAAAACACCTATTTCAAATCCTATTTCCTATTAGACCAGCGATTATCCTTAAATTACATTATATCAGACATAATATGAAGATAGGGGTAATCACAGCTGAAAATAATGCTTTTCCTACGTTTGTAAAGTATATCATTGAGATGTTTTCTTTGAAAGCCAAAAAACTTGGCAAGCTGTCTTACTTTAATTATTTTAGTATTCAGGAACTGAATAATCGCAAAATGCAAACAAATGTCTATGTCATAGTTATAATTGGTTGTTACATAATTCCAGTTGTATACATTTGTACATCCAATGGATTTATTTATTTACGTTTTGGCACTGTTAATAATACAATTTGACATGTAAAAATTCTTCTACTGAAGCCAAAAAAAGAGGCCCGAAAAAGCTGCAGATATCTTAAGTACAAAAATAGGTATCCAAAGAATAGAATGATTTTGCAGTGCATGTTAAAAGTTTTTATCCTTGAAAGTGATACAATAATTAATAATAGTTTTGTCCATAAGAAATTTAGAGAGGAACACTTTAGAAATATAAGCTTTTTTCACTCGTGTATAAAATATGAAAACATGGGAAAAAATGTATTTCAGATGTGCGGTTATTAGGTCAGCCAACATTTCGTCCACCTATACAACAAGTTCAACTTAACCCTCAGACATACATACAGCCACAGAAACAAAGGTATGTACCAACAGACATGACATTTACAGCCATTAAAACAAAGGTAAGTACCACAAACATAAACCGCCACAGAAACAGGTAAGTACCCACAGACCTACAGTCACAGAAAGAAAGGTAAGCACATAAATGTACATACAGCCACAAGAAAAAAGACATATATGTACATTTACATGCCACAGAAACATTGCTATAATTAAAATCAGCATTTAAATTGAAAGTGAAACAATTTTACGCTGAGGTCCATATACTCTTTTAGGGCGACTAACCGGTCTATATACTGCCATTTGACCCTCAGTGCAACGAACTATAAGTATATTATACTTATTTAAATTCGAAAACGTTCCAAATCTTATAATAATAATTAAGTTCCTCCCACCAGTCCATATAATAATTAAGCCCTGCCCACAAGTCTATATAACATTATATGGACTGGTTTCTTTAATATAGACATAAAAGAGAGACAAAATCTTAAAAGTATAATATATCTGAATATATACTATAGAATAGAGAATGGAAATGGGGAATGTGTCAAAGAGAAAACAACCCGACCAAAGAGCAGAAAACAGCTCAAGGCTACCAATGGGTCCTCAACGCAGCAAGAAAATCCTGCACCCAGAGGCAGGCTTCAGCTGGCCCCTTAACAATAATGCATATTTGTTTGCTTTTACAGAACTGGTACATCATATTCAAGTAAACAGCAGAAATTGAGGAAATCTCGTAGTAAAGAGCGTGACTCTCCACATCAGAGTACAGACAACAGTGATAGCCATACAGGTTTGTCATAGTTTATTGTTAAATTACTTATTAGAGACTAAATTGACAAGCAGACATTTAAATGAAAATCCAATAATTCTTAAGTTAGAAAATTTATGAAAAATGTGTGAATTTTTCTCTTCTTAAATGAAAACAATAACTTTTTATGAAATATTTATAGAACAGCATTTGCTTTTTAAGAAGCATATACAAAAGCTTTCAGCATGAACTTTATACTTGTTATGAGAACAAATATTTAATTAATACAGTTATTGTCCATATTGTGTAATTTGGAAATTAAATATTTGAATTTATTTATTTATCATACAGAATTGACAGTAATGCATGAGAAATTACATGTAATACAATTCATGACAAGTTCCAGTTGAATAACACTTTGAAAAATGCAAAAATGACAATTTGAGTTTAAATTACTATGTTATTCTTGTAGCAATTTGAGAGAAATGTATAATACATGTAATGAACGTGAATTATTATGGACACAATTACTTACACTGATGATGAATACACACACACACACACATTAATTAGTGGCTTGAACAATTTTCATGTTAATTTACAGCATTTTTTGTATGTTAACGATTCAACATGTTTTCTTTAAATTTCCCACTCACTGAAAAGATTCTATAAAGATTTGTTATATTTGGGAGATGTTTTAAATGTTTGTAATTCATACACAATTGTTTATTTCATTATCATATTTTGGAAATTCAAGTAGAAAACAGATTTTATCTTCCATTAAACTCAGACAAAGGCAGTGTAAGTATTGATAATTATTTTTTTTTATTTATAGGTCATATCTTGGAAGTGTATGATTTACCAGGTACAATGATAC
Organism: Mytilisepta virgata; assembly: GCA_028015205.1. Taxonomy (NCBI): domain Eukaryota; kingdom Metazoa; phylum Mollusca; class Bivalvia; order Mytilida; family Mytilidae; genus Mytilisepta; species Mytilisepta virgata. The sequence continues at coordinate 1,000,386 of JAPWFG010000015.1, forward strand.
GTTCAGATGTAGATAAAATTTTACAAGATTTGATCACAAGTGGTGCAAAAGTTCAGTTTATACAACATGAAAACCTTCAGTATCAAACAGACCCTGGAAATCTGCCAGTGTCGGCATTTCATAAGATTCTCGTTATTTTCCCAAACAGTGCCGGAGCCAATCAAATACTACAGACACATTCAAATAACAATTACAAGTTGAGACTGTCAGCATTAGATAATAATATAGGTGTTAGGACTTGATATTTCAAATTATGTGATCTGTATTTTATATTTAAAAAAGGATATTTTATGATGTTTTACACGAAAAAAATATATTATATTCACTGTTGATCTGTTAAGAAGGTAAAAAAAGAAAGCAAATTTATGTTTTTCCTGTTTGTTTTGTGCCATTTCTTATGATAATCTGTTATGTTACAATTGTTATAATTAGAAAGTGATGTAGGTTGTCTATGAAATGATCTCCGATAGCCATGTTGAAATAAATCTCTAGTTCTCAGTCGGTCATATTGATGAAGCTGATGATCTAAAACATAGAGCTTTGCTTTTCAAATAACCTCTTAACAGTGAAAGGTTACTTGACAAATTATTTTTAAATAATAAATGTAGATCAGTTGAAAAAAAGTTAAAGAAATTTTTAGACTTACTTCCCCTTATATATAAATTTGTATCATAAGTAAATTAAAAGTTGAAAATAAAAAAAAAGTTAAAATATTTTTCTGATACTTTGAATTTTGAATTAAAAAATTAACTTAAGAACTATATATTTCCTTTGAACCAGTGATTAAGTAGTTTATAGATCGTTCATTGTAATAACTTATAATCAGTAGCCATGTCAGAACTAAGGTTGTTGTTCCAAAAACTGTCTAATGTAATGTTTTTTCAAGTCTAATATCAGTTGTCAAAGATTGCCATTTTGTTAGTGAAGGTCAGTGATTTTCTCCATCCACCAAGGATTGAACTTCCATGGCTGGTTAGTCAATTGTAATATAAGTTACATACAATCTTAGTAAGTAAACAAACCTTTGAACAATAAGATGGTAAGACAGATAATACTTTAGCAAAATAATTATAAGGGGAGATCTAAAGATTTATTTCAGATGGACTTAACTGCTAGCAGAAGAAGTCATAAAATATCAAATTTTGTGATGGAATACTTTCAGAGGTTTAGAGCTATTAGTACATATCATAGTTTTCTGAGAAACCAAAGTGTGTGTTCAAAAGCTACAAGACTTATAGAGCAAGTATTAAATACTTAAAATCAATGTTTTCGGAAAAACAAGACTCACAAATGTAATTTCTGTCAGAAAAATAAGTCTGTATGTCAATTAACAAGGTTGACTCCTGGTAATTGTGATTTTCTCCCTTTAGTCTGAAGGCTATTTATTATCTCCCTTAAATAACTTAGTAAAGGGAGATAACTATGCATTTCTCAGTAACTCTTTAGATTTAAAGCTTTAAAATTTTCTTTGTTAAAATTTTAGATAATTAGAATAGAATTTAATTGGAGAAAAACATTTTAAGAAACATGAAGTAAGGTGTTTTCAGTTATGACACAATGTCATTGTCTTGTTTCATTATTAGCCATTAGTAACAGATTAAAGTTAGGCCAAAATGAAATATATTTGTGTTTCAGGTTACATACCCAAAATGGCATACGGTAGGTAGGTAGGAAAAACATTTTATTTTGAAAAAATTATTTTCTTGTCTTTCCGAAAAATTGTAAATGGTCAAACTTGAAATTACTTACTTGCGCTTACTGCATTTAAAATTCCACTGAAATCAAACATTTTAAAGACACAGTTCAAATGCTAATCAAAGTAAAAAACCATTTCTGGAAAAACCGATAAATTCTGAATTTTTTTCCCCCCAGATCCTACGTCAATAAAATGTTTTTGATCATGGCCGAAAATGAAATATACTATTGGAAAAAAGCTTGGATTGTAAATGAATGTTGTGTACACTGGTTTCCTTAATTGTTCATTCCATGAGGCTCAAGAGTATTTAGTAACTTCCCCTTACTTTTTCTTCCTGTTTCCCATAATGCACTTCACTTTGTTATCTGCACAATATTTATATCCTTGTTGTATACTTATTTTAACATGATACCAGAAAAGGAAGGATACTGATGGATGGTGATTATGGGGGGGGGGGGGGTGTCAGGGGGCTAAAATCAGTTCAGAAATATCTTATAATGACTTGAATAGATTTGTTAGTCTGTCGTTACTCTCAAGACTACCAGTTACAAAATTACTAGTATTAAGTGTTTTGCCAGTTTCTTGCTAATAAAATTTTAATACCACCATATAGCTTTATAAAATCTGTCACAAAAAGTGGTGTTAAACACCAATGAAATAAATATATAAATGGATTTTTTTTCATGCTTTAAACTGAAGATTTGTATTATGATTTGAAAGGGTAAATTTGTTGTTGAACAATTTTTTGTCATTCTCCAGTAGGACAGTAGAAGCTTTTATCAGTGAAATTCAATTAATATTTATCGTACTTTATAAATGATTTTATATGATGCAATTTTTCCGTACATATCATATAAAATTGATTTGTCTTAAAAGATGAAATGTGTATTTTTTGGAGAACATAATAAAGACAACAGAAGAATATTTGTGTACCCATTTTATACTTCAAAAAATACTTGCAACAAAAGGTGCCAAATAAATTCTGGTGAAAAATAATTACAACTTAATGTGCCTTTACCATCAATTATAGTTTTTCTCATCAGAAATAGGTTTCTTGTGTAATTAATATATTTGCAAAATTTTATGTTTAAATTGATCTAAGATTGTTACTGCTGCTAATAATCAGTGCTACTACATACACTTATGCACACAGGTAGCATAAAACGAGCCCCAAACTCTTGTTTAATGTAGAAAGATTATTTCTTTTAATTGGCAAGATTCTTATTAATTACATTAATCCTGTGATTGCCTTAAAATTTGGTATCCATGAAAAAATAATTTTGAACTCTGCTGTGAATGTGGGTATATGATAAAACGAGCAAATATACAACTTATGTTGAAATCATAATTTTAAACATACTCGAGTAAAACTATTTTCCCTAGACCCTTTATATGATACTTTAAAGTCTGTATAGTATATCTATTATCGGTTGTATAAAGGTTTAACCTTCCCCTTATCAAACAAATAAATCCACAAAGTGTTATCTCTTACACTTATTTTTCATGCTTGTTCTTCATGTAGTAGAGAAAAAATCATCTGATAAAAAATTTCAAGTAAATACTGTAATGTTACATTTTAAATTTCTTAATTATCCTAAGTTCTTTAATTTTTTTTAAATAGCTATAATTTTTCTTTTTAATGAGAATATGTTCAAGCTTAATATTTATAGTTTCCATATTCATTAAAGAATTATTTTGCAATAATAGCTTATTTACCAATTAGAGAAACATTGAATTATGACCAATTGCTTGTCTTTTGTTTTCGCTGCTTAATTTTTCGTTCAGTTGAAAGAAAGTTAATTTGGTCATTTCTTTCCTTTCATTTGTACCTTTTATTTTCCTGTTTAGTCACTCTTAATTTTGTCTTTTTTCATCTATTGTGCAGCTTATGTAAGATCTAGTCATGGGTTTTATCCGATTAAAGGTTAATTTTTAGATGGTAACATACATGTAGTAGGTACATACATATGTTTTTTATGTATACAAAAACTCAGTACATTTAAGTGACGTTGATAATATGCGAAACAAATTATTTGTGTTGGGTTGAGGTTGCTGGCAGGACTTACTAATTTTGGGGAGATTGTAATATTTATGGTCTCCTATGGAGGAGATTCTACCATTTTGTATTAAAACACTTTCAATATTTCCTTTGTTTTCCAAAGGGTTGGAGGCCAGATGCTCCCATTTTGCTTTTGTGTCATTAGGAAAACAAAAAAAAAATATCAAAAGGTAAAATGGCTGCATCTGTATAAGATTCAGAGATGCAGATATTCTTAATTTCATGGATTTGGGAGAACAGGATATTTAGTTTATGGAAAAGTGTAGAGACCTGCTCACTTCTGAATAGGCATGTTAGCTGCTTTTAAAGTATTAGATGTCAGATATTCTCTGTGTTGATTTTAGGTGTACTAAAGACTAATGCAGAGAGCCCATGACAAACAACTAAGCCAAAAAGGGAAAAACTACACGTATGTTGTTACCACTTTTAATTAACAAAAAAAACCAGTTCAAATGTCAAGCATCGTCTTACTGCCAAAGAAGGGATATATTAGGGGTAATATTTTGATTAATAAAGATCTCTTCGTACACCCAGACCTTATTTTTTTCCACTTGTGGAGGTCTGGGATTGTCCATTATGGTTCCTTTATCATACACAGTAAAATGGCTGCCGAAGTATCATTTCGGGTTGTTAAAATCGGGTCTGTACGCCTTGAAGCAATTATTTATGATCATCTGAATCATTGTAATTTGCAATGACAGTAATGAATTCTAAATACTGTAGCAACTAAGACTATATAGATATTGGGCATTTTCTTGTACATTTTAATAGTCTTCTTACAGATAAAAGATATATTTGTTGACTTGTATAGGCAATGAAAACCTTATACATCCCAGTTAATGTCGTATAGAACATATTGTGATAGTTATGTCAGACAACTTTCACCCTCTATCTCCCTGCTTATCATGTTTACCTGTTATTTTCCCCACTTGTTAATGTTCACAGGTTGCGTTCTGGAACTGACAGATCTGTTCGTTCATTAGAAATAAATTTATATATATTTATATTTTATACAAGGTAGGCGAGAAAATTTAAAGTTTAAGAGTGTACAATGATAAATGCTCAGAGAACATTTCAGTGTAGATTTTTTATATTCACTTATTAACCATTAATAGAAATTTTATACGGAGTGTCAATTGATTTGCAACAATCAAATTTTCGATATGTCTTGTTACATGCCTTTCCATTTGGTATCATTTCTAACTATGTTCAAAGAAAATATCCTGTTAGATTTTAAATTTCAAAAAGTACTGTTCTATTGTGGAAACATGCTTACCATTACCTTTTGATAAAAGGTAGACACAATTTGTACAATATGAAAGAACAAATCAGAATTACAAAATTTTCAATGCAAAAGTACAGTTGTAAGAATGGCGATGTATGACAGCCTGTCAGGTTGGTCCAAATAATGAAGGAAAACCAGTTTGCTGTCATTTTGACATCTGTTTTTTTTTTTTTTTTTTTTTTTGTTTGTTCTAGAATTTCATTGATTTATTGGTTTGTCAAACTCTATGCTCAAATGTTTAAAAATTGATAGTGACCCTGACAAAGAGTTCAATTCTCTGATTCTCTTCAGATTTATTTAGACAAATGTGCAGTTCCTAGATAAAGTGTACTTGAAATTAAAATTATTGTGTTCAATTGAAAATAATATTGCATTTCTATTGACACTCAGTATATTAATGAAATACACCCACCAAATCTTCTAATGTTAGAAATCTCAGAAATTCCTCTTTTACATAAAACTGATATTCATATAACCAAATGTTTTTCTTTGTTGATACTAAAAAGTTTACATGGGGTTTTTCTACATTTATATTAGCTGGAGAGCTGTTTCTGTAACCATGGTTCAGTTACAAAGTTTAATATGGGTATGAAATAAAAATTAATCACAAAAATATTATGTTTTTCAATATGTTGTGTTGATAATAGAATTCGGCTGGTGTTTGTGATATAGGATACTGAAAAGGTGATGAATTTGGTAAAATCTGTAATCACTTTAAAATTCTTAAAATATGAACAGAATGTATTTGAAATTTAAGAAAATTTGGTAATATCTGTGATATTTTGTAATCTCTCTATATTGTACAAATATGTGTAATATTTGAGGATCATGTGATCTTGAAAAATAATAATTAAAAGGTTGCTATATTTAGGGTTCTTATTTTCAAATGTGTCTCCAAATGGAATAAACATTATAAAAATGAATAGAATATGTTAATACATGTAATTGATACCTTAAAACAAATACTGTAGATTCATTGTATACTGTTGATATCAATTTTCACAGGCTACATCTATAATCCGTCTTCATATATAATTATACAACACAGATTATTGGTATTAAAACACGTTAGTGCTAGAAAATAGTAAAAACCCAGTAAATATAAATGATTTTATTCAGTTATGTAACAGAATTCAGCTCGTGGCAGTTCTGATTTGTCTGAAAGGTAAACATTGGAAAATGACTTCTAGTAAAATAAATTGTTATCCCTTCAGCTACAAAAATTGATATCAACAGTAAAGATGAACTGACAATATTTGACCTTGTCAAAATACTTTGATTAGAATGTACAGATCTACATCGCTAAGAGTTCTGACAGAAGTAAAACCTGTGTTTATTCTTCGTGTTGTTTTCCATGACCTTCCGATCAGTGCTTCATATTTTGTAGACATTCTGTATATTCTGTTAAATTTTCTCAGTGTTTTAATAAAACATATCTTTAAAAAGTTTGTTATTGTTTTTGTTAAATTATAAGAGACCCAAAAGTGAATCCAGAATTTTGGGGGAAAGTAAGGGGACAATTTTTTTTCTTTATATTAAATGTATTAAGGGCAAAAAATAATTCTTTTATGGTAGAAAAAGGGGGTGGGGTTTTGCTCCCTGCTTAATCTTCTTTTATACTTATGACTTTAAAAGGGTGAACTGTTTATTTTAATATTTAAAACTCCATACAGATTTAACAGCAGTGGATTTAAATGCTTGCTATTTGTCCATTTCATTCTTGTTTTTTCAGCATTTTCAAATGTTTTGTTGAAAATAAAAGTATATGGGGTATTTAACAATGTCACAAAAACCCTAAAACAGTGTTTCATACACATAAAGAATTCATCTTACAACAATAATATATGTATGGGTATATCCCCCAATACTGTTAAATAATTATATATCTTATTCTTGGAGATTAAGTCATGATATCGCCGTTATCGGAATTCCAGTGTGGACTAACTGCGCACCACTTATTGCGGACCTGTTTCTGTATTGTTACGAATCACAATTTATGTCTAAAATCAGCAAAGACCCAACGAAACAACATCTGATACAAAAATTTAATAATACTTAGATATTTGGATGATCTTTTGGCTGTCAATAATGAGGACTTCAGTATGTACACTAAAGAGATTTATCCTGTTGAACTTACTTTAAATAAAGCTCATACTAACAATGAACAATGTCCTTTCCTGGATCTTGATATCTCTATCACTAACGGGAAGCTTAATACTAAAATTTACGATAAGAGAGATGATTTTTCATTTCCTATATATTGTTAAGTATCCGTTTTTAGATGGCGACGTTCCCTTGGCACCATCGTATGGTGTTTATATATTGCCAACTTGTTCGATTCGCTCGTGTATGTAACAACGTATTTAATTTTACAGAAAGAAATCTCTCTATTACAGAAAAATTATTACACCAGGGATTTCGATATCACGAACTTGTCAAAACTATTACTAAATTTTAACATTCATAAATATAAATCAACGTGCAAAAATCTTATATGTTCAGGTATTTCACACCTAATCTTTTATGGTAATATTCTATACAAAGCACAAAATGTCGTCATTCAGCTAACCAAACCTTTAAACTGACTTATCCATAAAGGATATAGTTACGATACTGTTGTCAAGTCATTAAAGATGGCATTTTTTGGAATTAATAATGATTCACTCGTAGGGTCTTTGCATCGGGAATAAACACATTTATTCTAAAATATTCTCATATAATTTATGATGTCATGATACTAAACCCCTAATTGGAGGGATTGCGGCTGATTTTCTATATGATAAAGACATAATCTCTCGACCAGTTTAATTGAGGTCTCAGGAGCTGGCATGTCAGTAACTGCTCGTAGTCCTTTGTTAATATATACGATCATTGTAATTTTGCTTAGTTTCTTCTATTACCTTTTTTAACATCGGACTCTGACATCTTTTGAACTGAGTTTCACTGTGTGTATTGCTGTGTGTTTGTTTATTCCACATTGGCTAGAGGTATAGGGGGAGGGTTGAGATCTCACAAAACATATTTAACCCCGCCGGATTTTTGCGTCTGTCCCAAGTCAGGAACCTCTAGCCTTTGTTAATCTTGTGTTTTTTTTTAAATTTTGGTTCATTTGTATGTCTACTGTGTCGTTCATTTCGCTGAACTAGTATGCATTAGTGTTTAGGAGACAACTGAAGCCGCCTCCGGGTGCGGTATTTTCTCGTTGCATTGAAGACCGATTGGTAGCCTTGGGCTGTTTTCTGCTGTTTGGTCGGATTGTTGTCTCTTTGACACATTCCGCGTTTCCATTTAACTTTGTAAATTTCTTTTGATCCAAACAGGCTGATAATGTCAGTGTCATTGACTGGTATTGATAATAAAATTATCGGGTCAGGGTCAAGGATGAAGTCATTTTGCAATGCATTTTTCTTTGTTCATCCGCGTCAAATTAATGAATGAAATTATCATAACGTCATTTATGCCGGAAACGGCACAACTTATTTCCAAGTTACGTTCGCTAAAAAGGTCCCCTTCCTACTCTATCTTAAAATTTCAGACCTGAACAATTTTGTTAGATGTTACCGATAAAAAGAATGATGGCAATGTGTTTTCTGATACTTATTTTAAGTTTATCAGGTTTGTTATTGGAATCGCCCCACGTGCTCGTCCCAATATCAAAACAAATTTACACTAATTCTAAATTTCTTCTCATCGTTAATTTTGCGTCGCAGTCCTTTTTCTTGTATTTGTTTTTTTTTTTGTACCCAGTTTCAAGTCACTTCTCTAATGTGTTTAAAAGATGTCCCTGTAAGATTTTGATTGGATAAGCCAACGATTAGAACAGTCATAATTAATGGTCCCAATAAGTGCAACAAAAGTAGAAGAATGTAAAATTTATTTCAAAATGATTGACAAAATGTATAATATAAACCAATCAATATTTTTTTAGTTACAAAGGGAACATTTTCCACAATGTACTGCCTAGTCCGAGATTGCTCCGGAAGAGTAAGCAGTTTCTGCTTCCTGCAGGACACCCGCCATGTTGCCCATGTCAAATCCGGTATGAGGAAGGGATAACATCAATGGAACAGGTCCATTTTCATTATTAAGAGTGTATTACAGTAGTGAACCACTAGCCATAATGGTTTTGTTTATTCTTACTTATGTTGATTTTTAAGATCAATGAGGATAACACGAAGATTTCAAGTCATGTGGCCTTGTAGTCTTCATCGACTGCAAAGCAATATCTCCTTTAGGTTTCGACATTACAAATTAAAATGATTGAAAATTATAAATTCAACGACGTACATTTTCCTTAACGTTTTAGACCTATGACTAATGCGTCATTTATATATTTTGAGAGACAGAGAGAAAGAGAAAACAGTTTTGGTGTATTTTAAAATCTGAAAAAGACTACTGTATAAAACTAATCTTCGAATGTCTCGTTTTATCTTGTTTTGTGCATTAACGTCCTTCAGAAACCGAGTGTATTTTTGTTATTTAATGTCACAACAAACATACTATCATGCCTGATCCCCACCCCAAACCGTTACTTTGATATTTTATAAAATGTGACGAACTTGACATTGTGGACTATGCATATTTTATTGATCTATAAATCATAATTGTGCTCAGTGCACAGTTGATAATAATCCAATAAACATCACCTAGGCAACCTACTTGGAGATGGCGTTGTCTTGGAAGTTTTGGTGGTTGTGGATAGAGAGTTTGCTAAAAATCCTGAAAAGTATTTAAAAAAAATAATTCAAAGAAAGAGGAGATAACTGTATTGTATTTTAATATTTGCCGGCAGCAATTGTGGATTTGATGGTTCCAAATTGGGTTTACTGACGATGCGCATGCGTTAGCGGAGCCAAGTAAACGGATATTTGCAACAATCAGATCAAAGGGGGACAATAAACTTGCAATTGTTCGAATAGCCAGTAAATAGGTGTTTTATTGTACCAAAGGCATCCGAAGTATAAAAGGCGCGGGAAAAGGTGCGCTACTTTCGAACAATAGTCATCTCTTGTGAATAATAAAAAAAAAAAAAAAGCAAATTTATCTGTAGTTGATTTTTATATAGATTATACATAATAAGGTATAATAGTCATTATTGTAATCATTATTATGCCAGACATAGTACACCCCTTTATTGATTTTAATTTTGATTTATTTTGCAAATGAATTATCCTTCCGGGCCCAGTCATTCAACTTATTAGTATTTAAGAAAAGGTTAAATTTAACCAAGGGTTAAATTGTATAGAAAATCACATAGTTTAACCTGTTGTTAAATTTAACTCTCGGTTAAATGAGTTGAACAAAAGGCCCATGAGATTATATTGTAATTCAATTTTTTATATGAGGATATTTGGTACGTAAGAATGCAAAAAACGAAGATATTAATAACATCTACGGTTCGTGTGGGAAACAACATTACTATATAGGTAATGATGTAGAAAAGCATGATGTACAAAAATGGGCTGTATTCATGTAACAGGTTCTTATTAAATTTGAATTCAACCTCAGCATGTATAACTTAATCGGAAAAAATATAATGTGTTTTCATGTCAATACTTACTCAAATATGCCATTGCATAATTTTAAGTTAAATTATCAAATAGTTCATGACACTGAGGATCATATGGCAGTATATGGACCGGTTGCTCACCCGACAAAAATTATATGGACCGAAGCGAAGCTGAGGTCCATATAATTTTTGGAGGGTGACCAACCGGTCCATATACTGACATTTGACCCGAAGTGTCATGAAGTATTTGTTATATTATACTTTTCTGGGATTTAATCGAATTTAATCGATCTCGCCAAAGCTAGGCGGTCCATATAAGGTACAGCCGGTCCATATAACATTATATGGACCGGCTTAGATAACATAGATAAATAGAGTAGTAAAAATGTAAAAGTATAATATACTGAAATATAAATTTCACTACGTCAATTGTTTTAGTTATAATTTTCCTAAAAATTAATTTTTTTAATATGAATTTTGATACACAACATGTGCACATTCGTCTATTTACGACTCGTCAGTTGTGCTCAAGGCCAAAAGTGTTGAAAACCAAAAACAACAATCCAAAAAGTTGAAGAGCAAATTAAAAAATCCAAAATGACCAAAAGAGTAAAGCCAATACAATCTAAGGACAAGAGCTATGCCAGAGGGAGATACCCATTATTTTCACTAATTTTACAATTTTGTAACATTTAATTTTAAATATCAATTTCGGGCTACAAAAATGAGCTAAGGATATCCCCGGGGACTTGGAGTCCACCAACAGCGGCATCGACTCAGTTATAAAAATAAAATTATTTGAAACCAATTTTGATGCATAAAATGTGCACATTTAGTCGATCTACGACTCATCAGTTGGCCAAAAATGTTAAAACCAAATACAATAAAAAAAACTGAAGAACAAATTGAAAAATTCCAAAAAGGTAAAACCAAAGGACGGAGCTCCATTGTATGCAAGAGGGAAAAATGATTTAGCATTATCAATAAAACAAAATTTTACCATTTGAACGGACAGTGATAGGACCAAACCAGATTCATACAAACTCAAACCAACAACTTATTTATCATAATCTTTCAGTTTTATTTAAAACCCCTAACAGCAGATACTATATTCTATTCATTTAGGTAACCCCTCAAATAATCACTGCTGGTAATTTAAAAAAAGTTTTTATTCTTTCAGGTAACCACTAGCTGGGACAAATATCGACAAAAGAATACAACAAACAAACGCCACAAGGAATACATGTATAACTACAGAAAAATAAAAAACGTATAACAAACTAAACAAAACTAGAACAAGACAGCACAGAAACTAAAGCACTAGCAAGGTAACTTCTAATAAACTAAAAAAACTAGAACAAGATAGCACAGAAACTGAAGCACTAGCAATGTGAACTCTTATTAAAAACCGGGAGTGACATCAGGTGCTACGGAAGGGTAAGCTACGTTAGTGGCACAACGTCACGTTTTCAATGAGTAAAAGCCAGTGAACATTTATCTTCGTCAGCTATTTTAAAATGGGTTAACTTTTGCACCCAGTGCGCAGATTCTTTCTCTTACTTAAGTATATAATCCAGATGGGAAAACACAACGTAGACGTAAATCAAATGATTATTCCTAAATTTACATTTTATGTTTTAATACCTCCACATGTGCGTAGTGAATTAAATTTATATCAGCTAGTAACGTACCTACATATGATGCACTGAAACCGCTGTACTGATGAATTCCATCTGAAGTAAACCTCAAAAACATAGAACTAGATGATGATGTTATAGTTGGAACAGTACTCCCTAAAAAGCCACTGAAATTCCTTAATAGGGGAAAGCGTCTAGACAATCCGTCATATATCTATTCATAAAAAAAGCGTAAGCGTTAGATGAAAGTAGAGTTAAATGAAACCCTAGCAATGATATTTAGACACGGGACGTGTGTGGCACGCCGTTTTTATATTTATTCAAATTCCAAGATATCTTATTTATTTAAGGAGATATCTTATTAAGTATTAAGATATCTTTAATTTTTATAAGATATCTTATTTAATATGAAAGTAAATAAGATATCTCTATAAGTTAATAAGATATCTTATAAAGTATATAAGATATCTTACTTCTTTATAAAGATATCTTTTAAACGCATACTTTATTAGATATCTTATAAAGTTTATAAGATATCTTATAAACTAAAAAAGATATCTTATTAACTCATAGAGATATATTATATATTTAATAAGATATCTTTATAACCAGTTAAATAAGATATCTATATAAGTTAATAAGATATCTCTATTAGTTTATAAGATATCTCTATTAGTTAATAAGATATCTCATTTAGTTTATAAGTTATCTTATTAAGTAAATAAGATATCTCTATTATTACCTTTATAAACGATATCTTATATAGTTAATAAGATATCTTATATTTTAAATAAGATATCTTATATATTTAATAAGATATCTTATTTAATAAATCAGATATCTCATTTTATTATTAAGATATATCAATTAGTTTATAAGATATCTTATTTAACTAAATAAGATATCTCGAAATTGAATAAATATAACAACGGCGTGCCATAGACGTGCGCCAAATTCGGATCAAGATTTTACAAAACCGGCGGAGATTTGGGGTCGGGATTTTTAGACACTCTGGAAAATTCCGGTGAGGAATTTAAAATTTTTTGCAGGTTTCTATAAAGCACTAGAATTAAATTCAGTTTGACTTTTCACAATAAAAAGGCCGATCATAAATTAAGATATAAATGTTAAATGCATGTATAAATATATCTCATTTTTGGATAATTTTGGGTATGTAATTTTAGCTTTCCTGCTTATTTTCGGGTCACAAATTCGATATAAAGTGGATAATTTCGGGAAGTGGGTTTCAAGTTCATCGACGCACCCCCTGTCATAAAATGGTCAAGTTACCCCCCTTTCCCCGAGTCTGCAATAGAAGCAAACTACACCTTTTGATTGGTGTCTGTTTAATTTTGTTTATTTTACAACATATTTTTTTTTTTCATTTGGTTGCAGTTGTGACTGTGATTAACCGTATCCAAGACAAGTGATAATATTTGCAGATTTGTTATTCTAGAAATTGGCTGTTCAGAACAGCCAAAGTAAAAGCATAAGATTCAATTTGTTCATGTTGTTTTTTATTCATAGAATCGGGTAACTTTTGTTCAAACATTTTTTCACAATTGGTTCGAACCTCAGTTACAATATAAGCTGATTTAGAGGATTACTGCTTACCCTTCCGGAGCACCTGCGTTCAGTCCTGGTTTTTATAGGAGTTCGTGTTGTTCATTGTTTTTAAGTTTTCTGTGTTTATTTGTTGTGCTTGTGGTTGTTCATTCGTCTTCCCGGGTTTGTCTGTCCAATGGATTACGTTTGTTTGATTGCTCCTTAGGTATATTTGTCCCTTTTTTATGACAGCTGAGGGTTAAGGAAAGGTCTTCCCTCTAATACTCATACGACTCTCCCGGGAACACGCATGTACATGCGAAGTATATAATTTAGTAAATTTTTTTAACGATATAAATATCATATTGTAAATCGCTTACGCATAAATAGTCGAATGACTTTTCAGTCATAAAGTCAACAATGTTCAGCTTAATAATGTATCCTGGAGGGAGCACAATCTTGAAGTTGCAAACGGAGTTTCTTGGATAATCGCTGGGATAATTTGGAGTTGCAAAAGTTCCAAAGAGGTTTGAATATAAACCACCACAAGTACCTTGAAAATAAAAATATAAAATGACAGAATCAATTTTTATTATATTTTTAGTAATAAATATGGTTTTTTCATATGACTATGTAGAAGAAGTGAACAACCCTTATTTGCACACTCCGTGGTAAATAACCCATCATTCAAGTGCTATTCGAACGCATCCGGGGCTGATATGATAATATCAATAAGAAATATACAGGATATTTCAGGTGTAAATATAGAACTGTACGTAGCAGTCACGGATATCATTTCCAAATTTAAAGAGAGGAAATTTTTGCCTATGGTATTACGTGTAGCAATTAAGTATTTTTTTTACAAAAGTTGTATCAGTAATTCAAACTGCAGAGCTTTAAATATGTTAATTACAATAATAATCTTAAAAACACTAAAATTGTCTTATATGAACGAAGGACACGTGGTAGATTAGACATTTTATAACTAAAGATCGTAGAAAGATATTTAATTTTATTATAAATTTAAGGATGCTCGCTGGTCATGTTTTGGTCTGTTTGTCAGATTTTCGGAATCCTCGGGTTTTATCCACTTCTTAAACATGAAATTTTTTGCCCACGAAACCCCACTTTTTCTTTTATAATTCAATCATATATACCTTAAAATGGTATTTGACAAAATTTAATGAAAAACTTTTTATTTTTTCATACATCTTTGAGAGACTAAAGATGTCGATGCAAAGACTCTTAAAGAGTTAACTTAGTTAGACAATGAAAAATCCAGAGAAAACCCATTTCCTGCAAATTTTCAAGGCCTTATAGCTCTAAATTGAGCGCATGAACCTATATTTTTTTCTTGCTTATTTGTTTACTATTCATATGTTCTCTCAAAATAAAACACATATTTCAAATCCTATTTATTTCTTATTAGACCAGCGATCATCCTTAAGACAATAATTTTTATAAGAATGTTCTTTTATGTTATTTTTTGAAGCTGCAAACGGAGTTTCTTGGATATTCCGTATGAATATTACAGGGTCCGAAGTAATTTAGGAAATGATTTCAGTCTTTAGGTGATAAAGTAGACGTTTTTAGTACTGTATTCATATTACTAGTAAATTCCTTAAAATATTTGTTTTACGAAAATGCACTTACGAATATCGCCGCACTGTAGTACCAGTGACGCGCATGTTCTGAAGAAGCAAGAATTCAATAGTTACAATAATTGGCAATAGGAATTGGATATTTATCTTGACTTTATTTCACAAGAAGAATTATAAACGAAAAATGATTAAATATTAAAAAATGGAGGTTGATGAGAAAAAAAAATAATAATATCTGAAAAGATTTCCATTTTGAACCTTTGACAAGGAAGAATAACATGTTATATTTTAAACAAGATTTATGCATAAAATAAAACGTATTTGGTTTACATACAAAGTCTTTACTAAACTGTACTGATTCAGTAGGGCATGGCCATTATGACTCTCCACAGAAATAGCCGTCCACCCATCCGTTATTTCTCTTCCTTTAGTAAAATTCTCATAAGAGCTATTTTAAGAAATCAGAAGAGATATTATTAATCATTTTAAAACAAATACATGCGAGTGTTAATAGTAAATTGAAATATGAAATCAAACTTGAAGAATATTTAAAAAGGGAGAGAAATTTCATGAGTCGTCAATTATTAACAAAATTTGGTATAAGCGATCATTACCTGGAAATATAACTTCGGCGTGACGTTATAATTTATTTCCCTATGGCTATATCGTCGTAAAGAGTTGACCCGACCCTAATATGAGCTGACCCGAATATATTAGCGACGTCATAATGTTTGACCCAGAGTTGACCCGAATATATCAGGAAAACATCCGGTTATAGGCGGATGGCCATTAAAAAGTAAGAAATTCCATTAAGATTGCTAGTTAACAATACGATAAATTTATCATCAAGTTTTCTTCAAACAAATGTTGTAAAATATAAGCCGCTCGATACAATATGAAGCTTTTTGGCTCGTTCGCTACGCTCACTCGCCGAAAAAGCTTCACATTGTGTCTCGCGGCTGATATTTTACGATATACGTTTGCAGAAAACCTGATAATATGTACATATTACCATCTGTATTTTCAGTGCTGTGAAATGGACTAAATCAATTGGTTTATTTAATTGTTATGGACAGAGATTTTATTGTGGTATAATGCTTATGACAAGCCGTTTTATTATTTATTCTAACTTCAAGATATCCCATATAAGATATCTCATATAATCTAGTTTTTATAAGATATCTTAGAAATATTTTTTATATAAGATATCTTATATAGTTTATAAGATATCTCATATAGTTTATAAGATATCTCATATAATTTATAAGATATCTGATAAAGAAAATTATATGAAATATCTTATAAATTATATAAGATTTCTTATAAACTTTAGAAGATATCTTATAAACTTTAGAAGATATCTTATAAAGTATATAAGATATCTCATATAAT
Organism: Mytilisepta virgata; assembly: GCA_028015205.1. Taxonomy (NCBI): domain Eukaryota; kingdom Metazoa; phylum Mollusca; class Bivalvia; order Mytilida; family Mytilidae; genus Mytilisepta; species Mytilisepta virgata. Next base: position 1,017,110 of record JAPWFG010000015.1, read on the forward strand.
ATATAAGATAACTTATATTATCTAGTTTTTATAAGATAGCTTATAAACTTTATAAGATATCTTATATACTCATAAAGTATATAAGATATCTTATAAAGTTTATACGATATCTTATAAATATTTTTATATCAGATACTTTATATACTTTATAAGATATCTTATAAACTATATGAGATATCTTATAAAGTTTATTAGATAGTTTTATACTAGTGGTATGGGAAACCACAAATGTTGGTCAGATCAAAATCTAAAATAGGAGATGCACTACAACGTCATGTAATAAAGATCCTCTGAAAGTTTCATCAAATTCCATACAGTGGTTTAGGAGGAGTTGCGGATGGCATCATGGTACCCCCTATCACATTGAAAGTCAAAGTCCATGTTTTTCTATGGGAAACCCCAAAAATTGGTCCGATCAAATTCTAAAATAGGAGGTGCACAGTGCCATCATGGGATGAAGATTCTCTGAAAGTTTCATCAAATTCCATTCAGTAGTTTAGGAGGAGTTGCGGATACAAAGGTCGGACGAACGGACGGACGGACGAACGGACGGACACAACGAATACTATATACCCCGCTTTTTTCAAAAGATTGGGTATAATGACAGTAAATCTCACCTAAAACCACTGAAATCACATAAAAATCCGGCTAAATTTATATCACTTGTATAACACAATTCTTTCCATTCATTCTTTTGGTTGACTACAACAGTGTTGCTACTACTGTTTATGACAACTAAAAATAGAAAATGGTTCATCAATTATTTGGCTGAAAATTGTTGTTCTCACTCATGAGAAATTTCATCAAAAATCTTTCTGATTTGTGTATTCATATTTACTTTTTTCTGTGTAATTCATACTTATCACAGAAAATTGATTTTTTTCTGAAATTTTACCAGGTGGTAAATTTTATATATAATTTTCATATACGCGAAGAAAAATACCTTCACGACTTTTTTTTAAGATAATTAACACTTATTTTCATACGTTCTCATTTTTCAAGGCTTTCACAAAAGACAGGGATGCGTTCAATATCGTAGGTGCTACGTAGGGCTAGATAGCCCTAAAAAATCATTCTAGCTAGTAAATTTATCATGACGTCAAAGAAATCAAAATTACTCATATTTATCTAAATTCATAAAAAAAACATATAAAACAAATTTTATATATGATTTCAGCAAGCGTACGAAATTTGTACGTACATATTATCAGGTTTTCTGCAAACGTATATCGTAAAATATCAGCCGCGAGACACAATGTGAAGCTTTTTAGGCGAGTGAGCGTAGCGAACGAGCTAAAAAGCTTCATATTGTGTCGAGCGGCTTATATTTTACAATATTTGTTTGAAGAAAACTTGATGATAAATTTATCGTATTGTTAACTAGCAATCTTAATTGAATTTCTTACTTTTCAATGGCCATCCGCCTATAACCGGATGTTTTCCTGATATATTCGGGTCAAAGTTGGGTCAAACATTATGACGTCGCTGATATATTCGGGTCAGCTCATATTAGGGTCGGGTCAACTCTTTACGACGTCACAGTACCGGAATACGGGAAATTCTGAAGGCCTCAGCAGGTCGATATAGCAATAGGGAAATACGATAAAATGTCTGGCGCGATGTTCTAGCAGTAATAGGAGTATTTCCATACAAAATTATTTCTTTTCCGATGTTTTATTGACATAGACGCCATTTGGCTATGCTAGCTACGTAGCATATCGTTCAACATAGATAGATATCTAGGGCATAACAGCTAGGCTAGCTGCTACGATATTGAACGTAACCCTAGCTGAATAACTTTTTAATGAAAATAAAGTACTTCACAGGTCTTTTGTAAAATATTCCCAAATATATAGATATTTTTCTCTGGTAAATAACTGATAACAAATATTGATAAAATAATTTGAAAATGACGCAAACGTTGATTAAATAAGGAATATTAATGATCATTTGGTATATTCAGATGCATGTAGAAAAAATTGTCTACTGATGGTGTCTTTAAACCTTAGTATAATTATTTTGAAGAAAGGGACATCTCTTTACAAAAGGAAAAATATAGTTCCATGTTACATTGAGAGATAATATGACGTCACAGTGTGTATATCTTGGTGATGTTATCACTTCTAAATTGGTTAACATAGTCGGATTTTCTATCGTATCCTAATTAGAAATCGATTGTGATTGTTTCATTGCACTCATAAATAACAACTTGTATACATTTTATCTATCAAGTTTTTTTTCTGAATTCCTGTAATAAAAGAAAAAGCAGACTATTTAAAGAGTAACGGGAAATTAAAATCTCCATTGTTAAATTAAAAGGTTTTAAGTTAAGGTTAAAAGTAATTAGAATTCATGGGTGAAAATGAAAACTATTGACCATTGAAATACTGACCACATTCTGTCTCGTCAACTGAATTCGGACAGTCTACGTAACCATCACACCAATATTTGGAAAGTATACACGTTGGCGAGCTACCATCACCACAGCTAATTTCCTCATATAAACAATCTGTATTCAGGAGTTAAATGACATCACTGATTATTGAGACTTTTAATTAGATGAAAACAACTTTAGGGGAAGTCGTAATTAGAATATAACAAAATTAGGATAATTCTTATATCGGCAAAACAGTGGGGAAAGTATTACGTGTACAGTCGTCAAACAATCTTCATTCATTATTGAACAATATATCATCTGTTCAAAGAAATGTGAAGTTAAGGAATGAAACTACTTTTCAATATGCTTTTACCTACATACATTTGGTAGGACTTGGTCGACAGAGATAGGCACATGTGGTACCTATAAGAATAGTACGTTTTGAATATAAATGTGGTTTTACTCATTTTTTTAAACCTTTTTCTCTAACAAGACAGTGCAAGAGTAAACGAGAGGCTCACAGCAGCCTGTATCGCTCACCTGATATTTCCATTCGTTCAATGCTAAATGACCTTGCATTGAGATTAATATCCATGCAATGTTTGGTTTCAATCCATTCAGTAATTTTAAAGAAAATGCCTTTTGTATGAAATTCGCATTGGGTCCTATGTTAAACTAATCTTCCCCTGACAGCTGGGTGAGAGATCGGCACCAAAGTAACAACACTTGGTCAGAACATCATAAGAAACATTCATGTTATGTTTGGTTTCTATCCATTCAGTGGTTCTCTGGAAGAAGACTTCTGTATTTATTTCCCAAAGGGTACTATGTTAAACTAAGTCCCCCTCTGGCAGGCATCTTGGAAGACAGGTCGGCATTAAAATAAGAACACTTGGTCAGCACCTCACAAGGAACATTCATGTTATGTTTGGTTTCTATCCATTCAGTGGTTTTCTGGAAGAAGACTTCTGTATTTATTTCCCAAAGGGTACTATGTTAAACTAAGTCCCCCTCTGGCAGGCATCTTGGAAGACAGGTCGGCATTAAAATAAGAACACTTGGTCAGCACCTCATAAGGAACATTCATGCCAGGTTTCGTTTCAATGCATTCAGCGGTTCTCTAGAAGATTTTTGTATGTATTTCTCATTTGGGTCCTATGTTAAACTAAGTCCCCCGCTGGCAGCAATATTGGATGACACAATTGTAATTTTAAGGAATATTTGTGCCATGTTTCGTTTAATTCCATTCAATGGTTCTCTAGAAGATGTTCCAAATGTGAAATGTTAACGGACGGACCAACGACGGACGACGGACGAAAAGTGATGGTAATAGCTCACCTGATTCAAATATCCTTATTAAAATAGATTAGCAGAAACCTGGATAATCATCGGTTTATTTTTTCAAAATGTGGTATTTTTACAACTTACCGTTTGTGGTAGGAGAATCAGATGTGAGTGACACATTTGCTGAAAAGAAAAAATGAAACATTCTTCGGTTTTTTTATCCACTTAAAATCATTTCATTTTTATTATAGCTCATACACCAACTTCATTTTTGTGTTTAATTAAATGGATGAAATAAATATAACGTCATTTATAGAACCATAAACTTATGAGAAATGAACATAACAAATTAATACATGTATAACTAAAAGAATAAAATACATATAATAATCTAAACAGAATTAGATCAATACAGCACATAAACTAAAGCACTAGCAATGTAAACTGATTAGGTATCAATTCCAGAAGTACGTGAAATCAGCCCATCAATTCGTCATGACGACCGTTTTTTTTTTAAATACACAAAAATTTTACTTTTAGCAGCGATATCAACGGGTATTCTATATATTTACACAAACACATGAGGATGCAGCTCAAGCGATATAACAGGGATAAATTTATAACTAAAATAATAAAAACATAATAAACTGAACAGAATGAAAGGAAAACAGCACAGAAAACAAGTTTTAGCTTTCTAAAAAGCCGTGGACTGCTTCGCTGTATCTTAATTTATGGTAATATGTGAGCATGTGGTTATTGATTTAGTATTGGAATTCTCTGTTGACCAGTAAAATTTTCCGCGCGAAAACAACAAATAGACACGACTCTGGAAGTGTGCCAAGATTGGCAGAAGTTATAAAGTAGAGATCATGCATTTTTTGTTTTAAACATAGGATTATAGTGTATACGATTAAGCAAAACAAACCGTGTGTATTGCAGATTAACAAAGCAAATATACATGTATTAATAATTGATTTCAATAATGAATTTCAGAATATATGAATATTACAAAAACATGTAATGACAGTTGATCGGAACTGATATACACATAGTTAATTTTCTGGCTTTTGATGACTTATCCTGAACAAGTAAAGTCTGTAATTCTTTATCTCATTTAAACCAATGGCTGTTGCTGTATCTCAGCCACATCATAAAGTAACCAATCAGCGATCAGTAATTATTTCAAGATGGCGTGTATGTCTACTGAAACTTATAGCTCCGCACCGTGATGCGAAGCAATAAAGCAATGTTAAATCTAAAAACTAATATTCGGGGTGAGAAAAGGTGCTCCGGAAAGATAAGCATGTCCTGCTCCGTTAATCTTTTGAACGGCATCTGTCACACCCGGTGAAGTGTCATGTCCGGTGAAGTGTAAATTCATGGTCAATTCCGATGAGGTGTCAGGTAAAGTTAGGTGAGATGTCAATTCCGGGGTGACGTGAAACCCCAGGAGGTGGTACTTCCCTTATTCATCTGTACATAGGCTCATTCCCGGAAAAAATTTAACCCCATAAAATACAGTCGACTCTCGTTATCTCAAACTGGCTTTAGTCGAATTTTTCGGAAGAGTCGAATTTTTTATATGGTCCCAATTGTTTTACAGTGTGCGATATAATGTATTTATGACACATTCCCCGTTTCCATGATCTATTCAATGTACTTACTGACGCCATGTAAGTAAACACCTACACATATTCCAGTTATCACAAAAATTCCTATAAAAATCCAAACAACAAAGCAGATGGCACATTTAGATCTTGACGTTGAAAAGGTTGTATAAGATGATGGACAGTCTTCCTCATATTTATTTATTTTGTCTCTGTTTTCTTCACTATACCGTTGAATACGTTGATTTGGTACTTTGACATGGATTTGAAAGTCTTCCATTGATAACACTATTCAAATATTCATCGGGTCTGTATTAAGTGTAGTTTGGATTCAATTACAATATGCTGAATTAAAGAAATGTTTTGACAATTTATTTAGAAATTAATGCTGTAAAAGCAGAAATTTTCGTTTGAGATTTAAATTCGTTTATTTCATGGTTAAGAATAATAAACGAAAATTAATCTCAAACGAATTTTTTTCTCCAATTTCCTACTGATATGAGATCGTACAAAGAGAATGTTATGACTCATACCGGTATGTGTTGTTTTTATTTTTCAACATTAAATTATAGAAAATAAACATACATAAACCTCGTGTTGTCATTGTTGATTAGCATGAGTGAAATTTAACACCCAAGTGCATATGTTATTATTATTTGATAATTAAGTCTTTTGACACCATCAAAGACGTCGGGTACACACTTCCATCAAATTTCCCGACGGCTATGTCGTTAAAATTACGTTTAACATACTCAAATACGACCCCTTAGTTAATCTCTTTGTTGAATTCGAAATCCACGAAATTTGATCGGATTTTGCGCTTTCCAAATTTGATTTAGACAAATTCCTATTTGAGAAGATGAAACAGAGCTATAGAAAAGCAGTACTTAATAACCGGGTGTTACGCGGATACTTTTTATGAATAGAACCTCTCTTCAGTCACATCATTTAAGTAGATCAAAGTATTAAAATACCTTTGACCTACTTATAGGACGTTAACGTACGAGCTTTTCTATTCATAAAACGTGTCCGTGTAACACCCGTAAAAGTACTGTTTTTCAATAGCTCTGTTGGGGGTAAAGTCGTACAATATGCTGTTGGCGTGGCCAATGATGCGAGCACAGCAATAGCCCGTTCCAGAAACTCATTTCCGGTATCACGATTCTGACTCTAAAAATATAATTTGAAGCAAGTTATTTGCCTTACTTTACTTACTTCCGTTTCCGGCGAACGAAACTTTTTTTAGCCTTTGTATGTAGCACAGATAAATTTACTTCGGATTGCATAATGGCTACCCCCATTAAACAAAAACTTTTCTAAATGACCCATATGTAGAAAATGTATATGCTCCTATAGTGCTCGCTATAAGTAAATCAAGAAATACCAAAGGGATATTCGAAGGAGGGAACAATCGAAACAAATATAAACTAGTAAATATGTATACATCTATATAATAGTTTCATCGAATTCTCGAATCCCTTTAAATTTGGAACAAGCGATGTCATTAAAATGGTCATGAGATTCATATTATGACAGTATATGTGGGTTTTTCGGACATATATTTTTTTTCTGTTTTATGGATTTTCAAATTAATCTAAAAGCACTGGGGCATACACTTTTGCGAATGATTTAATATTCATTAACAATTAATTGATGTACGTAGAATATACATGTATTGTCTAATCAAAAAATATACATACCTTAAGAACTGTAACATTCCATGCACAAGACGTATGTAATGTGTAATGTATTTCAGTCGATGCACACTCCATATAACTGTACAACAGAATAACTATATATAACCCAAATGAAGGGAGTGCCTATAAGATCAGGTTTGGGGTTTTAAATTATTAAAAAAAATACCTATATAACTTAAAACATTAGGAGGTAACACTCGTCAAACGAACTGCTAGATGAAATATCTCATTTGGTTTCATATTCAGGACTTAATAAATTAATACATACTTAAGCAGTATATTAATTCGAAATAGTTTTGATTCAATGTAAAATTATGTTTTTGTTTCGACCTTGGGCGATACCATGTGAGCTGTTTAAGAACTGGGTCCCGTTTCACAAACCTTCGTACAACTACGATTAGTCTGAGATCTGATTTCTGGTATTCAGTGGATTTATTCTATTGATGAAGAATTGCAAGAAGGGACGCCAAGGAACCAGTCTCGATTTTAGTATTTTGAAAGAGAGAGTTAACAATTATTACCTAATATACAAAAACCGAATGTTCCAATATATCATGATTTGTTTAACGGTAATGATATAAATAATTGCATTAAAATGGCTAAATTCTGTAAAATATTTGCGAAAAATACCCCTCCCGAGCATGACGTATCTGTATAAAATATCAACAAACATTACAAACAGTACAAATACATAAAACATACAATTTACATGACAGAGTGAAACAATGCACAGCAGTAAAAAGTAAAACAAGTTGATAGGGTAAGATATTTCATTCATCACAGCCTAAAATTTTATTATTTATTACTTAGAGTTGGTAATCATATATTCCAATACTAAAGCAATCATTGAAAAGTAAGAATAAAAATTTATGTTGATATCTAATCAGGATAGCCCATGAAAGCCATATAGCTTATTTCCAATGGGGTAAGGTACGACACTCATCTTACTTTACTCAGACAAAATATTTAAAAGAGTTCATGACTTTGGCAGGTTTTTTTTTATAATAAAAAAGATGCAGAAAAAAAGTTAATTTGTTCGACATTTGTCAGATAACTGTTTGACACCAATTTCAAAAGCATTGATATTTTTTATACTTTTCAAACTATTTGGCAATAAGTTCCAGTCCTTAATAACATTATAATAAAACGTAGATTATAGGGTTGGTGGTTGAGTAGGGCTAGGTAGGGTTGGATAATTTAGACTTCTGTAGCCTCCGTAAGCCTAATCTTTTTCCAAAACTACAGAAGGGGTCTTTAGCGTGCAGGGAGTGTTGCATTCTACACTGAAACATTTTCCCACTATGGTCTGCGGAAAGGTCTTCCGTATTTTTACCTGGAATTCTCAACGATATGGTCTCCGTACTTACTTGGGGTCATTAGGTGAAGGTAAATAATACTAAAGAGAAAGTTTTTTCGTTACTAGATTATAACTTTAGAAGTATTTGTTTTATGGAAACTAGTGTTGAGTGAAAAAAATTAGTTCACAAAACTCATACGCATGTCAAGGCTCGTGTTTCATCCCTTGATTATGTAGTCACATGGTAGAAAGCATTACATTTAATTGGAAAGTTTAATAATACTAACTGTATCTTGGTGATTAGTTTTTTCGGTATACAAAGCATCTAAAAGGAGAAATAATGTGTTTTAATGAAGATCTACAGACATCGCCACTTACGAGTTTCAATATCTCAATTTTTACACGCTTTTATCCATGAGTAGTTCACAAACGCAATAAACGCAATAAACGCAAAATATCCTAAAAAAATCGCATAAAATTTCAGATAATGTAAAATTGTCGCAATCTGCAAAGTTATCTCAATAACCTGATATGTGCTTTATAATTGCATACTTGTATACGATAATTGTTTCTATAAATACTAATCTAACGTTGACAATATCCACTTTGAAATATCATAATACTTTAAATAGTGACACGTAATACGGCCAGCATTGTATATGCATCAACAACTATTTTATTTTACTTTAATTTGATTTTCAACAAAAGACAACATGTAGAAAAAATTCTTCTATATTGGCAAGTAATAGTTTTCCTGAGGGCAAAAGGCTTCAGATTTGAAGTTTATGCTATAGGAGATTTGAAATTATCATGTTTTAAAACATTTTGGCCGAAAAGTTATGAAAACAGTGGTTCTCCATATGCGGACAATTTATGTATGATCTCGCCTTGTATCTGTATTTGTACATTTGTAGTTTGAATTTGCATATTTCACTAATTCATATATAGCAGTTATACTAAGGTTACGCTTCAGTTTTTTTAACTGAAAAGGCTAATATTGCGTATAATACCTATATGCAGAGAATTTGCTTATGAGTGATAAGAATTTGATTATTTGCATTTTTATTTTGTGGGCAAATGTAATGCTTTGTAATGTCTGTCGTCAGAGAAATCCAAAATGGCCGCTATGCACATTACCAAAGTACCCGCAATTTTGCCATATGGTGTTCCGCTAAGCGGTCACCAAGGCGACGATATGTCTCACCGATATATACCTGATCACAATTCGTACAGATGATCGCGTAAACCAAATTTTGATCTGTATATATAAACCTATTTTTAATTATGTATTTGTTGTCAGGACCAAAGATCTCACTAGTCTCCGCAGTATAAGGGCCATGTCACACATTCGGACCTTTTACATGGCCTAGTTCCCGGTAGTGAGTTTTGTCTGTTGAATGTTCGACTTGATCAAACTACTGATTAAGTGGATTTTGAGACTTGCCCCCTTACGATAGGCCGTGATGGGAACCGTCTAAAAAATTTAGCACATCAACGGATCTTTCATAACTATGTTTTGTAGATTTTTCATAAAGTAGTTATGGATGGCGACATTATGTAAGTAAGGACCAGTGGCACACGTTAGCTGCCTGATGTCTAACCAGGCCTTGGGTCTGGTCTCCTTGGAGATAGAGTCGAAAGCCCCATCAAAGACCGTTTAGAAATAACCTCTCCTTGGGAAGAAGGTGGAAATTTTGTCACAGTTGCTGCCCGAAGTACTCTCCATTGCTACAGATGCACATAAGTCTAAAAACTGAGATTTAGGGATAGAATCTTTGTACGACTTGGGGGACAAGAGGAATAGGTTATGTAGCAGTGTGCGTTGATTGGTTTATAAAAGGCCGAGGTGTCGATTGCTGCCGTCAACCATTTACATGTCAAGTCAAGGAACGTCAATGCTGCCGTCAACCATTTACATGTCAGGTCAAGGAACGTCAATTCCGACTCACTAACATAGAATGTGTATTTAATGGAAAGATGGTAAGATGAGACGAAATCGATACCGCGTCAGAGTCATCAGAGACTCCGAAGTCATTATCTATGTATCTTTTAGAATGAGTCCATCAAATTCCGAAAACATATTTTCCTCCAATGATGGCATCGTCATTAGGGATGCTGGTGTATAAAATTGTTATGTCCATGTTGAACATTTTTGGATTTAGGGAGACCACTTTATAGCTATTAAAAATGTTGAGAGCATGTTAGGTAGCATAAAATCTGGAAGTCCGTGGTTCAGAAACGATCAGATATTTGGCCGACGATGGTAAGATTCCTTCATCGATAGACGAGTAAATTATACCCTTCACCAGTTTAGGGTTTTCTTTAGTATTGTACGAAGAGAGCTGTTGATAGAAAGTATCCTTTGATAGCCAAAACTCTTCTTCTCTAACATAACTATTGGCGTCCAAAGCAACTACAGCACCTCCTTGTCAGCAGGTCTTTTGACAATATTTTAACGACGTTTCAGCTGTTTGATGGTTGCTTGTTCTTCTGTGTTGAGGTTTTTTGAAAGGACGAGTTTTGAGTTTTTTTAACAAGTAGTGATGTAATGGTCAATGGTAGGGAACCAGGAGACTTTGGTGTAAAACTTGAAGTACTTTTGTGAAATTTAGCAAAGAGTTCATCGACGTCATCAGGAGATGATGATTCATAGTAGTCAAGCGACGGAAACATAATAACAAGCGTTTTTCTGACGCAGACAGTATAAAAATGTTGTTGAATTAATTGCTAATATATATTTCATTGAAATCTTAAATAAATGGCATAAAATTCAGAATAATAATTATAATATTAGGGTCTTGTGAGGTTATATGTCGGGTAATATGTCACTCAGACCTGACAACAATTTCGCAAACAACTGTCACAAGACCCTGATATTATGTCAATAGTGAGAGCTTTGAGGTTATTTTCAAGATAAATAAAAAAATATAATTTTGAATAATGTTGATGCAGAGGTAAGCCTTAGCTGTGTTTGGATTCCTGTTTGTTTTAATTGTTTTCGATTTTAATGATTGTGCTTATTAATTCATCATTATTATATCTTTAACTGGTTTTCCAACAATTTGACCTCGAGCACTGCTGATGAGTTGTCAGTCAACGAAATGGCCATACAGTGCATCAAATTTATTTCGGTATTGTGTGATACGTTTTATTATATAACAAATATAAGTGTGTTATTTTCTTAATACCACATGAAACTTAAGATTAATACTCACATCACACCCTCTAAACATCGTCCCAGAGTAACTGAACATCATGTTAGAACACAAATAATGACCGTCACGATTTGTAGTAATTAATATAGTAATATTCAGATTACATAATTCATGTAATTGTAGATAGATGATTATTGCAATCAGAATTTCGAGGCTTCCCTCTTGTAGTATTGATATTGTGTCTAGGCTGTGAACCTTTGCTGGAGGTCACACAACCATCTGCCTTAGTGGTGTTTCACTACCCAATGCTTTAAATTCTTTCATTTTTTAAAGGATTTATAAAATATTTTTGTTATTTAGTGAATGAAAAAATCAGAAAAACGAAAATAAACTATCCTTGAAATCTACAGACCATTACATCAATTGATATACGTGTAAGTTAACTTAGTAAATCTTCTTGACAATGAGCTAGGACATTTTTAAGTTTTCAAAACTCGGGAACAGTTATGCTAGAATATTATTAGTTTTGGATTTCAAAAATGTGATGCGGTCAATGGGAAGATTACTGCGCAAAGAAATACAGTGCGTGGTTTACGTACGTTTATTAAATGACATATACCGCGTTTTTCTAGGGGGTATTCCCCACACCCCGGAGTCGATAAGTTGAAAATTTTCATACGCAATTAAAATCCATAGCTTTAAATCATATATTTTTTTAATCCCCGTAACAAGACTCATTAAATGACATGTACCTCATTCTTTCAGTAGGGTGATCCTCACCTCCATCAATCAATAATGTCCAATTATCTCATAAAGCGTTAAAATCCCCACCCCTAAACCACATATTTTCTTATTTCCCATGGTAAAGCGCACAAAGTGACACATACCTCGCTTCCCCAAGGGGTTATGACCATTCCCATCATTCAATAATGTTCAATTGTCTCATAAATTTTCGACGGTCAAGTGCTACGTCATAATGAAGAAACGGCGCTGAGAGCGATGCGTATAAACAATATCGTGATACATACCTCATTACTCAATTGGCGTCATTCTCGCCCCCTTCAACCAATTATCTTGAATTATATAAAAATTAAAAATCTGTAAGATATACCACACCTAAACCGTATATTTTCTTATTCCCAATGACAAGACGCATGAACTGATATATACCTCATTTACCAAAGGGTTCATCCCCACCCCTTCATATCATTAGTATTTAATTATCTCGTAAAGCATTGAAATTCCTGCCCCTAAATCATATATTTTCCTTTTCCCCATGATAAGACAAACAGATTGATACAAACCTAACGCCCCCACCAAAAAAGGGGGTCATCCTCGCACCTCTAATCAATATTTTTTAAAATTATTTCAAAATCCGTAAAAATGTTTATCTCTTTAACATGTTTTAATGCACAATGTTCAAATCTCATAAACCATTTAACTCTATACCCCGTAACTACATATAATTCTAATGGCCTATAATATGTATATAGAGACACAATAAATACCCGGGGAATGGGGATATTCCCTCGTAAAAAATCAACAAAAGACATTGAGATCCTTGGCTCTAAATTATAAACACTTTTATTCTTTGTGAATCCTCAGAGTTCTGACATGCCCCACCCTTTAACCACTGTATGTATCACCAGTGTTTCCGAATAGCTTCGAAACTGCTGGCCGGGATTTTAATTATCTAGTGAATGCACAATTGGTATTGTTCGCAGGGATAATTTACTATTCCCGGAAGATAATAAATTGTAATATATTATAAAAAATTCTCCACTAATATTTGATGCCAAACTGTATTGGTCTAACTGTTTTTATTTTTTGTCTGATTTTTATGGGGCTTGTTTATTATATTCCTTGCTGGAAAAGAAAAATAATCACTTTCAATCCGTTTTTGTCTAAATCTGTTATCATTTTTGAGATATAAGGTGACGTGCTAATTTTTGAAATATTTTAATTCTTCATCGGAATTGATGAATTTTTTAAAAACAAAAGTTACTGCAGACTTTTGTTGTATCTTTCACCGTTTCCAAAATAAAAGGGTCAACGTTATAAGTTCATTGATGCTTATCCCATATCCTAACATTTTATATGTATATTAAATTTTGGCTCACCCTTCTGCAATTGAATGAATATGAAAGAAAAATTCTGTTGTTATTGACTCCAGTGGGTAAAAGATCGACAATGTCACTTACTAAGAGAAGAAATTTTGTTTCAGGATGATATATATCAAAAGATGACATTGATTTCGTTCTGCGATTTCGCAGGTGTGTTATAGCGTAATTTTTAAATTGTGTAAACCCGTCCATCTCAAATTTTAATGTAAATACATGGATATATTGTTAACCCGTTCAATGCATTTTTGCAGGGCATTAATCCTGGCCGGGGATCATGACTGTCCAGTTTTTTTTTTTTCTTTTTAGCTCACCTGGCCTGAAAGGCAATGTGAACTATTCTCATCACTTTGCGTCTGTCGTCGTCGTCGTAAACTTTTCAAATTTTTATCAACTCCTCTGAAACAACTGAACCAATTTAAACCAAACTTAAGTGGAATGGTCCTTGGATGGTCCCCTTTAAAAATTATGTTCAGTTTCCTGGGGCGCCATCGAATATGGCTGCCATGGTCGGACATATAGTTTAACCTTGGACTCTATGGGAATTTTAACATTTTCGTTATCTTCTGTGAGAGCATTAGGCCAATTTTGGTGGAATGGTCCTTGGGTGGCCCCTTTTAAAATTTATGTTCGGTTTCCCCAATCGCCATCCAACATGGCCGCCATGACTTAGTTTAACATTGAGCTTATGGGAATTTAACTTTTTTGTCAACTCCCCTGAAACCACTGAGCCAATTTGAACCAAAGTTTGGTGGAATGGTCCCTGGGTGGTCCCTTTCCAAACTTATGTCCGGCATCCCAGACTTCCAACCGAGATGGCTTTTGTTACTAAAAATAGAAAAAGGCGGATGAATTTCAAAAATCTTCTTATATGAAACTACAAGGCAAGTTGCAACCAAACTTGACAGTAATGGTCCTTAGGAGCTTTTCTTTCAGAAGGTTGTCCGATGACCCGGACTGTTAACCAAGATGGAAGCCACAGCCGAACTTAGTTAAACATAAGGGCCCTATGGGAAAATTCATTGAAAAATCTTCTTGTCTGAAACCACTTTACCAATTGGAACCAGACTTTGCAGCAATGGTCCTTATATGGTCCTCTTTCAGAATTGTGTCCTATGACCTGGACTGTCCGTTTTCATACATCCCTATTTGAATTGTTTGATAAATTGTTGAACTGGTTCTCGCCCTGAAGAAGCATTAACTTTTTTTGCCACTGGGCGTTAAGCAAACAATCAATCAATCATTCTTAGTGATTATCTTTTGGCTTAACTCTCTCTCTATATATACATGAAGATATGTTTTTAACATTAATTGTTATGAAAAATAAAAAGTATATCCCTCGTAAATAGCTCTGTCTTCATATAGACTTTTGTCATTAATTTGCATAATATTGAAATTTTTCTTCAAGAATCTAAAATTCAATTGTAAGCTAAAATTAAACAAAACATGTATAACCGTTCAACAAATGTTTTTAATTAAGGAAAACTGTAATATGATAAATACATTTCATTGAAAAATATCATTGTTACACAGGAAATGATGTTTGAATTTCTCATGTGAAAAACGTGAATTTATCAAATTTAATCATCTTTATGTACAGAACTGCGAGGCAGTGATTGGAACCGCATGCTTACAAAACGTGCGTGCATACATACAGTAATAACCATTTGATTTGAATGGGGGGGGGGGGGGGGGTGGGGGGAGGTAGTGGTGGCAAGGGAGGAATTTGATAAAGTCAGACTCCAAAGTATAGTGAGAAAATCAGATACTTTGCATTTAAAATCATCTTGAGGAACAATTTAATACAGAAAAATGACTATTTAATATGATTGAAATATGGATCTCTGATGACATGAAAGAAGTCCAAGTGGATGTGAACAAAGACTTTACAAGATGTAATAAACGTATGCTTGCCCTAACAGGTTCACGGGTTCATGTGCCGGAAAATGGCATATGTGTAGAGAATAAGAATCCGCATTCAGCGGCATGTAATGTGAGTATTACTATACAGAGGCATATATATGTACCACTTGATACAAAAAGTAAATTTATCTTTGAAAATTCGTATTTTTCTCCATTTAGGTAATTTCCGTGCAATATCTATAATACTAAATTTACGAATTAGCCGAATAGGCGGCAAAACGCGTGGTTCAAAATAAACGATGTATGGTTCAGATTATAAAGGTTATTATCGGATTTGACAATCTGCATTTATAAATTTAAACTGCAGTTTTGTTTATGTGCAAATGGAATATGAATTCTCCCAACATATTCCTTAGAAGGTTCTCGAATGCAAAATTTTAACACATTGATTTAAAGAAACAAGTATGGACATATTTTAAATGTTTTTTTGTTTGAAATTTTCGAAGAAGAATAAAACAAATTAAAAACGTTCTCCTTCGAGTGGGATGTTTCCGCTTCATGTATTCAGGATTGTTTTTCTACAAAAACGCAATTTCTCCTAACTGTAAAGGTTATGAACTTTGAAGATTATGAAGAAGTAAGGTAAAGTTCAGAGGAATTACTAACTTAGTTGTTTTTTTGGATTGCTCGGATGTTTACCTTGCACAAAGTGATAAAACCAACCATTATCTATTTTTACATTATTTGTCATGTGACCTGTCTAAATATATCTCTACCATACAATTCCCTAGATAAAAATATTTTTAACAAATGGTCATCTTTATCATTAATGACGAAATTTATCTCGGACATCTTTATAAACGTGGACAGCACACGCAGCCACACACTAAAAATGCTTTTATCGTCTGATTATTGGATATATTTGTGAAATTGAGCCCCGCTTGCCCTGCCCATGACGACAATGGAACAATTGGAACAATTATTTTCCAAACATATGCTCTACCTAACTCGCGGCATCTTTTGAAAAATTAACCCGTCACTTAGGAAATGTTTACATCTAAAATTTCATTTTCATATTTATTCTGAAGGGAAAAAGGTAATGCATTATGAAATGTGTATTTTTAAAGAAAGCTTTTCATCAAGTTCCAGTTCAGAATTAATTGTAACAATAAAAATATTGCCAATTTATGTGGTTGTGTTTTCGTCATAGATTTGGACTTTGAGGGAACCTTAAGGTCCATTTTGGTAATTCTACGTGGCACACAGTCTACTTCATCAGTGGGTACATCTTCGGTAGTAACAAACAGCCATATGACAATTGGCTCACGTTGACCTAAATTTCACGCTTCATTGACTTTGGTTAAAGTTTGAATTAACATCCATTGCTGGAATACTACAGCATATATAGACATGAAACTATCAGTTGATACCACCTACTTGACAGGAAAGTTTATGGGAAGCCTGCCAGAACATCCATATTGAGTTCCTTTCCATGAATGACATGGCCGCAACAACTTTTTAAAGTCAATATGGCCACCATAAAAAATGCTTATTTTCCCGCGCTCGCGCGGGTTCAATGTCTAGTGACACTGTACATTTATGACTACCTTATTTAATTATCAATCGAATGAGAAAAAAGAAAACATTTAGATTTCATGATTTCTAGACTTCTTTTAAAACTTAGGTACCGAAGTGCAACATAAATATAAGTTATCATACACGTACAATTAATATAATTGGTTTTTGATGGTTGTGCTAATTAATTCATCATAATATATTTAACCAGTTTCCCCAACATTTTGATTTCGAGCACTGCTGATGAGTTGTCAGTCAACGAAATGCCATACAGTGCATCAAATTTATTTCGGTATTTTGTGATATATTAGTTTATTACGACAAAATATTAACATGGTGACTCGGATGGTCCTTTAGGTTGTCAAAACCACCATGGACGTTGGAGTTATTAGGAGTTTCAAGTTTTGGTGTAAGTGGTTGTTTCACAGACCAAATCCAAGATATTTACCAGAGCGTTCAGAAAACAGGTAAATAATATATTGATGCCGGTTATTTATCTGATAATTTTATTGTATTACTATTCTTTTGTGTTCAATAAATTTTGCAAATACTTTATTTAATTTGACAATGGAACGTTGATGTATCTGGTATATGAAAAAAGTATATAATTTGAAATAACATCGCTCAAATGAATAACAGAAAAGGTCACCAATGATATACCAGTTAATCAAAGCAACACAACAGACAGGGGGCATACAATTCAGCTGATTCTAATTATGCCTGTCACCGGATAAACTCTCCATTTACTTCCATCTGTATGTCGCCTTTACCAGATTTTTGGGCCAACTTCTGTGTTGGGTACTGTCTAAATTGATCAGTCGTCAAATGTATAGCTTAAATAAAATTACGTAACTATCTTGCACAAACCTCTTATCAGTAACTTGTAACAAATTTAATCTGTCGTTTTTAATCTGACTGTCTTAATTTTGTTCAATTTCTGAAATTTCTGACAAGTTAAAACAGGCTATATCGGTTAAGAGTCAATCAAGATTGGTTAAGATCAATTCATAAAAGTTATTATTACCCATGGTGAACTGATCTAAACTTGAATGGACCGATCGCGATTGACTGGAAGACGACATTTTTTTTTATTTTGTTGTCTTGATATTGCTTATAACAAATATAGCATAGTAGAAAATCAAGACAATGTAAGAATAAACATAGCTAAAATAGCCGTTAAAGTTCAAAATTATGTTACCAGTGAAAGGATGATAAATCCGATAATCCACTAGTACACTGTATCAATTTACAATCTCTACATACATGACATATAAAACACATTTAATTTATGTTAATTCTGAAATACCCCAAATCACTAACGTAAGCCGAGAGTACATTAGGTTTTATTTATGAATGACCTCTCTAACTAAAGCCCCGATCGCGCAAATGCTTTAGCGGAATATCTAATATTTTTACAATGTTCTAAGTGTTCTACTTTAGTTAGAAACTACCACTGTAGATACCCTTGCAGTTTGTCGTTTGCTCCGAATGTTACTGTGATACACATCGTCATTGTAAAGAAATGCATGTACACTATGTATAGAAAATTTATTGATATTAAATGTTGGTGTTGTCAAGCAAATAAAACCGTATATTCGTAATAATAATATGAATAATTCTTTACGCATTTCCAGGGCTGGAAATATCAAGAACTAATCTACCAACTCCACCAACAGTCAGATAAGTAAGAGCAAGTCCAAACAAGGAAAGGGCAACCTTTTGAGCCCGTAACAGAGGAATAAACAGAGGATTTGTGTTATTTATACACTTACATCTCATAATTTTTTGTTTTCTGATATCTGAATGTTTCATTTATATTAGGCACATATCAATGAATCTACAGTAGAGGTTTCCCTAGACCAATTTAGCATGTTGCTGCAACATGCCTCCATCTGCAAGCACCATTCTGCCCTCATCATGAATTTTACAATGTGCCTCCAGGGAGCAAAATCTAACATTCAATTTTAAGTTTAATCTTATATTTTTGAAACTGATTTGCATTTAATCATTTACCGCTGTTGTGTTGGCACACTTTAATGACACTTTTACACCATCACACTAGGGTGAAGACTGTTTATTGCAGGTTTTGATAAATATACTGCCCTCATGTCAAGGTGGGATGACCCCAATATTATTTCTTTTAACCAATGAGTGGCCTCAAAATACGAAATTTACCATGCCTTCACAAATTTCTGGGGAAAGCACTATACAGTATTTATAAAAATTTGCATTTCCCATTTGTTTTCTATATGGTTTAATATATTGTTTACACATATATCTGATTAAAATGTTCTGAATTAAGTACAGTGTAGAAATTTATTTTAAACCTGGTTCAATCTATTATATTGTCACTCATTGTCCTGTTTGAGTGTTTGTGAGATTTTAGTTGTTCCGTTATTTATTATATATTTTTGTAGATATTCTGTAGACTTAATTGGTTAATAAAGATGAAAATGGTGAACAAGGGAATAATATTAGACAGCATAAACCATCAGTTTATATGAATATCAGTTTTAAGCTCACCTGGACCAACATATTTATCTTAATTATTAGCTGGCGTAGGTATGGGTATATATAAAACCGGTTTATCTCCACCAATGTTCAGTGTCTGTACAAAGTCAGACTATCATGACCCTCTCTTGTGTTTATTCTTGTGTTTTGTGATCTTCCTGTTGGATTGATTTGATTGATTAATACGTCACTGTAGACCTTCCTTGTTATCTGTTTGTTTTTATTGATTTTCTGCATCACCATATGTTTCAACAAAAATCGAGATAACAAGATAAAACCAAGATATGTTGTTCTACAGTCAATCAAAATCTGCTAAGAAATGTTTTAAGTTTGCTTTTAAAAAATCCCTTTCCATTATATTTGCGTCGAAAATATTTACAAATAAACAACGAAGAAATACATAATATTTAATTTAATTATTATTGACTGAACGAAAGGTTAATAATACCTAACCAGTAACCTGGAAACATAAGATGTAAAATATGACGTACCAATCAATCAAAGCAACCAAAAATAACAGACAAAACTCCGGAGAAAAAAAATACATAAAAGAGCACAAAAAACCCAAACATAAATGCAACAGATAGTCGTGAGAGTCTGACTTCCTACTGACACTGAACAGTTGTTTGGTTAAACGCCATATTTAGACGGCAAGTCGGGATCAGATAAACGTTACTTGAGGAATTTATCTGAATTTGTTTTACTACCACTTAGGCGATAAAGCTGCTAGTAAAATGTCACATTCATCCCCTCAGTAATCTTTATTTGGTTTAGTTCTGGTCAAGAGAGTAACTGAGAAATGTTGATCTAGAATTGTGATTTTTCTTAAGAAATTGAGCTTTTATTTTACAAAGACAAACAATACAGCATATTTTGATAATATTAATTCATATACAAAAATGCCGTGCACTGGAAGGCTAATATATTCTCCAAAACGTTGATTTTATTTATCTTCCATGAGGTATATAAATTCTAAAAGACATAAACCCATAAAAGTAACTGTTTCTTTTGTGATGCACAGTCAATTTCACATGCTCACTATGTAGAGATTTGGAACCAATTTTGCTGCACAAGAGTCCTGCTACTGGCAGGTATATATAGACTTATGTTATATATTATGCGTTAATGCCTACGTCAGATATTCAAAATGAAATGAAAGCGTTAAAGTCCCGAACAATTGAATTCATGTTTAGTTAAAACATAAAGACGAAGCAAACACAATGTACGCTATGATTCCAGTATGAACAAAACATAAAAAAAAACTTAAAAGGTGTATAACCTCAACGATCAGTTATGATGCACAAGCTGTACACATTTCGTCGATTTACCATGTTTACGAAGTTGTGCTAAAGGCTTAAAATGTTGAAAACCAAAACAATACTCCTAAGGTTGAAGAGCAAATTCAAAAATGACAAAATGGAGTAAAGCCAAAACCATCGAAGGACAGAGTCATGCACGAGAGAGACACTCCTAAGTTTTTTCTATAAGTGAGTATATATAAATGTGCTTTCTTGTGACTACAAAATGGTTTAGTTTTAATGGTCTTTGTTGGCGAAATTCCAAAATAATGACATAAAATGTTTGCAATATGACCAAAACTTATTTGAATAATATTTTTAATATATTTAACGCCCATATCCATCCCTTGTCAAACAAAAACGAAGATATAGTCGAAGGTAAGTATTTGGCATTAATACACTGCATAAAAGACTTCAAAACATAATCATTATACATTTTGTTCTACAAATTTATAATCCACTGATGTGTGAACTATATATAGACATGACGTACCATACCATCCGCGTTCAAGAATGTTGAAAACACAAAAAACAATCCAAACAGTTGACATGGTTGAAGAGCAATTTAAAAAATGTCAAAATTACAAAAAGGGGTAAAAACCATCAAAGGACAGAGCTATGCACGAGGGCGATACTCCGTAGTTTGCACAAATATAACAATTTTATAAGGGTACATTTTAAGTATCAATTTTGGGCTAGTATCGAAATACTAGAAATTGACCTGAGGATATCTTCGTAGACCTGGGGTCCACGATTAGCGGCGTCGACTTAATGGTATATATAGTTTTTTTTATGCACAAGATGACATTTCGTCGATTTAAAAGTATACGAAAAAAAAATTTCCGCAAAAATATTTCTGAAGGTCATTAAAAAGTTCTAAGAGTTGATTCTAAAGGAGGTCGTACAATTTCCAATATACACAATGAGTATGCCCTGAAATCAGAGGGACTAAGCATATCATGTTACAAAAGATCGTTTTTACACCATTTATGAATAC
The DNA here is from genome assembly GCA_028015205.1 of Mytilisepta virgata. NCBI lineage: Eukaryota > Metazoa > Mollusca > Bivalvia > Mytilida > Mytilidae > Mytilisepta > Mytilisepta virgata. The sequence continues at coordinate 1,038,891 of JAPWFG010000015.1, forward strand.
ATTTTATACTTAGCCGTAATATATCTAAATTAACTTACCATTTTACTCAGGTTTTAATCAACGAACCAGACAGAAAACATATTTATATATATTTATTGCAATTTGTATAAGCAGAAAAATATAATAAGTCAGAATGAGTTAGTAGTACATCAGTTCTCTGCCTATTACTGTGTCCAGAGAATGACTGTATACCTGCTTAATGAAAGTATGTTGTTTCAAAATGGGTCTTCGGAAGAAAGGTTTCGCTGCGTTGATGAGGCCAACAAACAAGGTTCATTGTTAGGTAGTCACACGTGTTAAATAACTGTTCCTAAATGTCAAAACTGACGATCGTATGGTGAATAAATTCGGCGACAGTTCGGAAGTCTTGAAGCCATAGAAACATATTCATCAGGAAGTTGATACCATTTTCCATTTATCTGACAGGCAAAAACTTCAGGTGGTGTGTAATCCCAGAATCTTTTCTGAATGTTCACGAAGGATTCACACTTTAACAAAAATGGCGACAACAAGACAAAAGAAGACATTACTATCAGTAGCTTCATTTTCAGAGACAAAATATATGCTATCAGTATCAAGATGTAAACACCAAATACTATTTGTTTCCCATAATAATCATTTTTATACAAGAATGGAAAAGACTAATTAGTAATCATTTCTAAGAATGTGGACATTAATAAAATGAATATCAACCAAATTAAGGATGTCGTTGACAATATAAAATAATAGCAACGGAAATGACCTTTATATTTTAAGCCCATAGTCACAATTGAATACCTTTTAATTACATTGAAACCACATAACAGAAATTATTTTAATTACATTGCGACGTCTTCGTGACGAGACCTTTTTTATTCAAAAGGCTCATCTTTTTATCTTTCAATTGCTGGCATGATAAAATAATTTCATTGCTTTTCATAAAAATCTTATAATAAAAGTAAGTAACAAAGAGGAACGTGCTACAACAAAAGAATAGTAGTGTTCAATAAGTGCTCAGCCATGTTGTCGGTCAATCTAATTAAAAACCGATCTCTCATCGCTCCCGTTTTCTGATATGTCGCGTGGGAGATCTAACGAAACCCGCTTTGAGGTCACATGTGAGTGACCTCGTAGGTGTGTCCTGTTCGACCAATGAAATTGCGGCTTAGGCGATCTTGTAAGTTGATCGTTTGGTAAAGGGATGTAACTCATTTTATTAACGAAGAAATCGTCAGTCCCCAGAATTCATAAACTTTTTTGATTGGCTTATTGATAGGAAGTCAACTCATTTGCATATCATTATAAATTCATAAGTTCCAGTTCACTCACATGTGACCTCAAAGTAGATCTCCCACGCGACATATCAGAAAACGGGAGCGATGAGAGATCGATTTTTAATTAAATTGGTTGTCGGTAAGATATTTATTTTTATGATAAGATTGCAGTCGTCACATCAACGTATTGCTATATTCTATTGAAATGATTGGGGTGGGGAGTTGACCTTTAAATTTCTATAAAGTTGGTAGGTTTCATTTTGTGTATTTTTTGGGGGGCCTAGGTGGCCGAGTGGTCTTGATAGTTCGTCATGACTAATGAGTCTCACCTGTGGCGGGGTGTGTTCGACTCCGATCTAAATTGACAAGGATTGCCAATTTTCCTACCGAAGGTCGGTGGTTCTCTCCGGATACTCCGCTTCCTCCACCAATAAAAACTGGCCGCCGCGAAATAGCCAAATGTGCTGAAAACGGCGTAAAACCCCAACTAAACAAACAAACAAACAAAACATTTTGTGTATTTTCAGTCGACTCTCGTTATATATATAATCGCACTGTATTTAGCAGTGGTGGCGTTGCCATTATAAGTCTCTTTGTACTTTCTATATTATGACAAATGAGTGTCCATACAGTTGGGTATAAATTGAGTCATTGAATCGGACATATAACTGTCAATAAAATCGATTAGGTTACATGAAACACCTGTCATGTAGTTATTCAACCGATTTAAGTAAGCTCCTCCCTACCAGGAGACGAAAATCGAGTAATACATATACGTCACAATATTCCTTCCATGTACAGTTTGCTGTTATCGCTATTAAATCTGTCAATTTCGACACATTACCATACAATTATATTGATAATTATATCAGTAAATAAATCTCTAATAAACCAAATTTCAATTCACAATGATGAATGTTCAAAAAGACAAAAATATGCTTAATGTCTTTTAACTTCTTCAAAACCAGCTTTACAACATTACAGCATGCATTTTCTATTCATTGATGCACATCGAGCAGATTTCACATATACTGTCTGATGCACATCGAGCAGATTTCACATATACTGTCTGGTGCACATCAAGCATATTTCACATATCCTGTCATATATGTACTTATACTTTCAAGAATACATAAGGCGATTTTAGTTGATAAACTTGTTTAGAATAAAAACAACGGAGAAAAATAATGTCATCTTCACGTTGTAAGTATATTCGTGATAGTAAGGGGATATTACTTAAACTAAATATTGTTTGAATAGATGAATGTACTAGCGTAAGATAAATGTATAAGCCGTATTATAAAGTCAAAAACAAGTTTTGAAACATCATGCATATACCGAGTGCGACTTTACGACTGGAACCCCAAGACAGTACGACAGAAACCGTTTGACATCAGAGCAATGTCGGAGTAATGTTACTTTAACATACAATGTTGATGTTCAGTGTTGACCATACAGTTTTAGGCTCATTGTATTTTGTCTTGTATAGCCACTTTATATTCATTGTAGGACGTAACCAACATTTAACGTGCAGTATTCTACAAAATAACAATTTGTGCAATATTGCTTTAAAAATCTACACAATTGATGTAGAAAATCGACTTATTTGACATTTAAAAGATCTTTGTGTACAAAGCGTTAATATTGAGGAATATATTTCTTTGCAAAATATTTAAATTACGCTTTCAAAAACCTGCAAAATATTATTTTTCTTGGGAAAGTATTCCTCGGTATTAATGCATAAACCCTATAATATTATAAATGGATATCAAACTGAGAGTCAAACGGGTGTCAGTTACCGTTCAATCCTGTTTGAGTGACCAGGTTACAAAAATAGTACTTGGAAAATAAATTACCAGAATATGGATTCGAAGCAATTTGGAAAATCACGAATCTGCCATTATACATTTTTCATGTCTGAAAAAAACCTAATTATTGAACCTCACCTTGAATAAAAATGTCTATTTTATTACGTTTAAATAATCAGACAATGAATAGTGGGTTATTCTAACATGTCTATGAATCCCACGCATCAGGATCATATTTTAATTACACATGATTAGAGTAATAAATACGTCGGCGTAGCTAAGTAGTACGTAAAGTCAAGAAATACCAAAGTGACATTCGAAGGAGGGGAAAATCGAAAACAACTGATAAACTCCGGAGAACAACGAAGACAAGACCAAAACAATACAAACAATACACTTAAAAACTAAAAACATATGAACAACATGGACCCCACCAAAAAAACCGGAGGAAACTCAGGTGGCCCGGAAGAGGAACAACGAAGACAAGACCAAAACAATACAAACAATACACTTAAAAACTAAAAACATATGAACAACCTGGACCCCACCAAAAAACCGGAGGAAACTCAGGTGGCCCGGAAGAGGAACAACGAAGACAAGACCAAAACAATACAAACACTACACTTAAAAACTAAAAACATATGAACAACCTAGACCCCACCAAAAAAACCGGGAGGAAACTCAGGTGGCCTGGAAGAGTAAAAACGAAGACAAGACCAAAACAATACAAACACTACACTTAAAAACTAAAAACACATGAACAACCTGGACCCCACCAAAAAACCGGGAGGAAACTCAGGTGGCCCGGAAGAGTAAGCAGTCTCTGTCTGTTTCCTATGTAGTTCAAGTTCACAACACTTTTAACAATCATTCATTCTAATGTGTACAAAATAATGTCAGATGTAGCCTTTCAAGCATTAAAAAGCAAGACTTAGATTATCACAAACATGACCTGTGAAATTTGATTTATTTTGCTAAGTTCATTATTCAAAAAGGCATGATATACTTTTCATGAAAAATCTATTCACTGAAATATAAACTACTTCAAGTATGCTTATGACCAAAAAATTTTGAATTCTTGGTATGAAATCAAACCGAACTAAATATAGACAAGGAGGGTTCGTTTTTTCACTTCGATACTATTCAGTTTCGCATGAATTGCCAATGAGGAACCAGAGTGAGTTATCTATTCCTAACCAATGTAGGTAAGGGAGATAATTTAATTTTCTCCCTTTTGTCCTGAGGCTAAAAGGGAGACAAATTTATTATCTCCCTTACCTACATTGGTTAGGAAAATATAACTGACTCTGGTTTCTCATTATACAATATATTTATTCTAAAATGTGCAAGTAATGTAAGCACGAAATCATTTTTTGTTGAAGCACAAAGAAGGTTTATGCAACTGTAAACAACTTAAAAATCTTAATAGGTAACTAGAGGCTCCACTGGGCGTGTGTCGCTAATGTGAATTTATAAACCTTCTTTCAAGTGATATGAACATTCTTCTATAAACATATTGTGGACAGATACATAATGATTGCGACAACGTGCTGGAAGATTAAGTCACTGCGAATATAATTATCATGAACGAAGATAATATCGACACATACATGTACCATTCAAAAATTATGACCCGAACTTAATTGAACAAGAAAATATTCTAAAATTGAATATGCTCACTTTATATGAATTTTTGAAATTTTAAATAAATATTTCAACAGCTGTTTAAAGAATACTATGAAAGTAAAATACCACTTGCAAATATTTACTAAATAGCAAACACTTAAAACGTGCTAAAATCAATAAATACTTACAAATATGGTCTCCTATTTTAAACTGACAGGTCTCTTAGGCTTATCGACAGTAAATGAAAAGCATAAGCTGCGTCGATGGAGCCCGCGAACGAATTCGCGCCAAAATGTCAAGTGCATATGCACGTAGTTAGTGTTTAGTACATCCATGACATAAATGCGCGTTTAACGTCACTCTGTCAGTCTATAAAATGCCAATAAAATTAAATATGAAATATATAATGAAATTATGAAAATATGAAGCTGTTCTACATTGAACATCAGCTTTAATGTTGTACGTAATGCCTTTTAGAGTGAAAACAAATAGGAATTTTACGATTCATTAATAATTTATGTTCAAGTTTTCTATCTGCAAAGAGACGATTTTATTCAACTGCTTAAGTTTTTTCATTATTCCCCAAAGGAGAGAACTTTTTGGAATATGCCTAAAAGGACAGTCAGAATCATAACCGTTATACCATTCACAGGTATCTGTCACAGGAACGGACATACATACACTTATTTACATTAAAAAAATCATTCTGGGTATGTCTTTCACTTCGAAAAAGTGTCTTCAAGGAATTGATTTGTCAAATTTGTTTCAAACTATTTCCCAAAGCAATAATTAAGAATTTAGAAAAAAAACATTTTGTCACTTATTTTTTAGTTATTAATAGCAAATCTTAAGAGATCTCATACAGGCTATTCACAAAGACCAATTCTTGAAGTATTTTTAACGGAGGGATAATGGCCCTTGTCTCTTTTAAAAAAATAAAAACCAAAACTTTAACGATATTGACATTATTTATTCATTTTTTATGTGTTTGTCCTGTTTGCATTTTGCAATTGGCTGAACACTTTGTTCCAATTTCTTAATCTAAACAACATTTTGTTACTGATTATAGAAATACATGTATAATATATTGTCGTTGTTAAGGGGTAGGTTTGGGAACCCATAAAACCGGTTTAACCCCACCACTATTCAGTATCTGTACCAAGTCAGACTATCCTGACCACTAGTAACTCAATTTTGATCTTGAACTGCCATTCTGGTCTTGTTTATGCATATTTTGTCTTGTTTTTCTGCATGTCCATATTTTACAAGAAAGTAAAGAAAACAGGATCTAATCAAGATATCTTGCCCCGTAGTCAATCAAGATCGATGAAGACCAGTTTAGATCAATTCAGCACAGGTATTGTTAAACATTGCATAATTCATTCTTAACTTTTATGAACTGGTCTTAACCAGTCTTGATTGACTGCAAGGCATTATATCTTGTTTTGGTCTTGTTATCTTCATTTTATTTGAAATCTCAGAAATACTTAAAATCAAGACAGTCAAGATTAAACAAGACTGAAATGGCAATTTAAGACCAAGCTGGTGTTACTTGTGGACTCTTTATTGTGTTCATGTTCGTGTTTTGTGCTCTTTTGTGTTGTTTTTTTGGTCCCACGTTCTGTCAGATGGGTTGCTCTGATTGATCGGTATGTTATTGTTGACATTTTCTGTTATCCATTTTGTTGTTTATTAATATTTTGTTTTTGCAATAGACAACATAAACTGGTTTCGAAGTTGCATTTCCTGAAATAATACGTGTACACCATAAACTTGATTGAGCCAGACTTAATGCTAGTTCAATAAAACATAACGATTTGTATTTTATGAAGCACTATTCCTGTCTTTTTTATTTACATGTAAAGGCATGTAATTTTTGAAATTTCTTTTGAAATATACTTGATATTGATTAGGATTAGGAAGTAAATCGTAGTTAGGTTGTTAGTTTCAAGATACCATTTCGAAAAACCTAGAGGCAAAGACCACCCAACAAATCCTGAAACTAACACTTTTAGAAAGAGGACAAATATACCTAAGGAGCAATCCAAACAAACGTAATCCATAAGACAGACAAAACCCAATGAAAAAAGTTAACAACCGCAAGCACAACAAATAAACACTGAAAACTAAAAAACAATGAACAACACGAACTCCTATAAAACCAGGAGTGAACTCAGGTGCTCCGGAAGGGTAAACAGTTCCTGCTCCGTATACGGCGCCCGTCGTGAAGTTCAATAAATCAATCCAGTGGTAGTCACAAATCGGTGGAGGTACATGAAATGTTACGACAGTGGGAACAGGTCCAACATCATCTAAGATATTGGAACACTGTAACGGTCAGTTCAGGAACTACATCCCACGTTGTAGAGATTCTCTTATCCATGTAAGGGTTGACTTACAAATCTCTTTTTACAAATGTTTTATTTCAGAGATTCTTCAATAGTATTCAAGTAGGACCTCAAATAATTACCGGGGAAAAATATAAGTATAACTCATTGGATTAGAATCTTACTCCCTGTATGTTACAGAACTCTTGTTAAAAAAATATTTCAAAAAATCCTTAGTGGTTTTTAATGATGTCCTAAAAAATTAAGGAAAATATATTAAAGTAAGCATACATTACCGTAACATTAAAATGAAGTTGCATTGGTGACGATTTGGCGTTGTTTTATGTAATTTACTTTAAAACACGTCCACCGATCTGTGACTTCCACCGGATTGACTTTGTTTAACCTTCTTAACCTTCTGGTACACCTGACTTCATTCCTATGTTTTATAGGAGTTCGTGTTCTTCATTGTTGTTTAGTTTTCGGTGTGTATTTGTTGAGCTTGTGGTTGTACATTTGTCTTCCCTAGTTTGTCTGTCTGGTTGATTTCGTTTTTTTTATTTGCTCCTTAGGTATATTTGTCCTATTCTGACTGCGCATGGGTCAGGTATAGATTGTGTTCATTGCTCATGTTGTCATTAACTATTTTCAGATTGATTCATCGTTTCAATTACCAGTATCATAAATTAAAAAAATTGCAAAAAATTGAACAAAAAGAAATAATTTTTTGCATAACATGTATTCAAGGAATTTTTGCAATTCATTTGAAGTTTGATTTTTCAGTTGAGATCCCACCTTTGATACACGTTTCTATTTTGTTAGTTACTTAAGGCCGGATTATCTGTAATTGTTCTTTTTCTTTTGTTAATCATTCTTATTTGTTTTGGCCTCCTATTTCTGTACACAGGGCGCCGTGATGAATAGTACATCAGACTACAACCAACAGATCAATGGTTCAATTCCCGTAAGGGATGAAAATTTCAGGTACCAAATATGCCCATCAACTCTATTTGCGAGGATGGCCACACTCAAGGAAGATAAACTATTTCGATGAATGGGACAAAAAATGGTTGTCCGCAGTAAAGAATAACAATACCCTTCGCATAAGGACTTCAAAATAGATGTCGGAAAATGGTAGGCTAAAATACAGAGAAGTGAAAAGGGATTAGAATAAGATTTGTTTTCCATTTCTAAATAAGTTTAAACTAATTTCTAGACAACATTAATAATATGGAAACCTAATCCATTACGTTGGAGAGCATATTCACAGGACAGAATTATCGAAAGGTGGTAAATAGAACAACCATCTAAGAACAAAACTACACATATATACATGATGGAGAAACTTTTTTTCAAAATTTAACATTAAATAAACAGTAAATTTAAGGGGGTACCCAACACTTTCACTAAAATAGATTTGGCTCGTTTAATTTTCATAAAATTTTCACGAAATATTTACTTTGACCTGTTGACAAAAATATAAAAATTTCAAGAAATTTGAACCACACAATTTTCGGGAATAATTTCATTGGATATATAGCAGTTTGACAAACACTAGTTTTGATCATTGAGAAACTTTATTTCTCTTAACTAATAGTATAAGATAAAACTTTCAGCTGATTTTTAAAGAGTTAACTCCCTTAGGTGTTCTGTACCACCTAAAGATTCCATTTTCTCACAAGTATTTGAAACTGAGCTGCTTATACATACATGGAATTGGAATCAGTGGTAAAAAATCCTGTTCGATCACAATATAAATGTAAAGGTTACTCAAAATATAAAATATAATATTGGACTATATAGTATTATGTACAAATTTATATGTGTTTGTGTATTGAGACTTCAGACTTAGCGTTTGATATTAGAAGTAAGAGAAAGCACAAACGCATGCGGGCATCCATTATAAGTATTCTTTTATTGAATATTCATAACTACGGAAGGGGAGACAGGTGTAAGCAAATTGTTCTGGTCATTTGTTTTACTTTTTTGGAGGACGTTAACACTATTTTCGGGGGTATCAATTTTCTAGTTAACACCACAAAATTCTGGGGCTTGAAGATTTTCTTAAATAGGTCATTTTAGCCTGTTAGCTGGCGTGCAATCATATATCAAATCAGATAAAGTGTATTAGTATCGATTTTATAACATAAACAATGTAGATCCCATGTTGTGTAATTTTTATATTTCCTCTAAATAAAGCGACGCTGAGATAGCAAAGTAACACCACATGTTCATGTTTGGTTAAATCCAAATTATTGGTTTTCAGAATATGAATGTTTGACATTAGACCATGTGCTTGTTAAGTCTCCCAAACGAAGTGGGAGACATAGATTTTGATTTGCGATTTTTATTGAACATTTTTTTTAATCCTCTCAGATTTTGTTCGTTCGAGTTCTCAACAATTGGATCTGAGATTTTCCATGACGAAAGATCAGTGTTTCTAGATGTGCATAATACTATTCATTTTTTGATGGGGGTCACTGAGACGTATAATGGGGAATTCAAAGAGGCTAGGGGTTTACAATAGGACCCTATGTGGAAATTTTTTTTATCGAAAAACTGTAAGAGACTGACCAATAATCATCTCATATATATGTTATTATACAATTTCAGTAGGGTGATCCTCACCCCAATAAATCAATAATGTCCAATTATCTCATAAACCATTAAAATCCCCACCCCTAAACCATATATTTTCTTATTGCCTATGGTAAGACGCACCAAATTACACATAACTCGGTTCCCCAGGGGGTTATCACAACTCCCATCAAATCAATAATGTTCAATTATCTCAAAAAGCGTAAAAATCCCCACCCCTAAACCATATATTTTCTTATTCCCCATGGAAAAATGCGCCAAATGACGTATATATCGCTTCCCTGGAGGGTTATCACCACTACCATCAATCAATAATGTTCAATTATCTCATTAAACGTTAAAATCCCCACCCCTAAACCATATATTTTCTTATTTCCTATGGTACGACGCACCAAATGACATACAATTCGCTTCCCCTGCGGGTTATCACCACTCCCAACAAATCAATAATGTTCAATTATCTCAAAAAACCGTTAAAATCCCCACCCCTAAACCATATATTTTCTTATTTCCTATGGTACGACGCACCAAATGACATACAATTCGCTTCCCCTGCGGGTTATCACCACTCCCAACAAATCAATAATATTCAATTATCTCAAAAAACCGTTAAAATCCCCACCCCTAAACCATATATTTTCTTATTTCCTATGGTACGACGCACCAAATGACATACAATTCGCTTCACCTGCGGGTTATCACCACTCCCAACAAATCAATAATGTTCAATTATCTCAAAAAACCGTTAAAATCCCCACCCCTAAACCATATATTTTCTTATTCCACAAGGAAAAATGCGCCAAATGACGTATACCTCGCTTCCTCGGGGGTTATCACCACTACCATCAATCAATAATGTTCAATTATCTCATAAACCGTTCAAATCCCCACCCCTAAACCATATATTTTCTTATTGCCTATGGTAAGACGCACCAATTGACACATAACTCGCTTCCCCTGTGGGTTATCACCACTCCCAACAAATCAATAATATTCAATTATCTCATAAACTGTTAAAATCCCCACCCCTAAACCGTATATTTTCTTATTCCCCATGGAAAGATACGCCAAATGACACATACCTAGCTATCTCAGGGGATTATCACCACTCCCATCAAATCAATAATGTTCAATTTTCTCAAAAACTGTTAAAATCCCAACCCCTTATCCATATATTTTCTTATTCCCCATGGTAAGATGCACCAAATGACACATAACTCGCTTCCTCAGGGGGTTATCACCACTCTCATCAAATCAATAATGTTTAATTATCTCAGAAACCGTTAAAATCCCCACCCCAATCATATATTCTCTTATTCCCTATATATGCGCCAAATAACATATATACATCGCTTCCCTGGAGGTTATCACCACTCCCATCACATCAATAATGTTCAATTATCTCATTATACCAACCGTTAAAATCCACACACCTTAAGGTATCCGGACCATAATAGATCATGATCGAAAATTGTATCTCTTTTTGACCGTGAATGGCTGAACCAAACAATTTAAAGCTGGAATTTTGTATAGATATTTTTCTCAAGTTGAAACACACTTTGTTGCTTATATGTAGAGTCTGTAAAAATAAGTTAGTTATATTGGCATTTCCGAAGTTTGCCGATAATTACCGAGGTCATTTCAATTGCGTTGTATGGAACATCCGGGACTTTTGAATAATCACGTGGTCATTTATGGTCCGGATACCTTAACCATATATATATTTTCTTATTCCCCATGTTAAGAAGCACCGAATGACAATTCATAGGATTTGATGAATTTTAAAATAAAATGAATCCTCATGAGAAACCCAACAAAAGTTACTGCAGAATTTTTTGTATCTTTTACCGGTTCCAAAATAAAAGGGTTAAATGGACCATTATAAGTTCCTTAATGCGTACCAGTAGTATGTGGGCACAGGCAAAGTCGGATTTGAGGTGGTGCTGAGGTGGTGCTACCGGAAGTGACGTCAACCGGAAATGACGTCACCGGAAGTGACATGACCGGAACCGGAAGTCAGGTGACCGGAACCGGAAGTGATTTTTGCGCGCATGTGCAACCGGAAGTGGGTAGTTTCCCGCCCTTTGTTGCCGGAAGTGACGCAAGTCACGTGGTAGGACCCGGATGTGTGTTCTGCGCATGTGTAGGCGGAACCGGAAGTACCCGGAAGTGGTTTGCGCGCATGCGCAACCGGAAGTAGGGTGTTTTTTCCGCCATTTATTGACGGAAGTGACGTAAGTCACGTGGTAGGACCCGGATGTGTGGTCTGCGCATGTTCGGGCGGAACCGGAAGTGGTTGGTGCAACCGGAAGTAGTGGGTTTTCTCCATTGACGGAAGTGGCGCAAGTCAAGGACCCGGAAGTTCCATGCTTGACCAGGTTGAATTATCTCCCTTTTCCCGCACTTCTCGGTCGTCTCTAGATCTTTCATCGGTCTGATACCCTCACTGTTATGTCGAAGTCCGAGAGTATACGTTTGGATTATCTCCCCTTATCCCGCTCTTTTCAGTATTTTCTGTGAGGACCAACGGTAGGATTGGATTATCTCCCCTTACCTCCAAGTAATGCTGTCACCAATGGATGGGTGTCCTTAGCAACGGCGGTCCATTTCATTGCATTCACTTCTCTTCTCTTGCTCCATCCCGCTCTTCGCTGCTCTTTGCTGCTCATCGCTACTCAGGCTTGGTGCTGTTCGTCATCGCTGCTCTTCTCTTGCTCTTTGCTGCTCAACGCTGCTCTGCACTGTACTCAGACCTGAAAGCACCCTAAAGACAATCGTTTACCCTAACACTAGTACCACTTCAAATTCATAAGGGATTGAGCCAGATTGAATTATCTCCCTTTTCCCGCTCTTCTCGGTCGTCTCTGGATCTTTGATTGAATTATCTCCCCTTATCCCGCTCTTTTCATCTGTGAGTGATGTTTTCTGTGAGGACTAGGATTGGATTATGTCCCCTTACCTCCAAGTAATGCTTGTCACCGCTCAATGGAGGGGTGTCCTTAGCAACGGCGGTCTATTTCATTGCTCTATGCTTCGCTTCTCTTCGCTTGCTCTTCGCTGCTCCATGCTGCTCATCGCTAATAATGACTATATTCACCTGCTGATTTAAGATTCTTGGGGTTACTTGTCGGTGTTTTCGCTGCTGCTTGTTGGTGTTCGTCATTGCTGCTCTTATCTTGTTCATCGCTGTTTTTCTCGTGCTCTTTGCTGCTCATCGCTGTTTTTCTCTTGTTCTTTGTTGCTCATCGCTGTTTTTCTCTTGCTCTTTACTGCTTATGGCTGTTTTTCTCTTGTTCTTTACAGCTCATCACTGTTTTTCTCTTGCTCGTTACTACTTATCGCTGTTTTTCTCTTGGTTTTTGTAGCTCGTCGCTGTTTTTCTCTTGGTTTTTGTAGCTCGTCGCTGTTTTTCTCGTGCTCTTTGCTGCTCGTCGCTGTTTTTCTCTTGTTCTTTGTTGCTCATCACTGTTTTTCTCTTGCTCTTTACTGCTCATCACTGTTTTTCTCTTGTTCTTTACTGGTCGTCACTGTTTTTCTCGTGCTGTTTACTGCTCAGCGCTGGTTTTCTCTCGCTCTTTGTTGATCATCACTGTTTTTCTCGTACTCTTTGCTGCTCATCGCTGTTTTTCTCTTGTTCTTTGTTGCTCATCACTGTTTTTCTCTTGTTCTTTACTGCTCGTCGCTGTTTTTCTCTCGTTCTTTACTGCTCATCGCTGTTTTTCTCTTGCTCTTTACTGCTTATGGCTGTTTTTCTCTCGCTCTTTTTTGATCATCACTGTTTTTCTCGTACTCTTTGCTGCTCATCGCTGTTTTTCTCTTGTTCTTTGCTGCTCATCGTTGTTTTTCTCTTGTTCTTTACTGCTCATCACTGTTTTTCTCTTGTTCTTTACTGCTCGTCGCTGTTTTTCTCTCGTTCTTTACTGCTCATCGCTGTTTTTCTCTTGCTCTTTACTGCTTATGGCTGTTTTTCTCTCGCTCTTTGTTGATCATCACTGTTTTTCTCGTACTCTTTGCTGCTCATCGCTGTTTTTCTCTTGTTCTTTGTTGCTCATCACTGTTTTTCTCTTGCTCTTTACTGCTCATCACTGTTTTTCTCTTGTTCTTTACGTCTCATCGCTGTTTTTATCTTGCTCGTTGCTGCTTATCGCTGTTTTTCTCTTGGTTTTTGTAGCTCATCGCTGTTTTTCTCTTGCTCTTTGCTGCTCGTCGCTGGTTTTTCTCTTGTTCTTTGTTGCTCATCACTGTTTTTCTCTTGCTCTTTACTGCTCGTCGCTGTTTTTTCTCTTGTTCTTTGTTGCTCATCACTGTTTTTCTCTTGCTCTTTACTGCTCATCGCTGTTTTTCTCTTGGTTTTTGTAGCTCATCGCTGTTTTCCACGTGCTCTTTGCTGCTCATCGCTGTTTTTCTCGTGCTCTTTGCTGCTCATCGCTGTTTTTCTCTTGGTTTTTGTAGCTCGTCGCTATTTTTCTCGTGCTGTTTACTGCTCGTCGCTGTTTTTTCTCTTGTTCTTTGTTGCTCATCACTGTTTTTCTCTTGTTCTTTGTTGCTCATCACTGTTTTTCTCTTGTTCTTTACTGCTTATCGCTGTTTTTCTCTTGGTTTTTGTAGCTCATCGCTGTTTGTCTCTTGCTCTTTACTGCTTATCGCTGTTTTTCTCCCGCTCTTTGTTGCTCATCGCTGTTTTTCTCTTGGTTTTTGTTGCTCGTCACTGTTTTTCTCGTGTTGTTTACTGCTCGTCGCTGTTTTTTCTCTTGTTCTTTGTTGCTCATCACTGTTTTTCTCTTGCTCTTTACTGCTCATCACTGTTTTTCTCTTGTTCTGTACTGCTTATCGCTGTTTTTCTCTGGGTTTTTGTAGCTCATCGCTGTTTGTCTCTTGCTCTTTACTGCTCATCGCTGTTTTTCTCTTGCTCTATGCTTCTCATCGCTGTTTTTCTCTTGTTCTTTGTTGCTCATCACTGTTTTTTCTCTTGCTCTTTACTGCTCATCACTGTTTTTCTCTTGTTCTTTACTGGTCATCGCTGTTTTTCTCTTGCTCTTTACTGCTCATCGCTGTTTTTCTCTTGCTCTATGCTTCTCATCGCTGTTTTTCTCTTGTTCTTTGTTGCTCATCACTGTTTTTCTCTTGCTCATCGCTGATCCTTTCTTGTTCTTTGCTGCTCATCCCTACTCAGGGCCTTACTCGCGTGCTCATTTCGCTCCTGCTGCTTGTTGGTTCACTGGTGCAAGCGTGACAAACATGAGGCAAACAGTCACGCTTGCACCAGTGAACCACCGGCGTGGGGTATGAGTTGTTAGAGTAGGAGTACGAGACAGACCTACGATAAGGGTTAGAGACAGGACTACGGTTAGGGTTAGGGTTAGGGTTAGGGTTAGGATTAGAGTTGGGGTTAGGACTCGAGTTAGGGTTAGGACTGAAATCCGTAAGCGTTCGTTTCCGTCCGGAAATACTCTGAAATTTTCGTTTCATTAGGGTGCTCTCTTTTAGGTCCGCGTTACTTGGGCGCAGCCATCTTTGATGTCCATCGTAACATCAACGAGACTGGGAACATTCGTTCCCGTCCGGAAAGACTCTAAAACTTCTATTTCATAAGGGTGCTCTCTTTCAGGTCCGCGTTACATGGAGGCAGCCATCTTTGATGTTCATCGTAACATCAACGAGACTAAGAGGTGACTTATAACGAAACAGTGAGAATCCCACCTTCACCTCCTCAGCAGCAATAGCAACAACGAACAGCGAACTGTGAGGTCTGAATGAATAGAAAAAAAGCAATCTTCGTCACCATGACACCAATGAAAAGCTTTTAACGAAAATATAATCAGAGGTTTTGTTTAATTTCGTCAGTTGTTTGAAGACCGTCAAACAACACACACGTATCAATGGCATCGAAAACGCCTCTCGTTGATTTAGTGGTTCCTGCTAGATATTTAATACCTGTGGATCTTTCTAACACCAAAGCAAAACCACAAAGGAAAAGGAAATTACTTCTAACCAAAGTGAAGAGAACCAAACGGCTGGATAACACAAGTGGAGGACCCAACAAAGTGAATCCAAACAAGAAATGTAAAAAGTGTCAAACGAACAAGAGCTTTGCGGACTTCTACAAAAAGATGAATATCTGCAAGGGATGTAGAAGGATTGACAACGGGTGGAAAAGACTTAAAAGAGACCTCATCAGAAAAGTGAAATCTGAACTGCAACAATGTCGAAACGAATACTTTGCCAAACGCTTGTGTATGAATCAACAAGCCGCTGAGGAACCTGTATCTAATATAAGCACTTGCAGGACGACCGGAACTCATTCTGCTATCGACTACCAGGAAATAAAGACGTCTTAAATGTATACCTGTGGATACCAATCCAAGCAAAACTTTAACCTAGTGCGACACAAAAAGAATGCACATGGTATTGAAGAGGATTCAACAGACTATAGTGATTCAGCTTCAGACACAACCACAGAAGCCGATAACGATGAATCGGAACAAAGTAGTGACCATGGATCCAACGAAGACTCCGAAGAGCTTTGCGAACAGTCCCTATGGGAAGTCGTTTTGAACATAACATTTCAAGTACATCAATCGGAATACTCACAGACAGTAAACGAAGTAGTGGAAGCCGGAATGGAAGAAGACAAGGCACGCTTGGCAGCATATAGAGACATGTTTGACTCATACAGAGACGAAATACGAAAGCATTACCTCGGACTGGTGTCCTGGCATCAAGACATAAATAAAGACCCCGTACATAGAGAGATCAAGAAAAACGGCTAAACGCTGGAGAGAATGGGAAGACTACGAATCAAAAGAATCATGGGATTAGGCCGTAGAAAAACAAAAATATCTGCTTAACCGTGTATTGAACGACTACGACCCACCTCCAGCTGAAGACAGCAATGACTCTATGTGACGGAGGAATTGGAACATATTACAAAGAAAAACAGAAAAAAATATAACAAAAAAGGGAAGGAGGGTAATGCAGCCTATATATGTTTATACATATATATAGCCAGTCACAAGCCTGGACAAATGCAGAGTGCCCTTAAAAAATTGAGCAGGATTAATGCAGCCTATCTTATGATAGCCAGTCACAAGCCTGGATAAATGCAGAGTGGACTTTTAAATAACCCGGATCTAAGGGTGCTCTCGCACAGATCCAGTCTTTGACTAACGACAATCGACCACCACTAGCAACAGCGGCGAAAACAGCGACAAGTTGCCCCAAAACTGAAATGAGGTAAGGTCATCATTAGCAGAGCAAGAGAAAAACAGCGATGAGCAGCAAAAAGCAAGAGAATGGGTGCAGCCATCTTTGATGTCCATCTAACATCATCGAGACAGAGAACATTCGTCCCCGTCCTGGAATGGAAGTATCTTAGTTCTCCGGTCTCTGCGTTTCTCAGTATAAATCCAAACGACACGTTGTTCTTGAAGGTCGTATTTTGTAGGTTGAATGTGTGGCGAACCATATCAGGAAAGGTGGCGGATGTAATCTCGTTCATCCTGAACACGATTGTCGGTATTTTCCTCTGTCCGGGTGGACTGCCAGTGCCTCAGATACAAAACCCCGGTATCGGGATCTTCTGGCAACACTATATATACATGTATATATGTAGACAGTTACAAGTTTGTCAATGCATAGTAGTCTCATGTCATAAATGTATAAAAGGAAGTGAAGATAGTCAGAGAAGTCATTCGTACGATGGACCCCCTACGAGTATACGAGAGAATCGTTTCTGCCATGTTCGAAGACGGTGTGGTGAACCAAGGAAGACTGGTCGTATTGTCGGTGTTTACTCGTACCTATTGTGAACAGTTTCCGGATTGGGCGCCGCATATTTAGACAATGTATCATCGTGTTGATCTATCGAAACGGTTGGAATTGACCAATGAAAATGCCAGATTTTCGACCAATCGGAACGGGAGAATTTAACCAATCACGATGTCGGAAAGATAGCCAATCATGTTTCAAGTTTCATAATATAAGAACCAATCCAGTCCATCTTTACAAATATATATATAAATAGACCAGCAAGAAGAAGAATCAGTCAGCCGACATGTCTCGTAAAGAAAAGAAAACCAAAGACCAGACCGAGAGCGATATCGTCCAAGACGCCATGACAGCTTCCGATATTTCTTTGAAAGTACTACTTGGTGGAGGAACGTATGCAGAGCTGACAGAATTGAATGGCAGTAAAAGAATAGATCTCAGATTTTGGGAAAGTGAAACGGTGCCCACCAAGACCGGAGTGAGCTTATCTTTGATACAATGGAAAGCTTTATGCGAGACTACTGATGTTCGGGATGATTTGATCGGTAGAGTACAGGATAAAGAACTAGTCGACTGGAGATATCACATTGGGGACAATGTATTCGTCACCGTCAAATCCCCATACCCCACTATTTGGATAAGAAAGCACTTTATACCCCGGGGAGACTGGACGTATCGTCGGCTTGGACACCTTCGAATGGAAAGAACTGAAGAAGATCATACCTTTGTTTGAAGAGAAAGAACCAGAACTTAAAACATTGACTGATGTAGATTTTGTAAAATAAAATATGAAACTGTTTCATTTGTGTTTGTCGTCGATAAATATCCCAGTATACAATCACATCGATCAGTCTTGATCTACCAATCAAACCGACAACATGAGTACCGAGTGGCCTTCCGATCATCAGCAGTAAACTACATTCCTTCAGCAGTAGCAGCAGCAGCGATTAAAAGTGACAAATAGCACCAAAAACTGAAATGAGCACGCGAGTAAGATCATGAGTAGCGATGAACAGCAAAGAGCAAGAGAAGAGCAGCGATGAGCAAGAGAAGAGCAGTGATGTGCAAGAGAAGAGCAGCGATGACGAACAGCGATGACGAACAGCAACAAGCAGCAGGAGCGAAATGAGCACGCGAGTAAGGCCCTGAGTAGGGATGAGCAGCAAAGAACAAGAAAGGATCAGCGATGAGCAAGAGAAAAACAGTGATGAGCAACAAAGAACAAGAGAAAAACAGCGATGACCAGTAAAGAACAAGAGAAAAACAGTGATGAGCAGTAAAGAGCAAGAGAAAAAACAGTGATGAGCAACAAAGAACAAGAGAAAAACAGCGATGAGAAGCATAGAGCAAGAGAAAAACAGCGATGAGCAGTAAAGAGCAAGAGACAAACAGCGATGAGCTACAAAAACCCAGAGAAAAACAGCGATAAGCAGTACAGAACAAGAGAAAAACAGTGATGAGCAGTAAAGAGCAAGAGAAAAACAGTGATGAGCAACAAAGAACAAGAGAAAAAACAGCGACGAGCAGTAAACAACACGAGAAAAACAGTGACGAGCAACAAAAACCAAGAGAAAAACAGCGATGAGCAACAAAGAGCGGGAGAAAAACAGCGATAAGCAGTAAAGAGCAAGAGACAAACAGCGATGAGCTACAAAAACCAAGAGAAAAACAGCGATAAGCAGTAAAGAACAAGAGAAAAACAGTGATGAGCAACAAAGAACAAGAGAAAAACAGTGATGAGCAACAAAGAACAAGAGAAAAAACAGCGACGAGCAGTAAACAGCACGAGAAAAATAGCGACGAGCTACAAAAACCAAGAGAAAAACAGCGATGAGCAGCAAAGAGCACGAGAAAAACAGCGATGAGCAGCAAAGAGCACGTGGAAAACTGCGATGAGCTACAAAAACCAAGAGAAAAACAGCGATGAGCAGTAAAGAGCAAGAGAAAAACAGTGATGAGCAACAAAGAACAAGAGAAAAAACAGCGACGAGCAGTAAAGAGCAAGAGAAAAACAGTGATGAGCAACAAAGAACAAGAGAAAAACCAGCGACGAGCAGCAAAAAGCAAGAGAAAAACAGCGATGAGCTACAAAAACCAAGAGAAAAACAGCGATAAGCAGTAACGAGCAAGAGAAAAACAGCGATGAGACGTAAAGAACAAGAGAAAAACAGTGATGAGCAGTAAAGAGCAAGAGAAAAACAGTGATGAGCAACAAAGAACAAGAGAAAAACAGCGATGAGCAGCAAAGAGTACGAGAAAAACAGTGATGATCAACAAAGAGCGAGAGAAAAACAGCCATAAGCAGTAAAGAGCAAGAGAAAAACAGCGATGAGCAGTAAAGAACGAGAGAAAAACAGCGACGAGCAGTAAAGAACAAGAGAAAAACAGTGATGAGCAGTAAAGAACAAGAGAAAAACAACGATGAGCAGCAAAGAACAAGAGAAAAACAGCGATGAGCAGCAAAGAGTACGAGAAAAACGGTGATGATCAAAAAAGAGCGAGAGAAAAACAGCCATAAGCAGTAAAGAGCAAGAGAAAAACAGCGATGAGCAGTAAAGAACGAGAGAAAAACAGCGACGAGCAGTAAAGAACAAGAGAAAAACAGTGATGAGCAACAAAGAACAAGAGAAAAACAGCGATGAGCAGCAAAGAGTACGAGAAAAACAGTGATGATCAACAAAGAGCGAGAGAAAAACCAGCGCTGAGCAGTAAACAGCACGAGAAAAACAGTGACGACCAGTAAAGAACAAGAGAAAAACAGTGATGAGCAGTAAAGAGCAAGAGAAAAACAGTGATGAGCAACAAAGAACAAGAGAAAAACAGCGACGAGCAGCAAAGAGCACGAGAAAAACAGCGACGAGCTACAAAAACCAAGAGAAAAACAGCGACGAGCTACAAAAACCAAGAGAAAAACAGCGATAAGTAGTAACGAGCAAGAGAAAAACAGTGATGAGCTGTAAAGAACAAGAGAAAAACAGCCATAAGCAGTAAAGAGCAAGAGAAAAACAGCGATGAGCAACAAAGAACAAGACAAAAAAAGCCATGAGCAGCAAAGAGCACGAGAAAAACAGCGATGAACAAGATAAGAGCAGCAATGACGAACACCAACAAGCAGCAGCGAAAACACCGACAAGTAACCCCAAGAATCTTAAATCAGCAGGTGAATATAGTCATTATTAGCGATGAGCAGCATGGAGCAGCGAAGAGCAAGCGAAGAGAAGCGAAGCATAGAGCAATGAAATAGACCGCCGTTGCTAAGGACACCCCTCCATTGAGCGGTGACAAGCATTACTTGGAGGTAAGGGGACATAATCCAATCCTAGTCCTCACAGAAAACATCACTCACAGATGAAAAGAGCGGGATAAGGGGAGATAATTCAATCAAAGATCCAGAGACGACCGAGAAGAGCGGGAAAAGGGAGATAATTCAATCTGGCTCAATCCCTTATGAATTTGAAGTAGTACTAGTGTTAGGGTAAACGATTGTCTTTAGGGTGCTTTCAGGTCTGAGTACAGTGCAGAGCAGCGTTGAGCAGCAAAGAGCAAGAGAAGAGCAGCGATGACGAACAGCACCAAGCCTGAGTAGCGATGAGCAGCAAAGAGCAGCGAAGAGCGGGATGGAGCAAGAGAAGAGAAGTGAATGCAATGAAATGGACCGCCGTTGCTAAGGACACCCATCCATTGGTGACAGCATTACTTGGAGGTAAGGGGAGATAATCCAATCCTACCGTTGGTCCTCACAGAAAATACTGAAAAGAGCGGGATAAGGGGAGATAATCCAAACGTATACTCTCGGACTTCGACATAACAGTGAGGGTATCAGACCGATGAAAGATCTAGAGACGACCGAGAAGTGCGGGAAAAGGGAGATAATTCAACCTGGTCAAGCATGGAACTTCCGGGTCCTTGACTTGCGCCACTTCCGTCAATGGAGAAAACCCACTACTTCCGGTTGCACCAACCACTTCCGGTTCCGCCCGAACATGCGCAGACCACACATCCGGGTCCTACCACGTGACTTACGTCACTTCCGTCAATAAATGGCGGAAAAAACACCCTACTTCCGGTTGCGCATGCGCGCAAACCACTTCCGGGTACTTCCGGTTCCGCCTACACATGCGCAGAACACACATCCGGGTCCTACCACGTGACTTGCGTCACTTCCGGCAACAAAGGGCGGGAAAACTACCCACTTCCGGTTGCACATGCGCGCAAAAATCACTTCCGGTTCCGGTCACCTGACTTCCGGTTCCGGTCATGTCACTTCCGGTGACGTCATTTCCGGTTGACGTCACTTCCGGTAGCACCACCTCAGCACCACCTCAAATCCGACTTTGCCTGTGCCCACATACTACTCGTACCCCAAAACCTTACATTTATATATATATATTGAAATTTGGCTCGCCTTTACGCAAATGAGAAACATCCAGTTGTTATTGACTCCGGTTGGTAAAAGGTCGACAAGGTCACTTACTAAGAGAAGAAATTTTGTTTCAGGGTGATATCTATCAAAAGATACACCGATTCCGTTCTGCGATGTCGCGGGTGTGTTATAGCGTATTGTTTTAAACTGTAAACCCGTCCATCTCAAATTTAAATGTAAATACATGTATATTTTTGTTAACTCGTTAATTGCATTTTGCAGGGTATTGCTCCCGGCCTTGGATCATGACTGTCCAGTTGTTTTTTTCTTTTTTGTAGCTGTTCTTGTGTTAAAATTAAACTAAGAGTTGTCTTTCTTTATAGGTAGATTTAATTTTATTGGGTGAATATGGAACTCAGATATTTTTAATTATTAATGTGGTGTTTTATCTTTTAATTATTTTATTTTCTTTCTTTACATCATATTGTAGATTTAATATAATATTGATACAAGGAGGACATCAATGTAGCTGACATAATATGTAATAATAGATATTATTTCATTTGCTTAGTCATAAATGAAAAAAAATCTTGTTGTGTTGCAATTATATAAATATGATTCAAATTACACTGACTTGATGTTGGGAGGACTTATCACGGCATGTAAGAAGTCTTTTTTATTATCTTTATTTAATGAAACCGAACACATTTTATTACACCATACAATAAAATCAGTTCTCGTAAACTGTTCAGAAACATTTGGATATGTCTCTGTCAATGCAGTATGTGATCAAGTGTGACATTGTGTGACTGTAAAGCTCGGGTCACAAAAATACCCATATCACGATTTTCAAGTAATCTCTCCATTAAGTATGCATACACTTTATAGGAACAATTTCCCTATTTCAGTCTCTGAAAAACAAATAATTTGTTGAATACAATGTCAGGCATTCGAGATATCGATTTTAAATTGAGATCGAGGCTGCTTATCATTTAATTAATTGTGTTATAAATAAATAAGTCTATGAATTAATAAATTTCTACGAAATGTCATGCACTATTTATTTTCTTAATTTTATCAAATAACAATCAAAAAGGTTTTATTAACTTTAAAAATTTATCCAAATTGAATCACGCACTGATTTTGAGCATGTAGTTATTTTGATTGCAAATAAATTGGGTCAACACATACCACATTAATTCGCCTCCAAACTTATATTGCCGTGCACATGGTTCAAGCAAACAATGTCTTCTATAGAATTTGAAATAATAATTTTAAAGGGATTAATTGGAATTATTTGCATTAATATGTGCATGTTCAGCAAATGAAAGGTTTTTGACTGTTTCAGGGCAGAGGCGAATTTATATTCAGTAGAGTACTTCCATCTAATATTATGATACTATATAGCCAAAGAAGGCAGGACGAATAGGTCGGGGAAGTTCCCAGAATAATTGGACTAAAAGAATGCATTACAACTCCCCAGATTTTAGAATCAACCAAGATGGCGACCCAAAACTATAACTATTACACAAGTTTATTCTGAGAATGCATATCGAGTCTTATATTTTCAGATAGTGGACCTACGTGAATTAATGTGGATTACAAGGATATATATGTAGAAAAATATTTAAGCACTCTATGGCAAAACATAACATACGATAATAAAACATACTGAATATTTGTTTGCTTTTTGTGCCCTTTTTTCAGATACAACGGTTTTCAGCTCCTATTTAACTGTAAGCAATGTAATGTTGATTGGTTTATATTAAAAATCTAAGCTGTTGCAATTTATATCGGGTCATCCTTGGTTTCTCTAGAAATTGGATCGGTAGAGATAACCATAACATTAGCACAAGTGTCGTATTCCCCGAGAATACCTTTACGTTCACACGTTTTATTAAACGAGCAGTGATCGTAATTGCCGTCGACGACACTGGTATTTTGTTCGATTGTGTTAGTACCGTATTCACCGTTGGTATTTGTAGTATGGTCGTAGATGACGTCAGGTGTGTTTGAGCGAAGTATGCCATGATTGGTGTGATCATATACATTGTTTACATCGTCATTTGTTATTGAGTCTGTATTCTGTACACGTGGGTAATCATTATTAGTAGTAGTAAGGGATTGCCGCGTACTTTCTGTAGTGTCGTCAGATTTTTTAGGCTGTTGTGATCTTCTTTTTCTATAAAGTAATTGTAGAATCATTATAAAATATAAAATAAAGACATAGTAATCAGACACAATACTACAAATAATATGGATGGGTAACAATAAATGATAAAGAGAACATATGGAAATAAAAGAAAGATTGTTAAAAAGTATCACAATAAGGAATTTATGAGCAATAACATATAAGAAAAAGAACACCCCATATCTATATACCTTATAGTTATACTTCTAAAGTATAAAGAATAAAAAAAAAATACACGTTTCCTAGTGTTAATATTTTTTGTAATAAAATAAATTACATTGTATGACGTATAAATTAAAGGGCATAGTAAATAACACAGACATACCTTTTGATATAATGAACTGCCAAACCAGTAACAATTACGAATAAAATAGATCCAGCGACGATACCAATAATAAGTTCTAAAAATGAATAAGATTAACAATTGAAAGAAAATTCTTCATCAAAATTACAAGTAACATTCGTCCAGTCTGTCTAATTTTTTTTTTGCGAGGCTTGCAAAAAACTGGCGACAATAGCTAGCTAATGTTCAAAATGACCGCCAATTTGAACGCTCTCCAACTTATTTGAATTCCAAAGTTTTCGTCGCGTTGAACACTATATAGCTGTTATTGAGTGCTAGAAAGCTTTCACAATATGTTAAGATACTATATTTTAACTGATTAATAGGTTGACGTGACTCACGAGATGTTCGATCCAGGTTGACCTAGTATTCAAACTGCCTTTCCATAAAAGAACAAGGTACAACTTGTCCCAAATACAAATATAATAAATTTACAATTTTACAACAACAAAAATTAAATAAAATATGTACAATAGCCCTTTGTCTTTAAATTCTATTTATACATTAATAACACTGTGTGTAATATAACATTTGGACAGAATTCCCTTTATTTCTGAGACAAGTTATTGTGGTACATTTTACAGTTTGTCCTCCGCGTAACATCTGTTTAACCGCATGATCGTCTTATATTAGGTGGCTGAGTAAATTAACTCTGTTACCTCTATCTGCAACACAAGCAATCTTATAAAGCCTTGGTCTGCCGATACGAACTATTGCGAATAACGATCAGATTCGGTTCTCGCCCGAGTATGTTATGCCATTTACTTCGACGGATGTATGTACAAGAAGCGCCTTAACATCCATAATGGATATACCAACTTATATCTTATTCTCCCGACAAAGCTAATAATTATCATCATCCTAATTCAAACAATGTTAGATTAATATATAGTTATATTTATTTTATTTAGCATTTATAATTTGCAAAATAAGTGGATAGATGTGGGATATAATCAAGGATATTTTTTTGTATTAGTTGTGAGTATTGACATTGTATTTTTATTTCATTGTTCATTTTTAAAACAAATATTGATTTTATAGGTTTTTACAAAATAACTATAAAATAGAGTAGAATAAAAAATACATTCTATAATATGTTTACTATTACAAAACATTGTTTATTTATGTTTTTTGAAAACGTAAACAATTAATAATTTTTTGAGACTGTGTTCATGTTTATTGATTTCTAATTAACATAATTATGATATGATTTTAGACGGAGACACCAATGCACAAAAGATGTAATGTATAATACGTGTGTACCAGGTATGACAGTAAAAGTATATTACATTAGCTTTATAATAACTCAGTTTGACAGTTAATTTTCAATATTATCAAGTAAAGTTGATATCTTCCTCGACAAAGTGGCAAATGACAGGCTGTCAAAAACCTTTCCAGGACCCATCAATAGCTAGCTTTAGGGCTGGTGAAAAGCCTTCAATCGCGGAAAGCATTTTAAAAGCCAAAGTCGCAACTATAGCTAGCGATGGGTTAAAACAAAGGCTTTCAAATTGACGACTTTTTGCCAGCTATTTCTTAACTTTCGCAAAACAGAAACTATTTGCTTTTACTTTCCAAATGTTCTTACCATTGAAACTGTAACCCAAATTCAAAAGGTTAAGCTTTATTAGTACCATAATACCGTCGGCACTATTTGTACTGGCAAGTTGAACTTCGCTGAAAACCTTCATTTCTTTTTTCTGGCTAAGTAATTTTTTTCGATAAATTGCTGAAATTCATATATTGGATATTGTCTTACCTACAGATATCACATTCGTGTTCTCCAAAGCCGGTGTTGGTAAAGTTGACGATAACATATTTGGAACTGACATCAAACTGTCACACCTTACATGATTATTCATTTCAGTTTCTACGGAAGCATCTAATTAAAAAATAAAATAAAAATATATTTCACTTGTTATTGAAAAACATACAGCATTATTGCTCCATACAATTGAGCAAATCTATATTGGCCATATGTCAACCAACATATCCATATTTAGCTCAAAGTTATATGACTACTGGGTATTTTGTGATATGATTTATTACTACCGCTGGGTCTATGCCAGAAGTTTGGTCCTGCCATGATTCATTACTTAAATGCCTTTAAATTTTCCGTTCAAAATTTTTAAAAAATTACTAGAAATTTCTAAGGCTCTTCCTGTTAATGCAGAGGTAACCTTTAGCTGAGTTTGGATTCCTGTTTATTTTAATCATTTGGTTTTTGATAGTTGTGATTATTATCTCATCATTATATCCGGATTTCCAACATTTTCATCTCGAGCACTGCTGATGAGTTGTCAGTCAACAAAAGGACCATACAGTGCATCAAATTTATTTCGGAATTTTGTGATATGTTTTATGACTACTGGGATATTTTGGTCTACATATATGTTTGCAGTAGAAAACTACAAATATTTAAATTTTAATATACGAATTTGCATAATATAGAATGATTGAATTTGAATACTTTAACATGTCAGATCAGTTTGAAGGTTGATATGGTTCTTAAGCTACTAAATACAGAAATAATTACATTCTTATTTAGGATGCACGTTGATGTGAACTCTGCTTTGTTCAATACCGACACAAGTATTACAGTTTTATATCACATTTTCAGCAGGAGGAAATGTCACCAAATGTTGGTCCAATTTTATGATTCCGACCATTGTTTGCTCTTAGTGCGATTTGTTGCCCGCTACCTCAAGACCACTTACTAGCCGTTTATATTAGTTGAAAGATTAAAATTATAGTCATATTGAAAATACTGAGAAAAAAGTAGTTCTAGTCTAAATTACCAACATAAAAAGGAGATACTGCTGTTGGTGACATGCTCGTTCCTTCCATATAGTAATAGTCCTTGCTTCAACGTTTGATTTTGAAATGATCCAGTTCGAAATTTGCAATGCATATACTACTAGGTTGAAGTAAGTTTACCTTTTGTCTGAAGAATTGATTTTACTGAAGTTTTGCTGGTCATCTTAAGCCAATCCGAAATATTGAACGAACAATGTATTGATAGACTAACTATTTTGAAAAGTTTTACTGTGATTACTGCCAGAAAGTCCCTTTACATACAATATCAGAGCTGTATATCCTAGATTATCTCTGTTTAAACCACATAAATAAATAGATAGCATGTAGATGATAATAGAGTGTTTAACTTTCAACTTGAGGTTTGTTGGAAATAATGTGTATACAGATATACCTTCAGAGATGAGGCAGAAATAACTGTGTTTCTCTGTAGGATTCGCAGAAGTAATTCCGACACGAGAACCAGTATACTGCATGACTGATATTATGCGTTGGTCATCTGAAACATTCACTAAAAAGGAAAAACAATCTTTTGGAATAACAGGGACATTCGGATCAAAATGAAAAATAGTTATTGTTTCAAATGAACGAACGTTTTTGAGTTTTCTTGCTAAAAAAAAATAATGATGAAACACAAATCAATATCTACAGTCTACATTTGTAAAGACATGTATGGAGTGACTACACTATAACCAGTTATTTTTGAACAGCCTGGTATTTAAAATTTATTTTAAACTGATCTTTAACCTCCTCCCGCTCTATTTTATAATCCAATCAGTATGGCTTATAATCAGGGGTACTGAGAAGTGATATATTTTTTAGAAATATCAATATTTTGTCTGTCATTGAGGTTATCAGCAGATCATTATCGGATGATACTATTTCATGTACTTTAAAAGAAATGTTTACCTCTAAAATAATTTTTTTTCCCAGTAATATCACGCAACGGTTTTCAAACAATGTACATTTATGGAGACAAAGTTATGGTTTATGACGTTATAGTGTGGATGTCCGAAGTCCATTTCCATGGTCATATGATGGTGAAAGAGCAATTTCAATTATAAGTAGACAGAGTTAAAGGACAACATCATGGTTGAACGTGTAATGCACCAAACTACACTGACACGATTCACACGTTACACGCACATGATTCGCATATTTATATCAACCTATATATATAAACCTTTAACATTTTAAAATACATTTTTATAAATAAAAATTAACGTACATGTTTAATGAATCCACATACATTGTAGTTTATAACATATGATCATATAAAAAGCCGACAGTATTTTAATGCTTGACCATTATAAAAGAAATTATACAGATAAATCTCAGGTAGATGTACAGATAAACAAATATTTGCCCTTCAGAGGACCCCCTAATCCCGTATCTAATTAGCTGTGGAATTGTTTTAGTCCTGTTAATACCGGGGAACACACCGTTTTGTTACATAATAACCAAATAATTGCTAATATAAAAAAAATGTACTATGACGATATATATTAATACATGACATTTGTCAAAAAATTAAAACCTTCGCAAGATTTCAGGAATAACTTTAGATAATTTCTACAAACAAGTTAAAGTTAAAATCTATCTTGAACTTGAAAATATTGTATGCACGTTATACGATCATTTAATTTAAACCACACGCACACGATTTACACGTTACTCGCACAAGATTCGCACGTTACACGCGTACATTTCGCACGTAACACGTTATTTTTTGTGTATACAGTTTTCTGACACACGCGCATTAATATAAGTAAGTTTAGATATGTTTTAACAAATTTGAAAAAAAAAAAAAACGTTTACGTCAGAAGATTGACATTGCGATAAAAAAAATTTGAAAAGAACCGGGAAAAATAAAGTGTTATTTTTAAGTGTCTTGGACTAGATTTTAGCCCCTCCCACTTTGCTATTTTAACATTATATTATTAAATTTTCTCAATCTTGTGAATTTCTCCGTCATATACAATTACTTTTCGGATTCACCTTTAAAACAATTTCATCATCTGAATCGCCTACAGTTTACATAAATTTAGAGTTATTGCGTTAGATTGTTACTCTTTCAGCCTTAAGGTCTACAGAGGAGACCATAATTTATTGAAATATACAAATGAGGTGCAATTAATAGTATCATAAAATGGTCTTTGCCTTTTCAATCTGAACAATATATATCACGTTACTACAGGAATCTTAAAAGAATAATAATTTGATAATAATAATGATCTTCTTGACATTTTGATTAGTTTTCTGGGTCTTTAAGTTGAAATACTATTATTAAAGCTCTTATTAAAAAGATATTTTGTTTACCTTTCTGATACAACCTGATAGTCTCAACGCACCCGTCAGGTTCTTTCTCTGTACAGGATTTTCCACATTTATCACGAACTTGTGATGTACAGAGTAATGGACAATCGATTCTCTTACTTTCGACTGTCGTGTCAAAGTATTCAAAGCAGCTGCATCTACTTGTCTATTCATGAGAACAATAATAAACAAACAAGCCATTATACAGTTACAGGTATGTGACAAACTAGAGTTTAACGGTATTACTGTTCATACATACTACTTATTAAAATGAACAAAGAAAAATATTCCCAAATCTTTGTCCTTATTCAAATATGTGTCATTTTCCTTTATCATATTGTGTCCTTATGTAATGTTAGGATAAACGAACATGGAACAAGTTACAAAAGGAGTACAAAATCACCAGTTTATAACCAATCGAACATCCAGGTTAACCATTACAAAATTGTGATCAGTTTGACATATAAGTTCCCAAATTGTATAAAGTTAGTGATAGGCTGGCATTTATTGTTATAGTTTCCATTCTCTGTGGTTCTAGAGAATGTTGATGAAACGATGTTTTACATTGAATTTTAAGAAAATTTCAGTGAACTGTTTTACTTAGAAAAATAGATGCACCAATGGATACAGTAGGATAAACAATTGCTTACAAAGATATTTTGATAACGGATGCTTTGTCAGAATCATTAGATATAAAATATAATTTGGTGATTTCAAATGTTAAGAAACTGTTGCTCTATAATCCATGTGTGTGTGTTTGCGGGGGGGGGGGGGGGCTACTAAGCATTATTTCGACAGGGCCATATCAAATTACCGGTAAATATTCGATACAGCCCTGTACACGAACAAATATTGTATGCTGTATTGTGGATGCACTTTTACAGATTCTTCGTGGTTCCATACATATCATAATTTAGAGTAAAATACATATAGGTTTCACAATGAGTGGAAATGTGAAAAAAAGTCTATACCGTAACTCCAAAGAATTTATATCTGGACTGCGAACAAAACGAGGAACAAATAAAAGAATTAGTCTGATTAGTTGATCTTTGG
This sequence comes from Mytilisepta virgata, assembly GCA_028015205.1. Taxonomy (NCBI): domain Eukaryota; kingdom Metazoa; phylum Mollusca; class Bivalvia; order Mytilida; family Mytilidae; genus Mytilisepta; species Mytilisepta virgata. The sequence goes on from JAPWFG010000015.1 coordinate 1,069,350, forward strand.
CTGTGTAGATCAATGTTTGAGTTCTCTACTTCGAAGCAATCACCTGAAACAAATTAGCAAACATAAAAGCAGGTATTTTCAAATCCAACCAAGCTTATTTCGATTTTCTATTAGGAACTGAGATATCAAAGGCCACATAAATTTTTCCTATACAGTTACATATCAAGAACCATTTCAAAAGAAACCAACGTCCTGTTAGGTACTCTAAAATCAGTGCAATAATGGTCAACACACGAACTTGAAATGGATAAACTTCATTTGGGAGATACCAAAGGAACTATTCGATAAAGCAAATCCCTATAAAAAACTGAAGTAGTACAAGTTGTTTTGGAAAAGTAGATATTTTTTGTTCGGTGTACAACACACGTCGTTTGGTCCAAACACTATAATATTTTATGGTATGGTAAAAGAAAATCGGGGTACAAGCAAGTGTAGGTCGTTTGGTGATATTGGACAGTTGTAACAACTGCTGATAAATTTTTTCACGAAATTAATGCATGAAAGGTGTAGTAAGGATTATTTACAGCCCATTAGTAATATACTCAAAACATTTTTCAATATTGTTCATTTTATGTAAACTACTATTGAATTTCATCTGTCAATGTTTGGCTGCTCTTCGTTGGAAAATGGGATTGATATTCTAGGAAAGGTGTGCACAAATATGTTTCATTTGGAAATTAAAATAAAATAACTGAAAAACGTAACTGAGGAATCTATGTTAAATAACATGTTGTACTTTATCAGCAAGTATTTTTCTAACAAGAATTCTTTATAGAAGGGTAGATATATTGGTCCGATTTGTTTTAACTTGTCCACTTCAAGACCAAAAATACCTACAACCAAACATTTGTTTATTTCCATGACGACGTTTGTTTTGAACACATATTGTGCATTGAAAGTGCTTTTTATGGATAAAACAAATGGGATTACTGAATTCCTTGTCACCGAAGAGATTCACACAATTGAAGAATTCTTTCTGTAATTTTCTGCACCTATTCTGTATTGGGGGATCATTTGTATTTTCTTATTCAACTGGGTTTGTCTATCCAATTGATTACGGTTTTTGATTTGCTCCTTAGGTATATTTGTCCTCTTTCTTAACAATCTGACTTTAAAGCACGGCATACGGCTACAATATTTATGCAATATACAACATAACATTCTGAGCAATTCGCAAAGGCCTGAGAATTTATTTTTAATAACGTATGGAGTGTACATTTCACAACTCATACGTTATTCACGGCTTGTGCATGACATATACACTGACTTTCTGGACAGAGCCCGGCTCATGACAGAAAAGTTGGTCAAACCGGGGTATATTGCTCCTATGTTGCAATCATTCTTAATAAAGTTATATGGACGTCACCATGACTTGGTTGACAGGTATAAAAAAACCATTTCTCAAATGAAAATGAACCTGTTCCATTGATGTTGTCCCTTCCTCATACTGTATTTGACATGGGAAGCATGGCGGGTATCCTGCATCAAGCAGAGACTGATTACTCTTCCGGAGCACTTAAGTCTACCCCGGCTTTGTTGGTGGGGTTCATGTTGTTCGTATGTTTTTAGTTTTTATGTGTTGTGTTTGTATAGTTTTGGTCTTGTCTTCGTTGTTCTCAGGAGTTTGTCTGTTGTTTTTGATTTTCCCCTTCTTTGAATATCCCTTTGGTGTTTTTTACTTTACTTATAAAATCTGCTAGCTGTACAAATATTCCAAAGATTTTTTCGTTGGAAACGAGTAAAGTTCCTATCCATAGTACCACCTCTCATCCTGATATCTATTTTATAAAAAAATAGGGCCCATCTTGTTTGTTTAATCTGATAATGAAAGAAATGTAACAGAAATGGCTTTGAATAAATGTATTGTAAATAAGACCTTATATACACTAATTTAACATTGAATGTTATGACAAAAAGAATTGTAACCCTGGAACACATGAACATGCTAAAGTACTGCAGTATGTCGTTGAAAAAAAGTAAAATATTTTCAACATATATCAGGGGCTAAAATACAGCCATATGACACTGACGTACAGAAACTTATTGTGTACAGAAAACATTAGCATTTATGATTTGAATTAAACATGCGTTCCGCAGGCGACACAAAAAGATAGGTAATTCATTCGAGAGGTTAGTTTATCATTTTACTACGGCTTAAACAGGAAGTTATTTTTTGAAACGACGTCAATTCGTCTTGTCTATATATACAATACAGAAGTAATTGTGAGCCTTTGAAAAAACCATGAACAAGTATATATTTTACGTATTTATATGCAAAACAATCTTGTAGAAGGTGACAGTCAAATACTTAAATTAAAACTATTTTTCGTTTCGTAATATACAATGCTAGATTATGAAGAAATGTTTAATTTATTAAAACCACGTGTGTGTACGTTGATAGCTGTCATGTGACCATTAAAAAAACTGTTAAGTCACTTACTAAAACTTTTTAGCCATGGTTTCCCGAGCCAAAAATAATGACCCCGAACATTGCATACTTTTGCGGCTTCAACAATCCTGGTGCCGTAAGTCAGCAGATTACCGTTGACTGATGTACAGTAATTTTCGGCTTCGTTGTACGTTTTCTTTTCTTTATTTAAATAATAAATGATGTCAGCAGAGACTGAAACAAATATAAAACTATACGCCAAAATTGTTGCTATAAATGCACTTTATGAATCAGATCTCATCCGCTACATACATTACCAAAACTTATTAAATCCCCAAAATAATGACAAAGATCAGGCAAGAACAACATAGCAAACAATTTGAACCATTATAATTAATACTATACTAGATAATATTCAGCCACCGAATTCTCGTTTTTAAGTATTTTCCAGATACTTTTAGTCATTGACATGCATCTGATGGAGAAGGTGTGAAATGTTATTATAATATCCGTATTGTTCAATCATTGAACAGATTTGGTAAATTTATAACATGATTATAAAACTACAGCTACTGCTTATCAAACGAATGGAATAGAAACAAATTGTTAATTTAGAATCAATTATTTATTTTGTTAACCAAATTAGGACTACATGAAGCACAACAATCTGTCTTTGTTTAAATTCATTGTGGTTAAAATGAATTTGTTTCGATAGATTTGTATCTTGAAGGGCTTGACTGAAAAAAATTGTTAATTACTCAGTATCTTGCAGAAGGTAAGGGGAATTTTATTGTAGAAAGTTCGGGTGAAACTGGTGTCAATCAATGTTTTTACCGCATCTGGACTATTTACAAAAAAATAGTTTTTAGAAATAAAGTCATGAAATTCTTTATCATTAGAGCAAGGAATATGTACAATGTACGTGGACTTTAAATTCTGCAGAAAATATTGCACTGTACAGAGTCGAATACTGGTATTTGAAATTAAAAAAAAAACGAAAACAATCTCCAGAATCTAGTAAAATATAGACTACAAATATGCATTGAATAAATCTGTAAACAATATTTAGATATTTTCAATTCCAATCTGTAGAGGAAAATTTACAATTAATATCTAGGTATTTTATCCATTCGGTAATTTTACAACCGTCACCGAGCAATTATATAAGGGATTTTTCAAACAGTACATGGTATTCAAAAATCATAACGGTAAAAGTATATGAATGATTTATTAATTGTTGTATGCTTACGTAATCCCGAATAAAATTCAGGGGTCTCGGTGGCCGAGTGGTCTAGGTAGTTCGTCATGACTACTAATGATCACTAGCCTGTCAACGCTGGGGTTGCGAGTTGGAATCTCACCTGTGGCGGGGTGTGTTCGACTCCGATCTTAATTGACAAGGATTGCCAATTTTCCTACCGAAGGTCGGTGGTTCTCTCCGGGTATTCCGGCTTCCTCCACCAATAAAAACTGGCCGCCGCGAAATAGCCAAATGTGCTGAAAACGGCGTTAAACCCCAAATAAACAAAATAAACAAACAGAATAAAATTCAAATTTGTGACTGCACTGGAACTGTTAATTGGGTAGAAATGGATAATTCAACCTTATCTTACCTCCGTCTTCTAATATTCTTCAAAATACATGTATATAAATATATCTCAATACTCGAAAAGGTTTAAGTTCCGTGTAATATATATGACCAGAGTCAAGCTAGCAGTCACTTTGTAGCAGCCATTCACTAGCAGCCACTTTTTGAAATGTCTAAAAACCCAAATATTATATAAGACTATAACGTTTTGAAATGCCAGCAGCCATTTAGCTAGCAGCCAATTTTAAGATACATCCAAAAACCTATAAATAACGACAGACTCAAACAACCCTGAACAACAAAATGAACATATTTAGCAAAATTAAAACTGTTACTCCAGCCCTGGCCACAGTGACTAATTTTTTTGAGTTTTTGTTCTGCTGTCACTGACGACAGAAAAGATATTCTAAAAAAAACAGTCACTGAGGGCCAATGAAAATGTAGTGTGGGCATTAGGGGCGTTAACCCACCTCACCCATGGGTGAAATAAATATGGTGTATATCTTCAATTTCAACCAGAAGCGGTTAAAATCTTAGCCGGACCATATTTTTAAAACATTTGGGTCACTCCCAAAGCCACGCTTGTCTGAGGGTCGGTTGAACATCAATCGCAAAGTTGCCTGTGTTTTTGCGCCTTAGGCCGTTGAAGCGACCGTACACGGTTTCGCTCCGTCGCCTCAAATACAGATCGGTGTCTCCTTTTAGACCCGGTTCCGTGCCGGAGGGACGCATTCCTGTCGTTGATTGTCTGTTTTGTCGACGCGTCTTCCTCCCAATGTTCTTGTGCACGGAGCCGGCGTTGCCTGGCGGAAATGTCCGGAGACCAGACTACTGACGGGGAGGGAGAGAATCTCTCTCGCTCTCTTTTTTCCATCTCCGACCTCATATTGGATTTAAATGAAGAAATATACCAATTAAATAAAAAATATTGCATATAAATGACAAATTATACCATTTGAATAAAATATATTGCATTTAAATGAAAATTATCAAATTTTTGCAACCAATACCATGCCATAATGGAGAAAATTTAGCGTGCATGTTAAATTTTGCTTCACGTATTGAAATATTATGTACATTGTTGGAAACTTTTTTTGTATGAGCCTGAGAAAGAGGTAGAAATGGCAGGTTTACCATGCATTTTTGACCTGATATTGGCCGAGCACAAATAAACGGTATAATTTTTGTCACTATTTATCATGTACATACATGTACGTTGTTTTTATCCTGCAACGAAATTGTTATTTTTGATCGAGAAAAGTCATCATGATAGAAATGATATATTTCTAGCCTATTTTTAGAAGCCGATTTTTTAGTTTAATCTCGGGAGAAAGTGAGGTCATTAACTTTTCATTTGAAGTGAAGACTGGGGTACCGGTGGATAATGATATGCCAATATTAAATGGACAAGTTGTAGAATAAAATAAAGTAAATGGGTCTATAAACGTACAAAATATATTTTGTGTGATTAGCAGCAGTAAATAAGACCTCAACTTACCGTTAAATGACAGCAATAAGAGAACGTACAAACGTATGTTAGCATCCATGATAAATGTTTATAATCGATATATTCCTAAACATTTATAGTAATTAGTCATAGTATCACATGAAGTAGCTTCCGCGATCCGGCCTACAGAGTAAAGAGGATGATTAAAGTAATACATATAAAACTATAATACGTCTTCCAACTTACATAATCTTTCAAATATTTACTTATATCTTTGATAAAAGTCACATTGTGTAACATGGTAACTATCCAGTGGTCCTATTGTGGTTAAAAAGCAGAATAACTACAGTCAAACCTGTCTATAAAGGGCACCCAAGCGACCAGAAAAAAGTGCCCTTTATGAGCATGTGCCCTTTATACAGAGGTTAATTTTACATACTTTGTTCATGAATGGGACTTTTTCACTGTGCCCTTTATAGGAAGTGATTTGCTATATAGAGGTGCCCTTTAAAAGAGGGTTGACTATACATTGTGAAAGACACTACCACTCACTTACTTGTGGTATACATTTTGTATATTTACATAAATTTTGTTTTCTGTTTTTTTTTTTTCATATTAACTACTTAAAATAACCCTTTAATTTCAGTCTTCTGTTGCTATGCATTTAAAAGGATTTCAAAATATTTCCTTTTTAATTGTATCACTCGCATATTATGTTTAAAAATTTAAAAAAAGTTATCGTTTTCTATCGTGAACGATTTATACTTACAAAAGATGTGAATAGATCAGTCATCAAGCAGTTTGAATCTATTTTCAGATTATTGTGATGAAGGAAACTCAGAAGGAAAATAATTTTACGGTGACATTTTATTTAATTCTTGATTTATTTTACGAGAATTACCAACAGCCAAAGGCTACAACCGGTTCCCCCAATACATATATATATAAACACACTGACATACAGTACAACACATTTAACATTAACAATACATCAATATATATCTTCAATGATACAAAACATTATAAAGAAAAAGACACAGACACAGACACCACCCCCGACACACACAGTCAGATTACAAAAAATATATAGAAATAACATAATAAATAAAAAATATAGTTTAAATGTAGAATGACGAATTAGTGTCTTATTGGGTAAATCTTCCAGATGACTTAATATATTTGATTACGCAATTAAATAATTCGAAGTTTGTTTCAGTCGACAAGTCATCACTCCCTTCAATTAGAATTTTACTTGAATAAGATGGACATTTAAGTGGATACTAGTATATTTACCCATATATATTTTACAGTACAGAAAAAAAAAACAGTTTTGGTCCTGGTTTTGAACAACTGTCTCAAAGACCTAAACATATCAAAACTGTTAAATAGGACAAATATACTTAAGGAGGAAACAAGAAAAAAAACAAATTAGACAGACAAATCTCGGGTAGACAATTGAGCAACCACTATTGCAACAAATAAACACTGAATACTGTCTCCTGAGGCGGTATATATTTGCGATGTACAAAAATGTATCTTTAAATGGCTATTAATGTATCTTGTAGGAGATCTGAAGAGGAAAATATCAAACCTTATTGCTTTAATTAGTGTATATATTAACTTCAAATTAATCAAATAAAAATTAATGTCAGTTTCATTTAATCAGTAACAGAACGAGGAATGGAAATAAATCAAAAGCTCATTTTCTTTAATTGTAGAGAATAACTTATAACTCATTATCAGAAGTAATAGAGCGTCCAAAACATTATGCTCGTCTATTTTTAGTTGTTTTGAATCCAACCTTTTAATTCAAATACAACATCCGTCATGATTATAATATATTATTGGCTACTGGTTTTCACAAACTAGCCAGGATTTATTAACCGAATACCAGTTCTTTTTCTAGTAACTCACACAGTAAAGTATATATATTTCCAATTATGGCCACACATCCGTACATGTAACCTTACATGTGACTTTACCGAGATATAATTGCGGAAGTATGAAACAACGATTCTTTCCAACGAAATGGTTATGTTTCCGTTTATTACTATGATAGTGGTCGTTATCCTTAAAATGCTTTTAAAACAGTATTTTATCTGAGGTTAAATTTTTTCCAAAGAAATAAATGTAATATGTACCTGGACAATATAATTTTGTCATTATTTTTTTCTCTAAGCAAGAGTTTTAGATACACGTTTTGTTAAAAAAGGAAAAAAACCCAAATAAATACATACAATGTAAATAAATACATACATAGGAAATAGATAAAACAAAATATATCATTCTGAGGCTAAATATTGCCTTTATGACATATTTTAAGACAGTATTCTTATGAGTAATAGCATAAAATAATGGCCTACAATCAGCTGAACAAGTGTCTTGCTACAACACTGTATGTACAGTTACAACCGGTAACCTTATTGAAAATTATCTATACCAATTATTTAAGACGGGGTACTTCTTTAAATAATCAAGCATACCATTTATATGTCGAAAATGTGATTCATGGATATGTAATAAAACGATTGTCCTGAGTGGAGAACCTTTTTTACAAAATTGTAATGCACATCTTCCTATCTAGATTTGTAGAATAGAGAATGGAAACGGGGAATGTGTCAATTGTACTTGTACATAGATTTTAATGGTCGATTAAAATCAAAACTTCATGACAAACTTGATAATATAAATCTTCCAAATCTGAACTCCCTTTCCTTAACAGATTCTTTACTGCCGTGTATGTGATATATAGGATGAATTTCTCGGCAGGGCGAGATTTCTAAGACAGGGTTATGTTTAGTCTCTGTTAATGTCATCACTCCAAACATTTTACGTTCGTCATCATGAATTTATTGGCCGATACGATGGTTCTATCTCACGTATTAGACTAGATATCTTCAGTTAGATTTTATGTCCTTCTGGAATTGATTCCTCACCGGACTTGACGCTTCAATGGTTTTTACTCACTGACATTGTCAGGTTTGTTTTAAATCCAAATTATTAATTTTCCGAATATGAATGTTTTACATTAGGCTACATCCTTGTTGCCTCAGAATTTCTGGATGAAGGAAAATGATAGGTTTTGGTAAATAACTATTTCCACAATCAATTCACTTAGATAGCTTTTAAAGTGTTTATCTAATCAGGCCCCTCGATTGGTCCTGACAGGCAGTATAATCCTTTGAAATACAACCGGAAGTGCTGCGCCGTCACATGGACAACTAATAATACAATTTTTGATGCACAAGATGTGCACATTTCGTCGATTTACGACTTATGAGTTGTGCCCAAGGCCTATGTTGAAAACAAAACAACAACCTAAAGACTTGAAGAGCAATTCAAAAATGCCAAAATGACCAAAAAGTGTAAAGCCAAAACCATCTAAGCACAGAGCTATACAAGGGGTTTAGTTTTCACAAATGTTACAAGTTTGTAACAGTAAATTTCAAATATCAATTTCGGGCTAATATCGAAATTCTAGCAACTGAGCAGGGGATATCCTGGGGGACTTGAGTCCATCAGCAGTGGCATTGACTCAGTGGTAAACTTACAATTCTTTGATACCAATTTTGTTGCAGAAGAATTGTCAATTTACGATTCATCAGTTGTGATCAAGGATTAAAATATTGAAAAGCAAAACAACAATCCAAACATTTGAAGAGGTAAACGATAGGAATAATTTGAAATCATCGCACATCGTTTATAAGCTGAATAGTGAACAAGGTCATACTGAACGAAACGTTGGACCATTTTGTCTTCTTTCTGTATATTTTAGAAAAAATTCATGACAGCCATATATTGTTTGGAGATTTTAATATGAGTAACGTTATTTGAGCAAAATTTTATCCCGAGCGAAAGCGAAGGTTAAGATTTAAGCAAATAATGTTACCCATATTACATTTAAATATTCTTAAGAGTGACTTACTAAATACCAAAGGAGATGTTAAAAAGGGTGATATGCAGAAAAAGACACAGTTGATGACAAAAAAAAAATAAATAAAAACAAGGAGTCAGAATTCCTAAAAGAAAATTGAACTAAAATGTCCATTCTGTTGTTTATTTGTAACAATTTTACTGTAACATTTTGCAACTTTAAATGGAGAGTTATGAATATTTTTGTAATCTTTTTAAAGTATATGAATCACATTCATGACATTGTTATCTGAACTACAAATCTCTACATGCCTCATACTTTTTTATATTTGATTTTTAAAAAATCAGTGGGATTAAAATTTTATCTACTGAAGGTAGTGACGGAATGACTTTACGTAATATCTTCTTCGTTTCCCTGTTTTCCTTTATTATACTGAGCACTAAGTACTTTAGACCCAACTATTGAGCACGTTTCATAGTCATCAACATATTCCATCGATGAAACTTTTTCACGACCAGCACATCTGTCACCGTGATCGTATAAGTTGTCAATATGTTGTAATTCCCTTCGGAATACTGCTTTATTGTAGTTACCCTCAAATTCATTGGTGTGGTCGTAAATCTTATCCTTTTCACTTTGTCTGTTTATAACATTAGCATTGCATGTGTAGTCATAATACGTTTTATGTGATTTCTCTGTTTCTACAAAATCATCAGGTGTGTCATACTGTCCTTGATATTGGTTTTGTGGACTTTTATTGTCGTCTTTAACGTGTAGCGATCTCTGTTTCCTGCAATGATGTGTGTTAAAAAATGCTTGTTTCAAAACTTTATAGTATAACTTGTACAATATATGAATAGCTAACGAAGAAAAAACCCAACAATTTCGCGCGATGAAGTGACTTTTTTTATCTGGAGTATATATCTCCAACTCGTAAGTTAATCCAGAGCTTGTGACATATACATTGACTTCCTGGACAAAGCCCAGCTCCTGACAGAAAAGTTAATCAGATAGGGGTATGTTGCTCCTACATTGGAGTCATCCTTATTAAAATTTTATGAACGTCATCATGACTTGGTTGACAGGTATGAAAACACCGTTTCCCAAATTAAAATGGACCTGTTCCATTAATGTTATCCCTTCCTCACACCGGATTTGACATGTGCAGCATGGAGGGTGTCCTGCAGGAAGCAGAGACTGCTTACTATTCCGGAGCACCTGAGTCTACCCATGGTTTTTTGGTGGGGTCCACGTTGTTCATATGTTTTTAGGTTTTAATCGTAATACATGTATTGTTTTGGTCTTGTCTTCGTTGTTCTCTGGAGTTTGTCAGTTGTTTCGATTTTTCCTTCCTTCGAATATCTCTTTGGTATTTCTTGATTTTATTTAAAACTACATTGTACATAAATATATATACATATGTTTCAAAGATTTTTACAGCACTGATTCATAACCTGGTGTGTACAATTAACCTTTTACTTGATTTTTAATCACTGTGTCTATCGGTTTATTTGAAGAAAACAATATACAGAAGGGTTTTTGTTTGTTATTGGGAATTTCACCACCACTAACAACACGTCTATTTGTAGACGTTAGTTTTTATAAGTTAATGAAGGCGTGTTACCTTGAGAAATAACTAACCATTGGGAACAAAAAAATCCGTTTTTCGACAGGTGCCGTATACGGAGCAGGAATTGCTTACCCTTCCGGAGCACCTGGTTTCACTCCTGGTTTTTATAGGAGTTCGGTTGTTCATTGTTTTTTTAATTTTCAGTGTTTATTTTTGTGGTTGAGGTTCTTCATTTGTCTTCCCGGGTTTGTCTGTACAATGGATTACGTGTTTTGATTGCTCCTTAGGTATATTTGTCCTCTTCAATGAAGGCAGAAATCAAATATATCTAGCCTCGAATATGGTTCAAATTTGTAGTATTGAAAGGCAAGTGGTCGTTAGCAATGTACCTTTACCGCGTGGTCACTCAGGTTTCAAAATTACAACAAATGAAGTACAGCTATGATATTGTTCTACGACAATACTTCCAAACATAACAATCTTTATATTAAAAGTAGTAGTATGTATTAGATATATGGATACAATTACCTCTTTAGTTTGAAACATAAAATAGCTAAAAAGATAACTAGAAGCAGTAAGCATCCACCAGCTATAGGTATGTATATGTCTATAATTAAAACAAAATAGGTTCACACTATTTCTTTCGAGTTGGTTGAAAAAAAAGGATAAAATGCTTTATGGCAGCTGTTGTAAGCTTTATTGTCTTTAGTATTTCATGTATTTTGCCACGTGGTGTAGAAGAACATTATAACAAAATTATTTCATAAGACACAGCTGAGCTGAATTTAAAAATACAGTTAAAACAAGCAGTTGAAATTCTAACCTTGATATTTAACTTATTTACAGTCCAACATTTTTTTTGCAGTGCTGTCAATTTGTTGTTAATCATACCGTATTGACTTTTGTAGTATCTTGTATAAACCGGAATGTCAAGATAGAAAAGGCAATGGGTCGGGCACACATAAACGGTTTAACCACACCACTGTTCAGTGTCTCTATCAACTCGCACTAACGTGACTCTCTGTTGAGTTTATGTTTTTGTGTTGTGCTCTTTTGTGTGATGTCTGTCTGGAGACATCATTGTAGACCTTTGACATGTTAAATTTCCATTTATCCGTTTCCTTGGTATTCAAGGAAAATTTTAACTAAAGTTAGTCTAAATTAGCACAAACAAATAAAAACTGGTAAAGCGAATTACTTGAAACTCTATCATCATCAGATGGTGTACCAAATGTAGTACAATTTTCCATTGTTGCCTCTAAATGGTACGCGGATCTCAGCTCCTTCTTTGTACAGTTTATGGCAGGATTTGAAGTTTTGCCTAGAAATACACTTTTAAATAAGGTAATGTAATTTATCTTTCAATTTTCATACAGTCAGTTGAAGGTTTGTGCCATGTAAAATATTTTGTTTCCACAACGACTGATTATAAAGATATTGAACAAACCAGAGTAAAGCAATTTGATTTAAATTAGATCTTCCATTTTAATTTAAAATATCTATAAATTTCGCATCCAATACTCCTGGGCGTATTTTTTTTTCAATATGTTTCCCATCCCCAGTAAGAATCCCTTTATATAATTCATCCGATTATTATACTGGGCGATTCGAGGTTTTTGGAATAATTCTGTCCTTAAATTATTTTTTGTTAGCCCTTATAGTTATTTCTTCATTTTGGGTCTACTCTTTAACATTTTTTATTTTTGTTTCTGGTTTCAACATTTTCGACTTGCTGCGAAGTTAGCGAGTTGTAATATGCATATATTGTGCATCCAAACTAACATGACTCATATCATAAGATGTTTATTTCTATCTTCGAATGAATGCACTCAAGTACTGGCGTGATATTGAATCTTAAAATAAATTATTATAAACTTGATAAAATTATGGAATTTGCTCAATTTAAATTCATTTGCCACACAAAAATTTTAGTTAATCGATGATTATTGGATTTATATTTTCATAGTCCTTTTTGGTTTTCCATATTTGATTTAGATTTTCAGCTGGTTTTAAGTTTTGTCTTCGGGCAGATAAAACAGTAATGCTATCAATATGGAAAATAGATAAATTGCGCATATTTACAGTCTTAAAAATTACCTTCAACAGAAGCACAGAAAAAATTCAGCCTTTCACTGTAAACATGTTCGTAAAGCGCTGTTGAGCTTTCAGAATATTGAAATGTTTGACGTATCTGGCTATTCAAGTTCCCTGGTCTCAGAGTATCAACTGAAAGAAATAATTATCAAATAATTTTACATCTGTTTTTAATCATAAAAATGAGAAATATACCTAATGAGCAAATGAAAAAAAAAACATAATCCATTGGACATTGCAACAGAATATCAGTACAGTACTAAACTAAAGAACTGAATATCCCGGAAAATATAATATTACTCAATAATATAATACCACCATATAATAGATCACTACCGGTGATTATAACACTATTGCACTAAAGAACATCTCCAGTCAAAGGTAAATTTTCCTGACTACAACATTACCATGATATACACATACTACGTTCAGCTGAGGGTGTTATACCGATTACCAAAACGAAGGCAAAATGTAACCTGAGACGTAGTTGAGGGTGATATTTTGTTTGATTGTTGTAATATGGCATACCACCCTCCATTGAGGGGAGTATGTGTTTTATTATACTGAATGGCAATAAGTATACGGAAAAGGTAAAACTCATTTCCAGTACGGAGGATGGTTTCTTCTGGCGAGAGGATGGTATTCTCCAATGTGGTATTTCTATCGCTAAGTATGAAATACCACGTGTCGTCAAAAGGGGTAACGTCTAGTTTCAGGTTGATTGAAATACCACATATTTGTTAATCAATGAGAAATCAAGATTTTTGCTTAAAGTATAATATAATATATTTACTATATCTAATATTAGTATCGTTGGATTATTATATTACCACTAGGCGACTTAAAACTAAAACAATATGTATAGTAATAATTAAAACCTTTCTCTAATAAAATGTGTAAACCGTATTGTAATTTTAATCAATATATTCATTAAATTTTCTTACCTTTTTCAAACAGATATACATGGCCATCAGATCCATATTTCTGATTTTTAAAGCCGCATTCGTAACAACTTTCGCTGTTTGCGACTCCTGTGTTAAACGTCAAGAAGCAAATGCACTTGTCGACCTGTAATGTACATCCAAATTATTTATTTTGTAAGTAAATGTATTAGTAAAATATATCACAAAATACCGAATAAATTTGATCAGTAAAAAGATAACCAAAGCGATTAAAGTCAGTGAATTCTAAATCCAAGGAAAAGAAAACGTCATGAGAATGCAGCAAAACATACCTTAACAATGATATATATATAGCAAAAGGAATAAAACTCAAATAATAAACTAAACAAACAGAGAATAAGACAGCACAATAAATAAAGCACTAGTAATGTGAACTCCCACTAAAACCTGGAGTGACATCAGGTGCTCTGGGAGTTTTTTAACAGATTTTCGGTATCCTTTTGGTTTAATTATTCATTTGTGATCTTTGTATCCATTTCACATGCTTCAGGACACAATTTCTTTCTATTAAAATTTAAACTTCTTACTTTCATTACTTTAATGGTAAAATAAAGTTTCATAACAAAAAATGGAACTACAAGGGAAATAAGTCCAAAAAACTGGCAAGGTCCGGAGACAAGCGAACACACAGAACAACTGGAAAGCAACAATCATACTCCTGACTTAGTACAGGTATTTTCAAATTAAAATGGTGGGTGAAACCAGGTTTAACGCAGATTAAACCAAAAATTACATGAATCCTCATAATTAATTTGATGATACAAAATGATCCATACATGTTTGAACGATTCAAGGTACGAAATTTCAGGAATTTTGAAATTCGAATACCTTAATATTCCTTTGAGTATCTCTTTGGTATTTCTTGACTTTACTTGAATAACATATTAGTTTACAAATGCGCATAGTTGATGAGTTGTACAGTTGTGGTATTCTAATTTTAAGATAAGTTATTCATAGAATAGAGAATGAAAACAGGGAATATGTCAAAGAGACAACAACTCGACCAAAGAGCAGAAAACAGCTTAAGGTTACCAATGGGTCTTCAACGCAGCGAGAAAATTGCGCACCCGGAGGCGGGCTTCAGCTGGCCACTAAACAATAATGTATACTAGTTCAGCAAAATGGACGGCATACTAAACTCAGAAACATATAAATGAACCAAATTAAAAAAAAAACATTATGTTTATCACACTGTCACATTCATATAAGAAATGTATTTGTAGAGAGTGAAATATAATGTTTTTGTTTACTGGTGAATTATCGATCGCGAGGTTTCTTTCGTATTTCAGCACACCCAACGTTATAATGGACAAACATTGAATATGATACTTACGGTTACGCCTATATATGGAAGATTCCTGTAGTTTTCTGTACACCAAGATATACAGTGAAATGAACTAATACCCGACGATCGTGGATCAGACTGTCCTAGATTATCTCTTTCTATTTTAAAACATCCTAAACAAAGGCATTTTCAAATTAGATAAATTGTAATATTGCAGTACTGTTTATATATTTTAACATTTATGTGTGTACACCTGTCATTTCTGTACCAAGCACAAATTATAGTAATAATGACCTGCTCAATTATATATCCACTTAGATATAATTTTTTTAAAATTGAAAATATAATGTAAATCACTTGACAGAATTTTGGAAACCTTGCCAAAGTTTCCGCAACGAGTTCCCATGTAAATGATTGTGTGATATGTACATGTATACATTTACCTATACTCGACGCGTTTTTAGAAGTACATCTCACTCATGTTTCTTTTTACTTTAAACCCACGATAGCCCCGCTCAGATTAATCAGTGCAGACATCTCACATGATAGTTGGTTTTAAAAATCATAATTGTCTACATGCAATACGTTTTTAGTTGTAGGAAAATTGAAAACACCCATGCTGTTGCATGTACCACAATCAAGCGTCTTTATGATCAAAGAACACTAATAGAAACTATACCGAGTGTGTCTGTAAGAACAAATATTGTTAATTGCAGAGTAAACCCGATTGTTTTCTAAATCTAGAGATTTTAGTTTTTAACTTTTTCTGGGTTAATAGGTGAAGGATTTGCGTCATTGCTTTAAAGATGTATAACAGTGTCGCTATCATGAACATGCAGGGAGTTAAAAATTATAGTAAAACGAAACCGAAGCAACAACATAGTGGGATTGCTTATTCTTACAGAACTAATAAATTTTGTGTACTACAAAGACACACAATTTGGAGTGAAAAACACGCACGAAAGGAACGCGAATCATAACAAGACAACTTAAAAACTAAAGCAGGAGTGACACGGGGTGCTCGAAAATTATCCTGCTTCGTAAGTAGCACCACTCGTCACATTGCAAGTTTAGAAAATCCAGTAAAGTTTTATTTCCGTTAACATGGTCAAAAGGCAATTCAAGTTTAGACGTGAAATCTTGATACAGTAACTATTTTCATTTATGAGATAGAAACTTCTTTCGGTCAATCAAGTCGTGTTGCTGTGATGTAAAATTTCTGTAGTGCTGATCTAAACGAAATCTGAATGCGACGTTTATCAATCTCTAACCCCTTTTGTCATACATTTCGCTTAAATGTACATATATAATAATGTACTAACACTGCATACATACTGCCTAAAAATCGGTGATTGTAAAAGTTGAAGAGGCAGATTGCTTATCAATGTTAACTTTGAAATGCATAAAAATGACATGATACTATTTACGTATAAACAAATTTGCGAGATGGCATGATAGAATATATATGTAGCTGTATATATATATGCAATGGGGAAATTAGATTCCAGATTAAAAAAGACAAGAAAAAGTTTGATGAAGGATTGTCTTATAAATTTTTACTGCAATAGTAAAAACATATGTACTTCTGCTAGTATTTTTTACATGCTGAAGTAACAATTTCAACAAATTCAGAAACTTTTAAATTACTTAGAAGTGTCTTGACTTCCAAAAAATCGTAAGACAGGAACAAAAAATACGAGCAAGTTGAGTTACGAGAAACGGGCCTAAGTATTGAACATTAATTAAAATCAGGTTTTAAGGCTAGAAACGGGAATATTGAATGTTTTATAAATGATGTACCTTACCTCGTGGTTTGATCCAAGGTTTTCCTAACCAAACAAAGTCTGCATTGCTTACACAAGCAGAAGCTGCCCGAAGCAGTTCCTTTCCATATGACAAAAGAGTTCCATTTACACTTGTGCAATAGTTTACAGCATTTTCATAATTTAATTTCTGACCTTCTGAGTAATGTATTATGGATATGCAATCTATAAAATATAATAAATATTGTAAAATGTTCTTGCTGACTCAAGAAACAAAATCATAATGCAAGATTGGATGTACTGTTTATTTTATTTTTATTTTTTTTGGATGGTGTTGAACATATATCAATTTATCCCATCACTCTGGATTACAGAAACCCTGTTTTCACTTAAAACATTTACATTTGCATTAAAATGGAAAGTTTTGTATTTAAATACCCCCAAACCCTCCCTCACCCCTCCAAAAAAAAATCTAAAAAGTCATCTTCTCTGCACTACATGGTCCATGGTATACAGTCCTTTGGTGATTCAGTTTCTAAATTGTGACATCGACTGAGAAAATAAGAACAGATAACATCAATATTTCACCTTTGTCGTGACCTGCAAAATCATTTATACTAAAAGCAATTGGCGTTTACTATCGATAGTGTTATGCTTAGGCTTTACAAGAAAATGTGATATTACAAGTCATGTATAACCCAGTCTGATATAATATCAAAAAAGTGTTGATAGTCTTATTATTACACGACTTAATTTAAAAAAGAAGAAACAATAACTACATTAAACTCACCGCAAGTATTTAATATTCCTTGTATTAAAATGTATAGAAATATCATTTTAAAAATTTGATACATTTACTTCGTTTCATAGTATACAATTAATATACTACAATTTTTAATATAAACTTATTATTACATTTAACGAGCAATTTCCTTTTTTATTTCCTTAAGTTTTTGCTTCCTTTATCTCAACGGGGGTAGACATATGATTCAACGTTTTATTAAGGTCTCGCCTGATGAATAAAAACACTTAAAATTTATACAAAATACGTTTCACAGGACATTCAATACTGATTTATGAGAGAACTGTACATGTAATTCGGCCTTTGTTGCTAATTATCAGTAGCAATTACATATGTAGAATTTACATGATGCATATTAACGGATGTATACACAATTTTGGGGGCCTCGGTGGCCGAGTGGTCTAGGTAGTTCGTCAAGACTACTAATGATCACTAGCCTGAAGTGATGAGTTCGAATCTCACCTGCGGCGGGGCGTGATCGACTCCGATCTAAATTTACATTTGATGCACTATAACTTGGGGTGTCGGGGTGGTCTATAGCGATTTATAGTTCTTCGTTGAACTGAAAAGCCAAACTAATTGCTGTTTTGAAAATCTTTTCGTATACTTATGAAAAGCGTTTTATTTTGGGTTATGCAAAACACAAAAATAAAGAAATTAAATGAAAATATGGTGATGCCGTTTATCAGCATTATGCCAAATCCTCTTACATAAATTACATTTCAACGGATGACAGAAGATCAGAATTAAAAATAAAATTTAAAATATTCAAATAAAACTACAAGATTTATGATGATTAATGATGATTTACTAATGAAACAGGAATTATGCAAAACGTGTTAAAGTATTTAGTCCTTGTTGTTGTAAAGGCTCGTATTTTAAGTTACACAAGAATTCTCTTGTGAACCTATTCCATGTATAAAGGTAACAGTTGACTATGATTTTACCACCACATTGCAGCATTCAGCTAGGCTGGAACATGGGACGTTTTGCTCGGCTCTATCAACTGAGCTAAAGAAGTATTCTACTAGCACGATTAGTCGGTGGTGGTCTATAATAAACTGTATCACAAAATACCGAAATAAATTGATGCAATGTATGGCCATTCCGTTGACTGACAACTCATTAGCAGTACTCGAGATTAAAATGTTGGAAAACCGGCAAAAGATATAACAAGTTAATTTTTATGGGCCAAAAAGATTTTTGATGAAAGCGGGATCCCAAATTTGGTGAAAAAAAAATGTGGTGAAAAAATATATTACCCGGAATGATAATGGTACATAGGAAAGGTAAGCAGGCTTTAGCGCCGACAAAATGTAGGATCATGTTCGCCAGAAAAAATCCAAGGATTCACGATTACTTCCTTGTCCCTCAAAACAACTTAGTTCTCACTAATTATAAACGAAGATGCTCGTTACAATTGTCCGTTAATTCATGGAGATGCTCGTTACAATGTGTAAATTCATGGAGATAGGGTCGGCGTCTCATTTTCCTAAGGGAGGTATTTTTCCCACACACGTCCTAGCCGACGGAGGATGAGAAGAAATTTGTGAGCACATGTAATTACATGTATAGTGCTTCAAATTGTGGAATGGTTATCAAGTATATATGGTTTTATATACTACGCTGTAACGTGTAAGCGTCAAAATTTCATACACATAACTGATTAACATCTAGGGTCGGCTTGTAATTTAAAGATTTGTAGGCCGCCCCTCATATTAAGTACTATATAGCCCATGAAACAATGTAGTGTAAACGAATCCACCAAAATTAACAACAAAAGAGGACAAATATACCTAAGGAGCAAATCCAAAAAACGTAATTCATTGTACAGACAAACACGGGAAGACAAATGAACAACTAGACGCACAACAAATAAACACTGAAACCAAAAAACAACGAACAACACAAACTCCAATAAAAAGCAGGTGTGAACTCAGGTGCTCACATAATCACAATATCCAAAAAAATAAGGATATAACAAAAAGTAAACAAAGCCTACCATTGAGTACTAGGTCTACTCGTTGTTGAAGGCTGGACAGTGTTCATGGGCATTTACCCCCATACCTCTTTTGTGGAACATGTACTTATAGATTCTCATAAAAGTGGCAGTGTAAACATTGTCTGATCCTAAATGTCTAGGAGTACTCAGTTTTTGATCAATAGTTTAACCAAAATTAGAATGCATCATTCTTTATAATTTTAGAATTGACTGTTTTATAATTTGTATACATATGAATCATATTCAGTGTAAAATTATGTCATTTTCTAAACCCGGAAGATTTATTTCCCCCCGAAATTTTAAAGCTTTTTAATGTTTAAGTGCCCGGAAAGAACTTGTTTAGATTTAACATAGCATACACAATGTAACACTCATAACAAATAAGGAAATTATTTTAAAATGACTAAAGTCTCTATCATTTAAGGCGTTATTCTTTGTTATTTATTTATCTACCGTTTACTGAAGACACTGGTGTAAAAGGACACACGTACACGTCTATAGTTACTTTTTACATGACTGATGTGGAAGTATCCTATTCAAGTATAAGAAAAACTGCTCACTTTAAGGATGCTCGCTGGTCATATTTTGGTTTTTTTGTCAGATTTTCGGAATCCTCGGGTTTTATCCATTTCTTAAACATGAAATATTTTGTCCATGAACCTCCACTTTTTCTTTTATAAATCAATCATATATACCTTAAAATGGTATTTGACAAAATTGTTTGAAATCCTTTTTATTTTTTCATACATTTTGAAAGACTGAAGTTGTCAATGTAAAGACAATGAAAAATCTAGAGAAAACCCATTTCCTGCAAATTTTCAAGGACTTATAGCTCTAAAATTAGAACATGAACCTATATTTTTTTCTTGCTTATTTGTTTACTATTCATATGTTCTCTCAAACTAAAACACCTATTTCAAATCCTATTTATTTCCTATTAGACCAGCGATCATCCTTAATTGACTTCATCTTATTTCTTTTCGAGTTACAAAGTGATTTTTATCATTGAATTTAGCTGTCAGCAAGTACACCGTTGGATGAGAAGGATTTTAAAGCATTATTAAGAACATGTTTGCCATGTACAGGTAAATTTACCATTCCGGCAACATTCAGGCATAAATTTAATCATGCAAAATAAACTTCATGGATACTCACGCATTCGTAAATTGGTGTGCTGTTTGGTCGCTTGTTGTAGATTTCAAGATCATGCTGTGAAATACTTTTCTTTCTTTCATTTTGACTGTTTTTACAGCTTAAGTTGATTACTTATCCTTACTAGTGAATCTATTTTTAGGTCCTCTGGCCCGAAGGCTAGTATGACCTATTGTCATCACTTTGCGTCCGTCGTCAATAAACCTGTTCAAAGATCTTCTTCTCTGAAACCGCTCAGCCAACTGAAACCTTAATTGTTCTGAATCATGCTTTGGGGATCTTGTTTAAAGTTTGTTACTGGTGATCTTACCGACCAACCAACTTGTTGGCCGTTACTAAAAAGTGAGCATAGGGGAAAATCAGTAAAACATTTAATAAAAAATTTTGAAAATCAATTAAAGGTGAAATATCTGCCAAAATTGGGGAAATGATACATAAGTGGTCCCCTTACATAATTCTGGTTGATGATCCAAACTGCCGTCGAACACGGCTACCTCGATAAGAAAAATAGAAAATATGAGGAAAAACCAATCAAAACCAAATATGTCGGAGCAAGCTTCTTTGTGAGATTCTCAGCAAGTGTTGTTACTTTGTTGCCGATCAGCCATTCAATATGGCCCCAACCAGGGACTTAGGTTTTACATTGAACCTAATAGGAAATATTTAGAAAAATTATCTTGAGAACCACCGAATCAATTGAAAGCAAATTTGGCTTGAAGGTCGCTTCCGTGTTACTGATTGAGAGTTGTAACGATTGGCCAGCCAGTATTGCTGCAAGTAGGGGACAAACAATGTAAGACTTACATCGGACACTACGGGAAATATATAGAAAAATCTTCTTGAGAACCACTAAATCAATTGAAACCAAAAATGGTTTGAAAGTTACATTGTGAGGTACCGATTGGGATTTGTGATTTTCTTGGCAATCGGCAAACCAATATGGCTGCCAATGGCGGACTTAGATTTACATTCAACCCTATGAGATATTTGTAGAAATATTCTTCTTGAGAACCAGTTGAAACCAATTATGGCTTGAAGCTTCCGTATAATGTACTGCCTAAGAAATAATACTTTATTGGAAATTGGACAACCAACGTGACGCCCAGTCGGAGACGTAGTTTTACATTTGACCCGGAACCGCTCAACTTATTTAAATCAAATATTGATTGAGGGTTCTTTGTGAGGTATTGACCAAGATTTGTTATTTTGTGGGCGATCGGCCCATCAATATGTGTGCCAGTAGGGGACATAGTTTTATATTGGATTCTAAGGGAAACATATAGAAAAAATCTTCTTGAGAACCAATTAACTAGTTGAAACCAAATATGGCTTGAAGGTTCCTTATGAGGTACTGGCTAAGAATTGATACGTTATTGGCAATCTACCAACAAATGTGGCGTCCAATCGGGGACGTAATTTTACATAGGAACTCAATCGAATTATATAGAAAAATATTTTCCTTGAGAACCGCTCAACTAATTTAAAAAAAAATTAAGACGGTTTCCTGTAAGGTACTGGCCAAGAGTTGATAACAAATGAAAACAAAATACATTGCCATAACAGTTAAGAATGAGCTATGCAATGATTAATGTTATCTATGCTGATCTAATCTAAACTTTGTCTTGACCGATCTTGATTTACTGCAAGGTAATAAGTCTTGCTTTGGTCGTGTTATCTTGAATAAATATTGATGCAGAAAACCAACACAAAATACCAGAATGCCCGTTCAAAATCATAATTGTAAATTGATATCATAATTGATCATTACCGGAAATAGAAATATTAACTAAAAATAAGTTGTAATAGTCACCTCTAAGAATATATGACAAACTGAATTCAAACTTTGACAGAATGGTTAATTGATCTGAATCCCTGTAAGTTTGCTCCCTTCGATCAAATCATTGACCAAAATGACCGCTGTTACTACATGTAGCAATAAAAAGATTAAAATTTAAAATATGTTCTAATCTTCTAATTATACCTATTGGGATCGACCCTTAGAAGAGCGATTCCGTTTAAAGAATAATATCTATGATTGGGGACTTGGAAGGTCCAAAATATAGCAGTTTTAAATGAACAGATTTCAACAAAAAGCCACTGATGTAGACTAACTTTAGCTGTGGTTGTTATTATTATAAAAAAACCTAGTTTCTCATAAACAAGTACAAAAAACATTTCATATGAAGAAAATCCGTTACGGTACAACGTTTCGTTTAAATTGAAACGCTTGTATCTATGTGTGTTGCAAGGGAGAAGACTCGAATGTACTTTGACATAAAAGAGAAAAATTACAAGCTCGGGGAAAAATAAAAAGAAAATAGGTGAATAAGCTAAAGATAATACTGTGACTTTGAAGTTATTATTTAAGCGTATTTAGGTACAGAAAGCACCCTAAAATTTTGTTAGACCTAATATCTGGTGTTTTGTATACGAGGACAAAATGGGGGATCAATCGTATTCAACAAATGCGTATAGAATTATTTGGAAACTTTATATAAAAAAATGCATTCATATTAATATTTATTTCGGATCGAATCAATTTTAAATTTTACATTCTGATATGACCTGCTTCAAACGCCTTCGGTCTACATCCGTGGTAAAACATGGATATATTGGTTCCAACGTCACAGACGCAAGACCGCTTGTTTGGCAACGTCATAGTAAAGTTTCCCACAAACGACGCCATTGTGTTATGGCGTCTTCGTGTCTGAATACCTATGTTGTGGCGTTTCAAAATGCCGTCGAAACTGTCCTATTATAATGGAAATAATTCACGGTGGCTTGAAAATATCCTGATTTTACCACGGGTAAAATATTTGGCATGAATGGCCTACCCGTGGTAAATTGAGGATATTTTGTGAATTATATCTCAATTTTATTATTGTTTTCTTTTTGTTCCTAAAATTTCTGCTCACAATTCATTTTTTAACATTTTTTCATTTTTAAGACAAAATGTTAAGAAAATATACGAATACTAGAAGATTTTGGACATTGTACTAGGCTGATATTTACAAGATTTTTCAGAATATTGCAATTTTTTTCCCGCCTTTCTGCAAAAGTCAAAAGTTTTGCTGACCCGTCACGTCATGGATTTGTCACTTGTTATTTTTATAACAACACAATTCCGTAACCTCTGCGTAAATATTTGTCAACATTTTAAGATAATTACAAAAATAAGGTAGCATAACGTATTCTTCTGCTTAATAATTCACTCAAGCAGTGACACGTAATTAACATTCTTTTAAATTTCAATCAATATATATGTTTGTTTTTTCTCTCACTTATTTATATTTGTATTTATTTCGATTGACCTTGAAAATATCATATTCCTAACTACGTCTTTTTCGGTGTTTTATTAACGAGACTTTAAATTCAAATTAAGTGTCATTTTGAAATTTTTCACTTTTAAAAGCTTATATCTAGAGTAAGTAAATAAAGTCAAGAAATACCAAGGGAATATTCGAAGGAGGGAAAAATCGAAACAACTGACAGACTCCGGAGAACAACGAAGACAAGACCAGATCAAAACATGCATTACAATTAAAAATTAAAAACATATGAACAACATGGACCCCACCAAAAACCGGGGGTAGACTCAGGTGCTCCTGAGGAGTAAGCAGTCTATGCTTCCTGCAGGACACCTGCCATGCTGCCATTGTCCGGTATGAGGAAGGGGTAACCTCAATGGAACAGGTCAATTTTCATTTCGGAAACGGTTTTTTCATACCTGTCAACCAAGTCATGATGACATCCAGTAAAAGTTCAAATAAACTAAGTACATTATTTCATGTAATGATAGTACACAATTCTTTGATACCAATTTTGTTTCACAAGATGTGCATATTTCGTCGACTTACGACTCATCAGGCCTAAATTGTTGAAAACCAAAACAGAAATCCAACTTCTTGTTTTAAATGTAGAGAATAGTAGAGAAGTCCTGAGTCTTTCATCAAGAAATCAGTCCAACGTACAAAATGTATGTGAGACGCACATTTCTATTTATAAACATTATGAAACAGAGAATATTTTCATTGCAAAGGCTAAGGTGAAATTTTACTATTATTAATAGAAATTTAAAAAAAAAAACATGTTTCAAGTGTTATTATTCATATTGGGACATATCAGGTTTCTTCGTCTCCTTCAATTAAGTTTTTACGGTGGCTTACGATCAAAATATTTTCATTTTCCCCATTTTTCTTAAGCACTGAAGCGGATTGATTTTGATTTATCTTCCTAAATGTTATTTTTTTTAAATATTCAAATACCAAACAACTTTACAGGTATCAAATTTAGGTCGGTTTTACTATCAATAAAATTGTCAGAAAATTAAAAAAATAATTATATTAAACTTTATTTTGACTCTAAATATCTATTTGTTGTATTGTATATATAAATACGAGAATCTCGTTTCGATTATGGCAAGCAATTCGTTTTTTTTCTGATGTTATATTTTGAAGGCGTCAAATGACCGTATTTATCAGATAAATTTCAGTTATCAGTCATTCGTAACTTACGTTTTAATCAATAATTAAATCACAGGTACATTTTGATGAATAAACATGATTTAAAATAAAAAAAATACGTATCAATTATTATTTATATTAAAGTAGTTTTAATTCGAGTTAAAAAGTTTAGAAAAAACTTTCTTCGGTTAAATAGTTATAAACGTGACAAAAATTTAAACACATATTTACAGGTACATTGTAATTCATATTAACTAAGTTTTATATGAATTTGAAAAAAAATATATCTTTCAGCTCACATATTTTCAGCTAAAATTCCGATACAATATTCATATACATGCACATCGTGAAAATGGATCAAGAAGGTTTATGATTATCCCCTTAAATGACCATAACAGACAATTGATAACATCAATCGGTCGCTCGATCAATAAAATGTTTGTTTGTTTATTTGGGGTTTAACGCCGTTTTTCAGCACATTTGGCTATTTCGCGGCGGCCAGTTTTTAGCTCACCTGGCCTAAAAGGCCATGTGAGCTTTTGTCATCACTTTGCGTCCGTCGTCGTCGTCGTCGTCGTCGTCGTCGTCGTCGTCCGCGTCCGCGTCCGTGTCTGTTAACTTTTTACATTTTGATCTTCTTCTTTGAAACCACTGAACAGATTTCAACCAAACTTGGCAGAAATGTTAAGCAGGTGGTCCTTTACCAGATTTGTGAAATTGGTGCCGATCGAAAATTCAAAATGGCCGCCAGGGCCAATTATGTGTTCTGATTGGTCCAAATTTCAAAAATCTTCTTGTCAGAAACTACAATGCGGATTGAATTGTTACTTTGCAGAAATGATTGTTAGATAGTCCTGTACTCAACTTGTGAATCGTTTGCCGATCGGAAATTCAAAATGGCCGCCATGATGAAACATAGTTTAACATTGGACCCTATGGGAATTTCACATTTTAATCTTATTCTCTAGAACCACTGAACAGATTTCAACCAAACTTGGCAGAAATGTTAAGCAGATGGTCCTTTACCAGATTTGTGAAATTGGTGCCGATCGAAAATTCAAAATGGCCGCCAGGGCCAATTATGTGTTCTGATTGGTCCACATTTCAAAAATCTTCTTGTCAGAAACTGCAAGGAGGATCGAATTTTTACTTTGCAGAAATGATTGTTAGTAAGTCCTGTACTCAATTTGTGAAATTGGTGCCAATCGGAAATTCAAAATGGACGCCATGATGAAACTTAGTTTAACATTGTACCCCATGGGAATTATACGTTTTCATCTTTTTTTCTGAAACCACTGAACAGATTTCAACAAATCTTGGCAGAAATGTTAAGCAGGTTGTCCTTTACCAGATTTATGAAATTGGTGCCGATCGAAAATTCAACATGGCCGCCAGGGCTAATTTAGTGTTCTGATTGTTCCAAATTTCAAAAATGTTCTTGTCAGAAACACTACAATGTGTATTGAATTGTTACTTTACAGAAAAGGTTTTTAGATAGCCCTGTTTTCAAAGTGAGAATTGTTTTCAATAATTGGAAATTCAAAATGTCCACCATGCAGCTTAGTTTTAAAACATTGAACCATATGCAGACCTGTGAGGTGCATGCATATTTTATTCAGATTTGAGACAAATTCCTGTAATTTTTTTCTTTGATCTTTGCAAATTTTAACCAATTTCACGACGGACAATTTTCGAAACTTGGCAGGTCTGAAAAAAAAAAAAAGTTTACATATTATCCGGCAGTATCCGGAAACGCAACTTAGTTTATTCCGATTTCGATTTGGTGTTTGCATTTTACTGTGCCCCTGAAGGTAAATCATGGTTAGGAAAACGTTTTAAAGGATACCACGTGGTACGAACAGTACGAATGTTTTCAATATTGTTGCCGGAGTTTAGATAATGAGTTATTGTTCATCAGTTTAAAGAACGTTACAATAGGTAACTGAATGATAATTTAGGGCTGTGAAATTAATTTTAATCTATTTATTGACTCACATAGTTTTGACCCACTTCAATCCGGTTCCGCGATCTGGCCCAGATTATGACTCCCACAAATTGATTACTTTCTAATTTTCATGATATTTCGAGTGACCATTCAGTGATATAAAGAACGTTACAATAGGCCCAGTTTGCCAGGTGAGCGATTACAGGCTCTCTAGAGCCTCTGGTTATTGGTGGAGGAAACCGGAGTACCCGGAGAGAACCACCGACCTTCGGTAGGAAAATTGGCAACCTTGTCAATTAAGATCGGAGTCGAACACACCCTGCCACAGGTGAGATTCGAACTCACAACCCACAGCGTAGCTACTTCAGGAAACGATCTGCTTTTTGGAGAGTATTTCCAAGGGGAGATCACCCCAATAATTTTCTGTCAAATCGGAATCCGACATATTTTTCCATCTCTCGAAAACGTGTGAAACTTAAGTTTGTGGCTAGAAGAAATATTAATAGACTGATATAACAACAACTTATTCCTGATCTAAATATAATTCTCTGCACTTACGGAAAGTGGTAAGAGGCAAACAACAAGAAAATTATCACGATTTATTGGCTTGCTTTCCACGAGTCTCGGTATGGTAAAATAGAAAAACCTCAAAAAACATCACGGAGAAGAATATTACAAAAATTTAAGCTGACTTAACTTGTTTGTTGTTAATCAAACAAAAGTTATACTCGGTAATTTCCGCATTTTATGCGTTGTTATTGATTAATTTTGATTTTCTTAGTTGAACTGAGATTGTTGTTTCCCTTAGAGATATAGTCCATTTCATGGTTTTGCTTCCATCAGGATGCTGTTTTTCTCATATTTATGTTACTATAAAAAGAACATCTCATTTGAATATGAAAATAACTGTTAAATGGTAAAGGGTTATTGTATAATTACATTTGAAGGACTCCTAATTGGAATTGTGTACAGAAAATACAACAAAATTGGACTTTATTTTTTTTCCTGAAGTAGATACCCAGCGTTGACAGGCTAGTAATCATTAGTAGTCATGATGAACTACCTAGACACTCGCCCACCGAGGCACCCTCAACAAAATGTAAACACATAATCAAAAATGTCGTTAACAGAAAGGTAAACAAAGAAACAAAAAAAAAGAGCAATATACATGCATAACCATAACACTTAAATAGTTAAAGTTCTGAACGACATAATTACTCCTAAGTTGGAGTCATCCTCATTAACGTTTTATGGACGTCATTATGACAGGTATGAAAAAACCGTCTCCCAAATGAAAATGGACCTGTTCCACTGATGTTATCCCTTCCTCATACCGGATTTGATATGGGCAGCATCGCCGATGTCCTGCAGGAAGCAGAGACTGCTTACTCTTCCGGAGCACCTGAGTCTACCCCCAGTTTTTGTTGGGGTCCATGTTGTTCATATGTTTTTAGTTTTTAATTGTAGTGCATGTATTGTTTTGATCTAGTCTTCGTTGTTCTCTTGAGTTTGTCAGTTGTTTCGATTTTTCCCTCCTTGGTTTTGGTATTTCTTGACTTTAATTACAACACGGATTTAAAGTTCACAGCTATAAAGATGGGACAACGATGAAATAATTTCAGTGGTTTTGTTAAAAATTATTGAAAGAAACTGCACGTTAATAGGAACGTCCTAAATATACCAATGCAAATATCATAAAAAGTGCTGGGTGAAATTCCGTCTTCGAAGTGGGCTATTCGTCCGCAATTTGATGTTGCAATAAATGGTTGGAATTTTGCAGAAACAGCTTTGTTTTTTTAGACTATTGAGGTGTCCAAAATCTATCGGTAGTTGTGTATTTCCTGAGCATATTTTTTAAATATAAAATTTTAAGAAAATGTTAGCAGAAAATTTGGGTACAACAAAACTGATTAAACAATTTTTGTGGCAGAAATAAAATTGTTAAGAGCCAAATGAAACGAAAGTAAAAATGTGTGTTCTTTTTCTATATCAATGTTCTTATCATAGCTTTTATATTTTTAAGTGGATTTCCAAATTTATCAATTTTGTAGTATGTTCAGTACGATTGATCCCCAATTCTGTCCTCAGATAGAACTGACACACGAGCACATTTTTCAATATTTATAGATATATGGTGTCAGGAAGGATTCTCCTTAAAAGTAATTTAGTCTGCATATTCAGGTTTTTTCCCCTTTCAGTTCTAACAGCCTGGGTAATTTCATACTTTAAACTATTTTTGCCCGTTTACGCTCTAGAGGATAACGCTGATCGATTGCCAAAAATTGTTTCAAACTGTTTTTAATTTAAATTCGAATTCTAAAAAGTTATCTGCAGTGTTCTCTTTCATGTAGTGTTTGCAAGCGTCATAAAAATATATGACGAGAAGTAATAGAAAATAGACTGAAATTAAATTCTTGTAGTCGGCACTGATGAATATTAAACCCGTTTTTATGTTTTTAAAACAAATATCTTTCATTTCACTTATTTTAATAGGAAAACAATTTTGATCTGATATGCATATGCATGTACATATATAAATTGGTTACAGAGATTAATAATTATCCATTATAATAACAAGAACAAAAGATTGGTAATATTTAGTGGTCGTTAAATCGAAAATGATAGTTTATACCACTTGACCAGAGCTTAATATATGTACCCCCTCCTCCCATAAGAAAAAATGTCGGTTTCTGGAATTCAACAAAAATAAAACAAAACCTAAATCAAAAGAATATTTCACAAAAAGTAAAGTTATATACGCTATTTTCAAAACGATTTGTTTCGAACTCGCATAATGCCGATCTACTATCTTGGGCCGACTTGTCCTTGAATTATTTAGGTTCCAATATGGTTATCGAATCCAGTGTCTTACTCTTTGAAGTGAGACAATACTCTGGTGCAAGACCATATTTATTAACTGGTAGTAGGAACCGAGGCGGTGGTCTTCTGGTAATAGTGCTCGCCTCGGGTGTATTTGGTCTCGGATTTGATAATTGTCCGGGTCAAACCAAAGACTTTAAAATTAGTATTTTCTGCTTATATGCTAAGCTAAGCAAACAGTACATTTCGTCGACGTCATGATGTCAAAACGTCAACAAAATTTCTAAACCAAATTGCTTATGAAAAGAAAACTAATTCATCATTCTCATTTAGAATTTAATTTGAAGTTTTATACCTGTTGTATAAAACCAAATGGCGTATCATCTTTCCGATTATGATGTTAGTTTTTCTCTAGAATCCCTCGTTTTGTATCAAGATGTTTACCATCATGGCGGCCATTCTTACTTTAATCTATTTCTTTAAATATTTACGGTCTGTAATGAGAGAAAATTTATCATTCATACAGAAAGATTTAGGATAAGGGAATTCCACCCTCGTGTCTAACATAAAAATGTGATCCCTCGGGTGGAATTCCCCTATTCTACGTCTTTCTGTATGAAAGATAGTAAAAGTCTTCTTAGTGGGTGATATGTCTTCATTCGGAATAATTAATCGTGAGGAGCTATGCCGTTAAAGTTGGACTATGACAACAATTATTGCTGCTCTTTATCTTAAACCATATAAACATACATATATTTCAGTGTGAATTTTCTCTGGTAATCCCCCTTTAATCCCATTTAAAATTAAAAAAATATATCTCCTTTTTATATAAATACGAGCAAGCAATTAAAATGTTTTTCTGATGTAATATTGTGATAGGCTTAAAATGACCGACATTTTTTAAAAGAAGATGTACTGTACTCATCGGAACGCATTAAAAATTTAAAAAAAAATCAGTAATTGGCATGTGACCAAGTGGGAAGTTTTTTTTTTTTATTTCTTAAATAAATGGGTCACACTCTATAAGGAATGACATATTCATATATGTAAGTACATTTGTACGTTAAAAGGATTTTGTAGATTTGAATTAATTTTCAGTGAAACAATTTCCATAGTTGAATTAAAGCATTATTGTTCGATTGCCCTAATACTTTTTTTTTCTCCATTTTAAAATGTTGAATTTAAAACTGGTGCGAAGTGTGACCACAGAATGGATATCATGTTTTATATATTGTTTTGTATATATTACCTGGATTTCCCAATTTATCAGTTTCGAAGAATGGATCCCCAGATACGACGGAAATACAAGATATTAAGTCTGATATTTGCACTTACTGGTAAGCTCGGATGTTTTTAATTTTTTTTTTTTTAAATATTTACATATAATGTATTAGGTAGCAGTATTCTTATTATTTACAATTGCTCTGGGTTTCAAAGAATCAACACCTTTTTATTTTTATTTTTTACATACTCGTGATTAAGACCATATTGGTCGAAACGTTGAGTATTTTTAACTTTTTAGTTTGTTGTTGTTTTTTTACGATTTTATATTTGGTTTTGTTCGACTTCGACTTGTGTATTTCATACATTTTAGTCGTTTTCGCCCCTTTTGACAGCTGACCATTTACATTATTTTTTCTTGTTATCTATTTATAATTCAGTCTGCAACCAGTGATAAGCACATATGTAACTTGCGTCCAAATCAATAAATATGTATTTTGTTTACTTTTTTTTTATATAGATATATATTTCTATTTTAATTTGCCTTCGAAATATCAGATGTTTTCCAGTGTTTCATTGAAAAGACTTAAATTTAAATTAAGTGTCATGTTGAAAATATCCACATCTAAAGAGAAAGTTAGTGATACAATGTATATGTTATCAGGACGTATTCTTGTTATTTATAATTAAGTCTGCCAGTTCAGTAAGCAGTAATAAGTAACTTGGGTCTAAATCAATAAATATATATGTTTGTGTACTTTTATATATACTTTTAGTTTAATTAGCATCAATGGCCTTGGAAATATAATATGTTTTTCTAGTGTTTTATTGACAAAGACTTAAATTTGAATTGAGTGTCATGTTGAAAATATCCATTTTTAAAAGCCTACATCTAAATCTTAAATTTTTGTTTATTTTTACAAAAAATGTATATTCTAGTAACAAAAGACATGTAAATAAAGTGTTGTTTTTTTAACTGCGCTTTGCCAAAAATGATTTCCAACTGCTGATTTTTAATTCTCGGAACAAGTTATATTTGCTATATCATTTGTTTTAAAACTGTTATACGATGTAAACAGGAAACATTTAAAATACTGGTACATTGTAATAAATACAAATAGTAAACAATTAAACATATAAATTATGATTTAGTTTTATTCCACATTAGTAGTTTTGAAAAAAAGTTTTATTCGGTTTAATGGTTATAAAGTGATAAAGATTTAAGGACATAAATACATTTGTACATTGTGATTTAAACTAGTTTTTATGTATCAGAAAAAAAAAATTTCAGTTCACTAATTTTTTAGCTGGAAAAATATTCTGATGCACTATTCATATGTAGAGTCAAGAGATACCAAAGGGATATTCGAAGGAGGGGAAAATCGAAACGACTGACAAACTCCGGAGAACAACGAAGACAAGACCAGAACAATACATGTACTAAAATTAAAAAAATAAAACCATACGAACGATATGGACCCCACCAAAACACCGAGGGTAGACTCATGTGCTCCGGGAGTTATATACATGTTAATATAAAAATGGGTTAAGGAGATTTATGTTTATGTCCTTATAAGAAGACATTACAGACATAATGTTACCAAAATCGCACATGCACTCGAGCACCTGACCAAATTCTTCCATTTATGCATGATAATAATTATTTAAGGGCGAGTATCACACTACAATTTGTTTCCGTGATGTTGGTCTAACTCTACTACTGTATGTGTATGAATAAAAACAGTAGTAGCTAGGGTTGAAAATACATTTTGTACATCAATGAAACAAATTTTACTGTCTTATCTTGTCCTAGAATAATTTTATCCTGCATAAAAAGGAAACGACATGAAGCCTACTGTGCGAGAGCATATATGTACCCATCACAATGCAGAAGCTTACTATAGACATCTGATCATCAATTAACAGCATGTATTTCGGTTTAGGCATTAACATTCTTGGTTTAAATTGTCCTTAAAAAATAATTTTTACAAAAGTGTTCAACAATCACACATTACTTAGAGGACATCGGCATTTTTTGTTTATAGTCAGTATAATTATTTATTAATTCCAAATACAATGTTTGAATTGTTCATATTTCTTTTTTTTCATTTTCTAATATGTGAATAACAATAATAATATTTTAAACCCACATATATTCTGTACTAATTCATTCTTACGCTTAAAAAATTGTTACTAGTAGTTCGTCCATTGTTTCTTTACAATCATATTTTCTTCAAGAAATATAACAAATTATGTGTCTACACTTGCAGGGGGTCTCGTGGAAAGGGCGTAGAACATTTCGGAAATATTTTAGAATTCCTAATAGGTCATTTTCACAAATTTTCTTGGCCTCTTTTCCGAGAATTTTTATGAAATTTAAATAAGGGTACATGAACAAGTAAAATATAGATATGACAAAGGTAAGATTGCATGTGCAAGATAAAAAAAAAAAACAAAACAAAAAAAAAAAAAAAACAAAACATGACGTGATTTTTCGAACATGACGTGATTTTTCGATCATAGCTATTTGGTGATTGGAGATGTTATTTATCGGCGCATCAATCCTAAATTTGCAACAAATCTATCCATACTGACAAGGACGGAATTTCTTGTCAATAATAAAAGTGATCGAATCAGACGAACAGAAATCGTCTTGAGACCATCTATATTTTACTTTTAATCGATCAGCACTGCAAGCTGCTAGAGAAAATAACATGCTTCAAGTTGATGTGACGAATGCTTCAGAAGCTTCTGGCTAACGGAATATATAAATTTTTCGCAAAAGAAACAAAAAAGCTACATGTAGACAGTATATTTCCTTTAGGGTAGCATGAACTTATAGGTAGACCTTATAATGTACTAATAATCACTCGCAAATTAAGTTATTAACTGCATGCATATATTAACGGAGAAATACCGTTCACTGGCATGGGCCGATGAAATGTTACTTATCAAGTACTTAAATTTGTTAAACTCGTGATATTAGTGTGAGTGTCATTCTAATTTTTTTTTTTTTGGAAAAACACAAAAATGTGATTTTATCAGATGAATAATTCTGATGATCCCACCGTAAGACAAAAATATTAAATAAGCAATATTTCCATGCAAAGCATCAAGTGATATACACGCTCTCTTTAATAGAACATTGTTACTAGTATTTTTCTAAAAAAAGCAATAATTTTACGTCAATTTAAAAAAATCTTTTTTATTTATGGTAGATCAATACTGATATTAATAGGAGATAGATTTTCCTAATTTTTTTCCAAGCATGATGCTGGATGGATATACTTTCAAATTTAAATTAATAAACATAGGTAACTGTTCTTGATTTTGAGATAATTATTAAATTAATGTTGGTAAATTTTATATAGATTATATAGGGAATATCCAAATTTCTTGTACAATTACAAAAAAATGGCAGATAGATTTTTTTTTTTTATAAAATTGGTGGACATGCTTTCATATTTTCAAAAGAAAAATTTGGGTCTCCGTTCATTTTTTCTTGCTTTTTCCAAAAAAACAAAAATTTCCTTTACATTTCATCCACCAATTATCTCCCCCGAACAGGGTTCTTTTTAGAATAAAAATTTGTAATTTTGCTACTTATGCATTTTTTGTCAGTTTTTAGCTCACATGGCCAAAAGGCCATGTGAGCTTTTGTGATCACTTGGCGTCCGTCCTTCCGTCCATCGTCCGTTAACCTTTCACATTTTAATCTTCTACTCTGAAACCACTGGGCCAAAGGAATTAAATTTGGCAGGAAGCATCTATTGGAGGTCCTTTATAAAGATTGCACATTTCCTCCCGACCGGAGGCCGCCATGGGCAATTGTTGTTTCTGATTGGCTGAGTTTTCAAAAATCTTCTTCTCTGAAACTGCTGAGCGGAATGAAACAAAATTTGACAGGAAACATATATGGGAGGTCCTTTATAAACTCTCCTCATTTCATCCCGATTGGACTACAAATATGGCCGCCGTGGGCAGTTCTTGTTTCTGATTGGTTGATATAAAAAAATCTTATTCTCTGAAACCACTTTGCTAGATGGAACGAAACTTGACAGAAAACATCTATGGGAGGTTCTTTACAAAGTTTCCTCATTTGGTCACGATCGGACAAAAACATGGCCGCATGAACAGTTCTTGTTTCTGATTGGCTGATATAAAAAAAAATCTCCTCTGAACTTGCTTGGCCAAATGGAACGAAACTTGACAGAAAGCATCTAATTTGGAGGTTGTATGCAAAGTTTCCTCATTTCGTCCTGGTCAGGCAACAAATATGGCCGTCATGGGCAGTTCTTGTCTTTTATCTGTTAATAACCGCTTGGCCAAAGGGAATGAGACTTGACAGGAAGCATCTGTTGGAGGATTTTTACAAATTTTTCCAGATTTTGTCCAGATCATGTGACAAACATGGCCGCCATGGGCAATTCTTGTTTCTGATTGGTTGATTTAAAAAACAATTCTCTTAAACTGATTGGCCAAATAGAGCCAAAGTGTCTATGGCATATAACAAAAATCTACAGAACCGCAGAATTGCTGGTACCAAACATGGTCTGAATGTTCCTCTTAAGGTGCTCACCAAGTGTTACTCTGGTGCCGATCCCTAATTCAAAATGGCCTTTAGCAGAGGACTTAGATTAACATAAGGTTCTATGTGAAATACTTAAAAAAATCTTCTGGAGAACTGCCAAATTTTAGAATATGCGAACCTGTAAGTAGAAGGACCTTGATGATGAAAAAAGTGGTTCCGATAAGGCTTACCACACTTCATTATGATAGGGAGAAGTGACTTCTCTCTTTGAGTTACATCAATAAAAATGGCTTTCATGCCAGGTGAGCGATACAGGCTCAGCCCTCTGACCCTCTAGTTTAATTTGAATAAACTTAAGATATAAATTTTACATTATATTAAATACTAGTTGCATGCTCGTTGAAAACATATTTTGCAAGATGCCCGAAAAAGATGCTCAGTGTATTACGTATGATCTACTTTAAAAGAATAAAACATATTTTGTGCTATTAAGGATAAGTATGTCCCCACAGTGTGTCGAGGGAATATATTGTTTTACTCCCGTTTTCTTCTTTCTTCTCTAGTCACTTTTTTGTTCTCGACCGTTCTTGGAGATGGCTGACCCGATCGAAACGAAACTTGGCACAAAAGTAGTAGATTTACAGGCTGATTATAAAATTTGGAAAATTGTCGCCATAAATTATTTTTAAAATTCTAAAAAAATGAAAAAAAAAATCTTCAGCTTCAGTTCTAGCGTAGAAATGTTCAGCACCATCAAAAATGGTATAGACGACCATTTTGAAAAATCAAAGTGGCCGCCAAGTAGAAAAAATCTGAATAAAAATTATTAAAAATTCAAAAAATTTCTTATTTGCGTGAACATTTATATTTGGGCCAAGATTGGCATTGGGAGGACGGGGAAACATCTGTTTTGGAGAACATAACAATCAATACTAGTTAAATGGGGATTTTCATGTGTGGAAATCCCCATTTTGTACCCGTGGTCGATCAAGTATGTCATTCTAGTATACCATAATTGTGTCTCACTTCAGTTGAACTGAATAGTTAAAATATTATTCTCCCATATCTTATATTTTGATACATCTAAATATACAAAATATTGGCTTTCCAAGTGAATGCATTCGTAAAGCTTTTGTGGTGCGAAAATTAATTGAAATAGATCATGTGACTGTGTTAAATCATATGATTTAAAAATGTAAAACGCAGTATATTTTATGCTCAAAAATGAAAAATAAATTCTAATATCATGTAAGTATATATTTGTACTTTGATGTCAGTGCTGACAATAATTTTACTTGCTATAACATAATACGCATGTATATATAAATGAGATGCATGTATAAGTAAAGCCCCCTTTACACTGAACGAAGACTGCACTACGACCATAAAAAATGTTTTGATCGTGGAACATCTTAGTGGGGTCGTACTGAGGTCTTCAAGTAGCGTCGTGTGGTCGGCATTGCGCGTGATAGGTCGTAGTAGAATCTCCAGGTCCCACGACTGTTTTGAACATGCTCAAAATTTACGTAGCGAGGTCGTCGCCACGTTTGATCGTACAGACATCGTACCGCTGTCGTAGAGGAAGCGCAGAGACATCGTAGTGAGATCGTAGTGAGACATCGTATATAAATTCAAGCAAGAAATTGTCCTTTTATATAGTTTATTTGCTGGTCGTAGAGGAAGCGCAGAGACATCGTAGTGACATCGTAGTGAGACATCGTAGTTAGAAATAATATACATTCAAGCAAGAAATTGTCCTTTTATATAGTTTATTTCCTGATCGTGGCTAGATCGTGAGAACAACGTAGCAAGGTCGTAATACTCGTGGTAGCAGCGTAGTGACAACGTATTACGATCGTCAAGCGCGTATCGATGTCGTGTCACAATCGTGAGAGGTCGTACAACATCGGCCTAGGGGCGTCGTGTGATCGTGTTATTGTCGTAGCTTGAACGTACCACAAACGCAGGCATCGTAGGAGAGCGTAGTAGCAACGTGAAAGATTATCGAAAAAAACGTATTTTGAGCGTAGGGGTGTCGTGAATACCTTTACACTGAAGATGGTTTTCCAATTTTTCCACGCCCCTGCTGCGATCTTGGCGATCGTAGAGGTCGTGGAGAGCGTAGCACAGTCTTCGACCAGTGTAAAGGGGGCTTAAAGAAGACCTTTTTATTTGATCTTCAATTTAAAAATATAAAAGTGGTTGAAGGAATGCCGCAGGAAGTGGCTAGTTCCTGGCAGCTGTATGTGAAAACGTATAGAAGTTCAATGGCAATTGTCATAACAAATTTGCAATTCTAAAGTTTGCGTTAACTGCTGAAGCTGCAGAAGAAGTAGAATTACAAACTTATCAATTGCATTTATTTTGTAAGTTCAAATGTCAAATACAAATATTTTGGAAAAATGAACTGATATGTACCAATTATTCAAATTAGAGTGGAAGACAAATAAAAGTATTGAGTGTCGATTTGTGTTGTATAACTGCAGCCAAACAACACAGGAAACTACAGTTGAATAATTATATTATTTCTTGTTAAACAGAAGATAATATATTGACACGTTTATAATGCGTGAAATATAATTTTATAAAGTCTCATATTGTTCGTGGTATTATCATATGACGTCGAGTTATTTTTATAGGTTCTGTTTAAAAGCTATGAAAATAAATCATTGCAATTTGTTTATCTGATCAACGCTTTTAATACTATATATAGTAAGTTATACCGTGTATGTAACCTTGTTATTCACGCACCAGATCGTAATATAATTAGGAATGAGAAAGGAAAAAATAATCTTGTTTACACTTACACTTGGAATGCTAGCAAGAACGAAGAAGTTTTGATAATCAACAAATCACAACATGTATTTGCCTTCTAAAATAACAATCCAAAGATACTAATACAAATTAAATATTTTTTAAATTGATCACATATATTGAAGAAAATAAACAAACCTTAAATATGCTTAAAAAGAAAGTATAGTTCACATAACATTACAGTATCGTTATAATACATTGTAAAAATACACTTCCGGTTTCACTCTCCGGATCAGACACGTCTTTTTCCAGAACCTCCTAAAACCGGACCCTTTGAAAACCGGCCGATTTCTCCGGTCCCACAGCTGTTCGGTATACTGTAAATATAGTAAATTTATACTATGCTGTATACGACGCATATAAGAATAGTTACGTTTTTCCAAAGTCATACAAAGTTTATAAAGAGTGTACTAATAAACAATTACATAAACTAAGTAAGGAGTTCCTCATCATACTAACATGACTAACGGAATATATTTGGCAAAAGACGGGGTTGATGCTGGACATTACATATTATTTCCTCTTTAATATCCTTGTTTTATTTAATATTCAATGTAGATATGAATCATCAAAACTATTTAGTTATTTTTCATAATTATTTTTCAGATTAAGTACATCCGTGGTATACGTTACCTACATATGAAGTGAAAAAAATGGGACGGAAAAAACGCGAAAATTACCATCGTTGTTCTGTTTTAATTGTAGAAAATAGTAGGGAATCTATTATATGTTTGTTCGAATTTTGTTTGTCAAAAAACAACACGACTTATGAAGATTTTTTGAACCAACACAGTCATGACATTTATCACTTATGCTATCACCAGAAAGAATGTTGCCAATGCCAAAGAGTTCCAAGAGGAAAAAATGTTATAAATATAAGTCAGTTGGAACAGCTGTACGAAAAATATGGTCCGAAAATGGATGGCCATAAACGCAAAGGTGGGAGTGAACACTGTTGCAGTAAAGCCATACCAAATATTACAACGGATACTCTCGATGTTACTTTCTGCAGATGTCTTCTTGAAAATTTTTGCGACGATATTTTCTGGCATTCCTGCCTCACAGCCGAAAATATTTCACTCGATGCATTCTTGAATAAAAATAAACATACACTCTACCATATGTGGAAGGGATCGAATGGAAATTGTTGTCTTTGTTCTTCAGGACAAAAACATTACACACGAATAAATGACCAACAATGGTACACACTGTTCAAGAAAAGTGAGGACCCTTGTAGTCGCCACGGAGGAAAGAAGGATCCGATCTGTTCTATGTCAGCCAGAGAAGGACTTGAAATTCATAGTGTGGATAAAAACCTTTCAAAAGCTGTTCTTGCAGAGTGTTGTCCCTTAAAACGACGAGTTAATCACCTTGTTGAGATCAGAAATGATCATGCCCATAAAATCAAAGCTTCCTTAACAAATGATGAATTTATCAAAACTTCAAAATGTATAGAAGATGACATATTGTTTATAGGTCGGGTTTGTGGAAAGGAGGAGGAATTTAAGGCCAAATTCAAAGAAACACAAGAACAAACACTTGATATGGATGTTTGCAACCGATATCAGGATAAGCTGGTGGAAGAAATCAAGAAGGTTGTTGAATTTTCTCTTTTTTATACATTTAGTTTGCAGTTAGTAATTTATTGTGATGATTATTTTCCGTTTAAAATTTGACAAAAATTACCAGAAATTTCTAAAGCTCTTCCTTTTGATGCAGATGTAACCCTAGGCTGAGTTTGGATTCCTATTTGTTTTAATTGTTTTGGTTTTTGATGGTTGTGCTTATTAATTCATCATTATATCTTTTTAAAACCGGATTTCCCACATTTTGACCTAGAGCATGTTGATGAGTTGTCAGTCAACGAAATGGCCATACGGTACATCAAATTTATTTCGGTATTTTGTGATACATTTTATTACACATCTGTATATAAGCAGCAGTATTTTTCTACACATTTAGTTGTAATACATTTTTTGATACCAACTTTGATGCACAAGATGTGCAAATTTCATCGATTTACGACTCATCAAAATCTGAAACTCCATAATGACCAAAAAGGGTAAAAGCTATGGTCAGAGCACAAGGTATATACTCCTTAGTTTTCAAAAAACTTAACATTTGTGTAACAGTAAATTTAAACTATCAGTTTCGAGCTAGTAACGAAATACTAGCGACTGATCTAGTGATACCCTGTTGACTTGCATTCCACCAGCTGCGACTTGCAGCGTGGTATCGATTCAAAGTCTTTGATACCAACTTTGATGCACATGCTGTGGACAAATAAAAATATCCCGCTGATAGTTGCAATTAAAGGGTAATTTAATTACATATAATATATAATTACTATCAATGCACATTTATTTAGATGAGTCCATTACACATTAAATAAGATAAAACACGCAATGGGGGCATAAATAATGTTAATTGTATACTAAAAGTTAATACTTAATCGCATTAGTGATAATCTGTAAATTTGTATAAAATTTCATGTTCTGATAAATAATACTAAGACAATAAAAAAAAAAAAAAATAAAAAGTGATTTTTTTAATCCTTGTGATGTTTATCCTGTCCCATTTGTTTTTGCTATTTGTTTTTGTTTTTACATTCTGAATTACAATAGATCTAATAAATTTCTGGTGATATTGTACTATTTTGAATATTGCAGAACCAAGAGGAAATTTTATTCACATTGAAAGAGCTTGAACAACCACGAGATAAAGGTAAATGATTTAATTAACTCAACAATTCACGTTTTGGAAATTTTTTACATCTCATCTGTCCCAATGAGTTCGACATTAAGGATACCACAGACACTGCCAAGTCTGCATCGCATCTTAACCTTCACCTCAAAATCGACACCAGAGGAAGCTTGAATACAAAACTTTACGACAAACGGGATGAATTTGACTTTCCAATTGTCAACTTCCCATTTTTGAGCGACAATATTCCAGAAGCGCCGGCGTATGGAGTATATATTTCACAACTCATACGTTATTCCAGAGCTTGTGACATATACATTGATTACCTGGACACACCCGGCTCCTGACAGAAAAGTTGCTCAGACAAGGGTACGTTGCTCCTAAGTTGAAGTCATTATTAAAGTCTTATGGACGTCATCGTTACTTGGTTGACAGGTACGAAAAAAAAACGTTTCCCAAATGACAATGGACCTGTTCCATTGATGTCATCCCTTCCTCATACCGGATTTGACATGGGCAGCATGGCGGGTGTCCTGCAGGAAGCAGAGACTGGGGTCCATATTGTTCATATGTTTTAATGCATGTATTGTTTTTGTCTTCTCTTCGTTGTTCTCCGGAGTTTGTCAATTGTTACGAATTTCTCCTCCTTCGAATATCCCTTTGGGGTTCTTGACTCTACTAATGCTACTTTTACTAAAGGCAATTAGCCGCCTCCGTAAGATTTTAAATATAAAAATCTATCAATTTTAAAAACTAACCAAAGTATTACATTTAAATACGTTAACGACTTATATTTATATTTTTCAGATTCTGATGAACGCCGTAAACAACAAGGTCAGTTTAAATGACAGAAAGATTTTTCGTACAAAATTAATAGTTTATATTTTTTATTAACTACAACCCACATAATTCATTTTTAAACATAATTTTAATCTCATTATCTCAAAATTAAATGAATCGTTAAAAATGATTTGAGATGACAGATATTTTGAAATTATAAGTAAATACACAACAATACAATATTGGAATAGCACGTAACTTGAATATATTAAAGATGTTCAGATATTTGGAATAATAGCGAGCGCTATAGGAGCATATGCATTTTCTACATATGGATCATTTAGAAAAGTCTTTGTTTAATGGGGGCAGACATATTGTGCTACATATTAAAGCTAGAAAAAGTTTCGTTCGCCGGAAACGGAAGTAAGGGAAATAACGTGCTTCAAATTATAATTTGTATTTTTCACCATCTGTCTTTTTTCACCAAATGTTAATGTCTTTGTATGAAATGAAATGGTTGATTTTTATATATATAACCCACACATTTACCTCCAATAAACTGCGGTGTTTTAAAACAAAATTGTCAAAATAATATTTCATACGTTTTATATGATATATGTCTTTAACACAACGGTTTATGTGTTTTCAAATGTATCATGTATACAAATAATGTGTTTAGTTTTGTGCATTAGCGAAGTTAACAAAGGGAGATAACTGAAACTGCCCCTTTTGGTCACCAGTGTTAAAGGGATCATATTTAATATATATTTTTGGTAACTTGGTTAGGGGAGATAACTAAAATCGCCTTACTGTGGACCGCAGGGTTTAAATTGGGCTACTTTGTTATCTCCCACTTATCCCAGTTGATTCACACTTATCTACTGTCTAAACTGAAAATATAAAACAAACAAAAGGTGAATATTAGTAATTATCATACTTCGATGTTGGAAATTTTCTTTTGTTAAATCCTTAACCTTCAGAGCACCTCATGTCCCCTGATGGCACTCCCGTTTTTTAGTGGGAGTTCACATTGCTAGTGCTTTAGTTTCTGTGCTGACTTTAATTGTAGAAAATAGTAGGGAATCTATTCTATGTTTGTTCGAATTTTGTTTGTCAAAAAACAACACGACTTATGAGGAGTTTTTGAACCAACACAGTCATGACATTTATCACTTATGCTATCACCAGAAGGAATGTTGCCAATGCCAAAGAGTTCCAAGAGGAAAAAATGTTATAAATATAAGTCAGTTGGAACAGCTGTACGAAAAATATGGTCCGAAAATGGATGGCCATAAACGCAAAGGTGGGAGTGAACACTGTTGCAGTAAAGCCATACCAAATATTACAACGGATACTCTCGATGTTACTTTCTGCAGATGTCTTCTTGAAAATTTTTGCGACGATATTTTCTGGCATTCCTGCCTCACAGCCG
Organism: Mytilisepta virgata; assembly: GCA_028015205.1. NCBI lineage: Eukaryota > Metazoa > Mollusca > Bivalvia > Mytilida > Mytilidae > Mytilisepta > Mytilisepta virgata. Next base: position 1,112,987 of record JAPWFG010000015.1, read on the forward strand.
AAAATATTTCACTCGATGCATTCTTGAATAAAAATAAACATACACTCTACCATATGTGGAAGGGATCGAATGGAAATTGTTGTCTTTGTTCTTCAGGACAAAAACATTACACACGAATAAATGACCAACAATGGTACACACTGTTCAAGAAAAGTGAGGACCCTTGTAGTCGCCACGGAGGAAAGAAGGATCCGATCTGTTCTATGTCAGCCAGAGAAGGACTTGAAATTCATAGTGTGGATAAAAACCTTTCAAAAGCTGTTCTTGCAGAGTGTTGTCCCTTAAAACGACGAGTTAATCACCTTGTTGAGATCAGAAATGATCATGCCCATAAAATCAAAGCTTCCTTAACAAATGATGAATTTATCAAAACTTCAAAATGTATAGAAGATGACATATTGTTTATAGGTCGGGTTTGTGGAAAGGAGGAGGAATTTAAGGCCAAATTCAAAGAAACACAAGAACAAACACTTGATATGGATGTTTGCAACCGATATCAGGATAAGCTGGTGGAAGAAATCAAGAAGGTTGTTGAATTTTCTCTTTTTTATACATTTAGTTTGCAGTTAGTAATTTATTGTGATGATTATTTTCCGTTTAAAATTTGACAAAAATTACCAGAAATTTCTAAAGCTCTTCCTTTTGATGCAGATGTAACCCTAGGCTGAGTTTGGATTCCTATTTGTTTTAATTGTTTTGGTTTTTGATGGTTGTGCTTATTAATTCATCATTATATCTTTTTAAAACCGGATTTCCCACATTTTGACCTAGAGCATGTTGATGAGTTGTCAGTCAACGAAATGGCCATACGGTACATCAAATTTATTTCGGTATTTTGTGATACATTTTATTACACATCTGTATATAAGCAGCAGTATTTTTCTACACATTTAGTTGTAATACATTTTTTGATACCAACTTTGATGCACAAGATGTGCAAATTTCATCGATTTACGACTCATCAAAATCTGAAACTCCATAATGACCAAAAAGGGTAAAAGCTATGGTCAGAGCACAAGGTATATACTCCTTAGTTTTCAAAAAACTTAACATTTGTGTAACAGTAAATTTAAACTATCAGTTTCGAGCTAGTAACGAAATACTAGCGACTGATCTAGTGATACCCTGTTGACTTGCATTCCACCAGCTGCGACTTGCAGCGTGGTATCGATTCAAAGTCTTTGATACCAACTTTGATGCACATGCTGTGGACAAATAAAAATATCCCGCTGATAGTTGCAATTAAAGGGTAATTTAATTACATATAATATATAATTACTATCAATGCACATTTATTTAGATGAGTCCATTACACATTAAATAAGATAAAACACGCAATGGGGGCATACATAATGTTAATTGTATACTAAAAGTTAATACTTAATCGCATTAGTGATAATCTGTAAATTTGTATAAAATTTCATGTTCTGATAAATAATACTAAGACAATAAAAAAAAAAAAAAATAAAAAGTGATTTTTTTAATCCTTGTGATGTTTATCCTGTCCCATTTGTTTTTGCTATTTGTTTTTGTTTTTACATTCTGAATTACAATAGATCTAATAAATTTCTGGTGATATTGTACTATTTTGAATATTGCAGAACCAAGAGGAAATTTTATTCACATTGAAAGAGCTTGAACAACCACGAGATAAAGGTAAATGATTTAATTAACTCAACAATTCACGTTTTGGAAATTTTTTACATCTCATCTGTCCCAATGAGTTCGACATTAAGGATACCACAGACACTGCCAAGTCTGCATCGCATCTTAACCTTCACCTCAAAATCGACACCAGAGGAAGCTTGAATACAAAACTTTACGACAAACGGGATGAATTTGACTTTCCAATTGTCAACTTCCCATTTTTGAGCGACAATATTCCAGAAGCGCCGGCGTATGGAGTATATATTTCACAACTCATACGTTATTCCAGAGCTTGTGACATATACATTGATTACCTGGACACACCCGGCTCCTGACAGAAAAGTTGCTCAGACAAGGGTACGTTGCTCCTAAGTTGAAGTCATTATTAAAGTCTTATGGACGTCATCGTTACTTGGTTGACAGGTACGAAAAAAAAACGTTTCCCAAATGACAATGGACCTGTTCCATTGATGTCATCCCTTCCTCATACCGGATTTGACATGGGCAGCATGGCGGGTGTCCTGCAGGAAGCAGAGACTGGGGTCCATATTGTTCATATGTTTTAATGCATGTATTGTTTTTGTCTTCTCTTCGTTGTTCTCCGGAGTTTGTCAATTGTTACGAATTTCTCCTCCTTCGAATATCCCTTTGGGGTTCTTGACTCTACTAATGCTACTTTTACTAAAGGCAATTAGCCGCCTCCGTAAGATTTTAAATATAAAAATCTATCAATTTTAAAAACTAACCAAAGTATTACATTTAAATACGTTAACGACTTATATTTATATTTTTCAGATTCTGATGAACGCCGTAAACAACAAGGTCAGTTTAAATGACAGAAAGATTTTTCGTACAAAATTAATAGTTTATATTTTTTATTAACTACAACCCACATAATTCATTTTTAAACATAATTTTAATCTCATTATCTCAAAATTAAATGAATCGTTAAAAATGATTTGAGATGACAGATATTTTGAAATTATAAGTAAATACACAACAATACAATATTGGAATAGCACGTAACTTGAATATATTAAAGATGTTCAGATATTTGGAATAATAGCGAGCGCTATAGGAGCATATGCATTTTCTACATATGGATCATTTAGAAAAGTCTTTGTTTAATGGGGGCAGACATATTGTGCTACATATTAAAGCTAGAAAAAGTTTCGTTCGCCGGAAACGGAAGTAAGGGAAATAACGTGCTTCAAATTATAATTTGTATTTTTCACCATCTGTCTTTTTTCACCAAATGTTAATGTCTTTGTATGAAATGAAATGGTTGATTTTTATATATATAACCCACACATTTACCTCCAATAAACTGCGGTGTTTTAAAACAAAATTGTCAAAATAATATTTCATACGTTTTATATGATATATGTCTTTAACACAACGGTTTATGTGTTTTCAAATGTATCATGTATACAAATAATGTGTTTAGTTTTGTGCATTAGCGAAGTTAACAAAGGGAGATAACTGAAACTGCCCCTTTTGGTCACCAGTGTTAAAGGGATCATATTTAATATATATTTTTGGTAACTTGGTTAGGGGAGATAACTAAAATCGCCTTACTGTGGACCGCAGGGTTTAAATTGGGCTACTTTGTTATCTCCCACGGATAACATTGTAAGGGGAGATAACTGAAATTGTCTCTCTGTTCTCATAGCTAACAGGTGGCTATTTTTATCTATTTTGTTATTTTCCGAGAGTTACTTTGTCAGGGTAGTTAACTAAAATTGTCCACTTTTGTGTTCGTGGCTAAAGGGATGCTATTTTGTTATTTTCCTAGGGTTACTTTGTATGGGAAGATAACTAAAATTAGGGGAGTTATTTAGTAAAAGGAGATAACTGATTGATTTTTCTCATTATGTTTATTTTGCTATTACAGAGCTTACGCGTGCAGAAGTGCAGACATACATAAAGGAAGGTACGTTTGTCAAAACGGATGTAATCACTGAAGGAATGAGTCTGCTTCATTCGGAAGGAATAGTGGTACTGACTGGTGCAGCAGGTTCAGGTAAAACTAGGAATGGATTGGAAATGATGAGAATTTTTGTTAATCAAAATGACGACTACGATATCATTAAACTAAGCAGTCTTAGTGAATGGAAGAATTGGATATCCATCACTGATAAACTTGTTATCCTTTTCGAAGACATATTTGGAAAAACAAACAGCAGATTCAACGAAGATACCGATTCGAGGCTCCTTGATGAACTTTATGCAAGTGTCAATAGAGGCGGTAATAACAAAGTTATCATAACAATTCGTGATACAATAAGAAATAGTTGTGAACAACTTTTCCAGAAACAAAGGATTTTGAATGACCGATTAACACTAGATCTGAACTCTGTCCAATTCCAAATGAAATCGGATGAGAAATTGATTTGTTTGCGGAATTACTTCAAAGTCACAAATATAGAAGTGACAAATTGCGAGGAAAATTATAAAGACAAAGCTATTGAGAACAAAATTGTGACAGTAAAGATCAATGAAGAGACATTGAGAACTATTGTTCAAATGGAAACTGCCATAGGATTTCCGCAAGCGGTTTATTTGTTCACTGGAAACAGAACTTTTACTCGACAAGGTCCAGAGTTTTTCAAAGATGCATGTAATTGTCTCACCAGCGAAATCACTGAACTGAGAAGGATTGGGCGTAAAGATAAAATAATCAGATGGCAATACATAACCCTTGTTTACACAATGTTAACGGAAGGAGACTTGAGACCAAAGGATATTGACAGATCCCTGGTTGAAGAAATTCTTAAATCTCTTTATAAAAAAGACCTACCAGATGAATTCCAAGAACTCATTCGAAGTTCTGCCAAATCGCTAACGGGCAAATACCTTTCCAACAAATCAGGAGAAACCCACACGGCGTATACATTTCAGCACCAAACAACATTTGAAGCAGTTTTAGTTTCTTATGGTGAGAAGGAACCAGCTAGTGTAATACCATTTATGAGCTTTGAATTCATCACTGAAATAGTGCGACCCTATCACTATAAACCAAACCCCGGCGAGACCGTACTGAAGATTCCCCATAGACATCAGGATCTTCTTGCAAAAAGACTGGTTGAAATTATGCTCACTGAATATGGAACCAGAAAAGAAGAATTTGTACAAGCAATTTGTAAAGCTGAAATCTTGCGGCTTACTGAGGAAGAACTCGCTGCTTCTATGATTAATGATTATGAGTCTAAGATGGAGAGCAGACCTTCACATACCAATTTACGTTTCTTTTCCGATAAAAAGCCCCATTCACACAGTAAGCATAAAAGTCCGGGGTTTCATTTTCCATCAGCAATTTTGCAAAATATTATTTCTTTCCAGGACAACGATCATGTTGTTGAAACGCTAATAGACAAAATTTCTAAGACGTATCAAGAAAATACACGACCAGAGACCAAGGAAGTCTGCAGACATGCGCTGATAAACGTGTTGGAACAAACCTGCAGTGGAGGTACAGCTCATAGGTTAAAGGTCATTTACAGCTGTGCTCTAAGCAACAATATACCATTTGAAGTGAATCGGTGTATGACTTTTGCCTGCTGTAGTAGAAATATCAAGTGTGCAACTTGGCTACGCGAAGAAACTACCGAAGGAGCATCAAGCTTGAATGAAGTAATTTTAGAGGCTAGTCGTAACAATGATGTCGAATTAGTGGACTGGTTATTGGACAATTTTGATGAAAGCGATCTTATCCTTAATGAGGCCATACGACAAGCGTACAATAAAGGTCACTACGACTTAGTAAGGAACTTAATCGATCGTGTGGACGACATCAAAAACCTTGAATTAAAGTATATTTTAACAAAGGCGTGCCGCGATGGTCAGAAAGATTTAGTAGAACATTTATTGAGCAACGTTGAACATCAACATTTCGACCTTGCTTACAGTTTTAACGAAACCTGTAAAAGGGGAAAACTGAAAATCGTCAAACTGATGTTGAACAAAGTCGAAAACATAAACAAATTGGACATGAAAAGTGCATTGAATTGTGCTACGCAGTGTGGCTGGAAAGACCTCGTAGAATGGCTGATTGATAACAATGACCAATCGCTTTTTGATTTGCGAGAATGTTTAAAAATTGCAATTAAGTATGGTCGCATCGAACTTAAGGATTGGCTTCAAAAGGAAAAGAGTGGTCTCAATCCTGACAAAGATATCTTGAAGGAGGCTGGCTTATACTTTGGTCAAATATATTAAATCACAGACATCAAATAAACATAATTTACGTAGAAAGTAGGATGTTACAATATATAGTAAAATAAAAACTCGTAGACATAAAAAAAAGAAAAGAATGAAAGTATATAAGATTAAAATAAGCTTCAATGATTCCAAAATATTTTATACAAAATTCAGTTATGTGCTGTCAATGTATCTAGTTTAAAATTAAATCTGAGTATTTTCAAAGCAATTTGTAGTTTGATTTAATTTCATGTTGCAACTGTGTATTAGATAGATAATTTTCTCGACCAAGAATGATTTCTTGGTATTGCTTACTTTTGGCAATTTTGGACGGAATTTTTTTTCGGATGAGACTTGCTTATGTTACACTTGCTATTAATCGAAACTTTTTTTGATAAAATTATAAGAAAATCCATACAACAGGTTTGTAAAGAACATCGATTACCATGGTAGTTAGCAAATAAATTAATTAACATAAATACGCAAGAAAAATGCCACACATGTGTCACGTATGAACCTGGAAACGCATGTGTCACATGTGTGTCAGATGCGTGACATGCACGCTTTATGCCATGCGTGTAATACATGTGTGTCACACGCATCTGAATGGCACGTATCTGAAAAATGCGTGTGCCACGCATGTGTTTAAAAACGCATGTATCACAGGTGTGTTTTCTCACGCGTGAAATTCACATGTGAAACGCATGATCACATTTGAGAATCATGCGTATTACATGCGTTTTGCACATATGTGTCACATGCTTGCATGAAATCAAAATCCGGACACAAAACGAATACGCAGAACACCTAATAATACTTTTATATATACTAGTCAACAAACGATACAGGGTAATGCATTTTTTCCTAATTTCAAACAGCTGTACTCAGCAGAAAAAAAGACCCACACGTCTGATTTTCATAGTAGATTGTTTTCTCATCAAAAGCATGGGTTGTGCAAAAAGTTTGAAATAAAAAATTCTAATTTTTGTGATTTCAAAAATCAGATTTTTCAACCCAAATTTAAAAAGTCAGTAGTTTTACCCCGTTATGTGAATCATAATGTCTGTGTGGCAAAATATTAGAGTTGTTTCTTCTGATTTCAACCACTGTATTTTCATTTTACAAAATATGTGTCGATTTTCTTCTTGATTTTCCGCAAATTTAATTTAACAATCTTTTGGAAATTTCCATTTTCCACCATTTAAAATTTTATCCAAATTTAAAAATGAGACGCATAAATGAAGTAACAAACCACTGTTGCCTTCATACTTAAGTTTTTGTTAAGGAATTACCAAGATATTTGGTTCCGAACTCCTATATCGTTACTTTTGTTGACTAGTATACTATGTACATAACTCTGTTCTCGAATGGCTTTTTTGGCTTTTCTCTTATAGCATTTAAATCTTTTCTTCAAAATTTTGTTTTCATTATAATTGTTTCTGCTTTCATCATTTATTATCTTGTGCACAACTAAGCCAGAATATGCGTAACTTGTTCATCAAACTTTAACTACATAATATTTATTTTTACAAGTATAAAAAGGAATAGGAAAAAATTATCATCAGTTCCTTCAAATTGACATACAACACATGTAAAACTGGGGAATGGGGGGGGGGGGGTGGGGGTTCTGCCTCAGAATGAAATGCATACCATATCCCTTAAGGTATCCGGCCCATAAATTACCATGTGATTATAACAAATGTCCCGGATGTTCCATTAAATGTATTGGCAATGACATCGGTAATTTTCTGCAAACTCCGGAAACTTGGGAATGAAATATATACCAAACTCTCTTGTATAATTCATTTTCTATCAAAAATAGAATCTATTATTGTCCGTTTCAAACCATGGTTACTCCCATTTGAACACATTTGGATAATCTTACCATTCCTAACAATCTTATCTTTATCATTCGTTATAGACGAAATAAGGAAACAAAATACATTATGAAACCAGATCTTGGCAAACAAGAAATGAATAAAAAAAAAAAAAAAAAAAAAAAACAAGAAATAAAAAATAAAAGATTCTCACACTTTTTTGTACCAAATGAAAAAAGCTATCCAGCTTTCATTCAATATTACTGATCAGCATAACTTTCGCTTCTAACTTATCACAAAGTATGTTAGAGCTACGCTGTATCAATTAAAATAAACAGCAAATATATAAATAAAATACATGAAATGTATAAGTAGATCAAGGGGAAATAATCCTACTCTGCTACAATAATTTAGTGGACGGAGTAAAAAAAATATCATCTGTATGTCCGAAATTTATCTCTTTAATTGTTACATGTAGTTTGCGTTATTCACACTTATCTACTGTCTAAACTGAAAATATAAAACAAACAAAAGGTGAATATTAGTAATTATCATACTTCGATGTTGGAAATTTTCTTTTGTTAAATCCTTAACCTTCAGAGCACCTCATGTCCCCTGATGGCACTCCCGTTTTTTAGTGGGAGTTCACATTGCTAGTGCTTTAGTTTCTGTGCTGACTTTTTATAATGCTATTTAGTTTATCATATGTTTTTTTTGTATTCTTTTAGTTGTACATGTATCCTTGTGGCATTTGTTTGTTATGTTCCATTCTAGTGAGTTTGTCTTGCCTATGTGCCGAGAGTTACCTAGACATCTTATACATTGCATTGCATGGAACATCCGAACATTTTGTCACATTTTTTCGCTGTCATTTTTCGCTACAAGTAATTCTTGGAATACAAGGAATTGCTTTTTTTTTTAATAATTTTTAAAAGATAGGTAGGAAGATAGGATTGCATTTTAAACAAATAACAAAAACAGAAAATACCTGCATGCTTAATAGTAGTGTTATACATAATTCATACGTAAAAAAAAAAAACAATACAACAATTAAAGATTTTCAATTTTGGAACAGATTATACGATATTGCCTTCTTCGAGACAGTTTACGCTTCGTAAATCTCGAAGCGGTTAATTTAGGCGTACACTGAACAAAGTACACGTAGGTTATACAAGTATAATCCGTTCCAGAATTTATAACAACTTTATAATTGAATTTTCAAAAATATTCTGATCCAAAATTCCAAGTAGAATAATTCGTATAACACATTTAATACTGAATACTTAAATCACAGCACAGGCACAGTATGACGTCATAGTACCCAAAGTAGACTATACAATGTAAAATACCTTGATAAACTATTAAAAACCAATCAAATTGTCTGTTATAATTCAAACTAAATTATTTAGAAATGTGGCTGATAAAACATTACATATGTAGGTAAGTAAGAAAGTTTGATTCTAGAACAGTTCTGACAACATACATGTATATGTATATCCTTTCATTTTGTGAATTTATTTTACAGTGGTGGAAATTTCGTCACATACCCCATATCCTTTCGTTTGGCTAATTTTGATTAAATTGAATTGTATCTTCGTCATCAGAGCCGTTCATCAAGTTAGCTATAAGAGGGCCTAATGTCGTCTGCTGCAATGTAAGTGAAGATGAACGACGGCTATAGGAAACAGAACTCTGTCGGGAAGTGAATTTTCTGTCTTGGCCTGTTGAGCTTGTAGATGTCTGTCGAGACAGACTTCTGAAAAATTCCATCGGAAGAACAGACTCAATAGTTGTTCGTCTAGATGTCGTCTGGTAAGATGACGATGTTGAAGACTTTCTTGGATGAATTTGTGAAACTTCCAGCACTGCTTCCGAGTCTCCAGTTGCTCTCCCACATAGAAAACAGCTCAGAAAAGGAAAATCACTGGCAAGTTTGGTCAAACTCTTCCAAAACTGTGGATAGAAAATACTATAAACAGCTAGGCTAAATATGGGGTTCACCAACAGTAGTAGATAAGTTATTTCTCGTATCATTAAACTAAAACAGGACGATTCATCTGGTCCTCCCGCAATGATTGCCGACATGACAGTCTCTGGGAAATTGCTTAAAAGAAATGCTAATATAATTGCCAAGAAGAACCTATTGATTTTCCGATTGGTTTGTTCTGTGTTTACCATTGAGACGCCCTTTAAAAGAAAGCAGGTCAAAACAATAAGCAATGTTATTGGAATTACTAATCGAAAAGCATACAGTAACCAATTAAAAATCTCTGCAAATTGTTCAAGTTTCCAGTCTTCAAATCCATCTGTACCAACAGTAGTGCCATTTTCAAAAGTTTTGTTTTTGTAGTCAAATATCTCATGTTTAAATGCTAACGGCGTACACAGAAGAAACGAAATAACCACAATGCATAAAGATGTAATACCGGCATGACTAAAGGTACATAAATATTTTCCTCTTGAAGCAAAGTGGACTGCTACTACTCTTTCAAGTACAAGAGCGACCATGATCCAGGCAGTTGACATCGTTGTTCCGTTTAATGCATAGAGCAAAATAGGATAAAACTGTTTGTGGTATCGTTTGTCGATATATCGCGGTATTCTAACAACTAACAGAACAACAAAATAAAACAAATGGTCGATCATTTTCATCATTTCTCCTCCTGCCAACCAGAGCCCAAACATTCCTGTTGATGATCGCATGTTCTTCCTCAGTAGAACAGTTGTAAGGAGCGCGCTAGCAAGAAGCCCAAGAAATGAGAAAGCAGGATACAGTACTAAACCGGTCACACTATTTTGTGCTGCATAAAAGTTGTAAAACTTGGCATGATTATTTACTATCGTTGAATTCCTTACGTAAGACATTACCAATTCCAAGTCTGAAATAAAATGCATTCAGAATATTCAGTTTTAAGAATTGTTCAGGTAAATAAAACCGAAAAGAAAACAAATCCAGTTGGCATACAAATGCTCTGAACGACCTTCCCTAACTTAACTTAAGTACTTCTTGTTTAATATAAGTTTGGTTTTTGGTCTTCCAAATGTTTCGGTTTTAATGCTGCTGATGAGAGGTAACTCTTTGACATGCGTCGTATACAGCATAGTATAAATTTACTATATCTAATATTAGTATCTTTGGATTGTTATTTTTAAGGATGTTCGCTGGTAATGTTTTTGAAGTTTTGTCAGATGTTCAGAATCATCTGGTTTTATCAAAATCTTATAAAATCCTTGTAAATATTTAATGGTTTTTGAGAAATAAAACTTGTCAATGATAAAGCTATGTAAAATCAAGAGAGAATATTTTTCCCGCCAAATTTTCAATGGCTTATATCTCGAAAACAAGCACACGGATCTATATTTTTTCTCTCGCTCTTTTAGTTCCTTTATTAATCGACTATCAATATTTACCAGTGTAATGAAAAGCTTGTTATTTTGAAACTGAGCAGCGAACATCCTTAATGTAGATAGTCCAGTCACATTCTGAGAATTGGCTAACCATAAACAAATTGCAAAAGAAAGTTGTTTGGTATCAATAGTTATAGATCAATACATGACCTAATCCATATCGGACCGGGTATCATCCCTCGACCCATATCGGACCTCGGGCAAGCCCTCGGTTTATATGAGGTCTCGGGATGATACCCGGTCCGATATGGATTAGGTCACGTATTAATCTGTTTATCATATACTAAGTACTTATTCCGAACGCACCCGGTCTAATATGGCCATATCAGCCGGACCAGTTGACACACCCGGTCTGATATGGCCATATCAGTCCGGGAGTGTTCAAAAAATGCGTTATCAGCCTGGGGTGTGCTATATATCATGTTCACTTCAGGTTGTATCATATTGGCAAAACTACATTTATCAACGCTAAATATATGATAATTAGGTTTAATGGCCCGTATCAAGATATCAAAGTCGCCTTGAATCAAACGTTGAGGCCAAATTAAGAGAATTTGGAAAAAAATCACGAAAAATTAGACATTGTAAAAAACAAAAAAATGAATTGTACCTAATACCAATTAGAATTTCACTTTCTTTTCTGTCAGGAGTTTTAATAAATGTAAAAATTAATTAATTCCGAAATGTTCTATGAATTATCTGATAGTTGTATGCAAAAATCGACGAAACGCAAAAATAGCTAGATGTGGGCCACAATGGACATAGCATATACCGAATACTGATGTCGGAATATAACATTTTAGAACTGTAAGTATTTATATATCGGGATTGTATATTGGAAGCTCTATATTTCTTTCATTTTCAAAATTACTGTTTAGCTGATTTATCACCGTGTTGACTTTCGAATGAAGAACAACAATGAAACGTGATATTTTGCTAAAGCGTTCCTCTTGTGCGTGTAAGGATATTTTGTCAAGAATTATTGACAAATAACACTTCTCTTTAAATAAAGACTGAAATAATATAGTTAATGTTGATTTGTGTAAGACACACAAAACACAACTAAGATTATTTGTTAATCTACTAAAAAGAAAAAAGGTTCATTTACGAATTGAAAAGCAGTTGAGCAAATTTTAAAAAGCTGAACAATCTTACCTTAATACTTGTGAATATGAGATGCGCGTTTCTTGCCCGTTTCTGGCCCTTCAAGCAAATGCTGAAAATTAACACTTAACACAAAATGTGTTAAATACGTCATGAAACTCCTGTTTGCCCTGTTGTTGACGCAAATGAGTGTTAACAGTAATTAAATATTGTTTGCACTTTTTTCACACAGAGCAGATCGTTTTGAATCAGTAATTGACAGACTAAAAACTGAGATTATCAAAGTACATGTACTTTGTATATTTTACTGGTACCAATTTGGTTACTACGATCTTTTTTAGAACTTATAAATACCAAGTAATGGCGATTCCATTAATTATTTTTAAAAGGGTTTGTTTTAAAAACAATCAAGAAGTTTGTTTCCAGGTATTTAGTATAACCACTTTTTTCTGAATAAATTTTTCCGAAATTTTCTATGAATTATCTGCTAGTTGTATTCAAAAATCGACGAAACGCAAAATTAGCTAAATGCGGACCACAATGGACATAGCATATACCGAATACTGATGTCGGAATTTAACATTTTAGAAGTGTAAGTATTTATATATCGGGATTGTATATTGGAAGCTCTATATTTCTCTCATTTTCTAAATTACTGTTTAGCTGATTTATCAAGACCATTCGGTCTGTATGATTGTGTCCTTACATTTGATTCAGTTTGTGCTGAAAATGTTCATTTTCTTGTATCTTCAAACAAGCAAAAAGAAATAAAGGAGAGATGCGAAATGTTTCACCGTGTTGACTGTCGGATAACGAACAACAATGAAACGGTGATATTTTGCTTAAGCTTTCCTCTTGTGCGTGTAAGGATTTTATGTCAAGAATTATTGAAAAATAGCCCTTCTCTTTATATAAAGATTGAAATAATATAGTTAATGATGATTTTTGTACGACACACAAAACACAACTAAGATTATTTGTTTATCTACTAAAAAGAAAAAAAAATCATTTATGAATTGACAAGACATTTGAACAAATTTTAAAAAGCTGAACAATCTTACCTTAATACTTGTAAATACATGTATGAGATATGCGTTTCTTGTCCGTTTCTGGCCCCTCAAGCAAATGCTGAAAATTAACAGTTAACACAAAATGTGTAAAATACGTCATGAAACTCCTGTTTGCCCTGTTGTTGACACAAATTAGTGTTAACAGTAATTAAATATTGTTTGCACTTTTTTCACACAGAGCAGATCGTTTTGTATCAGTAATCGACAGACTAAAAACTGAGATTATTAAAGTACATGTACTTTGTATATTTTACTGGTACCAATTTGGTTACTACGATCTTTTTTAGAACTTATAAATACCAAGTAATGGCGATTCCATTAATTATTTTTAAAAGGGTTTGTTTTAAAGACAATCAAGAAGCTTGTTTCCAAGTACTGAGTATGACCACCTTTTTTTCTCAATAAATTTTTCCGCAAATTTCTGTGAATTATTTGATAGTTGTATTCAAAAATCGACGAAACGCAAAAAATAGCTAGATGCGGGCCACAATGGACATAGCATATACCGAATACTGATGTCGGAATATAACATTTTAGAAGTGTAGGTATTTATATATCGGGATTGTATATTGGAAGCTCTATCTTTCTCTCATTTTCTAAAATACTGTTTAGCTGATTTATCAAAACCATTTGGTCTGTATGATTATGATTGGTACAAGGTAGAAGCTGATTGGGATGGACGCCATCTTGAATAATTTCACAACAATCGTAAAAAATGACAAATTTTAAAATAGCTAATATTCAAATCAAATTGGAGGGGATATAATCAAAAATTAAACTATTGCAATTACGATATTTCGAAAAGTTATGATTGTATTAATTAGCACATAGCACCAGAATGTTTCCATCAGTTTTGGTTAAATCGCAATGTTAGGTTTAAAAAGGACAAAGAAGCCAATGTATCGGAGATAGATGATTTAACAGTATGGACTTAACGAGAAAATATGACAAATTTTCAAAAGCATTTGGAAGGGATAAGACAAGTATTTAAACTTTTCCAAATAGCATAAATATAATTCTAAATATACGAGAAAGTACTATATAGCATCAAAATTTTTTGAGCAAGAACTAAAAGTAGTTTATTTTATCGATTCCTGATCGCCCAAGTGCATTTCTATACAGCAGTTGGGTAACCGGAAGTCCCAGCGTAGGAAAATATCTAATCATAGAATTTGTCGACGAAGTAAAAATGGCGGCCATTTTTCATTTTTTTTAGGAGGACGGTTTTTTTTGCAATATCTCGTCTCATTTTATGTATTACTCAACAGATTGTCGTCTGAATTGTTCAAAATTCAATGGCTCATCGATATAATCCTGTAAATATTGATCTTTTGTCGAAAAAGGTAATGAAAATAACGTTTTTCTTGTCGATTTTCGCTGTAAGAAATGTGTTGGTTTTTTTTCAATGGAAAAATCGAATCGACAAAGTTTCGCGACTCTCATTGTGCATAGTTTCAAATTGATTCTGAGATTTCCATCTTTAAAACTAGCCTATTTTGAGGAAAATCCGTGAAACAACATTTTTTTGTACCAAATTTAAAGTTCGTAATTTTTTCACGAAATTCCGGATAATGCACCGTCACTGACATTAGTTTCCTTCCGTTTCAAACTGACTTATCTCCCTTAAGCTTATTGTTTACAAAATCGCCCTTCTGTCGTACTGTCCACTCCAAATGAACACCCAAGAGCAACAAAAACAACACAATACGTCTCGCAGGCATTGACTTTCGAAGTTGACATGGAACAAGGTGGAATGAAATGTAAGGACTTCGACGAATAAAACTTCCTGGGTTGCTTTGATGCCATTCACACATGACATGCTGTTTGATTATGACCAGCTGATGATGATGTAGCTATTTTTCAACTGATAAACAAAGATCTATCAGAAAACTCTTAATATTTTTCTTCTTGCATGGAAAAATTCACATTCATTGCATTCAAGAAACACATTTCTGTATCAACAAAAATATTTGAACAGTTGAATATTTAATTTTAAAATATCATGATACCTCAGAGTCTTGTTATTCTCCCCAAACTTTTGTATCTCAAATACTCGCATCGAACGCATGTTTGTTAATTTTAAAGTTCAGCAAATTTTCTTAGATATAACGTAACAGGAGCTAGAGCATGAGACTACAAAATTCCAGTTTCATTGCCAGGGATCGAACCAGGAACCTCTCAATGACTAGCCAGCTTTGCAACCAGTGAGCTAACTAAGGGGCCAGACAATATTTATTACTAGCATGGAACCGGTACAACCTCATTTACCAAGAAAAATAAAAAACACGTCCCATGACCATGGTCTAAGAAAAAATTTTTTATCCCATGCCTGTAGTTATCTAAAAAAGACAATGTCCCATCAGAAGAGATATAAAAAAAAAACAGTAGTTTTTGTATACAATTGTGTGATAAGCTCTGATATGGTTATGTAATATATATATACCATTAATACAGAACTTTACACATACTGCATAGTAAATGAGAGTGGATTGGGTATACTTTTTCTGTATTCATTAAACATGTTGGCCCACATTTCTCCATATTTATTTAATATTACTAACCTGTTCTCTGACGTCGTGATATGGCTTAAATTTTGCCCATACGGCATTACAAATAACAAACCATTATTTAGTATTACACAATCATTCTCAATTCTTAAAAAATAGTTCCATTTCCTTCTATTCAAAATATTTTGGGATTATTTTTTCCATTCTTATTTTCTGTAATTTATGGGTGTAGTTTACTATCTATAATGCAGTCCAAAATAAAAAAGGAAAATCCAGGTTTTCCTTTTTATCGACTATGTTTTGGCATTTTCTATAAATTTACATAAATTGGCAACTTTTTTATGATTTTGTTTGACATGTTAACAATTTATCCCTCAACTAACATGAGAATGGTAAGATTAGGTGGTATTCTCTGATACAATTAGGTATAAAAAATTAAAACCTTCACAAATAGCATTAAATAATATCAATCTTATTTGAGAAGAAAAATCTTCTAATATCCACGAAGAAGTTTATTTCTCAAAATACTATAGACACAATTCTTCTAAAAACCTTATTCCAGGTTAAATGGTTGGTACGTACAAAACCATTGTCTTGTATTTGAGAAGAAAAATCTTCCAGAAATGAAGTTGAATTTTACTGACAGTGCATCCTCATTATCAATTTTAGAAGAATTTTCTTCTGAAATATCATAATTTGAGAAATATTTTCTCCGGTGGTAGCTTCAGACTAAAGATAAAAAATAAATGAAAAGAACATTAAAAAAAGCGCTATCTATACTTTTTGTAAGAATATTCTAGTCTTTTGGGGGTATTTTCCCCATGTTTTATGTAATTTAACCCATAACCGTCTTGTAAACAACCACTGAATATCCCCAAAAGAATACAGAAGAGTCAAAACAGTGGGAAAATTCCAAAGGCAAGACAAACTCATGAGAATGGAACAAACAATTGCCACAATGATACATGTATAAAAAAAAGAATAAACTAGAGAAAAAGACACGGATGAATATAGGTCATATCTTGACCAAAGTTTCTGTACTGTATATATTATGATTTATGAAAAAGCCGGATTATTATGTATGGTTTATTTAAATTTAATGAATGCATATACGAAAACCACGAAACTTAATGCTGTACATTGTATGAATCCTTAGTGTTGAATTTATTGTTTCCATGTTGAATAATTTTCTCTCTTCGCTTCTGTGTATAAATTTCTAAAGTCATGACTTTAATGCCAGTAACGCAAATTTGATGAGGAGAGGATACTTTCGGCACGTCATCTTGAATGTGTCCTTTCTGTTCTTCCTTCAGTATGGTAAGGTATGGAACCCTACATGAATTATATGATAATGGTATCATTGTTGACAAAACTGATAATATAAGATAAAAATTGTGTCGGAATGTGTATGAGTAATACCAATTTCAGCCAATTGTTTTACAGTTACAGGATTTGTTTCTTTACTACATGTGCTTCGAAATTGCGGCAGATATGGCTACATATGAAATTCTACTTATATACCACTACAGCTAATGTAAAAATTCAGATTTTATAGATCTGAAATATACGAAAAAGCTGTGATAGCTGCTGGAAATTGGTCCATGTTTTATGTCCTCTGGCAGGTTGACAGATACTCTTTTTGGCTAGTTAAACTTGTTCGCGCCATTCTATTGCCTTTCAACATTTTCAAATTAAATATTCTGTATTTTCATCCGAACACTCTAACACTGACCTGAAATTTGTAATAATAATAGTAATAAAACTGGTAAAATGCTTAACCTAAATTAAATTCATCTAAACATTATCCTGTCCAATATTGGAAGTATGTAACTTTGGAAACATTCAAAGTTCAATTTTGATAAAAGGCATTTTGTCTACTAGAATTAAAATGATCTTGATATACTTAAATTTTTTTTTGTATGCAATGAAAATATACAATATACTCTGTAAACAATGTGAATCAAATCTAGTTGTATTTCAAAAGTTTCAAAATTTCTTTTTTTTTTCTATCTTAATTTATGTGGCCGAATACCGGATGAAAAAAAAATCCACCACACTCTTCTATGTAATTAAGCCACACCAAATTGATATTTAGTTCTCTTTGGATTTCGCCGCTTCGAGTTTTATACTATTTAATTAAGAAAAAAATTGCGGCCTCATTTTTCAAAAATGCTGAAAATTCGTCCAAATTCCTAATTTTTTCAATACATTAAAAATGAAAAAAGTGTTCTCCCGCTCCTAAAATTTCGTAAAAGTTAGCATTTTCCCCATTTTTTGCAATTTTTACGTAAATTTTATCTTCGCTAAATATTGATCCTCAAGAAAAAAAAATTAAACTTTCGATCGGGGCGATCCGATAAAAATAAAAATCAATTTGGTATGGCCTTACAATTAAGAATATATTTTACTTTAGCCTCGATTTCATATAAATTTGAGTGCTCATGCATATTTACAAACATTATGAACATAGATTATCAATCACTTCCCGCCGAGTTAATGTGTGCTGGTACAAACATGACAAATGTATGATACAAATGTACGTATTATACATGTTATATGTACAGTGTTATTTTTCTGCTTACAAATAAAAGAATACTCGTATTTGGAAAAAACCTTGGTGCATTTGTTTTAAGAAATTAAATTGCTTTACTATATAAAATAAATATCATTAAAGATATAAGAGTTCAAATACATTACACATGAATTAATTGTTTTGTAATTGAACTTTATTAAAATAACTATCTGCCCGTTACGGAAAAAATATAAGCAATGATGTTTTACATACATACATGTATATGTAAAAATTCTTTCAAGAGCAACCGTTTAATATTTTACGGTTTGGGAGAACGGCAAGAAAATATTTTTAATACTGAAATTTTCCCCCTTTTTCTAAGCCAGTCATTCTTTCATCACGTAATCGTGCCCAACTTTATTTTTAATCAATTTTTGATATAGCGTATTCTTAACCTAAATTTGAAACCTAGCTGTGGTTGTGGTTTTCACTTAATGTTTAAAATAGTTACCACAATATTAATAATTTACCAGATTTCAGGGTTCTTCATAATTAACACCACGGCAAACAACAATTAAAATACTTATCTGAAATCAAGTATCTTGTAATTTGGATGGTAACACCGATTTCTCGTCAATATTATTTATTAAATAAAAAAGAACTTCGTTATTTCATACTTTTTTGCAAATCAATTTACGTAAAGAAACTCTAAAATAAAAAACATCATTGGAGAATGTCATTGTACAAATGCAAATTTTTATAGACGTTAACTTGTACACATAAATCATTTTAACTGACACATACATCGTAATACACCTTTTAATTTCCAAACGGTAAAGTACAATTGAGTCCGATTATTTTTTTTGTTGTTGAAAGAGAGCCTATATTTATTTAAAAACAAAAACAAAATGAACTTCTATTTTCTCCCCCAAAAGAAGCCATGGTTAATGTGAAGGAAAATTTACAGTCATTTTTACATTCGGGATTAGAAGATTTTTTTATATAAACGTTTAATAACACTAATTGTTTAACACTCGATCCTATCCAATTAAAAATTCTGCCGTAGTATTTTAATGGGCCAGTAATATATTTCACCCGTTCCGGCGAACCCCCCCAAAAAATGACAGCATATCTATAAAAATTAGGACTTAAAAACAGTTTATGGTAATAACCTATATGAATTGTTTTAGATATTTAAAAGCAAAGTAGTAAATAATAGTTTTCTTACATGTTTTTTTTATGAAGTAATTTATTAATTTATTGTTTTGTAGGTTGACACTTATACGAAAAAACGGAACTTCGGTTATGATATAGATGCTTAAATCTTACCTTAATGTATATTTTGGTGAATTCCTGATCACAAAATATTGTACAACTTTTGCCGTTAATAAATCCATTGTTTATTTTCCACATCAATTATACTATCTTTCATTAGAGGCTGGGGTAGTCAGTATATAAATACATCAGGCGTGCTTTATCCAAACTCTTATCAGATTTACTGGCTGGGGGTAATCTCTTCAGATCAGAAATGGACAGGAATACTTTGTTTACAAAAGATAACATCAAATATACCGATTTTGTTTTTGCAGTAGATACAGGTCATGTTTTAATATATTTTTAAATTACATTTATGCTTCTTTAATTTCTTAATCTTGATTGCCAGTTTGAAATTTTCAGCTTTGTACCCAAAATATTACAGAAAATGTAAGATATATTAATTGTATGACTTTTAATATCACAAATGATTTATTTTTTTTCAATTTGTATTAAAATTTATGTATCACTTACAAACTATGATTTTCAAAATAATTGAAAATTTGTGATTTATTTGATGATGATTACAAGTATACACCAATTAGTTCGCTTGATATATTAATTACGTAATTTTCCGGCTTAGTTTAAGAATTTTAATAGAAAAAATGATTTTCCTGAAAATGAAGGAAAGGGACCGCCTACTGACGAGAACATAAATATTTCCGACTAAATTTTATTTACATATTTTACCTTCCTATTACATTTAAATTGGGAGTTGTCCACGGCCATGGCAATTAGCTAAAAGCAATAAACTGGTTTGCCTCAGAGTACATTTATGTTCTTCCAAAAATAAAACTATCATTTTCCTAAATAAAATTTCTGAAAGTTTTATGCTGTTCAGGTAAGAATTGTAAAAGAAATGATTCCACCTTTTAACAACCTTATACTTAATTGGTTCATTTAAAAAGAGAAATGAAATACAAAAGAAGGGAATCTTCTAAAGTGAATAAAACTGCAAACACGCTGCTCTACCCCCGTCTTAATTGTTTAGGTTCAATACTTGTTCTGAATATCAGACGTTTAGTTTCGTTTTCATTTTTAGAGGAACTCGATGAATTTATATTTAAACTTTTATTGAATATAATGTGTATACTAGGACCCAATGGGAAACATCATTTAAAAATTTTCGTCTGAAACCACTATGACAATTGAAACTAGACTTGGCAGCAATGGTCCTTAGATGGTCCTCATTCAGAAATGTGTCCGATGACCCGGACTGGCAACTAAAATGGCTGCCACAGCCGAACTTTGTTTAACATCGCACCATTTGCGAACATTCATCGAACAATCTTTTTGTCTGAAATCACTGAGCCAATTGGAATCAGACTTGGCAGCAATGGTCCTTAGATGGTCCTCTTTCAGAATTATGTCTGATGATCTAGACTGTCAACCAAAATGGCTACCACAGCTGAACTTTGTTTAACATAGGACCCTATTGAAAATTTATTTAAAAACTTCGTCTGAAACCACTTAGCCAATTGGAACTAAACTTGACGGCAATGGTCATTACATGATCCTCTTTCATAATTTGTCCGATGACACGGACTGTCAACCAAAATGACTGCTACAGCCAAACTTATTTTAACATTTAAAAATCACTTTGTCTGAAACCACGGAGCCAATTGGACTTGGCAGAAATGGTCCTTAAATGGTTTTCTTCAGAATTGTGTCCGACGACCTAGACTGTCAACCAAGATGGTTGCCACAGCTGAACTTAGTTTATCATAGGACCCTATGGGAAAATTCATTTAAAATTTACTGTTACACTTAGATTTTTAGTCATGCTTAAGGTGGACAAGTTAAATCCAAGTGATCAATACAGGCTCTTATGCGCCTCTAGTTTCAATTTTACGTTCGGTTTTTTCCTTAATAGAATGATGGTATACTATCTGTAGACTGGCAAGAAAGTTTTGTATTTTAGACTTTCGGTAAGTATCCCAACTACTTGCGAGGATCACTGTAGATTCCGACAGTAATTTTCATGTTCATTTAAAAAGAAGATAGCCAGTATCGGTAAACTGAATGCTATTTAAAATTTTATCAATCCTCAAATTATTCTCCAAATGACCGCTAAGGCTGTCAACTAAAAAAAATGATATACATTAAATTTTGGTCTCGCCGAAGTAAGAAAAATGAATTAAATGACTTCGAATTTATTCAGATTTTTTAACACTGAAAATCACCCATTTAGCTACATGTGTCGTATCAGAAAATGTGTGAAGTAACTTGAAATTTTTGCAAATGTTCAATGGATAATGATAGAAATTAATTTACTTCCTCCACTTATTGTAAAATTTAACTGTGATCTGTTTCGTATAATTGACTCTTCTGACCTTTATTATCAATGAACATCTTTAAGATACATGTCAATTTTCATGATTGTGCGTGAAGATGTAGTAGATTTATATTAGAAACAAAATCGGTATCGTTTTCTTTCCGGGCATTGTGGGGAGAGTGGTTGGTAACTAATAGGAAAACGTTCTTTGTAAATTATTTATCCTGTTTTAACAAAGCGCGTTTATTTAAATAATACCATGTGGTTTTATTAAAGCCGATTTGTGCTTATAGTCTGTACTGTTTTCATAATTCCTCTCGCATTCTTTATCACAAATTGTTATGTTATTCTCATGAGTATTGAATTTCATTGACCGTACCATCGGTTATCTCTGTTTTCTTCTGCATCATCAGCTCTTATCCTTTATTGACCTAAGATAACCTTTTTATATATTGTACATTTGGTAGAAATTACTGGAAAGGGGGGGAATATCCATAAAAAACCACACACACAGTTAACTTCCAAGTATATATTTCCTTTCTTAATACAAGCTATAATTTATTTTTGGATTTAATACATACCCAGAGAACAAAGGTTATGTACACAATGCTCAGTAATTGAAGACGAATATCATTTTTCTTTAATTGCAAAATTAATGATTCTATTAGAGATAATCTTATTACTTAAATAAAACAAAATAATCCTAACTTCTCACATCATATACTGCCATTTGAAAAATTAAATCTATTCCTTAATCCTCAACTTGAACTGTTAGCTTCTGTTTGCGACTTCATAAAGCAATCATTAGAATTGCGAAAATGAGGTCCACATCGGTTATATCTTCTCAGATTTATGTTCATATTATGTATTTGTACCTTAATGTCATATTGATTTAATTTTTGTATGTGATTGTACATGTATATAGCTTGACTTATGGGTGAAATATGCTATTAATAAAGTTATATAATATGATTTTTAAATAATTTTCAAAAACTCAAGTATCTTCTTTGATGCATGGAAATAGACTATTGTGCCAATACAATATATGGAAAGGTATACATAGGTGAATATCTGGATTCGAAATGCAAAGTCTGATAAACGCGTCAAAAGTTCAGAATTTTGTTATTTTTTTTCATATATTAGTCTGTTATTTTGGTTTCATTTAGCTAAACCGCACGATTATACAAATTACCCGATTAAAAAAAATCATCTACACAAAAATTGCTAAAATTTCTTATTGCTTATTCGAAATCAATTTTTATCTTTCTAAAATATTGATTTGAGGGTGTATGCCTGCTTAACCTTTTCGCCACAATATTGGCTTCCGGGTTTAAAACAAAACTTGATATTTTACAAACATACATGTATCTTTATTAATACACACATGCATGACCTTGATCTTCCAAAATCTTCTAACTACTGTGGTTTTCGGATTGCTCTGGATATTTTGACAACGGTTAGAAATTTCCGATTTTGAAACCGTCCGATAGCCTCGAGTGCGGAAGATCGCGGGTTCAGTACCCAGCTGGGTCAAACTAAAGCAATTAAAATTTGTATTTGTTGCTTTTCCACCAAGCACCAGGCACACGGCATTTAGGAGTAAGATCAAATACTGTACGTGTAGGGTGACATGTCTTCCTCTGGATTGTTACTTCTTCAAGAGAGGAAACCCATTTCAATCTTAAATGGACAGTACAGATATTTAGATCGACAATTTTAATATTGATTTAACCTCTTCATTTTCAATTCACAGTGTTGGTTTGTGTATGAGAGAAGGGGGGTTGTACATTTTGAAAAATATAAAGTCCGTTGACAATCAGCAATACGTTAGACTTTAATCCTTGACCAATAAATGTCTCATCAATTTTACATTTCAACAGGATCGTATATAAACAAATTATTGAGTAGTTGTTAAACCTCTCAATGATAATATAGGTAAAACACAATGTTCCAAAACATACTTCTTATAAACGTTCAAATAAATATTGCATATATATATTTTATCAAATTTA
This sequence comes from Mytilisepta virgata, assembly GCA_028015205.1. Classification (NCBI taxonomy): domain Eukaryota; kingdom Metazoa; phylum Mollusca; class Bivalvia; order Mytilida; family Mytilidae; genus Mytilisepta; species Mytilisepta virgata. Next base: position 1,136,853 of record JAPWFG010000015.1, read on the forward strand.
ATTTTTTAAACTATAATGTACCCGTTTAGGACATTGGAAGATAAGATAATCCTAGGATAGCTTTGATTTACAGTCTCAGTCATGTCTTATAATTGTCCCAAGACAATCCTAAAATTTGTCATAAGACATATCTTAGGACCGATTTTAGGATAGCTTCGATAACCAGGCCCCAGAATACCTATTTATTGAAAAATATTATTTTTTATTATTAATTTTCCCATTTATGATCTTTTTTCCCATATATTAATTTCTGAAATGCTTAACATGTATTTTACACATCAAGATAATCCCCTTTTGCACATAAATTATTTAACAGTTTAACGGGAGCCGTGTTAACGAAGGTGTCCTAAGATAGTCTTACGACATTTCCTAGTCTTAAGTCATGTTAACGAAGCTATCCTAAGTTGGGACATGTCCAAAAGTTTGTCCTAAAGTTAGGATATAGAAATGGGTGTCTTAAGACCACCCTTAGATGATCCTAACAGTTAGGATTAATTATTGTAATATAAACAACAAGAATGGCTGCTGTGTACATGTACTTGAGAAATCGAAAATACAATATAAGACGAAATAAAGTGTTTATAGACAGACAACCTTTTAAATTAAAGTTTTAGTTTTGTGGTGTACGTATATTTCGCCGGACAGAACGCCGTACAAACATACATACAAATAGGCACACTTTAATTGAATATATGTGTAAAATTTTATTTCATCATGATATATAAGAGTAGAGATATCAGCACAAAATTTATACACTACCCCGTTTTTAGCTCACCTGATCTAAAGGGTCAAGTGAGCTATTCTCATCACTTGGCGTCCGTCGTCGTCCGTCGTCGTCTGTCGTCCGTCGTCGTCCGTCGTCGTCTGTCGTCCGTCGTCATCCGTTAACTTTTACAAAAATCTTCTCATAAGCATCATTAGGGTATCTAGTTTAAAAAATGTGTCCGATGATCCAGCTTGCCAACCAACATGGCCAACATGGGTAGAAATAGAACATAGGGGTAAACTACAGTTTTTGTCTTATTTCTCAAAAACTAAAGCATTTAGAGCAAAACTGACATGGAGTAGAAATGTTCATCAGGTCAAGATCTACTACCATGAAATTTTCAGACGTATCGGTCAACCCTTTGTTGGGTTATTGCCCCTGAATTGTTAATTTTAAGGAAATTTTGCAGTTTTAGGTTATTATCTTGAATATTATTATAGATAAAGACAAACCAAGATAGACGCCACAGCCAAAGTTAGTTTAACTTAGGGCCCTATGGGAAAAACCCTTGAAAAATCTTTTTGTCGGAAACAACCAACTTGACACATTGGAGCCAGATTTGGCAGCAATGGTCCTTGGGAGGTCTTTTTTTTCAGAAATGTGTCCGATTTCGTGGACTGTGAACCAAGATGGCCGCCACAGCCGAACTCAGTTTAACATAGGACCCTATGGGAAGTTCACTCAAACATCTTCTCGTCTGAAACTACTGAGCCAATTTGAACTAAACTTGGCAGCATTGGTTCTTAGATGGTCCTCTTTCAGAAATGTGTCCGATCACCCGGATTGTCAACCAAGATGGCCGTCGTGGCCTAACTTAGTTAAATATAGGACCCTATAGGAAAATTCATTTAAGTTTCTTCTTCTCTGAAATCACTTAGCCAATTAGAACAAGACTTAGCAGAAATGGTCCATAGATTGTTCTCTTTTAGAAATGTGCCCATTGACCTTGACCAACCAAGATGACTGCCACAGCTGAACTTAACAGAGAACCCTATAGAAAAACCAACCAAAATTTTGCAACACTTAAATTTTTAGTCCTGCTCAAGGTGAAAAGTTAAATCCAGGTGAGCGATACAGGCTCTTGAGAGCCTCTAGTTCATGTTTGCTCTGGAACCCAAAAAAATCAAATAAATCAAATATCTGCTGCACATCGACACTTTATTCGTGATAAATATGGATGTATTTTAATTTCATTCTGATAAATAACCAAAAAAAAATAGACTAGTTGGAATGTGGGTTTCTTTTTTTTACCTTAAGTTGTGAACATATCCATGAACAATTACTGGTATCGAGACGACCCTATTATAGTATTTCGTGCTCTCAATTAAGTAACGATTTCAATCTGTAATAGATAGCATGTACATGTAAATAATGACAATGCAGTATATACACTGCGTAATTTTCATTTATTTGACTGCTGTTTTATTTTTATTCATAAGCCCTACAGTTTTGAAATGTTTTTATTCTGGATTGAGCGAATGTAAAAAATCTTTAATTTTTTCAGAAATAAACATATGACTATCCTAAGATAGCTTTGTTTTACATCCTAAGACATGTTTTAGGATGATCCTGAGACAATCCTAATTCGAGTCCTAGGACATATCTTAGGACATCTTCATTAACACGGCCCCCGGCTTATGTTCAGTCGTCGCAAAACTGTAATTATAGCAATTATCACCTATTGTTGTTCCGTCAAAGATTTAGAAAGGCTTAGTCATTAAGTAAAACCTTTATTCCAAATACATAAATTTTATATAAAAATGTAAAAGTATATTTTATTGGATAATTAGAATATTAATCCCCAGGTCAACCATTTTGTAATTTGTATTGTGTTATCTTTTACTTGTTAAATTCAGTCTTATTGTTGATCGTTAAAATGAAAAAAAACGTGAATAAAATATGAAAATACTCATATACTTTTTTCCCCTAAATTATTTTTCATGGTCAGTTTCAATTGTAATACCTTGATTGGTGAACATAATATACATGTATGTACAAAATTTAATGAATATATAGAGTAAACTGTTTCTATACATGTACTTCTGTACTAGTGTATTATGGTGTTGTGTCTAAAGTTAACCCAAAGGATACATTTATAGGACATAAAAATGAAATATATGTTTCTATCTTAATATGCATGTGAACTGGGTCAAAATCGGTCATTCAAACACGTTCTTGAATATTGCTGTCAATTTGGGCTGAGTCATCGAATATATTTCTGAAACAAGACCATCTATGATGTTTGAATTGGCTCACTGGTTTTGGACAAGAAGGATTAAAAATGGCTTTCTCGTAGTGTCATATTTTAAACTACTTTTACGGTGATGGCCATCTTTTGGATGGGCGAGGTCATCAAATATAATTTTTGATAAGATTTTGGGATGGTCGAGCTGATACACATTTAAAACATCTAACATTTCATATAAATATGTATATCCATTGTTACTTTAAAGAGAATTTTCAAGCGAAATGCATTTCTCTTGCATCTTCGTTCTTTAAAAACCTAGGTTTTACTCAGCTGATCTTTGCAATTACGGATTTTTGTCCTAAAATTTTGAACACAATGAAATGCTTCAGACTAAGCTTTTTCACACTGAATACCGTTCCCTAGGTTAAAGCCATGCACATTATAATTGTTGGTAGAACTGAAAGGTTTTGTAACTTAAAAAGGTGCATCTTAACACATCAGTCAATAAACGGCTACAAATATCTGAATTATACCTAGATCTTTTTGTAGATCTTTCCTGAACATTTTTGCCATTTACACGTTCTTTCTATCTATGATAATATTAAAGATAATAACCTAAATCTGCAATTTTTTTTTAAAATTATCAATTCAGAGGCAATAACCCAACAAAGGCTTGACAGATTCGTCTGAAAATTTCATGGCATTTAGATCTTGACCTGGTAAACATTTCTATCCTGTCAGTTCTGCTCTAAATGCTTTAGTGTTTGAGATATAAGCGAAAAACTGCATTTTACCCCTGTGTTCTATTTTTAGCTATGCCAGCCATGTTTGTTGATGGATCAAACTCCGGATATAACTTTAAAACTAGATATAATAAGGAATATCCAGGTAAACTTTGAAAGTATTTGGCTCAGTAGTTTCAGAGGAGAAGATTTTTTAAATAGTTTACGACGACGGACGCCAACTGATGGCATAAGCGCACATAGCCCTTTGGACCAGGTGACTAAAAATGACCATCAATACAATGATAACGGGACAAAATACTCCAAAAATCGGAAATTTACCCAATATCCAACTTTATGTGAGTGTTATGGAGCAAACCTTGATATGCACTTTGCTATCGGCATTTTCAAAATGGCCACCGTTACTATGGGAACGGGTTAAAGAGTCAAGAAACTTAAATGTATCCCATATTCACGAAACTGTATGCAAGTGTTAGGCACTTCAGTATCGGAATTTTCAAAATTCTCACCGTTACCATGGAAGCGGAAAAAATTCCGAAATTCAATTTTCATCAGACTTTATAGGAACATTGGATGCCACGTTGGATATGTTCTTAAACTTGGAGTTTGCAACCGTTACCATAGACACAGCACAATTCCAAAAAAGCTGAAGTGTTCATGTTTAGCAAGGAAGTACACTGTGATCTTGAAATATTCAATAGAAAAGGGAAAAAAATTGAATTTATCCAAATTTTCGTAAAACATTCACAATATCTTGATTTTCAATTATGTCAGATAATAACTTAAGGGCCAAGCTGAGTTTTAGCGAATTTTGTGTTAGCATCCTAACAATTAATATTACTTGTTTATTCATTCATTTATTTTATCGTGATTTCACGCGAATTTCAGAGAAATTCGATTCAGCGGCAGCAAAGTGTTTGTACTAGAAGAAGCTAGGTTGCCCTAATAAATTCGACAGAAACTTAAGTTAACGTTAAGAATATTACCTGCCATAAGCATTAGTCGGAAACAGTAAATCTGGTTGGAGAATAATTCACATAAATTTAATAGATATTTAGGGATCCGTTCGAAAAACAGCTTCCTGAAATGTGCTTTGCTGGTATTTGCTGATTCGGCCATCTTCGACACTACAGACCTGAGTCGAACTCCGTATTGAGCTGAAATCATTGGTAGTTACGAACAATACTAAATCACTCTGCCATGGAGGCTTCATGACCAATGTAAGAATCGAGACTCGCAAAATCACTGTTAACGCATGATGTCTTTTGACAATTTAAAAGTCAAGTCAAGAAATACCAAAGGGATATTCGAAGGAGGGGAAAATCGAAAACAAGTGAGAAACTCCGGAGAACAACGAAGACAAGACCAAAACAATACAAACTCTACACTTAAAAACTAAAAACATATGAACAACATGGAACCGGGGGTACATTCATGTGCTCCGGAAGAGTGAGCAGTCTCATCTTCCTGCAGGACACCCGCCACGCTCCCCATGTCAAATCTGGTATGAGGAAGGGACTACAGTAAGTAATAGTTGAGTATTACGGTGTGTGCCTTTATGCGCTTTATTGACCGTCTGTATTTCATTGTTCTAGATCCAGTTGGAGGCGAAAATATTTAATATTTTTTCCCCGGCAAAAGTGTAACAATCGTGAAACAAAACACAATTATTCCTAAACTTTTAAATATAAATTAATATATACTATCCTGTTGAAATGTAAAATTGATGAGACATTTATTGGTCAAGGATTAAAGTCTAACGTATTGCTGATTGTCAACGGATTTTATATTTTTCAAAATGTACACCCCCCTCTCTCTCTCTTTCATACACAAAACAACACTGTGAATAAAAAATGAAGAGGTTAAATCAATATTAAAATTGTCGATCTAAATATCTGTACTGTCCATTTGAGATTGAAATGGGTTTCCTCTCTTGAACAAGTAACAGTCCAGAGGAAGACATGTCACCCTACACGTGCAGTATTTGCTCTTACTCCTAAATGCCGTGTGCCTGGTGCTTGGTGGAAAAGCAACAAATATTAATTTTAATTTCTTTAGTTTGACCCAGCTGGGTACTGAACCCGCGATCTTCCGCACTCGAGGCTATTGGGCGGTTTCAAAATCGGAAATTTCTAACCGTCGTCAAAATATCCAGGGCAATCCGAAAACCACAGTAGTTAGAAGATTTTGGAAGATCAAGGTCATGCATGTGTGTATTAATAAAGATACATGTATGTTTGTAAAATATCAAGTTTTGTTTTAAACCCGGAAGCCAATATTGTGACGAAAAGGTTAAGCAGGCATACAACCTCAATTCAATATTTTAGAAAGAGAAAAATTGATTTCGAATAAGCAATTTTTGTGTAGATGATTTTTTTAATGGGGTAATCTGTATAATCGTGCGGTTTAGCTAAATGAAACCAAAATAACAGACTAATATATGGGAAAAAAATAACAAAATTCTGAACTTTAGACGCGTTTATCAGACTTTGCATTTCGAATCCAGATATTCACATATGTATACCTTTCCATATATTGTCTATTTCCATGCATCAAAGAAGATACTTGAGATTTTGAAAATTATTTAAAAATCATATTATATAACTTTATTAATAGCATATTTCACCAATAAGTCGAGCTATATACATGTACAATCACAGACGAATCCTAAATAAAATCAATATGACATTAAGGTACAAATACATAATATAAACATAAAATCTGAGAACATGTAACCGATGTGGACCTCATTTTCGCAATTCTAATGATTGCTTTATGAAGTCGCAAACATAAGCTAACAGTTCAAGTTTAAGGATTAAGGACTAGTTTTAATTTTTCAAATGGCAGTATATGATGTGAGAAGTTAGGATTATTTTGTTTTATTTTAGTAATAAGATTATCTCTAATAGAATCATTAATTTTGCAATTAAAGAAAAATGATATTCGTCTTCAATTTACTGAGTATTGTGTACATGACCTTTGTTCTCTGGGTATGTATTAAATCCAAAAATAAGTTATAGCTTGTATTAAGAAAGGAAATATATACTTGGCAGTTAACTGTGTGCTGTGTGGTTTTTTATGGATAACCCCCCCCCACCCTTTCCAGTAATTTCTACCAAGTGTACAATATATAGAAAGGTTATCTTAGGTCAATAAAGAATAAGAAGCTGATGATGCAGAAGAAAACACAGATAACCGATGGTACGGTCAATGAAATTCGATACTCATGAGAATAACATAACAATTTGTGATAAAGAATGCGAGAGGAATTATGAAAACAGCACAGACTATAAGCACAAATCGGCTTTAATAAAACCACATGGTATTATTTAAATAAACGCGCTTTGTGAAAACAGGATAAATAATTTACAAAGAACGTTTTCCTATTAGTTACCAACCACTCTCCCCACAATGCCCGGAAAGAAAACGATACCGATTTTGTTTCTAATATAAATCTACTACATCTTCACACACAATCATGAAAATTGACATGTATCTTAAAGATGTCCATTGATAATAAAGGTCAGAAGAGTCAATTATACGAAACAGATCACAGTTAAATTTTACAATAAGTGGAGGAAGTAAATTAATTTCTATCATTATCCATTGAACATTTGCAAAAATTTCAAGTTACTTCACACATTTTCTGATACGATACATGTAGCTTAATGGGTGATTTTCTGTGTTAAACAATCTGAATAGATTCGAAGTCATTGAATGCATTTTTCTTACTTCGGAGGTTCACGGCGAGACCAAAATTTAATGTATATCATTTTTTAGCTCACCTGGCCTTAAAGGCCATTTGAGCTATTCTCATCACTTGGCGCCCGTCGTCGTCTGTCGTCGTCCGTCGTCGTCGTTAACAATTTTTCAAACATCTTCTCCTCTAAAACTGCTGAATGGATTTGGATAAAACTTAGCGGGATTGTTCCTTAGGGTATCCTGCACAAAGTCTAAGCTTCGATTTTTGATCCGTCGAAAAACATGGCCACTGTTACTAAAAATAGAACATAGGGGTCAAACAACACTTTTTTATCGCAAATATCTCAAAAATCATTAGGTTACGACAAATTCTGGCAGGTTGAAAGTGTTCAGCATGATGAGAGGTACCTGTGTGCTGATTTTCGTGAAAATCTGTCAACTGATGTTAGAGTTATTGCCCTTTTTGACATTTTTGGCTTTTTTTTATGTTATTATTTCAAAAATCTTCTTCTCTGAAACTACTATTCAAAATCAAATGAAATTTAATAAGATTGTTCCTTAGGGTATCCTGCACAAATTTTATGCTTCGATTTTTGATCCGTCGAAAAACATGGCCACTGTTACTAAAAATAGAACATAGGGGTCAAACTACAGTTTTTCGCCAATATCTTAATAATCATTAGGTTACGGCAAATTCTGGCATGTTGAACGTGTTCACCATGATGAGAGCTACCTGTGTGCTGATTTTAGTGAAAATCTGTCAACTGATGTTAGAGTTATTGCCCTTTTTGACATTTTTGGCTTTTTTTTATGTTAAATCTTCTTCTCTGAAACTACTATTCAAAATCAAATGAAACTTGGTAAGATTCTTCCTTAGGGTATCCTGCAAAAAGTTAATGTTTGGATTTTTGATTGGTCGAAAAACATGTCCGCCCTTACTAAAAATAGAACATAGGGATCAAAATGCTGTTTTTTGCTATTTTTTCCTGAATTATAGAAAGAAAATGAAGATGAAAGCTACTTTCAAGGTAAAGATGGTATCCCGGTTTGAATGGTGATCATGAAAGTTTGTTTTTAAAATGACTGCCATTTTCCCGCCATTTTTTACACTTGCTCGGATTTAAACAATATTTGGTTTTTAAAGTAAACATGGTATCCTTAGTGAATGGTGGTGATGAGAATGTTGTATAACAATGATTAAACTTCATAATATGTGAGCTTTTAATTGCCATCACTTGGTGTCCGTCATCATCGTTGTTAGCAAATTTTCAAACATCTTCTCCTCTGAAACTACTAGGGGGATTTGGATGAAACTTAGCATGATTGTTCCTGCAATATTTCCTTTTCAAGTACATGTAATTGAAACTGTGATACTTCAGAAAAAGAGAGTTCACTTTTTAGATGCCAAAGCTGTAAGGTCACATAGGTAACCAAAACAGTTTGTTCAAAGGGTACAATTACCACTGGTTAATTTCATCTAAGCGGTATCAACTCTCATTTAAAATGGCAAATGTTCAACTTCAAACACAACAGTTGTAGAAATATTGCTGTTTAACAGTCATTGTTTATATGTCCTTCACAACATATCAAAAATTTAAAGTATTCCATTATATTATATTTATATTTTATCAGGATAACAAATTCATCACATCAGGGGAGATCATTTCGACCACCTCCATTACATAGGAATTAAGTAAAACTTACAAGAGAACCTTACTCTAGCAATGCTAGAGGTTGTCTGGCAAGCTATTTACTGACTTGGGGGTATGGAGGAACGGAATTCCAACATCTTACATTGTAGGAGTAAGGAGAACCTTACCCATTACAACAAAAATTAATATATAAATTTAGTTTATAGTGCATTGTTTGGCAGGTGAGCGATTCAGGCTCTTGAGAGCCTCTTATTTTCAGTTGACAGCCTTAGCGGTCATTTGGAGAATAATTTGAGGATTGATAAAATTTTAAATAGCATTCAGTTTACCGATACTGGCTATCTTCTTTTTAAATGAACATGAAAGTTACTGTCGGAATCTACAGTGATCCTCGCAAGTAGTTGGGATACTTACCGAAAGTCTAAAATACAAAACTTTCTTGCCAGTCTACAGATAGTATACCATCATTCTATTAAGGAAAAAACCGAATGTAAAATTGAAACTAGAGGCTCATAAGAGCCTGTATTGATCACTTGGATTTAACTTGTCCACCTTAGGCATGACTAAAAATCTAAGTGTAACAGTAAATTTTAAATGAATTTTCTCATAGGGTCCTAAGATAAACTAAGTTCAGCTGTGGCAACCATCTTGGTTGACAGTCTAGGTCGTCGGACACAATTCTGAAGAAAACCATTTAAGGACCATTTCTGCCAAGTCCAATTGGCTCTGTGGTTTCAGACAAAGTGATTTTTAAATGTTAAAATAAGTTTGGCTGTAGCAGTCATTTTGGTTGACAGTCCGTGTCATCGGACAAATTATGAAAGAGGATCATGTAATGACCATTGCTGTCAAGTTTAGTTCCAATTGGCTAAGTGGTTTCAGACGAAGTTTTTAAATAAATTTTCCAATAGGGTCCTATTTTAAAGAAAGTTAAGCTGTGGTAGCCAGTTTGGTTGACAGTCTAGATCATCAGACATAATTCTGAAAGAGGACCATCTAAGGACCATTGCTGCCAAGTCTGATTTTAATTGGCTCAGTGATTTCAGACAAAAAGATCGTTCGATGAATGTTCCCAAAGGGTGCGATGTTAAACAAAGTTCGGCTGTGGCAGCCATTTTAGTTGCCAGTCCGGGTCATCGGACACATTTCTGAATGAGGACCATCTAAGGACCATTGCTGCCAAGTCTAGTTTCAATTGTCATAGTGGTTTCAGACGAAAATTTTTAAATGATGTTTCCCATTGGGTCCTATTATACATATTATATTCAATAAAAGTTTAAATATAAATTCATCGAGTTCCTCTAAAAATGAAAACGAAACTAAACCTCTGATATTCAGAACAAGTATTGAACCTAAACAATTAAGACCGGTGGTAGAGCAGCGTGTTTGCAGTTTTATTCACTTTGGAAGATTCCCTTATTTTGGGTACAAAGCTGAAAATTTCAAACTGGCAATCAAGATTAAGAAATTAAAGAAGTATAAATGTAATTTAAAAATGTTAAAATATGACCTGTATCTAATGCAAAAACAAAATCGGTATATTTGATGTTATCTTTTGTAAACAAAGTATTCCTGTCCATTTCTGATCTGAAGAGATTACCTCCAGCCAGTAAATCTGATAAGAGTTTGGATAAAGCACGCCTGATGTATTTATATACTGACTACCCTAGCCTCTAATGAAAGATAGTATAATTGATTTGGAAAATAAACAATGGATTTATTAACGGTAAAAGTTGTACAATATTTTGTGATCAGGAATTCACCAAAATATACATTAAGGTAAGATTTAAGCATCTATATCATAACCGAAGTTCCGTTTTTTCGTATGAAAAGTGTCAACCTACAAAACAATAAATTAATAAATTACTTCATAAAAAAAAAACATGTAAGAAAACGATTATTTACTACTTTGCTTTTAAATATCTAAAACAATTCATATAGGTTATTACCATAAACTGTTTTAAGTCCTAATTTTTATAGATATGCTGTCATGTTTTTGTGGGTTCGCCGGAACGGGTGAAATATATTACTGGCCCATTAAAATAGTACGTCAGAATTTTTAATTGGATAGGATCGAGTGTAAAACAATTAGTGTTATTAAACGTTTATATAAAAAAATCTTCTAATCCCGAATGTAAAATGACTGTAAATTTTCCTTCACATTAACCATAACTTCTTTTGGGGGAGAAAATAGAAGTTAATTTTGTTTTTGTTTTTAAATAAATATAGGCTCTCTTTCAACAACAAAAATAATCGGACTCAATTGTACTTTACCGTTTGGAAATTAAAAGGTGTATTACGATGTATGTGTCAGTTAAAATGATTTATGTGTACAAGTTAACCCGTCTATAAAAATTTGCATTTGTACAATGACATTCTCCAATGATGTTTTTTATTTTAGAGTTTCTTTACGTAAATTGATTTGCAAAAAAGTATGAAATAACGAAGTTCTTGTTTATTTAATAAATAATATTGACGAGAAATCGGTGTTACCATCCAAATTACAAGATACTTGATTTCAGATAAGTATTTTAATTGTTGTTTTCCGTGGTGTTAATTATGAAGAACCCTGAAATCTGGTAAATTATTAATATTGTGGTAACTATTTTAAACATTAAGTGAAAACCACAACCACAGCTAGGTTTCAAATTTAGGTTAAGAATACGCTATATCAAAAATTGATTAAAAATAAAGTTGGGCACGATTACGTGATGAAAGAATGACTGGCTCAGAAAAAGGGGGAAAATTTCAGTATTAAACATATTTTCTTGTCGTTCTCCCAAACCGTAAAATATTAAACGGTTGCTCTTGAAAGAATTTTTACATATACATGTATGTATGTAAAACATCATTGTTTATATTTTTTCCGTAACGGGCAGATAGTTATTTCAAATTTATATGAAATCGAGGCTAAAGTAAAATATATTCTTAATTGTAAGGCCATACCAAATTGATTTTTATTTTTATCGGATCGCCCCGATCGAAAGTTTAATTTTTTTTCTTGAGGATCAATATTTAGCGAAGATAAAATTTAAGTAAAAAATTGCAAAAAAATGGGGAAAATGCTAACTTTTACGAAATTTTAGGAGCGGGAGAACAACTTTTAATTTTTAATGTATTGAAAAAATTAGGAATTTGGACGAATTTTCAGCATTTTTGAAAAATGAGGCCGCAATTTTTTTCTTAATTAAATAGTCTAAAACTCGAAGCGGCGAAATCCAAAGAGAACTAAATATCAATTTGGTGGGGCTTAATTACATAGAAGAGTGTGGTGGATTTTTTTTCATCCTGTATTCGGCCACATAAATTAAGTTAGAAAAAAAAAGAAATTTTGAAACTTTTGAAATACAACTAGATTTGATTCACATTGTTTACAGAGTATATTGTATATTTTCATTGCATACAAAAAAAAATTTAAGTATATCAAGATCATTTTAATTCTAGTAGACAAAATGCCTTTTATCAAAATTGAACTTTGAATGTTTCCAAAGTTACATACTTCCAATATTGGACAGGATAATGTTTAGATGAATTTAATTTAGGTTAAGCATTTTACCAGTTTTATTACTATTATTATTACAAATTTCAGGTCAGCGTTAGAGTGTTCGGATGAAAATACAGAATATTTAATTTGAAAATGTTGAAAGGCAATAGAATGGCGCGAACAAGTTTAACTAGCCAAAAAGAGTATCTGTCAACCTGCCAGAGGACATAAAACATGGACCAATTTCCATCAGCTATCACAGCTTTTTCGTATATTTCAGATCTATAAAATCTGAATTTTTACATTAGCTGTAGTGGTATATAAGCAGAATTTCATATGTAGCCATATCTGCCGCAATTTCGAAGCACATATAGTAAAGAAACAAATCCTGTAACTGTAAAACAATTGGCTGAAATTGGTATTACTCATACACATTCCAACACAATTTTTATCTTATATTATCAGTTTTGTCAACAATGATACCATTATCATATAATTCATGTAGGGTTCCATACCTTACCATACTGAAGGAAGAACAGAAAGGACACATTCAAGATGACGTGCCGAAAGTATCCTCTCCTCATCAAATTTGCGTTACTGGCATTAAAGTCATGACTTTAGAAATTTATACACAGAAGCGAAGAGAGAAAATTATTCAACATGGAAACAATAAATTCAACACTAAGGATTCATACAATGTACAGCATTAAGTTTCGTGGTTTTCGTATATGCATTCATTAAATTTTAATAAACCATACATAATAATCCGGCTTTTTCATAAATCATAATATATACAGTACAGAAACTTTGGTCAAGATATGACCTATATTCATCCGTGTCTTTTTCTCTAGTTTATTCTTTTTAGCTCACCTGGACCAAAGGTCCATGTGAGCTTTTACCATCACTTGGCGTCCGTCGTCGTCGTCGTCTGTTAACAATTTTTCAAACGTTAACTTGTCCGACACCATAAGTCCAATTGCAACCAAACTTGGTACATTTGTTTAGTGGCATTATGTGTACAAAAATATCGTTCGGATTTTTGATTCGTAAAAAAACATGGCCGCCATGGCTAAAAATAGAACATAGGGGTAAATTGCAGTTTTTTGCAAATAACTCAAAAACCATAACAGATATCAAAATTCTGGCATAGGGTAAAAGTGTTCAGCACCTCAAGATCTACCTGCCCTGAAATTTTGAAGAAGATCCAACGACCCATGTAGGAGTTATTGCCCTTTTTCTGCATTTTTTCCAAATTTTGCACTTATTAAGCTCAATATCTTGGATACTATAAAGGAAATTTGAAAAATTTAAATTTCATATTGTTAGGCACACAAAGATCTACAAAATTTGTAACAGGATCGAAGTTGTAGGTTCATTCCTTTTAGGAGTTATTCCCCTTAGATCATCAAAATTGACCATTTTTGCAGTCTTTATTCATTGTAATAAAATCGTTAACTCCTCTTACACCATAAGTTTAATTGCAACCAAACTCAGTGTAGTTGTTCCTTGGCATGAGTGCTACTAAACTATCGTTTGGATTTTTGATTTGTAAAAAAACATGGCTGCCATGGCTAAAAATAGAACATAGGGGTAAATTGCAGTTTTTTGCAAATAACTCAAAAATGGTGACAGATATCAAAATTCTGATGGGAAGCTAAAGTGTTCAACACCTCAAGATCTACCTGCTTTGAAATTTTGAAGAAGATGTAACCACCCATGTAGGAGTTATTGCCCTTTTTCTTGATTTTTTTTTGAAATTTGTACTTATTAAGTTGTTGTCAATAGAGAAAAGCTGTTGTTTGCTTAAACAATCAGCTCATTGAGCTCTACAAAAGTCTGAATTGGGTCGAAGTTGTCAGATGATCCATTATAGGGGTAATAGCTCATGAAAGACTCCCTTAAAGCTTAAGGACCAGGTGAGCGATTCAGGCTCCTGGGAGCCTCTTGTTTTTATACATGTATCATTGTGGCAATTGTTTGTTCCATTCTCATGAGTTTGTCTTGCCTTTGGAATTTTCCCACTGTTTTGACTCTTCTGTATTCTTTTGGGGATATTCAGTGGTTGTTTACAAGACGGTTATGGGTTAAATTACATAAAACATGGGGAAAATACCCCCAAAAGACTAGAATATTCTTACAAAAAGTATAGATAGCGCTTTTTTTAATGTTCTTTTCATTTATTTTTTATCTTTAGTCTGAAGCTACCATCGGAGAAAATATTTCTCAAATTATGATATTTCAGAAGAAAATTCTTCTGAAATTGATAATGAGGATGCACTGTCAGTAAAATTCAACTTCATTTCTGGAAGATTTTTCTTCTCAAATACAAGATAATGGTTTTGTACGTACCAACCATTTAACCTGGAATAAGGTTTTTAGAAGAATTGTTCTATAGTATTTTGAGAAATAAACTTCTTCGTGGATATTAGAAGATTTTTCTTCTCAAATAAGATTGATATTATTTAATGCTATTTGTGAAGGTTTTAATTTTTTATACCTAATTGCATCAGAGAATACCACCTAATCTTACCATTCTCATGTTAGTTGAGGGATAAATTGTTAACATGTCAAACAAAATCATAAAAAAAGTTGCCAATTTATGTAAATTTATAGAAAATGCCAAAACATAGTCGATAAAAAGGAAAACCTGGATTTTCCTTTTTTATTTTGGACTGCATTCTATACATATTCCATTCAGACTCTCAAAGAAATAATCATGTACCAAACTACATAAATTTTTATATATAGACACATATTCATGGAATATTGATGCAAAAGTTTTGAAGGCCAAACATATATAACTTAGAGAAAAAAACCAAAATAATTCTAATAGAATAGCTAATGCTTTGAAATTTTTAATATTATAGTAAACAAGTTAATAAATTTATTATTAAAATATTGTTTCATATTTGTATAGGAATTAGGTTCTTTCCATTTGCAACTAGAACTTAGTTAAATAACTCTATGGAGCTGCATTTTAACTCTATTCTGCTATAAATATTATATCCCTTTGTCATATTTCAAAGGAAATTTTATTTCTCATTTACATAATTTATACTTGGAAATTTAATCTAACACTTTGCAGCAATATGCAGTAAATCCAGAAATTCTTTTAGTTTTCAAAATATATATGATTTATTTGCATTTTTAAAAAAAGGTAATTGTCATAGTTTATTTAATTTTATGTATAAAATTATTTAAAAATTCAAATATGTTTATTTTCATAAATTTTTAGGATATACAATGTAACTCAGAAACACAAATTCCATTAATTACAGTGTAAACAAAAAAAACATTTTACAAAAAAAATTAACTTATCTGAAAGATGACATTTTAAATATCTTTATATGAATATAGTGATCCTAAATATCAAATAAATTAAGTTATTGAAATAACAAAAAATAAATTTATGATTTTATGAAATTGATTTTTCATCCATGATTTCACTCTGTGACTTTTCCCTAGGTATGATCGAAGTCACTTAGCTCACCCTACCCAAAGGGTCAATTGAGCATTTCTCATCACCTGGCACCCGTCATCGTCCATTAACTTTTACAAAAATCTTCTCTTCCAAAACTACTTGGCCAAATTGAACCAAACTTGACCACAAGCATCATTAGGATATCAAGTTTAAAAAATATGTCTGATGACCCTGCCTGCCAACCAACATGGCCGGCTTGGCTAAAATAGAACATAAGGGTAAAACAGCAGTTTTTGTCTAAATTTCAAAAACTAAAGCATTTAGAGCAAACCTGACATGGGGTAAAAATTTTCTTTCTATCCCCTCAACCCCCCCCCCCCCCCCCAAAAAAAAATACATCTCTCTGAAATTAAAACACCTACCTCAGCTGGTCAGATCAACTGGAATCTTTCAATGTCCAGTGGCAGACTTTCAAGAAGAGCAGAACTGCTTGGATACAGCTCCAGGGACAAGTTGCATTACAGTAAAGTCTTTCCCATACTAGTTATGCATCTGACAAACTATTTTTGAATTTTAACAATCTAGTTTGCAGTGCAGATACTATTTTGGGCTTTGAATTAACAACTGATACAAGAATCATAAAAATGTAGAATAGAATAGAATAGAATATTTTTATTGATTCAAAATCCAAACTGCAGGATTGTCATCATTAATACATATGTACATATAGAAATTAAAAACATACACAATATACATTTACAATACTTAATTCCGAGACGCACGCCTCATCCCCTAATGAATTAAAAAGTTGGTAACTAGCTTTATTGGCAGGTGGTGCAGCTATATCATATGTATAACAAGTGAAAGAGTTAAATCATAATGAATAAATAATAATTCAAAATTCAGGTTAAACATTGGTAATCAACTCATACCGAGTACTGTACATTTCACCAATTCTGCTGACAATAATTTTAACAACATCATATTCTTCACATGTAAATAAAAATGTATGAAGAACTGATATTGTCCAGTTGGAGTAAATACACAGTGGATGAAGTATGCTTAATAAAAATGTAATATAACTTGGATTGACAGAACCTTTGAAGTGTAATTTGGAAGAAAGGAAGTTGCAAAGAAGTGAGAAAGTTAATTTGCATCATTAAAATTATTATTTTGGGGCATCAACATTTTAATGGCAAACAGTTTTATACTTGTCTGTCATATCAGGAACTGTATATGATAGTATTATATGATCCCTGGTCATACTATTAACATAATAAGTCTGGAACTATTTAAGTACATGTTTGTATTAAACCATGCAATACAGTAAATATCCTTGACGATGTTTTGTGTTGTAAGGGGAACTACTCGTAATGTAAGACGTTTCATTTTATCGCACCTGCATGTGCAAGTTATCGAACTTAAATGTTGTCATAACAAAAATGGCGGAAGTAAACACATTCAAACAAGACATGAAAATTCTTAATATTTCTGTCATTTATAGAGAAGAGGTAAAGTTATAATTTGAGAACACAGATATATGAATGTTTCCACACCAAGACAACACATTTGTTAGCAATGCAGTGGATTTTAATGAGTTGAAATCGGTCCGTCGCACAAACTTTGATAGTGACTCACTGACTGATCCGTTTCATCATAACTTCTTACCCTTATTTTGCAATCCTCTGATTAATTTATCATTTCCATGTTATACCCAAAAGTTGCGTCTGTTTACGAATATTACGAAAAGTGCAAATTGATTTTCTTACTCGCGGAAGCAAATTTTCCAGCAGTATTTTAGGTGCGGCCTGGGCGATTTGTGTACCCCAACGTTAAATGAACGCGCCGAAGCTGTCAACACATGTCACGATCATACCCTGGACCGAGACTTGCTATTACTTAGACAGAAAAAAACCTGTTAAAGATACAATATAAAAGTGTTATTTTGTTTGTTTATACACTGAATTTTCATTTGTGTTTTTTTTTGTATATCGAAAAATAGTAACAATAATAATAAAATGAACGAATGAATAGAAAGCCAAAAAAAAACCTTTTTGGGGGGGACCTAATTTTTAATTTGGTACACTTTTTTGTTTTTCCGAGAATCTCCTCTTGTTATATCAGAAAATGTTGAAAATATTCCCCAGATTTGATGTGCAAAAAATTATAATGATTCGTGAGAAAACATTTTTTTGTACCAAATTTATTTACACGCTCGAACCGCTCCAGTCATTTTTTTTGCACTCGTAAATTGGTCAAGAAATGGTTCCTGAAGAGAAATTAAATATCTAAATCGTACAAAAATTTCAGAGAATGGTCAATTGAATGTTTGGAACTGGCCGTCAAAATTTAGAAACAATCCGATGGAGAGAACCGAGGATATAGCTCACTGAACATGACGTGTCGACTTCCGTATGGCACAGCTTCGACGTCGCAAAGTGCACGAAATAGTCCGTTCGACGCGCAACGTCACTGATCAGAGACTGATCACATTTTGACCAAAAAGGGACTTCCGGTTACCCGACTGCAGTTTACATGGGCATGGTATAGGTGATGTGTGACGTCACCAAAGTCACGTGATGACTTCTATAGTTGGATATATCAAGCTCTGATACGATGGTGCCACACGCGCGCCTCTCTTAAGAGAGGGGAAGTAAGTAGTTGGTAACATGTCGTCCCCTTTATCATAGTTTAGAATATATCTCTCCATTTTCAGTATTTATGGTAAGATCTAAAAAGGATCAGCATTTGCTATTCGTATTGGCTATGTTCAAATATAGCTCTTTTGGATAGATATCTGTTTGCATATTTAAAAAACATTGACAGTAAGTTCACCATCAATTATTGTTTAAAATATCAATAATTTATCATGGTTTTGTAATTAACTTTAAGGATTTAAAAAAAGAAGACTATTCATAACAATATACAATTAAGTCGGCAATAAGAAGAGCACAGTTTGTACCCATAGGAATCCCAATAACCTGTCGATATACAGTATTGGCAAAACGAACAAATATTTTCTCCAGCAAGAACTGTAGGCCTTGGTCATGTGATTTCTTAACCAACTGCTCTAATTTGCATACTTTTTATAGTTTTTTTTTATGACTGAAGAAATCTTTAAAAGTTTTGATAAGATCACGAGGAAAGGTTGTATACAATGTGGAAAAATCATAACATTCCACAGCAGTTACTTGATTATTTACTGTTTGCAATTTACCCAAAATGTTAAGAAAATTTTTCACAATCCAAAAAACAATTTACGCCCAACTTTTTTTGTGACATGTATTAATGACAAATTCTTAATCGAGTAAGAGGACTTGTTAAAAGGACATGAAATAGGCAAATTCTAGAATATTCAATCAAAAATATTCTTGTCTTTATTTTAAACAATTTACAGTAAAATCGTGTTATCTGAAAGTACTTTATCTCTACCGATATCATAAAGTAATACATATATACATATATTAACAGTTTCTGGAAAAAAATCTAATATTACACTGTTTCTACTGGATAACAGTTTTCTTCTACCGATTTCAAATGATGTAAACTGGTCAATTATGCACTTTTCACAAAATCTGAACTAAAATATTCAGTAAGCAGTTAAAAATCTTTCTTTTTGGCATTGGACTACTACTGCGCTGACTTTTAACCAAACAATATTGTTTGTTGCTAGTATTACTCAGCGTTGAACTGGTGCAGGATTTTAACAAGGTAATGTCTGATTTTAGGAACAATTGTGGTAATAAAAGTTTTGAAACTCCTGGGATGATGCCTCTGCTGGTGGACCCTAGGTCCCAGAGGGTATTCGCCAACCCTGTCGTCAGACTTGTCTGACATAATTATTCATTGATTTGTTACAGGAATTACCAGTATTTAACAAAATTCAAAAATAATAGAAATACTAAGGGTTCATTCCTTGTATTGCACATGGTAGATCTCCTTAGCTGAAATTTGGCTTCCTATTTCGGTATTTTTGGTTGAGTACTTCTTGTTTAATATAATTTTGGTTTTTGGTCTTCCAAATGTTTCGGTTTTAATGCTGCTGATGAGAGGTAACTCCTTGAAATGCGTCGTATACAGCATAGTATAAATTTACTATATCTAACATTAGTATCTTTGGATTGTTATTTTAAATGTTGGTACAAGAATTTTTTGATACCTAGACTATAATCTGCATGAAGTACTCTTTTCTAAAATTATTTTTCTATAATCTTGTTAGGGAACAACCATTTGATTTAAAAAGATGTGATCCTTTATCTAGGAATTTCTTTTTGCAGCATCTATGAACACATTTTTTCCACACGACAAGCACTGGCAGCTTGTTTTCAAAATGTATTGCTAATCGATTCCAGTTGACATTCTTTTGATTCTTCGACTTTTTAAGATTTTCCAGGTGATATTCAGTCCTGCTTTTTGTCACCATATATTTTGATCATTCGACTTTGTTTTTGCGGAATGTTTTAGTCTGTCTTTATTCAATATCTCTCCTGCACCCCATCACCCGAAAACATTGTTTGTTCCGTTACTTACAATATACGAGTTCCACAGGAAAACCATCGACTTACAGATTATGTTTTAAAAAAAGCCAACATATTTATACTAACTGAAAACGAAAACAAATCAGTTCGTCCTACGTCGATAGTCAACAAATCACATTTTCTCCTTTTCAGATGAAAACATTTCACAAATTGATACCAAACTTTACAGGAACGGTAGCGGGGTAGTCAGTCCCCTTGCAACGTAATTAAGATTCATGTTCCTAACTGTTACTATAAAGAGAAAAAAATTATAGTATTTTAAAATATTCTCTGAAACTACTGGACCAGTTCAGACCATGCTTTGTTTGAATGGTACTAATGGGGTTATTTTTCAAAACTCAATACGATGATCTGTACCCAAGATAGTCTCCAAAACCAAACTTTTTTTGAAGTAGAAAAATATAAAAAGCATTAAGGCAATGAGGAACCAGAGTGAGTTATCTTTTCCTAACCAATGTAGGTAAGGGAGATAATTAAATTCTTTCCCTTTTGTCCTGAGGCTAAAAGGGAGACAAATTTATTATCTCTCTTACCTACATTGGTTAGGAAAATATAACTCGCTCTCGTTTCTCATTGACACAAGACTTTACAGAAACGGCCATTTGTGATCCTCCTTCGAAAATAGTAGTATATTTTGAAAATAAAATCCACAGGCAATTTTTCAACATTTCTATGCTCAAGCATCATAGATCTATGGGGAAAAATCGATTCGAGACCATTCCCTTGCCGCCCCCCCCTCATTTAGAAATCAAGTGGTTGCACCTTAGGAATATTCCCTATGGCGTCAACAGATCGATAGTTGTTTTTCTATAAGGAACTTGAGACAGACCCATTGTTTCCCTTTCACTCAAATGTGCAACACGGACGAAGGGGAAAGGGCAACAATTCATCAAACCTTTCAAATTTTTCCAGAACTGAGGATTGAAAACGCAATATATAATGAAGTTAATTATCGTGTGTGTTAACACAAGGAAGTCAGTAATTTCACGGATACCTTTTGTTAGATATGATTCTTCTTGGTATCCAGTATAGAAGATGGTTGACATAACAGTGTCAGGACAGACACATACAATAAATGTTATGATGACAGCCAGCAAACAAACGCTTATTCTCCGTTTCCTTTGTCCTAGCTGGCTATTACGAAGTCCATACATAATACAAATACTGAATACAGTCATCAAAATAACAGGGATGAGCGACCGCATTGCGTAATGGAACCAGTTGAAAATGTTCCCAAAATCGCTTTGTTTCCATAGAGATGAAACCGTTAGTGTATATATTGTTCCATTTGACTCTGTATTGTTGGGCTGACAAGAGACTTCGTATCGTAATGCGTACGGAATCGACAGTAAGAAAGAAACCATTATAATTGAACCAGATATTATTGTGGAATGAGTGATGGTGCATAGAAACTTAGCCTTATAAGCATGACATACAGCAATGTATCGTTCCACTGCAATTGCCGTTGCTATCCATGCTGCGGCCATCATAGTTGCATGGAAAATGTAGTGGGTATAGGGATACAGATTTTGGTATATTTTCAGACCTAATACCGGTGCAATGTTGCAGGTTAGTACAGTTACAAAGTACAGTAAGTCGTCAATAATTTTGATTAAATCTGTAACTGTCAAGGCAATCAGAAAAACAGTTGTGGACGATCTCATCTGCTTCATTGACATTACGATAATGCCTAAAATATTTGCAGGCAAACCTAAGAAACATACCAAAGGGTATAGTACCAATCCCGTAAGGTCTCGCATAATCATATAAAAGTAATATGAATCCTCATGATCATGAAAAATTGCTGACGTGACGTTCATAAATTCAATACTAGAATTCTTAAGCCTCATCCTTGCGTGCAATCTGAAACTAAATAAATTCATTTATCATATACTTAGTACTAAAAAAGGAAAACTGCATATATGATACTGAAAGAACATTGTCAGCTGTATTTTCTGCGGTGATGGTATTGATATCATCACCCTTTTATCATACCTCTTAAAATGATATTGATCACGTGACCAGAACAAATTCTTCACCACTGTTAAAATATATGATAAAGCGTATAATAAATGTCAAAATCCGTATGACATGCCGTATCGTCCCAAAATTTCAACCTCAGCCCGAGGGCCTCTAAAGGATGGTATTGATCCATGCATGCGATACGGATTTTGTCATGTATAATTTTCTATTACTTTTTAGATGTTTAAATATACACATATTATATGTTTAATATGAAAAGAGAGAGATGGTGAATTAAAGATTGATACAAATAATACCAGAGGCTCCCAAGAGTCGCTCACCTGATATATCAAAAACACATTTTATAGAAGACTCTTAAATGAGGTTTCCAGCAAATTGTGTTTTTAAATGCTGAAGTGGTTCAGAGAAGGAAGAATTTTAAAACATTTTCCCCATATGATCCCGTGTTAAAGAAGATTCTGTGGTGGTGGCCATCTTGAAGTTCAGATCAGCACAAAAACTAGTATTATTGTGTATGTTTGTGTGAGACGGTTTTTGAGACAAACCTATTTGTATGTATTCCCCATAGGGTTGTATGTTAAACTATGTAACACGGTGACAGCCATCTTGGATTTCGGATTCGCACCAAAAACTCAAAATTAGTAGAGGACCATAAAGTCAACAGAATATTTTCTTCTGCACCATTTGGTTTGGGGTTGGGGGAGGTTATTGAGTTTTACTGTCATTTCATTGATATATACCATCTCGCTCCTTTTACTATTGTTTTAAAAGGCGGATACAGGAATTCAGCTGAGAGAGGATGCAACATTAAAAGAATTTCACCTAGCGAAGCAGGGAGCAGCAATTCTAGTATAACAATTCGTTTTTCGAATCTATAAGTATAAATTTTCAGTCACATTTAGAAGATGAGCGCCCCCCCCCCTAGTTATCCAAGATTAAAGCTGTTCGCTGCTCAGTTTCAAAATAAAAAGATTTTCATAACACTGGTAAATATTGATAGTGGATTAATAAAGAAACTAATAGAGCGGAAAAAAAATATGGGTCCGTGTGCTTGTTTTCGAGATATAAGCCATTGAAAATTTGGCGGGAAAAATATGTTGTCTTAATATTACATAGCTTTATCATTGACAAGTTTTATTTCCATAAAACCATTAAATAATAACAAAGATTTTATAAGATTTTTAAAAATGGCTTATTTTTCTGCATGCAAAAGATTTATGAAAAGAAAAATGGGTGTTAGCGGGAAAAATAATTTATGGCATTCAAATGGATAAAACCAGATGATTCTGAACATCTGACAAAAATTAAAAAAACATGACAAGCGAACATCCTTAACAGAACAATCAATGTACTGGTTATTTGAAAAGCTTGTTTACAGTCCATAAAAAAAATGCACGATTTTGCAGAGCATGCAGTTCTATGAAATTTCTCAGAATTCTGCCTTGTATTTTGAATTTCGAACTCTTTTTATGTGTTTTATAGACGTTGTTGTGAAAGAGTATGGAGATATAAATTTCGGATGTCTTTATATTTTCTGTATGAAGATGTTAAAAATGGTAATTCATTCTAATATGGAGCCTTTTAAATGCTTTGAATCCATACAGATGATAACATTTGCATATTTTGATATCAGCCTAACGATATTCAGTGACGGTTCCAGGATCTTTGAAATGAGAGCGTAAAATTGAGAATAGAAAAATGTAACAGCGAGTGAATGAGGAGAAATTTGTTTTGGACGATTTTATGGTAAAAAATCATATATATCGATAAAAAAATATTTTTTTGGGCGATCAAAAGGGGGACGTACGCCCCATACGCCCACCTCTGGATTCGCCACTGATATTTTCCTTCGGTTTTTATCGTATTTGTCCTATTAGAATATTCATAAATAATATTGAATAAAAAATATGAATTAAAAATTACGTGTAACAATCTTCATAAAAATTAAAAAGATTTCCGATATCATAAAAATATAACATAAAAAGACCATCTATGGAAACAAACAAAAAAAAAAAAAAAACAAAAAAAAACAGAAAGTATCTATTCAAGTGGAAATGTTCGAAAGCCTTACCTCAGCGCTAGTCAAATAAGAACCATCTGGTGTTATGACTGTACAGTAAAGCTGTCTGATAATATCAGGCTATTACTGAATACCTTTGTCTTATGTTATTTTAAAAATATTTTATATTGAAATAAGGTGTAAAGGATGGTCCATAGTGATAATTATTGACACTTCGTTATGACAAGTTGTTAATTTGTTATTTATTATATCATAGGTAGCAAGTTCAATGTACAAAGGAAGTTAGAATTTAATTTCCTTTATTTTTCGAAACGAGTTGAATTCTCCAAAAACATGCATTTATTTAGGATTTGTATTTGATTGTATATGTATAAAGCTTGACCCCTATGGGTGAAATATGCTATTGATAATGTTATAGTCATGGCTCACAGTACGTCTTGTTTGTTAGGCAAGTGTCGTTGTTATTTCTTTATTTGAAATAATTAACTTCTGATAGATAGCATTGGCTTATCTAGATGTACATGTATGATCTTTTTTCTGTCGTATTTCAATTACACTTATGTGTCCAAAGGACAATATAAATTTCCTATGAAATGCAGTTTTATTCCGGAAGGATGGGAAATGTTTGCCTTTCCAATTTATAATTTAAAACATGGATGTTTGAGCTTCAGAAGCAAAAAGACATTAATTTCCCTCACTGTCCACATGTTAGATCTATATGTTCGGTATGTGCCAAGAGTACACGTAAAAAATATCATAAATATTATTTCTTGCAAAACTGTAATTTAAGCCCTTAAAAAAACTTTAAACTGTCATTGGTTTTCCTAAAAAGTAACTGAAATAGCAACGTATTGGTCAAATTAAACCTGAATTCTACGGACACTATTCTCTTAACACGTTGAAATGTATGTCATCAAAACAAAGTTATAAAAAAAAAAAGAAAAAAAAAAAAGAAAATATTCAAAATGGTGATTTCATTGAATAAATTGACCAAATATGGTAATAAGAAGCAGTTATCATCAATTTGAATTACGATTCATATTTAAATGTCTAGATTTAGTACATACCACATACAATAAACCGAGGATTTTAATGCATCCTCTCTCAGTTGAATTCCTGTATCCGCATTTGAAAATAATAGTAAAAGAAGCGAGATGGCATATATCAATGAAATGACAGTAAAACTCAAACGTATCAGAGAATGAAAACTTCGATGACAACAGTGGATTTTTTTATTCAATATTAAAAAAATGGACGATTTAGGGGCAAAGGAATATGACCAGTGGTATTGGAATGAATCCATTTGGTAAAAATTGATACACCATATAAAGACGATGATTCGTTTTTTTAATCTTCACATATCCTTTGTTTGTTTTGATTTTTAAATGTATTTTTGGTAACTTCCGCCTTCTGTCATCGTTTTAATTCTTCGAATATTAGACAAAGACTTCTTGGAAAAATTTCAGGTTTCAGAATCGGAAAGACAAAGGTAACCTAAAAGGGGATGTTCCACAATGATCTGTTTTCGTTCTTTATTATTTTTACTTTATATTAACGATATAGCTGATAATACTGAGTATCATGACTACTTGCTGATGACACATCTTTATAATACATTTCTAGTAATAAAAACGTTATTGAACAAATGTTAAATTCTGATTTAGAAAAAAAATTCATAGCTGGTCCAAAAAGTGGCTGGTAAATTTTAATCTGAAAAAAACTGAATTTATGATATTCTCTACTAGTCAGCAACTGGATAAACCTCATCATATTTAACCATCAGAATGTAAATTGTGTTGACAACATAAACAATTAGGTGTTACTTTTAGCTCAAATTGTAAATGGAGTTGTCATGTTGATACCACTATTCAAAGCACATATTGTCAACTATCGGTGCTGCGTAAACTAAAATTTACCCTTAGCAGAAAAAACCTGGAAAAGATTTATTTCACTTATATTATACCTCTGTTAGAATATGCATGTGAACTTTGGAACGCATGTAGTCAAGATGATATCAATAAGATAAAACGAATTCAGCACGAGGCAACAAGAATCATTAATGGTCTACCAACATTTGCAAGCCTTGAATCTTTGTACTTTGAGACTTGCTGGGAACCGCTACAATTACACCGAAAAAGGAGAAAATTATGCTTGTTTTATAATATTCATAATCATACCTGTCCAACATATTTGTATGATTGTTTGTCACCATTTCGTCGTGACATTAATCAAAGAAATTTATGTAATGATTCTGATTATCGAAAACCTTTTACCAGACTCCAGTTATATTCAAATTCTTTTTGCCGTTATCGACTAGGCTTTGGAACAACTTACATCCTTCATTTCGAAATCTTTTCAACCCATGCTAGATTTAAAAAAGCCAATACGCCTGACTTTTATACTATACCCCCATGTATTATAGTGTTAAATGCAGATTCCTTAATATACACCATACCAAACTTCGACATAGATGCAGTTTACTAAATGCAGATTTATTTCGTTGTAATTTTTTGAATGATCCAGGTTGTGCCTGTCGGTATGTGGTCGAAGACTCGATACATTATCTTTTCGAATGCCCTTTATTTACCTTAGAACGAGAACAATTAAAATTAAAAACCAATTGTTCAGAGAACAATTGAAGGTCTTTCCACCTCAATTGCAGATTTGTTGATAACAAAAATGAGGTTTAAAATGTAATTGTTGGTTATAGAGCATAGCTAAACTTTCAGCGATTGCAAAAATATATGGTTCTATGTACTTTTGATTGAAATAAGGGAGGTATTATGCTACTTCCCGTATTACAAATATCACTTCTGGTTTGATATGATAGGTAATTTCACAATTGTTAAAAAAATATATTGACTGCTAGTTTGAATAACTAAGAAAAATGTTTATTTCTGGTTAACTAAATGTTTGTGATGAATTATACTGTTTTGCACTATAAACATCAAAAACGTCATTAATGTGACCTTATAAATTGACTATTATAGACGTTTTCATGGGCTGTAACATTGTCACGTTAATTAACATTCCAATATATTCAAAACGTCTAAAAACGTCTACAGAAATAATAACGTTGCCAGAAATGACGTCATCAAAAGTAGTGCCTGAATTTCACGCTTTCAATAACTTTAATTGCTTTAAAAATCTGAAAAACCTTATAAAGTTTGAAACAATGCAAAATACGTAATATAGGTCATGACCTTGACCTTTGACCTTGTAACCTTTTTCAAGGTCATTGGTCGCTGAGGTCATTGCAGAAGATCCATGCCATTATGATGTACCATCGTCAAGTTATAAACGAAAAACCTTAAGTTTGAACGTTCTAGGCGAAATTACTCCCAAAAGATGACGTCATACAACTTTAACTCAAATGTAACAAAGTTGCGCATCAATGTCCTAAACATTTCCACCATTACATTTCGTTGGCTATCCACAACCATTTCAGAGAAGTAGTGATAAGTGACCTTTGACCTTGATGCCAATTTGAAGGTAATCAATCCTTGATGTTAAAACAAAAGACCCCATGCCGTTATCATGTACCATTGCTGAGAATTAAACGAAAAACCGAAAAATTAAACGTTTTAGGGGCAATTACGCCTATAAAACGACGTCATACAACTTTTATGCAAATGTAACAAAGCTAGATCTCAACGTCCTAAACATTTTCTCCATTACATTTTATCAGCTATCTTTTACCGTTTCAGAGGAGAAGCGATAACAAGCAAAAGTCAAAATTTAGAACTTGACCTTGACCTTTGACCTTGATGCCAATTTGAAGGTTATCAATCCTTGATGTCAGTACAAAAAAACCCCATGCCTTTATCATGTACCATTGTTGAGAAATAAACGAAAAACCGAAAGTTTAAACGTTCTGGGGGCAATTACGCCTATAAAATGACGTCATACAAATTTTATGTAATGTAACAAAGCTAGGTCTCAACGTTCTTAACATTTTCTCCATTACATTTTATCAGCTATCTTTTATAGTTCAGAGGAGAAGCAATAACAAGCAAAAGTCAAAATTTAGAACTTGATCTTGACCTTTGACCTTGACCTCATTTTACTTGTTAGGTCATGGACCCTAAATACAAAGTTTCATGTTGATATCTCAACTCTAAATAACAATTTGTATGATACACCAAAAGTGAAAGTCGTTTGAAGGGAAATAACTCCTATGAAATGTCGTCAGATCCTTTCCGACCAATGGAACAAAGTTGCGCACAGATACACTGAAGACATTGCAAAAGATTTTAGGTCGATATCATTTACGGTTACAGAGAAATAAAGATAACAAGAAAAGGAGGGGCAGGGAGATAACTCCTATAAAAAAGTGTTCGGTTACACAGTGTCAATGGTGAAATCGCAATCACTGTACGATATCATGGGCCAAAAATCCTTTCGATATGTCAAGTAACAAAAAACATCTCAGACGGCAGAGAAGAGCAGCGATGAGCAAGAGAAGAACAGTGATAAGCAGTGATGAGCAAGAGAAGAGTAGTGATGACGAACAGCAACAAGCAGCAGGAGGGAAATGAGCACGCGAGTAAGGTCCTGAGTAGCGATGAGCAGCAAAGAGCAAGAGAAGAGCAGCGATGACGAACAGCAACAAGCAGCAGGAGCGAAATGAGCACGTGAGTAAGGTCCTGAGTAGCGATGAGCAGCAAAGAGCGGCATGGAGCAAATGAAGAGAAACGAAGTGGATCATAGAGCAATGAACTGGACCGCCGTTGCTAAGGCGGTTGCTAAGGACACCCCTCCATTGATCTATTGGTGACAGCATCACTTGGAGGTAAGGGGACATAATCCAATCCTACCTTTGGTGCTCACAGAAAACACCCCCAAATGAAAAGAGCATGATAAGGGGGAGATAATCCAATAGTGTATTTCGTATACTCTCGGACCTCGACATAACAGTGAGAGTATCAGACCCTAGAGACCGATGAAAGATCCAGAGACGACCGAGAAGTCCAGGAAAAGGGAGATAATTCAATCTGAGTTCTCGTCAAGCATGGCACATCCGGGTACGTGACTGACGTCACTTCCATAAGTAAATAATGGGGAAATCCACTACTTCCGGTAGCGCAAACCACTTCCGGGTCCGGGTACGCATGCGCAGACCACACATCCGGGTCCTAGCACGTGACTTACGTCACTTCCGTAAAGATTTGGCGGGAAAATCCACTACTTCCGGTTGCACGTGCACGCAAATCACTTCCGGGTACTTCCGGTTCCGGTGACGTCACTTCTGGCCCCTTCACGCTCCTCCACAAAAGATAACTGAAAACCGCAGAAATACTACTGTTGATGCATATGTAATATAAGTTCATAGAGTTTGTGAAGAGGACCTATGTAAGTTGGAATAACTTCCGATTCTTTTGCTAATTTTTGCAATAAAATATGTTTACACTTACTAACTGATTTGGCGGGATAATATGATTATACGGATAACTCACCTTTTGTAAGATCGATGAGCAGGAAATATACCACTAATAGTTGGATTAGATAATTGAAAATCACCAACAGTTTCGCTCCCAAATATTTTTTTTCAACAATAAAAAACTAGACTGAGGCAGTCAGAAACGACAGATATCCTCGTACATGTACTCCCTGAGCACCTTTTTCACAATTATACCTTTGAATACAGGCCCAAAGCTTGGAAAATTAAAATTAAAATTATAAAACCTTACTGCGCATCTAAATACAGTATGTGACAATCCTTTATATAAATTAAATACATAAAATAAAAATTGAAAGAGGAGTTTAGATCACAAGCTCCGAAAATCGACACCTGTGAACCCCAATTTAAAAAAAAACAAAATTCTAAAACCTTATTGCACATCTAGATATAGTTTTTGATAATACTGTATAAAAATTAAATGCATGAAGTTTAAAATGAACGAGTAGTTTAGGTCACAAGAAAGTGTGACGGACGGACGGAGAGACGGACAGACGGACAGACAGACGGACGGGGCTATAACAATATCCCCGAACTTCTTTGAAGTGCGGGGATAATTAGTAACAAAAGAATCCGTATTGAAATTTTGTTCTAAAGATTGATTTTATTAAGTTTGTTCATTTCAATCAACATAATGTTAACAACGAATTGTCAGTCAGGTCAAGTAGGTGTGACCTAAATGTTATATTATGTCACTCGTAAACATATTACAACGCATTTTGACTCCTCAAATAGAACGATTGCAGTACCAAACGTTTTCATCAGTGTATGGGATTATGAATTAATAAAACCTCACAATTTTAATCACTCTTTCTTCGTGTTCTTTTTTCTATTGTTTGTTCTCGGTAAAGTCTGGTTTTATAAGTAGAAATTCTAGGAATGATTTTTGAATTTTGAATGCATGAGACTGTGTATTTTTTTTTAACTCGGACGGAAAGTCCTCTCTCCCCTTTTCCAAAAAAAATGAAAAGAAATACATAAAGCATCTGTTATATGCATACAAATTGTCAATTAAATCTACAAAACATAAACAAATCAAAATAAAACTGTTGCGAAACAGCTCGTATACAAAATGTGCAAATAACAAAAAGTCGATGAGTTCTCAAACAAAAATGAAAATCAAAAGATAAGTTACATCAAGAGCATACACTTGTCGAAATCTCATCAAAGATTATAAGTTTGTCTGTTTGTTTAGTTGGGGTTTTACGCCGTTTTCAGCAAATTTGGTTATTTCGCGACGACCAGTTTTTTATTGGTGGAGGAAGCCGGAGTACCCGGAGAGAACCACCGACCTTCGGTAGGAAAATTGGCAATCCTTGTCAATTAAGATCGGAGTCGAACACACCACGCCACAGGTGGGATTCGAACTCACAACCTCAGTGTTGACAGGCGGGTGATTATTACTAGTCATGACGAACTACCTAGACCACTCGGCCACTAAGCCTCCCTCCCCCCACAAAGATTATAAGAAATGATTAATTACATGTATAACGATTGTGAAAATCTAGATACTTTTTTACTTTTTAAGAGTTGGAAAGTCCCTCTTGAGAATAGCAAAGATACATACTTTGAAACACATTGTAACTTAACCGTAATTCTGAAGACCAATTAAGTTATTTTTAAAGTAGGTTTATTTGATATTCTTCGTCATACTTAAAAAATACTTTTGTGACAACTTCCTGATTGATCACTCTGTGAGTTCAAGGTCAAACGTAGAAATAAGAAATCTGCACAAAATAAGAAGCTTTTAATAACTATTTTTATTTATATACTAATAACTCGGTAAATGTAGACAATTGGTTTGCAATTTTTCTTTATATTGTTTTTGTGTACAAGTTGCGATTTTTTACAGGTTTTAATTTCCATTACTTTAGAATTGTTTTCTAAAGAGGACAAATATATACCTATAAGGAGAAAACCAAAAAACGTAATCCGTTAGACAGACGAAGCCGGGAAAACAAGTGAACAACCACAAGCACAACAAATAAACACTGAATGAACAATACGAACTGCTATAAAAACCAGGAGTGACCTCAAGTGCTTTGTATGGGTAAGCTGTTACTGCTCCGTATACGGCACGCGTTATGAAGTTCAACAAAGTCAATCCGGTGATTGTCACAAATCGCTGGAGGTACATGAAATGTTACGACAATGGGAACAGGTCCAAAATCATTTTAGATATTGAAACACTGTAACGGTCAATTAAATCATGATGACGACCGTAAAATTTCGAATTCCTAAGTGATGACATCTACTTGTCCTTGATAAAACCCTGGTTATGCAGCTCTTGTGACAGCAGTAATCCTCAGTGTCGAAATTCATGGTAACTCACGCATGCCCTTAAATATCGGATCAGCCGAGAAACGTAGACGCCATATGCAGGCGATGCTGCTATAACATTCATACTGATTGCTAGATTCGGGTTTAATGATTAATTATGATTATATCTGTCTCAAACAGTTAAGCCATTATGCACTAAGAAAAAATGTTAAGATTTATTCTACCTATTGTAGCATACTATAGGAATACATCATGTTTGTGCGTGGTATTTGCCAAAAAATACAGGTTGAGAGGCTGGTGAATTCCCGTATTGGGGTCGATAAGGAAGAGCTTTTGATACCTATAAAACCGGTTCAACGTCATCACTGCTCAGTATCTATACCAAGTTAGACTATCCTGACTCTTTGCTGTGTTTATTTTTGTGTTCTGTCTGGTGGCGTTGGTTTATTTGTATGTCATTGTTGATATTTCCTTTTACCATTTTTGTTGTTTTTTCTTGATGTACTTTTCTATTATACGATGTTGGATAAATCGATACTAGATATTCAATATTCTTATAAACAACTTAGAGAGCAACCATTTGAATTTACGGGTGGGGGTGCATGGAAGGAATTTGAAAAAAGGCAGGATGCAAAATTTGATGGAGAAAAAGGTAGTACCAAAAATCCTCAGAAAAAAAAGGCTGGAGAAAATTGTAGTGAAAATAAGACAGCCTCAAACTTTTGCTGGAAAAAAGGAAGGACTTAAGATTACTCCCAATTAAGTCAATGGTTGCTTACATTATTTTTTTTTGGTCAGACGAAGACTAAATATTTAGGATTAGTCAATCCCATATATAGTATATAACTGTATAGTTTTCAAAACAAGGAAGAACTCACAGGTTGGCCATTTATTTATAGTTGAAGAAGTTCTTTAGTTTTTGCCATGATTAAGTTGAAGATACTTAAAAATACTTAGATAAAAATCTTGTGTGTTAAACTTCTACGCAGTTTAAAGAGTGTTACGATGGTGTGAGAAGATGGAAAGGCTGATTGTTTATATATCAATCGCACTGACTATTCAACGGCTTACGGGTAAGTTTTAGTGCTCTTAGTTGGTTTCTAAGAGTGAAAATCTTCTTAATTCTTCCTGCTTGTGATCAAGGCCACATTGACTGAAAAGTTGGGCAATTCTAACTTTTAACTTTTGTTGTTTTTTCATTATGTTTCTTTTTGTTTTGTTCGACTTGTGTCTTTTGTAAGTTTTAGTCATTCTATCCTCGTATTCTAAGTAGCTTAATAGTTTGGCTAAAAATTTAAAAACAAAGTACGATACAAAAAGAAATATAAGGCGTATGTAGTAAACTAGTTGAAATTAGTTGAAACGATTAGAAATACAGAATGCTGAATATTGATGGGATCATATGGGTACACAAGAGCTTTTCGACGCTTGCCGACCGATACTTTACATTGTATCAGTATGTTTTTTATTTATCCAAAATCCATCTACAAAACATGTGAATATAAGGAACAAAAAAGTAAGTATGTTGCGAAACAGCTCACACGAAAATTGAAAACGAGAAAAACAAATGGAAATGGCGAGATATCAAAAGGCGCACAAAACGACTTAAATGTACAAAATACAGAAGCCGACAGAAATCAAATACAAAATCGTAAAAACAAAACCACCACCAAAGTAATAAGTGTTAATTGCCCAACGTTTCGACCAATAAGTCTTGATTACGAGCATGAAAAAAACAAAAAAAGTGTTGACTTATGGAAATTCAGAGCAAAACCGAGTCCGTACATAAAATGTAAACAAAAATAAGGAAGACTGGATTAGACAAATAGTTTTATATGGCGAAACCTCATTTCCAAACAAATTAAAAATACATGTATGTATTATTTTGGGGTAGTCTTTTACATTTTTATTGCAAAATACAAGACTACTAAATCTTCAATATTTTAGCATCGCTTTCACTATACATCTAAAATCTCTTTTTTCTGTTACTCTTAGTTACCTAACCTGTATGAATTCAATGGCTACAAAAAAAGAACGGTACATCACTGCGAACCATTATAAATCTTTTCCCAATTAATTAAGGATGATCGCTGGTCTAATAGGAACTAAACAGGATTTGAAATAGGTGTTTTAGTTTGAGAGAACATATGAATAGTAAACAAATAAGCAAGAAAAAAATATATGTTCCTGGGCTCATTTTAGAGCTATAAAGCCTTGAAAATTTGCAGGAAATGGGTTTTCTCTGGATTTTTCATTGTCTTTGCATTGACAACTTCAGTCTCTCAAAGGTGTATAAAAAAATAAAAAGGATTTCATAAAATTTTGTCAAATACCACTTTAAGGTATATATAATTGAATTATAAAAGAAAAAGTGGGGGTTCATGGGCAAAAAATTTCATGTTTAAGGTGGTACCCAACACTACCGGGAGATAAGTCTTAAAAATCACCAGAGCGTTTTAATCAAATTTAATAAGTAAAGAGAAATTAGGCTTCTCTATGATCAAAATTGATGTTTGCCAAACTGCTATATATTCAATGAAATTATTTCCGTGAAGTGTGAAATTCATTTAGGAAAAAAATCAACATTTATGTCAACAGGTCAAAATAAATATTTCCTAAAAATTTTATGAAAATTAAACGAGCCAAATTTATTTTAGTCAAGGTGTTGGGTACCACCTTAAGAAATGGATAAAACCCGAGGATTCCGAAAATCTGACAAAAAGACCAAAAACATGACCAGCAAGCATCCTTAACTTTACACAGGCATGGAAGCTTGTGGGATAATGTATAGCAGGAGCAAATAAAAAATTATATCAATAATGGCAATGTTTTAATATAGGTTTTATATAGAGTGAGTTACTGGGCGAGCTCGTAGAGGCAGGCTGAATTAAATATATATCGCAATGAATTGCTTTATTTGAATTATGCAGAGCTTTTTCATCACTAATCATACGATCAAGTTAAGGATGCTCGCTGGTCATGTTTGGTCTTTTTGTCTGATTTTCGGAATCCTCGGGTTTTATCCATTTTTTAAACATTAAATTTTTTGCCCATGAACCCCAAATTTTTCTTTTATAATTCAATCATATATATCTCAAAATGGTATTTGACAAAATTTTATGAAACCCTTTTTATTTTTTCATACATTTTTGAGAGACTGAAGTTGCCAATGCAAAGACAAAGAAAAATCCAGAGAAAACCTATCTCCTGCAAATTGTCAAGGCTTTATAGCTCTAAAATGAGCACATGAACCTTTTTTTCTTGCTGATTTGTTTACTATTCATATGTTCTCTCAAACTAAAAAACCTATTTCAAATCCTATTTATTTCCTATTAGACCAGCGATCATCCTTAATAGACTCTTTGTCAGGTTGTTCAGAATGGTTGTGGGTGACGAGGAAGAACGCTTTGTTTTAGTTTTCACTGCTATAGGCCTTAAGTACAACTTATGTGTCGTAAATGGCAATGTTTTCACATACGTTTTGTATAAAGTTTGTTACAGGTCGAGCCTTATAGAATTATGAAATATTTATAAAATGTTTCTTGGTAATCTGCAATTTGTAGTATGATGTTCCTTTTGTGGAAAATATGAAATCCACTTTTACTCACCTGAAAATGTTTTTTTTTCGACGAGGCATAACGTATTTTTGTACTTGCAGTTACACTTGGCCAAGATCCTTGTAACACAAATAGAATTCTGGATGAAAGAACACGTTCCAATGATTACATGCTTTCCGACAGTGACCCAAATTCGTGTGACCGAAAAATGGAGGAAGGATGGTACAAAATAATGGACAATGGAGATATTCCTACGGAGTGTCCACCAATTTTAAGATGTGGGTCAACTAATCCAATATGGCTTGACGGTGTGTATAATAATTTTTTAAAACATATCCTGCAATCTTGATCATAGAAACAAAGCACAAAAAAACCAGACAATTAGAAACAAAATATTAACAAAAGTAAAAAAATCATGTTATTAATTTTCTTAATTTGGCAAGAAAGTAGAAAGATCAAATAAAATTTTGCCTGTCAAATGTATTTTATTAATAGTCGGGATGAAAATTTCATGGATCAAATTTGCGACGCAATTTGCGAGGATAGTCTCGGTAAAAGATGCTAGTCGGATGGGGACGAAAAATTACTGTCCCGTGTTAAGGGATTGCAACTAAATTTAAACTAAACTATTAATAGTTGTCATTCGGTACAAGTAATGTGTATTTGGACGTACAAATTGTGTATATTGAAATTCAATGACGATTCATCAACAGTACCACTGAGGGTCCCGTTTCACAAACATTCGTACGATTGCGACAAGTCGTAAGTGTGATCTGATTTCCGGTTTTCAATGTCTTTGTTCTATCGGTGTCATGGAACCAGTCTTGATCGTACTTGTACGAATGTTTGTGAAACGGTATCCATGACAATTCATAGCAGTTCTACGAATATTTATGAAACAGGAACGGGCTAAAGATTTTAAAATGTCAATGAACAATCCGAAATATAGGAGCCAACAACTGTCCAATTGACAGAAAAGGTTGAATAAAAGAAACCAAATATAAGAACAGCCATAAATGTACGCAAGATCGTTATATCACAGAAGTTTCAAAAACTATCCTAATGTTCGTATCAATTTTATGGCCAGTGTCAAAATAAACCTGTGAAGTTGGTACATGTTTATAAATATAAATACATGTATTATCCTTACAGGAGCATTGCCCACAAGAGCAGGTCAAAAGTCAACGGTTAAAGCTTGTCAAAGAGGCTTTATCGATTGCTGTGAAACAGATTTCTCTATTGGTGTAATGAACTGTGGAGACTTTAATGTTTTTCATTTAATTGCACCACCTGCATGCCCTGGAAGATATTGTATAGGTCTGTATCTGTATCAAATAAGTATACACTATGTATTGTGTAACAGTATCAGACAGTAAAGAACAAATTAAAATGGATAACAGGAGAGTTCACAAATGACATACCAATCAATAAACGCTAACCAACAGATAAAAACCCAGGACAAAAAATAACATAAAAGAGATTCATGATAATCTGACTTGGTACAGACACTGAACAGTGGTGGGAACACAACAGAGGTTCATGATAATCTGACTTGGTACAGACACTGAACAGTGGTTGGAACACAACAGAGGTTCATGATAATCTGACTTGGTACAGACACTGAACAGTGGTGGGAACACAACAGAGATTCAGGATAATCTGACTAGGTACAGACACTGAATAGTGGTGGGAACACAACAGAGATTCAGGATAATCTAACTTGGTACAGACACTGAACAGTGGTGGGAACACAACAGAGATTCAGGATAGTCTGACTAGGTACAGACACTGAACAGTGGTGGGAACACAACAGAGATTCAGAATAGTCTGACTAGGTACAGACACTGAACAGTGGTGGGAACACAACAGAGGTTCAGGATAGTCTGACTAGGTACAGACACTGAACAGTGGTGGGAACACAACAGAGATTCAGGATAGTCTGACTAGGTACAGACACTGAACAGTGGTGAGAACACAACAAAGATTCAGGATAGTCTGACTAGGTACAGACACTGAACAGTGGTGGGAACACAACAGAGATTCAGGATAGTCTGACTAGGTACAGACACTGAACAGTGGTGGGAACACAACAGAGGTTCAGGATAGTCTGACTAGGTACAGACACTGAACTGGTGGGAACACAACAGAGATTCAGCATAGTCTGACTAGGTACAGACACTGAACAGTGGTGAGAACACAACAGAGATTCAGGATAGTCTGACTAGGTACAGACACTGAATAGTGGTGGGAACACAACAGAGAGTCAGAATAGTCTGACTTGGTACGGACACTGAACATTGGTGGTGTTAAACCGATTTTATATATACACAAACCTCCCCCTTATCTATCCTACCACTCTGGTGTATAAATCATACTATAAAAACCAAATAATACAGTTTGATTACCAACAAGGTGACCGCTTGCTAGAACTGCAAAATTAGACTAATAGCTGTCACATTATTAGTACAATCTAATCTTTCTATACATGTATTTGTTTTTATAGTCTGTGTTACACACGAGGTAGAAGAATATATAAGGGTGGTGTTGTTGTTCGGTACTCATTAAACTGGTTTAGCCCAAACACTGCTAAGTGCCTTTACCTTTATCCTGGCTGTTGATTCTCTGTTTGTATTTTGATAAAGAGCTGAAGTCAGAAAGAGCTTTTAAGAGTATCTGAATTTAATTGGAAACAATGATGTTCAAGCTTTGCAGTTGTCGTTATATAAAACTTTTTGGGACCATCGTATCTTTACACCAAACAATTAATGCGAGATAGCAGTAATTTCGAGATAGAAGAGTTTGAAATAACCAAAGTCATATATACAGTCAATTAAGTATATTATTTCATTTCAGTTGGACCACCTGCTCCGTGCCCTCCAGGTATGTCCTCAGAGACTGGGTTTGGGCCTAATTGCCAACGTAAGTATAAAGCCGTATACATAATGGTATTATAAAAATAATCACAAAATGTCTCTGTTACATTACCTTACAAAAAGATCGGGAAAAAGAAATAAACCTTATATACATGTATAATTTATCGTAACTAGGACTAGGAAAATACAGGCATGGGTTAATGTGCTTTGCATTGTCTGTTTTTATAGGTTTTGTTTATGGGGATTGGAATGAGCTTTTAAGGTGTTTTACGGTAGATAAATACTAATATTTTTAGCAGATAGATTTTCCTAATTTTTTACAGGCAGGATGTTGGATGGATATACTTTGAAATTTCAATTTAAAAAACATACATTGTAGGTCAGCGTTCTTGATTTGGAGATAATTGAATCTTAATGTTGGTAAATTTTATATAGATTATTTAGAGAAAATCCAAATTTCTCGTACAATATAAAAAAACTGGAAGATAGAATGTTTTATAAAATTGTGGAAAGAACACTTATCTGACATGCTTTCATATTCTTAAAAGCAAAATCGGGGTCACCGTTCATTTTTTCTTGCTATTTCAAAACAAAACAAAAATGTTCTTTACATTTCATTAGCAAAAGTTTCGCCAATTATCTCCCCTGAAAAGGGTTCTTTTTAGAATAATTTTTTTTAAATTTTGCTATTTATACATTTTTATCAATTTTTTTAATTTGAATAAACTAAAGATATAAAGTGTACATTATATAAAATACTATTTGCTCGTTGAA
The DNA here is from genome assembly GCA_028015205.1 of Mytilisepta virgata. Taxonomy (NCBI): domain Eukaryota; kingdom Metazoa; phylum Mollusca; class Bivalvia; order Mytilida; family Mytilidae; genus Mytilisepta; species Mytilisepta virgata. The sequence continues at coordinate 1,176,292 of JAPWFG010000015.1, forward strand.
AATATATATGTACATACAAATTTGCAAGATGCCTGAAAAAGATGCTCAGTGTATTAGTATGATCTAACTTAAAGATAGTTTCTTCGTTGTGCATCAGTCCCATAAACTTGGAGGAACGTAAAACAAATACTGTAAAGTCTGTTTATTTTTTTCCAATTCATATTCTAATTCGCACAGCTCAAACGAATATAAATAATTTACCAAATACAACTCAACAAATAAATATGGGGTTGTGTGCCTACACGTGTAGCAGCTTAAAGTAAATACATTATTTCTATAAAAATTTCCTGAAATTATTATGCTTGTCAGTCATACAACAGTCTACTCACAGCTATATGAGGTAGTCACACATGTAAAAACTACAAAATAGAAAAAAATACACATTAAATCGAAACAGACATTATGTACATCATACAGAAGTAATTAAAACAAACACATAAACTTTACTACAAACTGCTGCTCACAGGCTGATAAGCCAGACTTCAAATTTGTAACAACTGCTTAAATACTACTAATACACACACTGCACAGAATACTTGTACATCGTCTTCCACGCGGGCAATTACATCCGATCGTATATTACATAAACACTGGCCATGTGCTTAGTGTAATACAGTGCATAATCACAGGTGTTCATAGTACCCATAAACACTGAACACCTTGTATGTGTTTTGGTACCTTTGGTAAATAAATGTATTTATTTATTCTTTTCATTTGGTCATACAAGGATTGCCAGTTTTCCTTCCGAAGGTCGGTGGTCCTCTCTCGGTACTCCAGCTTCCTCCACCAATAAAAACTGGCTGCTGTGAAATAGCCGAAATGGGATGAAAACGGCGTAAAACCCCAACTAAACACACAAACAAACATCATTTGGTCATATTACTTTATTATTAAATGACGTAACATATATATTTCTAGTTATTTTTTTACAGCCGTTGGAATTACCTTTAGTGTTTCACCGGAAGTAGAACCTTTTATACCAACTACGGATCCTGTATCGGATGAGAACGAATTAGCCTTTAGATGTAAAACCTCTATGCCAACAAAATATCGAGACTACTTTTTCGATGTTGCGTGGTACATAGATTCTAAAGAGATTTCTGTGAAAAAGAGAATACCTTTCGCCTTACTAAACTCCAAAGGAGTACTGCATAGAAAGGACTGGGATCATAAGCAGGAATCAACACTTGGATTTCAGGTGGTTTTACTATATTTTATTTATGAAACCAACTTAAGGTATTAGATTCTTAAATGTTTCTCAACAGAAGGAAAGGTAAAAGGCGAAATTTTACATAACATGCCAATCTCTACGTAAGTGCAGCATTAAGCCAGATAAATACAGTTTTTCAAATAGTTCTAAAACTAGTTAAACGTGTTATAACTTAACAGTGAACTGTTACGAAGTCTCCCAAACGAAGTGACTAATATCTCGAATGCCTTACATTGTATTCAATAAATTATTTGTTTTTCAGCGACTTAAATGGGGAATTGTTCCTATAAAGTTTATGCATAGTTAATGGAGAGGTTACCTGAAAATCGTGATATGGGTATTTTTTGTGACCCGAGTTTTATAGTCTTACAATGGCACACTTGATCAACTCGTTGACAGAGATATATCCCGATACTTCTGAACCGTTTACGAGAACTGATTTATTTTATGGTGTAATAAAATGCATTCGGTTTCATTAAATAAAAAAGATAAAAAAGACTTCTTACCTGCCGTGATAATTCCTCCCAACATCATGTCTGTGTAATTTGAATCATATGTATAAAAAATGATACGATCATGACAATTGCAACACAAGAAATTATTTTTAATTTATTAGCTAGCAAATGAAAAAATATCTATTATTACATAGCATGTCTGATACATTGATGTCTTCCTTGTATCAATATTAAATTAAATCTACAATAAGATGTAAGGACAGAAAATACAATAATTAAAAGATAAAACACCACATTAATAATGAAAGAAATATCAGAGTTGCTCTATCTATGAAGAAAGACAACTCTTAATTTCTTTTTAACACAAGAACACCTACAAAAAAAAAAAAAAAAAAAAAAAAAAACCAACTGGAAAGTCATGTTCTAGGCTTTTTACTTGACGTTTTTTATTAAGTCAAGGGTAAACTTCGTTAAATTAAAACACAAAATAGGAGTTTAGGAGTTGAAGCTATATGTTTAGCATTGATTAAAAGACCTTTATCTTAACAAAGTATGTTTTAAATTTTAACAAGATATATTGAGCACATTTAATTTACCCGAAAATTTCTAATTTTGTGATTTTCCGTGCATATTTGATTTATTTATGGACAAGGCGATATAACTCCAGAACAACATCTGACTTTATTAACAATATAGTAGAGGAAATTTCAGTCTAGTGACTTCAAACGCTGGCCGGGATTTTCATAATGCACATGACAAGACCTAGTGAATACACGATTGGTATTGTTCACCCCCCCCCCCCCCCCCCCCCCCCACACACACACTTTTTTGGTGGAGGTATCAGGATTTTATCAATCTGTTTGTCTTATCATGGGGATAAAGAAAATATATGATTTATGGGCAGGAATTTCAATTCTTTACGAGATAATTAAAGACTAATGATTCGACGGGGTGGGGGTGAACCCTAGTTGATAAAGGTATATATATATTAGTTCATGCTTCGTGTCATGGGGAAAAAGAAAAAAATACGGTTTAGCTGTCGGGTTTCTTACAGATGTTTTATTTTATATAATTCAAGTTAATTGGTTTAAGGGGGCGAGAATGACGCCCATTGAGTAATGAGGTATGTATCTTTAAGAGGGAATCACGGTATTATTTATACGCTCTCAGCGCCGTTTCTTCATTATGACGTCGCGCTTGACCGTCGAAATTTTATGAGATAATTGAACATTATTGCTTTGATGGGAGTCCTGATAACCCCGAGGAAGCGAGGTATGTGTCATTTAGTACGTCTTACCATCAGGAATCAGAAAAAATATGGTTTAGGTGTGGGGATTTTAACGGTTTATGAGATAATTGAACATTATTGGTTTGATGGGAGTGGTGATAAACACCTGGGGACGCGAGGTATGTGTCATTTGGTACGTCTTACCATGGGGAATAAGAAAATATATGGTTTTTAACGGTATATGAGCTAATTGGACATTATTGATTTATGGGGGTGAGGATCACCCTATTGAAAGAATGAGGTACATGTCATTTTAATGCGTCTTGTTACGGAGAATAATACAATATATGATTTAAAGCTATCGAGTTTAACTGCATGTGAAATTTTTCAAAATTATCGACTTTGGGGGTGGGGATGACCGCCCCCCACCCCCACCCCAAAAGAACGAGGTATATGTCATTTAAGAGATGTTGTCACGGTGTATAATAAAATATATGATATGAGATGGTTTTTGGTTACTCTCGAGTTTTTCGATGAAACAAAAATTTCCCCATAGGGTCCTATAGTAAACCCCTAGCCTCTTTCTGTTCATTATACGTCTCAGTGACCCCCCGTCAAAAAATTAATAGTAATAGGCAAATGTAAAAACATTGATCTTTCATCATTGAAAATCTCAGATCCATATCTCTAACGGATATTGAGAACTAGAACGAACAAAATCGGAGAGGAAGAAAAAAAAAATGTTCGATAAAAATCGCAAATCAAAATCTATAAGTCTCCCACTTCGTTTGGGAGACTTAATAACGAAAATTTTTAGGGAACATTTGATGTTTTATTTAGGTATCCAGAACATTATATATCATCATTGTAAATTATATTTGTAACCATAAATATAAGACAACTATTTTGCGTTTCCGAAGTTTGCCGATAATTACCGGGGTCATTGTCATTAGGTTGTATTATAAAACATAAGGGGCATTTGGAAGAATCAGGTGGTTACCTTATCAAGATCATATTTGAAACGTGTAATATGTTTTAACCTTTCATACTCATGTATCATAGGTGATGTGTCGTATGAGAGCAAGAAGAAGCAGTGTCAGCGTCCCAACACCATACAACAACAGCAAGGAATTTTATGCTGGAGTAATGGTATGATCATGTTTTACAATTTTTGGTTTTTTATTTGATTTTGATTTTAATATTTCTTAATTGATATTCCATGAAATCAGTTTAATGCACAAGATGGCATTTAGTCTTATCTGTTGTGCCGAAACAATGCTTAACATGTTCAACGATGCGAGTTATAATTCGCCATAATGTGGATGCCTTGTGCATCATTTAACAAGCAATGACTTCATGTTACATTTACTTATATAACATGCTAATAAATTTATTATTAAAATATATTTTTTTACGGTACATTTTTCTAGAATATGAGAGAAATCTGTTCAGCAGAGATATTTTAAATTTAGAAATTGTGACATGTACACATGTACAACAAGGATAATTTTAAAATCCATAAACAAATCGAGAAAACAATGCGCAGTACTTACTGTGTGTCTGTGTGTATAAGAATACCGAGGCGACAAAACAGTGGGACAGGTCCACAAATTCGAAGTCCAAGGAAAAGACAAAGTCAGGAAAATGGAACACAACAAAAATACACCACAAGGATACACGTATAACTAAAAGAATGAAAAGCGTATAATAAACTAAACAAAACTAGAACAAGACAGCACAGAAACTAAAGCACTAGCAATGTGAAGTCCCATATAAAACCGGGCGTGACATCAGGTGTTCCGGAAGGGTAAGCATGTCCTTCAGCAGTAACGAATCAACTGTGAAATGTACACACCATAGGTGGGACACCTTGGTATGCTACTGCTAAGAAAGGAGAAGTTCGCAATTGGAAAATTAAAATCATCATGTTTGTCATAAAGTTTTTTCAACCGCCAATTATTATCTATGTAGAGGTTAAAATCTAGATATGAAGCAGAAGTTGATGTTTCTGTGGTCTCTTTAATTTAAAGTTCGCTGGGAGAGATGAGATGTAGGTAATCCTTAAAGTAAGGATTATTAAGTGACAAAACATCATCTATATAGCGAAACTGAAATCAAAGGATTGCGCTTGTTCCTTTTATTTCCGATTAATTTGCCCCTGTAAAATTTAAGCTTCATAGCTTCACAAGGTTTGGCAACTGATTTATTGATGAAAAACTCCAAACTTCAATACTATTTCTGAACGTTTTAAATAAAAAATTATGAAAGTCCTAAAAGTCACCATGAATCAAACTTTCAGAAACAGAACTTGTACATAGTCTGCAACGTCACATTTGTTTGTGGTGACGTCACATATGATGCATAAATCAATAAAATGCACACAAATTTTGGAAAATCAGCTCTCGTAAAATATATAGGGCATTTCAGCAATGGATACCATTGGAAAATAAAAGGTAATGTAATGCGTTCTACTTTAATTCTAAAGAAACGGTTTAGATATTCCCGAAAAACCACTTGCAATTTGAAAAAAATGCACACAGTAGTTATCATATGAAAAGTACACGTCCGCTAATTCTATACGAAGATCACATGCTTAAAGACTATCTTAATTTTTTAATCTATTTAATTACATGTAATAGCAAAATTGTATCTCTACCAAATATACGATAGCTTATTGATGTATTGATTTGCTTTATTGTGAGCAGGTTGGTTTTATTAGCAATATATATAGATTCTCCTTCAGGTACGAATGAGTTATGGAATTTCTCCACCCGAGATAGTTAAATTTTCGATTTTCAACACGCGAGCCTTTAGCGAGCGTGTTAAAATCTAAAATTTAACTATTGAGGATGGAGAAATTCCATAACTCACGAGCAAATTGAAGGAGAATCTGTTTCTCCTATGATTTTCGACAAAAACCTCAAGAAAATGTCGTTACTATGTAGTTTGTTTACATAGACGTCATTTCGGGACTTCTCTAGTTTATCGTTCTTATAACTGTAGAAAAATGGGCGGTAATTCCCACGTAGAAATTTAATCACCGGGAAGTGGTTAAAGATATGTATTTTTATCCCAAAGATACACGTCAGGAATAGGAGAAAGTACTATACAATCTAGCCAATATGGTTTTATAGCAAACGTCCAAAACTACGCGGTGAACATGAAATTTATTACCTGTATTTTTAAAACTAAAGTACAAAATGTATATTTCATTTCACTGGGATACTTAACGTCTTTGCAGATGGAGAAAACGTCATTTAACGTAAAAAGCGGAGATCTTGTAAAGCTAAAGATAAAGTCTACAGTTCCTGTTGCTTGTCAAAAGATTGGTAGTCGTTCCATTTGCAGTATCAGTATTGAGCTGCTCAGTTTCAAAGACTTGGCTAAAAATGCTCCCGCGAACTGCGATGCTGTTAAAAAGGAAAACACTCAAAGCAAATGTGGTATAACATTTGATGGGAACAAATGGAATGAATATCACCAGTTTGACGTTCACACTCTCTCAGACAAAACAAACAGGCCAGACTACACATGTTCTACTAAACTTGTTGCAAAGTCCAGCACTGACACCTTATGGCGGGATTACAAACTACCCGACGTTTTTGTAAGTGTATATATAATTCTGTTTAAAGAAACTTTGAAAGTATATGTAAAATGATAATCAAGGGAATCCACACAGTTCTTGTTCTCAGAAATTATTTTGCCAAATGTCTGCCAGCTTCTTCGTAGTACCATTGTTGACTGTAATCAAACATTAGTTAGACATAGAAACCAGTGACGTCAGCAGTACTTTTACAAAATATCTAAGGAGTAAAATTACTCTTAAGTTATTCTGGTATAACTTTCCAGTGATTTTACTCTGACGTTTATTTGTGAAAAGCCTCCTGGTTTATAAAAGGAAAATGTTCATGTCTACGGTCCGAAGAGGTATTTTTCGAAATAAAGTGACCGAAATGTATGGTGCGCCATATTTACATTTTTTAAAGTTCAGGATGTGCTATATTATTGCAGTCTATATGTAATATTATGCAGAAAACTCCATATAACGACCGCTTCTGACATTATCAACGTTAACTGAGGATGACCCGACTATCGTAACGGTATAATCAGTAATTATGCATTATCCGAAGTTATCGCTACTAACTAAACAGTTGAATTATATATATTCAAACCGAAGTTATCACGACTTGGTGTGAATTTATTATGCTCGCCCTGTAGAAGATATTGTTATCTGTCCGTCCGACACAATTTCCTTGTGGCACAAACAACTAGTTTATTTTTTTTTAAATCGTGCTTTTTATTTCTTTACAGTATTGTTAGAAAGTATGTACAGTGATGTAAATACGCATATAAGGTTTTATAAATTTGATTCTAAAACTTGGGGTAAAGAGGATCGAATTTTGAAATTGTGAATTCAAGCTTGTGAACTAAAATTTCATTTTTCACCTTATGTAGATGCAAATAATATTTTACAATTTTTATTTTCTAAAATTGAGGCCCATTTAAAAACATATGATTATAAAAGTGGTGGACGGGGATACTGCGCGAGGATAGCAGTTGTTTCCGACTTCGTCCGTCTAGTTTGGACTTGAAAAACATTAAAAACCTGTAGTTTAGAAATAAATCTCCTGTTAAGAATACGATAAACCTATTACTGGGTTCTTGGAGAACGGTATTCTAAACACCAGCCGTTCGTCACAATGTGAAACCTTTTGGCTTTTTCGATACACTCTCTCGCTAAAAGGCTTCATATCATGACTTGCAGTTAATATTTTGTGATCTCAATTTACAATAAACCCGATATTCTAACATGACGTCCTTCAAACGCTTCGAGTTCAAACATGTTGTTAAATTCGCATATTTTGATATAAACTTTGGTTCGGTTGTTTACTACATTTGCCCAAATACAATAGAAACAATTCATGGTGGCATAAATAAATATATATATATATATTGCTTTTAACACGGGATTGACTTTTATACCAGTTCATGGTTAAACGTTTGGGTCAACTCGTGGTAAAATAGATAAAAGACATGTCCTCATGTCCGACCCCTCAGATCTTTTATATATTTGATTAACTTGGAAACCATTCATACACCTGTTTCAATTAGACCCCTAGACCATGTTTGTTTCATATTCTTGTCATATATGTACAGTTAGATCAATAAGAAATAATAGATTGACATATTATGGTATTTGAATATTTACATGCTATCATTGACAAACGAATTTATCGTTTTAGATTCATGTGTCAAGCGAAAAAAGGTCACCTGGGAACTGTGAATCCTCAGGCGATCCTCATATAACAACTTTTGACAAAAAGTAAGTGTACGGCCAGTGCGGCTTTGAGTTAATATTGTTTTAATAAATACTAGTATTACACTTTTAAATTTTCACTACTCTATTTATCTATGTTATCTAAGCCGGTCCATATAATGGTATATGGACCGGCTGTACATTACATGGACCGCCTCGTTTTGGCAAAATCGATTAAATTCGATTAAATCACAGAAAAGTATAATATAACAATTAGTTCATGACATTTCGGGTCAAATGTCAGTATATGGACCGGTTGGTCGCCCTCCAAATATTATATGGACCTCAGCTTCGGTCCGTATAATATTTGTCGGGCTGTCACTGAGGGTCATATGGTAATATATGGACCGGTTGGTCGCCCGACAAATATTATACGGACCGAAGCTGAGGTCCATATAATATTTGGAGGGCGACCAACCGGTCCATATATTACCATATGACCCTCAGTGTCATGAACTATTTGTTAATTGTATTGCACTTCCTTGAAAGATTTGTATATATTACATTGTAATCATCTTCATACAGTTTGATGACTGAAATATGATATGTTTTATTTACAGATACTACACAACGCATCAAAAGGGAGAATTTGTTTTATATAGACACAAAGAGAAACCAATTGAAGTACGTATATTTATAAAGGACATGTTATGATTTTGCCAAAATCAAAAAGTAATGATAATCTTATTCTCAACTAGAATTAAGGTATCTTTTTGTGGAATATGTGTTGTTTTCAACATGAAATTCTGCGGCAATATGCCGTCAAAGAGGGCTTATTGTGAACGGAATCAATGAAAAATTTCACTCATTTTGGATCTTTGAATTAAATTTTTGATATGAGCAACAGGCGTGCCCAAAAATATTTTTCACTGAAATGTGTCAAATTGAAAAATTATAAGAGACAAACATTGTTAAATTGATGTTTGTTTTTGACGCAAAAACATATGTCTCCCCCTTTCATCCTGTCACCATTGTCCATCAAATGGAATAAAGATACACAACTACACCAGGTATACATCAAGTATGTGTTCACAAACTTCCCCATATGTAAAATGGCAAGGGCAATGTTTTGGTACAGGAAACCTGAAAAAATCAGTCCGATCCAAAAAACATTTTTTTTTGCACAACTACACCTGGTATGCATCAATTCTGTCACTTTTTGTTCCGTTCCAGTCTACACTGTAGGATATCTTCTCCATATGTAAATATTGCAAAGTCCATGTTTTGGTGCAGGAAACCCCGGAAATCAATCTGATCCAAAAATGTTTATGTGTTGCATAACTAGACACGGTATGCATTACTTGCATTACTTCTATCAAGTTATATGTCTAAACTGTACGATATTTTGTGTTCATAAATTTCCCCATAAGGAAATATGGCAAAGTCAATGTTATGTTACGGGAAATCCCCAAAAAACAATATGATCCAAGAATATTATGCAGTGCACAACTAAACCTGGTATCCATCAATTCCGATAGGTTTCAGACCATTCCGCTGTAAACTTTAGGAGATTTTGTGTTCACATACTTTTGTGAAAGACGAACATACAGACAGTATGTCTTGCCGTGGAAAGGGGACACATACAAATCTTTTTGGACAAAACCTACTGTGAAAATACTGAATAATCTTTGATTTAGCAGACGTTCATGGCGTCGCTGTTGCATCATGGTATAATAGTTTTGTTCAATGTTTGATACATATGTAGATTGTGAAAGGTCGATCATTATACGATAAAAATGATACAAATTCGAATCTGAAATCTTTAATATTTTATGTCAGGTGTAGCCAAATAATGGCTGAATAATACCATTTCCTTCCTGAAGTATTGATAAATGGGCAAAAATTTACAGCAAATAATTTTTGCAGGTACTCGGGTTAATTATAGTGCAGCTCGTGATTGTGGCTATATTCAAAAAAAAATTATATCCTTAAAGGTATCAACAGCATCCTTATATGGAGAGTCAATTCTATATGCATGTTGTTTCATAAACATGGCTTGTCACATCGTAATGGATGGATTATAGATTTTTAAAAATTCCTGATTTGTGAATATCGAAATTGGACACACCCGATAATCCACGGGTTGCGATGTAAGAATATGTGTCTGTAATGTTTTAAACCAATAACACATCGGAACATTAATTATAAATTTTCCCAAATACTCTCGACAATTAAAAAAAAAACAAATCGCTGCTCAGTTTTGTTTCCATAGTTTTGACAACAGCTTCTTTGAAATGACGGCTTAATAAGGAACGGATTTGATTCATAATTTTTAATACATATAACAGAATATGTATGTAGGCTTGCATATCGACTAAATAATAGACCTATAATGTCTAGAAAACATTTCTATTCACGAGTGACGAGAACTACTTTGTTAGCATTGGTCATTTGGAAATTGCTTTAAAAAATAGAGAAGACATGCGAAAAATTACTAAGTAATACGAATCAGAGAACATAATAAAATATTTCGTATCCACAGGTATGGCAAGCCGTTCTCGTCAAAACTATGTTTACACCCCTTTTTCGAAAAAATTACACACTGAGATTTAAAAACCTAAAATAAAACACTGAGAAATTGAAATTACACACTGAGATTTTAAAATTACACACTGAGATTAAAAAAAATGAAAAACACACATTGAGAAATTAAAATTACACACTGAGATTTTAAAAAGACACATTGAGATGAAATAAATTGGAAAACACACACTGAGAATTGTTAATTTCACACTGAGATTTCAAAAATACACATTGAGATTAATATGCAAATTACTAATGAATATTCATGAGATGAATAATTCAACAGATTAATATCTTGGTCTCTAGAACTCTTGTCATTATAATGAAATGCGGTTCCTTCAACCAACATTCATAATAAATTTCAAGACATATAATACATGCCGTTTCTGTTTATATTTTGTAAACAGAGAAAGTGGGTATTTTCTTATTCTATTGGTATTTTACGTTGTATTTCTAATGTATTTTATAAAACATTTGGCGTCAGAGTGAAGGACTAACGAGTTCTGTCCCCTAGTTGTTTCAAGCTTGTAATAGATTAAGATTACATATGCTAATTAGATATGTGCGCATGAAAAATGCGCACAAATCTCAGTGTGTAATTTTAAATTCTCAGTGTGTAATTTCAAATTCTCAGTGTGTGTTTTTCAGTTTATTTCATCTCAGTGTGTCTTTTTGAAATCTCAGTGTGTAATTTTCAATTCTCAGTGTGTGTTTTTCATTTTTCGTAATCTCAATGCATCTTTATGAAATCTCAGTGTGTAATTTCTTATTCTCATCGTGTATTTTTAGGTTTTTTAATCTCAGTGTGTTTTTTTTTAAAATTCTCAGTGTGTAAAATTTTCGAAAAATGTTTTAAACATAGTTTTGACGAGAACGGCTTGCCATACACAGGCCATCAGTGGTAATATCGAATAGTTTCTATTCATTGGAGTATATTTGTGACAAATTAGTCAATTCTGTTGTATTATATTGGGTTTTAGCCGATGTTAAAAATGTTTTATTAACTATATAACTTTTTGATTTTCTTATTTGCTATCTGCAATGTTTCGAGATTCATATCATTTCCGTGGTCATTATTTTGTCTACCAGGTACATGTTATACACAGAAAACAAACCATGAATAATTATGCGGTTAATTGTGCAATAGTTATCCGAGCAGCAGCTGACGTATTTGTTATTTATGGATGTAATAGTCCCATCAAATGGATTACGAGAAGGTTAAATTGTGACAGTGAACACCAATATTTGGAAATATATGAACGTGGAAACGGTAAAAACTTTGAGGTAGTACAATTTTGTTATTTTTCCAACTTTTAAATGAAAATCATACGATTTAATTTCAAATTACTGAAAACCTAAATACCAAAAAAAAAAAAAAAATAAAAATAAAAATAAATAAAATAAAATTAAAAAAATAGTTATAGTCAAAAGAATAGAAATACACATTTTAAGACAGTTAAAAGAAAACTAAGCTATAAGCAATACGAACTCAGATATACAATGTCCGGATAAAAATCTTGTCTGACCTACCAGTTAATTTGAGATTTGGGAAATCTGGTACAGTCATTATTGAGTATTTGACTATTAAGAAACAATAGATAACTAATTTTATTCTTTAGATAATATTACCAACTGGAACAAGCTTAAAAGTGAACATTATGTCAACATATTTGAACATTTACTTGTATCTATCTCCGACTGACTGGGGACAGACTGAGGGTTTGTGTGGATCCTACAATGGTGATCAAAGTGATGATTTTACTGATAAAGAAGGCAAAATTGTTGGCCAGTCTAATTTTGTGAAAAGCTGGAAGTATGTCAATTATCGAATGGTAGAGATTTAACTATCTTCTGAAAGTTTAAGTCTTCAAACATACACGTTCTCATAAAGATATAGTTTATCATATTTTTGTTAAAAGAAGCCGACATAAATTTAATATTTTTATCAAGCCGTAGTTATTAATTGCATGTATCTTCTGCATATAATGAGGGGAACTTATATACAATTTTTAACAACATAAGAAATTTTGCTAGCAGAGCCTATTTTATCTACGTTTTTAACATTAATTACATTTTTTTCGGATTAAACATGTTAAACGCTTCCAAATCTGGGGACTTTCGATGATTTCTAATTTACATGTTGTAGTTTTGTGAACAAGTCAGTTATTTTATTCTTTATATTATATGACCTATATTTCCATCTAAGAAAGCACTACAATTCAAAATACATTTATTTCTGCAGAGTACCTCAAAGTCAGAGCCTCTTTATAGCCAGAAGCAGAAAAGAAAAACTAGAGACAAAAGTTTTGTATTGTTCCTGTTACAAAGATAGTATTCATGGACAGGATGAAAATAAAGCAGATTGTGAATGGAAGGAAAATTTACCATTATGTAAACCAGTCAACTGGAAGGAAAATAAATGTCAAATAAAAGGTCGATCAAAGCGTGAGACAGAGGATGATTTTGAATTTGACGTACCACCTGATGTAGTGGAATTTGAAGAAGGGATTTCGGTAAGAGCAGTCATTCCGATATGTTATATCATTAATAAACCTTTAAGGATGATCGCTGGTCTAATAGGAAATAAATAGGATTTGAAATAGGTGTTTTAGTTTGAGGGAACATATGAATAGTAAACAAATAAGCAAGAAAAAAATATAGGTTCATGTGCTCATTTTAGAGCTATAAGGCATTGAAAATTTGCAAGAAATGGGTTTTCTCTGGATTTTTCATTGTCTTTGCATTGACAACTTCAGTCTCTCAAAGATGTATGGAAAAATAAAAAGGATTTCATAAAATTTTGTCAAATACCATTTTAAGGTATATATGATAGAATTATAAAAGAAAAAGTGGGGGTTCAGGGCAAGAAAAAATCATGTGAAAGAAATGGATAAAACTCGAGGATTTCGGAAATCTGACAAAAAGACCAAAACATGACCAGCGAGCTTCCTTAATTTACAAAAATTAATTGAAAAATTAGAATTAATCTGTACTTGTTATATTTATGTTCAATATCGCACCGCTATTAAACTGACAGGTATGGGAACTAAAACTTTTTTTCTGTGAAATCGAAAAGTATGTAACGTCTACTCGATTTATCAAGCTAGCGCTGACTTTGTTGGTCGATGTGTTTTATACGGTCTGAGTTCGAACAGTTTTGGGGAAGCTGGCAGCATGGCGGGTGTCCTGCATGAAGCAGAGACTGCTCGCTCTTACGGAGGATCTCGGTCTACCCCCGTTTTTTTTGGTGGAGTCCATGTCGTTCATATGTTTTTAGTTTGTAATTGTAGTGCATGTATTGTTTTGGTCTTGTCTTCGTTGTTCTCCGGAGTTGTTTAGATTTTCCCCTCATTTGAATATCCCTTTGGTATTTCTTGACTTTACTTATTTGATACCTAAACATTGGTTGCAGGTATCCATGCCATAACAGAACATAAACGTAAATTATATGTCTTTTTAATCAATAAGAACCAAAAGTTTAAAGCAGGGATTATGTAGATATATCTTTGCTGTTTTTATTCGACGTCCATGAAAATATGTTTCCGAAGTTTGCCGATTATTACCGATAATTACAGAGGTTAATGCCATTTCTGTGAACGAAACATCCTGTATATTTGCAGAATCACCTGGTAAATTATAGTCTGAATTCCAGTTAAAACTCTATGTAACTACCAAACTCCCCTTACTCACTGTTATGTTAATGTTTGTGCTCCTTTATAAGCTCACCATACCAAAAGGTCCATCTCAGCTACTGTCACTTGGCCTCCGCCGTCCGTAGCATGGTAAATTTTCTTTAAAGGTCTCCGTATACACTGGGCCAATTGACAAAATTTCCTTAGGTTGTCCTCTTTCAGAATTATATCCAGTAACTCCGCCAGCCATCCAAGATCGCCGCCAGAGCCAAACATAGTTAATCATAGGACCCTACGTGAAATTTAATTAAAAATCTTCCTATCTGAAACCAATTGGAACAAAACGTGGCAGCAATGATCCTTAAGTGTCCTCTTTCAGCATAATATCCGAAGACCCCTCCCTCCATCCATGACGTCCGTTAGAACCAAACAAATTTATATAGGACCCTAAGGGAAATTTACTTAAACCACTTTCTGTCTGAAATAACACAGCATATTGAAACAAAACCTTTTAGAAATGTATCCAGTGACCCCGACCTCCATAAAAAGGTGACCGAGAGAACCAAACATAGTTGACATAGGACCTTATGAGAAATTTACTTAAAGATTTTCTTGTCTGAAATTACAAAGGCAATTGAAAAAAACAAATGGCAGGAATTGTCCTTAGGTGGTCCTTTTTCAAATATCCGCCACAGCGGAACATAGTTTAACATAAGACCCTATGGGAATAATTCACTGAACGATCTTCTTGTTTGAAACCAGTGAACATTTTTGCAGAACCAGAAAAGATGAACATAGTCAAACAATTTATTCACCTTGAAGTCAGGAAATGATTTCCAGGTGGGCAATATAGGCTATGGGAGCCTCTAGTGTTATTTATCGTCCAGATTTCTGTCTGTTGGGTTTCTTTGATTTATTGGTATATCATTGTTAACCTTTCCTGTTATCCATTTTGTTGTGTATCTGGATGGTCATTTTTGTCTGCAGGACTATTCATTGGGTTTTATTTATTGTTTTGAAAGTCATTATTGAGCGTTTCTGTATTTTTACCCTATAACTTGTATAATAATACGTGCATGGCTATAGAAGATATTTTAATTTTGAAAATGCAATACTGGACGATAGTGTAAACGTACGAAAAGCACCAGTTGAAATAAAAATGAAATATATTATAATGGAACTCTATGTAAAAAGTACACAAGAAAACTGTATTTACGTGTGTTTTGTAGGGTAAAAATGAGGTTTTATATATCTTTATATTTTCAATAATTTTTGCTGTATGTAACAATATTTGCAATTTTTGCAATTTTTTATGTTAGGAATTTACATGGAAAAATGGATGGACAGAAGAGAAAGCTCTTAATGTCTGCTCATCTTATTTAGAAAGGTCCAAATTATATTCTGTTTGTAGCAAGTTAAACAATGTGGACGTCAAAGGAAGCATTAAAACATGCGTTGCTGATATAAAGGTATAATTTCAGAAATTGATACATTTTACAATAATTACAAAAATGTTAAATATTGTAAAACATTTCATCCGTATTAGGGATACTTCAGTGAAAGAACCTTTTATCAAATAAGGTACAACTAAGGCGTATTTTATACACTATACTGATTGTGAAGTAAATATCTGAATTAAAACTAATCGTATGCGTCAGTGAATAACTCAAGCTGACAATTACAACTAAGTTCCAAAATCATATTAACATAAGAAGTCCGGGCATACAACTTCATAACCTGAGTTCCCAAAACCAATGAAGAAAGTTTTCTTTGTATCATCATGATACGTAATTGATACCGTATAGATATATTAGGTACATGTACATAGTTCACAAGTATATTTAACATTTGCATTTGTGAATGTCTCCCAATTTAAAGGAGATCACCTGGAATACCACAAATTACTTAATAATTTCTAAATTAAACCTACTCATGGGCTCGTGACCAAAACTGTTATAACCTCAGTGATCATCTCAAGCTGACAATTACAACAAAGTTGCAAAAACATATAAACAAAAAATATTTAATTTTGGCATTTAAGAACGCATAAAAGCGGTTTAACCCCACCACTACACAGTGCCAGACTCTCTTTACTCACTGTTGTCTTCATGTTTTTGTTTTATATTCTTTGTTTTATATTCTTTATGTTATTTTATGTACGGCGTTTTGTCAGTTGCTTTTCTTTGATTAATAGGTATGTTATTGTTAACCTTTCCTGTTTTCTATTTTGTTGTTTATGCAAAGATTTGTTGTAAAGGGCTGTATACCAGACATGTGCTTGTGAATGTAATGCTGTTCATTTTAGACCTTACCATAAAATTTATATGCGTTGATTGGTTGAATATCGGCAAACGGATACCGGAGCAACAAAACAGTGGTAAAAGTCCACAAATTCAAAGTCCAAGGAAAGGAGAATGGAACACAACAAACAAACGTCACAAGGATATATGTATAACTAAAAAAAAATTTAAAAAGTATAATAAACTAAACTAAAGCTCTGGCAATAAAAAACCCTGAATGACATCAGGTGCTCCGGAAAGGTAAGCATGTCCTGTTCGTTAAGGCACCTGTCACTTAGCCAATGAGGTGTCAAGTTTGGTGAGGGGTTAAGTCCGGTGGGTTGTCAATTCCAGAAGAATGTGAAATCTTACTGAAAATATCTAGTCTCATACGCGAGATAGAACTTCGTATCGGCCAATCAATTCGTTATGACGACCGCAAAACTGTTGGAGTGATGAAATTAACATAGACTGAAAATAACCCTGTCTTAGAAGTTTATGTGACAGCAATCTCGCCCTGCCGTGAAAATCGCCGTATAAATCATATGCTCGGCAGTAACGAATTTACTGTGAAATTTACACACCATAGGCGGTAGACCTTGGTATATTACTGCTAAGAAAGGGGAAGTCAAGTTGACAATTCCTGTATTCAATTTTACTGTCTATAATTATATAGACTGTTGAATATATAGTCTTTGCGTTTGTCTTAGAAAACATTGATCATATCTTCATATGTTTATATATCGTACATTATTCGTGCAGTTTGTCAGTAATCCTCTATGTAACACAAGAGCCTTCAATTTCAATAGATATCTGGAACAGATGACTTTATGTCCTCGCATCTGGATACAATGAAATCAGCATGTGTCAATGAAATAAGGACAAATACAACGTTTTGGAAACCAGTAGTCAACACAGAATCTCAGCTGGTCGAGAATGAAATAACAACGAAAGTTACAATATTGGAAAACAAAGTTACCAAAATTGGTGATCTGACATCTACTTTGGTAGCTGACCTTATCTTTGAAAATGATTGCCCATCTGAATGTTCAAATGCCGGAAAATGCAATCAAGGTAATGCTTTTTGGGAAATTTTAATTTTACTTGAAAAGAAGAAACGTTTTGCTACTCTGGCGATGATACCAATTACATGTATAGTGCGTTGATTTGTGCAAAGTTTGACAAGACATTTCTCAGCAATAGTGTTCAATGTAACGACATTTCTATACCATTTTAATAGTGTATGGGTATGAGTGTGTAGTACTTTCCGCCTTCTGTTGTTTTTCAAATTGCTGTGTCTTGCAAACATTGTTTTAATCCAGTGAGTTCATAAACAGACATAATGCGTCACCTCATGCAAACATGTTTGTATCATTGATTTGTGAAATTACTGTGTGCCCACAAAGAAGTGCAACTGATTTCCAGATGAAAATTTTTCTGTACGTTTCAAATATCATTTTGGTATATCTTAAAAGTCAGCATTGTTCTAAATTTTGGAAACAAAACTTGTAAATATTCAGCAACATCACATTGTGGTGAAGTCATTGCACATAAGAAATGGACAGCTCGCTCTTGTAAAATACTTGGAGCAAGGAAAAAATTGATTAATTATGATTAATGGAAACAAGAGACAACGTAATACTTATTACTTAAATATTAATGAAATATTACAGATATTCACGAAAACCGACTTGCAGTATTTAAAAAAGACACTACAGTATAATCAAGAAAAATAACAAGTTAAATCATTTGGATTGGTTTGTTGGGGTTTTATAACACTTTACTGTGTGTCTGTTTTCAAACTTCAAGTGGGTGTTTCGGGAAAAGTGTATGAGACACACAAGAAAGAACAATTGTCTATATGAAGAGGAAGCCGGAGTACAAGATAGGAATCAATATGTAGAGGAAGCCGGAGCACAGGATAACAATCTATATGTAGAGGAAGCCGGAGTACAAGATATGAATCTATATGTAGAGGAAGCCGGAGTACAAGATAGGAATCTATATGTAGTGGAAGCCGGAGTACAGGATAGGAATCTACCACAGAAAAACTGGAAATATTTGTCAAGTTAGATAGGAGTCGAACGCACATCGTCATGAGCTGGATTCGAACACACACCCTTTCAGATTAATTTAGTTCAAATTTAATACGAATAATTATAAAAAATAAAACTCCCCTTTTGAAGGTATATGCGAATGTAATGAAGGGTTTGCTGGAGAAGACTGTGCAGTTAACATAAGAATGCCCCCTAAACTATATGGAGCATCTGATGAATCCTTGTGTGATGTATCGAAACGACCCTGCTCAGTCCTATCTTTCTTTGGAAATGGTTTTTATGACTCACAAATAACTCAATGTATTGTTAAAGACGCAAAGGTAAGTTTGTTATTTATAAAATGCAGGCAATATACCTGAATGATAACAATAAATACAATATATTAAGAATACCGACACTTGGTTTTGAATTTTTGAACTTGTGAAGCTTTATGCAGAAGTTGTTGCAACTTATGATTTATTATTTAAATATCTTCTCTATTACGTATTCAGACTAGAGACTTATTTTAAGGTGTAGGTATACTGTAAATTTGGAAATTATTGCGATGTTTTTATTACTGCGAAAAATGCGACAGGGTTGTTATCGCAATAATTTAAACTCGCATTTTGGAATTTTTTATATGAATGAAGCGGAGTTTTTCTCAATATCGCTAAGATTAAAATCGCATTTTGGTCTAAAATGACAATATCGCAATAATAAATGCTCGCAATAATTTCTGAATTTACAGCATTGCTGTGCATTTGATCCCAATAATGCATTAGTT
This sequence comes from Mytilisepta virgata, assembly GCA_028015205.1. Taxonomy (NCBI): domain Eukaryota; kingdom Metazoa; phylum Mollusca; class Bivalvia; order Mytilida; family Mytilidae; genus Mytilisepta; species Mytilisepta virgata. The sequence continues at coordinate 1,195,756 of JAPWFG010000015.1, forward strand.
AGGTTATAAAAAAAAACGTTTTGTGTAATCTCTGAGGAGTGTGTCCTTGATGAAAGAATAAAGGTTTGAATTTACAGTATATTTATAAATTCTGGGGTTATCCTAAGTCTTTTTAACACACTTATTCAGCCACTGTCACTCTAAGTTAAGGTCAGAAATACTCATGCATAATTGCCTTTTTTTCGCACAACGTAATTGACTCTGCAGACGTCAGCACGATTTAATCAAATAATTTCAAAATATACATATATGATGATTTTCGCAACTATTACCATGTATTATGCAATAGTTTTAAATAATATTATCACATACACTAGTTACCTATACTTTTTCATACACGGTCATTCTGGACTTGATTATCGTACCTTTTCTTGATTTCCGGAGCAGCCAAATTTTCAAACAAGATCAAATTCAGACATACTGTCTTGCAGTCAGTTGAGATCGGGCAACAAAAGTTTAGATCAGTTCAGCTGAGGTTAAATTCATTACTTTATACATGTTATTCATTTTTAACACGGGGCCTCGGAAACCGAGTGGTCTAGGTAGTCATGACTACTAATGATCACTCGCGTGTCAACACTGAGGTTGTGAGTTCGAATCTCACCTGTGGTAGGGTATGTTCGACTCTGATCTTAATTGACAAGGATTGAAAATTTTCCTACCGAAGGTCGGTGGTTATCTCCGGATACTCCGACTTCTTCCGGCAATAAAAACTTGCCTCTGCGAAATAGTCAAAAGTGCTGAAAGCGGCATAAAACCCCAAATAAATAAACAAACGAACAAACATTTTTAAATTTTATGATTTGGTCATAACTAGTCTTCATTGACTGTAAGGCGGCAGATTTTGATTTCATCTTGTTTTCTTCATTTAATCTAAAAAAAATTAAATTGAAAATCAAGACAATCAAGATAAAACAAGACAGAAATGGCCGTTTAAGATCAGAAGTGTGTTACGATGTATTATTGACTGAAAAAAAAAACAATGAAGACATTTTCGGTATCTCAATAAACATATCAAGAATTTCTGTAGCTTCAGAATCAATTGGTTACACCCAGAAAACATAACCAGACTACCAATGGGTCTCTAGTATCATTTTCGGAAATGAGATGTGATATCGCCGAAGCTGTCAATCGGCTAGTCAAATCGTCTACGTATCCTGTATTAGATGTGTATTTGGTTTCTGTGACTTTTAATGGGGTAGAATTCTCTGACGAATCACCAGTTATTATTTATGACTCCAGATGTACCAGCTGCAGAATTTTGGAAAACGGCATTGACTGCAGAACAAAGGTAAATGGCGATCCAACGTTGCATCATATATCGCATTGATGGCAATTTGATTTTACTAAGCGTGTAGAGAGAGCTCTTTAAGGTAGAGGTTAAAAAAAAATGAAATACTGTGCCATCAAAAAAGTTTCAGAAACATGGACATCGCCATGCAAAATCGTGTTCAGACGCAAGTTTCACGTGTTTCCGCCATTCCAACGTGTTCACTAAATACCGAAAAGGAAACGTAGAAACCTTACCCTTCGCTGGCTATCCAGGTCACACCTGTTTCATATTAACAAACGAATGAAGCGACCTCTTTATGGTAGAGATATCAATCGAATTTTGACTTCTCTACCATTTAAAAAGTTTCAACAACATGGACCCCGCCATACGAAATCTCTTTCAGCCATTTGTTGAATAAAGAACACCTTGAACAAAATAGTTATTTATTAACTTACATCAACTTCTTAAACTATCGATATGTAATAAAAAAAATTATATATGAGAGAAACCACATGGAATCAAATCTGACTAGATAATATACGTGTCACATTTCCGCGCAATCCAAACGTTTTCACTGAATACCGAAAAGCGAACGTAAAAACATTCCCTAGCTTCCCTGTAACATCCGTTGAGTTTAAACTTGTTTATTTATAGTGGATTGGGAAACAAGCTATGCCAACTTATACTAGTCCCTCTCCACTCGGCGGGTGCGAGAGCGGCTCCTGTAGCGGCGTTTTAGCCTACTCTTTTTCGACATCTACATAGGAGTCTTTAGCGTGCTAAGGGTGTTGCTCTCCCTTAACTCGGGACAGCCATTTTTCTTCCCCATTCGACGGTCTAGCATCGTTTATCGAGACCAACCTCGCAATGGTGTCCATAGGGTGTCGCAAATTTGATCCCTGAAATTTTCATCCCGAACGGTAATCGAACTGGCTTCGTAGTCCGATGCGCTAACCACTACACCACGGCGCCCTGTTTCATACTATTATACTACTAATATACGACCTTACATAAAACTGGTACAACAGGAGCTAATAAACTCATTTTTTATCAATCTTACAACTATTAAATTCTGTCTTGTTAATATCGTGCCTATTTTCTTTTCAAATTATTCCATATAACCAAGAAAAAGATTTATCTGTTTACTAGCCGAATAAAGGCTGTCGAATATATTTTCGATATTCGTCAAGTAGCATAATACCATCTCCTGATACCTGTGTCTTCATTTGCAATTAAAGTTTGTATTATGTCTGGTTCAAATTTTTGAAGACTTCTTTATCTCCAAAAATCGCTCTCTAAAAATAAGCTAGAAATTGCCATTTTGATGAAGTTTCCCAATAAAATATAAATATTTAATGTTCCAGGTTTTTTTAATGTTTGCATTTTACACATGCAGAACGAATCTATTGCCTGAAAACCCAATCTGAATTGTTTTATTATTTAACTACCACATGCAATTAAACAAGTCTTAACTAAAACATATCTAATTCTGATCACTCGCCTGTCAACACTGAGGTTGTTAGTTTGAATCTCACCTGTGGCGGGGTGTGTTCGACTCCGACCTTAATGGACAAGGATTGCCAATTTTCCTAAAAATAGGCCAGAAATGTGCCATATTGATGATTTTTCCCGATAAAATATAAATATTTAATGTCGCAGGTTTTTTTTAAATCTTTGCACGCAGAAAAAATCTATTGCCTGAAAACCCAATCTGAATTGTCTTATTATTTAACTACCACATGCAATTAGGCAAGCCTTAATTAAAACATATCTAATTCTGATATCGGTCTGAGTCAGATATTTCACAATTATTACATTTTCTTTTTCATAGTTCTGTTTTGTATTAGAAATTGTTTAATCAGAATCCTACTTCAGGAATAAAAACATAACCTTTAAAGATAATAGTATAATCTTTATATATACTTGGACAATATGAATTATTTTATTAAGGTCTTATTTTGTAATGAGAAAATCGATTCCATGAACTAAAGATAGATACTTTCCATAATTCCAGATTGTTACCGCCCTGGTCTATCTGTCCGTATGTCACACATTCTCGTGACCAAACGCCTTGTTATTTGTACGTCCATGCATTTTATTTCTCTACAGTATTGTTGAACACTGTATGTAGATGTGCAATATGGATTTATATTTTTGATTTTTAAAACCTGGGCGTACGGGGTCAAATTCTGAAGTTGTGAATTGAAGCCTCTGTCATTTTGTACTTCATGAATTTTATTTCTATATATCTTTGTCATACACTGTATATAGATGTACAATAAGGTTTTATATTGAAATTGTGACGCATATTATAACATGTGATTGTGAAAGGGGTGCACAGGGATACATGTGGGGTGTGCAGGGTTAGCTTTCGTTTCCGACTGCCTCCGTCTAGTTATTGATATTTTTCAGGATGATATTTGTTTTGTGGAAAGCACATGTTACAACATAAATGATATTAAATGCAAGACAAACGCGGAAAAATCATCCGGACTAACAGTTGGATTCGTCGGATTTTTGTTAGGTAGCATTGGAATTGTTATTCCGGTACTGCTAAAATTGAGACGGTACGTACTACTAGTAAATGTTTTTAACTTGCTTAACTCAACACTGTTGAACAAAACCATCAGCTTTGCATTTACATTGATTTTAAAATTTCTAATATCTTTTTTTGAAGAGGAAAAATATACTAGGGAGCAAACAAAACCAATCAATTAGACGAACAAACCTCAGAAGAGAAATGAATAACTATGAGCACAAAAAAATAATACTGTAAACTGAAAAATAACGAACAACACAAACTCCTATAAAAACCAGGAGGCTTCAAAAGGGTAAGCAGTTCCTGCACCGTCTACGGCACCCGTCGTAAAGTTTAACAAAGTTAATACGGTGATCATAAAAATGCATCTCCGCTGACTGTTATTATTCTTTGTTTCTTTTATGTTTTTTTTTATCCCCACATTTTTAAAGAAAGTTCGAGGTTATTGTTTAAGACCCAGTCTGTTTGTCCGTCAGTTCGTCAATCTTTCATTGTGATATATATTCCTCTTTCATTTTAATGTTATGCATTTTGTTTCTATACGTTAATGTCATACACTGTCCATGTATGTAGAGGCGACGTAAGGTTTTAAAATTTTGGTATTGTGAGTTTAGGCATTTGAGTTTATGCTCCACTTGATTTTCAAAAATTGTGGTCCATATCCAAACATACTTATTTGATTGTGAAAGTGGTGCATTACTTGATGCACCTGTGATGTAACACTTTGGAGTGTGGGGATAGCTGTTGTTTTCTACTGCCTCCATCAGGTTTTTAGTGTTCCCGTTTTCACCATTTCCGATTGTTATGGAAAATGACTTGTTTTTCGACAACATTGGCATTTTATGCTCAAAGAATTGTATGTTCGAACAGTTATAGTTCAAGCTTATATACTAGTCAACAAAAGAAACGATACTGGGTAATGCATTTTTCATATATGCATAATTTCAAATAGCTGTACTAAGCAGAAACATAAACCCCACACGTCTGATTTTTATAGTAGATTGTTTTCTCATCAAAAGCATGGATTTTGTGGAAATACAAAAATTCCAATTTTTGAGAGTTCAAAAATCACATTTTCAACCCAAAATTAAAAACATCAGTACTTTTATCCCGTTATGTGAATCATAATATCTGTGTGACAAAAGATTTGAGTTTTTTCTACTGATTTCAGCCACTGGATTTTCATTTTACAAAATGTGTCTCGATTTTCCTTCTCGATTTTCCGCAAATTTAATTTACCCCTAAGTATTTTTAAATAATTACCAAGATATTTGGTTCCGAACTCGTGTATCGTTACTTTTGTGGATTAGTATATGTAGTCATGTGAAAAAAAATTATTATTGCCACACCAAAATGATTTTTAGTTCTTTGGATTTTGGGATGGCAAAAATAGGTGCGAGCGAGCGAAATTTGGATTTAATTTGTTTTGTGAGTACTAGTTTTATTCGGACGAAGATCAAATTTACATGCGGCACAAACTCAAATATTGCCCAAAATTATAAAAAAAAAAATTAGGAGCGGGCGAACAATTTTTATTTTTAATTTCTTGAAAAATGAAGAAATTGGGGCGAATTTTTAGCATTTTTGTAAAATGAAGCCATTGACAGAGCTCGGGACAAATTAACATTAACGAGAGAAAAAACGCAAACATAAACACACCAGAGAGTCAGAATAGACTGACGTGGTACAGACACTAAACAATGGTGGGGTCAAACCAGTTTTGTGGATACCACACCACCCCTACCCCCGTTATTTATACTGACACTCTGGTGTATCAAACATACAATATCAACAAGGTGACCACTTCTGCAAAACTAGACTGGACGGTACATAATTTAGATAGCAGGGTCAGATTGTGCTCGTCTACTTGCCAGTCAGCTCAGAATGTATGAGGTCCAATCAAACTCTTTGGGATATGTGTAAAGAGAAAAGGGTTCTGTTTTCATACAGAGTGTTTTTTCCAGATACCTATGCTTCTTCCATATAATATATTGGCAAAAGAACACCGAAGCGACAAAACAGTGGGAAAAGTCCACAAAATCTAAGTCCAAGGAAAAGACAAAGTCAAGTGAATAGAACACAACAAAATAACGCTACAAGGATACATGTATAACTAAAAGAAATAACCCAAACAGAACTAGAACAAGACGGCACAGAAACTAAAGCACTATCAATGTGAAGTCCCATTAAAAACGGGGAGTGACATCAGGTTCTCAGGAAGGGTTTACATATCCTGATCCGTTAACGGCACACGTCAAAGATCTTATTGCTCAATTACATATAGTGTAAGACAATATTGAATAGAAATGGAATACATTAAGTTAAAAGTGAAACAGGAGTTTAGGTTTATTTTGATAGACCGATGGACAGACATACAGGGGCGATAACAAAAATGAGGGGACAAAAAAGTTCGCCTCCATATAGATAGAAGCATTAAAATTGGTCGAGTAAATTACAAAAAAAAACAATGGTTATTGTATAGGTTCACAATTTAAATTTTATCTCCTGTTGTCGTTTTGAAATAACCTAACATGCATGTAACATCATGGTAAGCATTCTAAAATACTAATTATATACAATATTCGGAAAACGAAATGTCAGAAGAGGGCAACAATAGGTGTATGAAGTTCAAGTCAACATTTTCATCAAGCTAACCCAACACTGTTGAATAGATATCTGTGTGTATGTGAGGTATTAAGTTAATCCGAACTCGCGCGTTACAGACTACCCTGGAACAATGGATTTTCGTAACCTTCTAAGATCTACTGTATAATTTGCATTAAAAAATGTGTTTTAGTTTTCATGTATGGTTTTAATTCTTTCATATACATTTAAATACTTTTTACTATTTCTACCATTACTAATATTTATTATATATTTGTTACAGGAAATAAGTTTACTGACGAGATGAGTTATTTAATACGTAAAGATAATTGAACTTAACTGGTATGAAGGAAAACCTGGTTGCCTCTAAAGAGCATTTTTTGATTTCAGCCGTCTTTATAATTTTGAAATTGTGTTATCTATATCATATGCATGCCTCACATATATGCATGACATAGCTATATTTTTTTATTAAAATGATTTTATTATTAATTTGTCATATGATATATAAATATTTAATAACATATAAGTTTTATATATTATCAACAATGATATTTAGGGGGTCACCCGTATGATTTTTATCAGACGGTGGCTGGAAAAAAATATTTTTTCGCCGAAATTTTTTTCCTGGATTTTTGAGAAGATTCTGCATTTTTTTCACACACTAAAGTGTCATGGCTTTTTAATTTGCCAAACCCCTGGGCTTGCCTTAAAATTTTAATCTAGGCCCCAAAATAAAAGTAAAATGGTTGCATCCTTATTGTACTATTGATCAAATTTAGTGCTATTATAATAAACTTTAAAGTAGGTTATTTACTGCCATTGACCTGCCGTCAGCTGTTATCTGTCTCCATAAACATTTCAAATCACAGTGTAAGATTTTGAGTAAGGGGCAATTAGATAACAACGATACCATACCATCTGCAAGTAGAATAGACAAGTGACCTCGGAAACATGATTTCAAAGATTCAAACGTTGGGAAAATTTTCAAATTCCTATAACCCTGTAATCCATATAATAAAACATGACAATACTTATCTTTTTTTTTCAATTATTTTTTGTTTTCTATCCACGTATTTTAGGCCTTAAGCACAACTGATGAGTACATCTTTTGCATGACATTTGGTATCAAAGAATTTGTTTTAACCACTGCTGATAGATACCAATTCTTAATAACAAGACGAAAATGAGTGTTTAAGCTCAACAGTGGTTAATTAATTTGTTCTACTTAAATCAATAAGACTGACAAAAACTGAAAAGTACGCAAGTGACCTTTGTGCAATAAGATTCAATCAATCAGTAAGGTCTATCGAAAAGTTCTTTTTTTTTTAAAATAAGAAAGTTCCATATCTCTGAGAAGACTAATCTGAAAAAAAATGCAAAACTTGAGTGTACAAAATAATTGATGGCAAAGATACAAACAAGCCTGAGTTACAAATACAGAAAAGTTCCATCATTGCTAAACAAATAATTCCAAAACACACAAAAGCAAAAACATTTCGATGAATCTAATGAATGTGTAAAAAAAAGTATTAAGGATGATCGATGATCTAATAGGAAATAAATAGGATTTGAAATAGGTGTTTTAGTTTGAGAGAACATATGAATAGTAAACAAATAAGCAAGAAAAAATATAGGTTCATGTGCTCATTTTAGTGCTATAAGGCCTTGAAAATTTGCAGGAAATGGGATTTCTCTGGAGTTTTTATTGTCTTTGCATTGACAATTTCAGTCTCTCAAAAATGTACGAAAAAATAAAAAGGATTTCCTAAAATTTTGTCAAATACCATTTTAAGGTATATATAATTGAATTATAAAAGAAAAAGTGGGGGTTCATGGGCAAAAAAATTAATGTTTAAGAAATGGATAAAACCCGAGGATTCCGAAAATCTGACAACATGACCAAAACATGACCATCCTTAAATGATTAAAGCAAACTTGATAAAATATACAAAGGTATGCTGATAAGCGCACTGATCATATGATGAACAACTTACTTATAAATTTTCATCAAAATAACGTATGCACAGCACAAAAGTTAATAAGAAATGAATAGCGTATTTATAGATATTTTTTATCTTAAAGTATCAGTTATGGGGAAAATCTACCTTAGACGTCACCATTAGAACCTGTACAAGGGGAATTGTTTGACGTGTTTCACATAATTATGTGCAGTTGAAGTTTTACCGAAATGCGAGGATATATCAGCAAACTACAGACAAACTAATAACTGATGTAATAATCTGCCCTCCGATCTAACAATAACACACCAAACAAAAGAAACCTAAAATTAAATTATGTACCATCCAACAAATTTTTGTAATGCTAGCATGCGGTCTCCTTGTTTGTTGGTGTGTGTAATATGTTTTATACACCAGAGTGTCAGGATACATAAGGGGGATAAACCAGGTTTAAGTCCACCATTGTATAGTGTCTATACCAAGTCAGAGTATATTTATTTTTATCTGATGTGTATGTTTGTGTTTTTTTGGGGGGGTTTTATGTTTTTTGTCCGGAGTTCTGTCTGTTATGTGGCATTGATTGATTGGTATGTCATTGTTAACCTTGACTGTCATCTAGTTTGTTGTTTATTAATCAATCGGACGGCATGTCGGGTATCTTTAAGATAGTAATTTATAGAAAAAAAACGTTTGGAGTGGGCAAATAATATGTAAAGGCTAAAAATTATCCTAGTGATACAAAGTGTATCATCACGTAGTTGGTGATATCTGGGGAGTATTTCCCATAACTAGAAGATTATAATTACTGTGAACGGAAAAGGGGGAGCTTTATATAGAAAATCCGTCCTAATATATGATAATATAATATTTAGTGAGGTAACGCTTTCTAAATTGGGCAATCATTATTTTCTGAAAGAAATATTTTTCATTAAACTAGATTTCCGAAATGTACAAATTATGGCCCTTTTCATTTGTAATACACATGTAATTCAGACAAGATCTAGTTTTTATCCTAAATATCTAATCATTTCTTGAAATGGTAATATTTTGCACCATTTATTCCAGCTTTCTTAATTTCCGCCCTGAGCATTGCTATGTTATTTTGTTTTGTATCAAACGTCAGAATGTTTTTTCGGACTGTTAATTCCCGATCGAACCACCCCCTTAGTTATTTGTTCGGCAATAAAATTGATCGGTTTAGATATATTTTTTTCAAATTCTTATTTGACACTCTTTTGAAATTTTAAAATTAGGGTTTCAACTCCCACATGCAAACAAATTTACCTTACCTGAATTTTTGTCAAACTGTTTGCTTCTATTGGTCAAAACTGTTTCATGATATTTTGTGGCTTTCCAAAGTTTTGGCAAAATACGTACACGATGAAGATTAAACCTAACATGCGCACCAAAGCATCTGGTATTTGATTATTTATTTTTTAAGTTTTACTAATTCCCCTTCTTATTATTTTTTTTTGCTCAGGTATTTCTTGTAATAAATTTTCGAAATTGCACAAGTGAATACGAACTGATACTGCAGGATATTAATTTTATTGACTGTTATAAGTAAAAGTGCTATCCTATGATCAATCCAGAATCGTAGTAACTGTAACGAAAAATGAATTTTAATAATGAGAATTCAGTTATTTTCGTTGACATCAATTTTCGTGGATTTGGACAAGAAGAGAAATTCGTTGGTTCTTAATTTCAGGGAGTTAAAAATAAAAAACAAAACGAAAATCAAATGAGGCCAGTTATAATTAATGAAAAGTGTCATTTTGAGTATATATTTTATTTTCAATAATTAATCTAAGCCCAAATCACTTCCTGTCGCAAACTGAAATCTTCTTTCCTGTCAACATCGTTATTCATACTCATCTGTTTGAGATATATTTACTAAAGATCAAACGATGATATTGCATTCTTGGAAAGGACCTCGAGTTTTTTATTTCCTCTTTATAAAACGATTGAAAATATGTATTTTGTTGTGTTTTTAAATTCGTGGGTTGCGCAAATCCACGAAAATTGGTGTACCACGAATAATAAGTGTTTCACAGTAGTCAAAAGAGATTATCAGTTGCACGTACTTTTATGAATAATTTTGGTGTCATCATTTCTATTGCCGTTATTTATGCCAAGCAAAGTTGTTCAAGTTGCTCGAAATTATTGATATGTTTTATAGGGTCATGGGTTGTAGAAATATACATAGACTGTAATAATGTATTAAAAATAATTGATTTTTCATATATAGTTTTACCAGTTGTTTTAGTACAATAAAAGTCTTTGATACCAAATATTTTAAAATCATTATTAACAAAAAACCAAACATTAAAAAACTTAAACTATTGCATTCATTAACAATGAAAATGGTCCAATTACAATTTTCAAATGGAACCATTTGAAAGGTCCGTGTATAAAGCGGCCAAAAATTTTTCAATTTTCATCTGAAAATTGAAAAATGAAATTTGCCCCTTGCTTTTTCATTTTTCATATTGAAAATAACAATCCAAGACAATAATATTAGATATAGTAAATTTATACTATGCTGTATACGACGCATTTCAAGGAGTTACCTCTCATCAGCAGCATTAAAACCGAAACATTTGGAAGACCAACAACCAAACTTATTTTAAACAAGAAGTACTCATGACCAAAAATACCGAAATAGGAAGCCAAATTTAAGCTAAGGAGATCTACCATGTGCCATACAAGGAATGAACCCATACTATTTCTATTATTTTTGAATTTTGCTAAACACTGGAAATTTCTGTAACAAATCAATGAATAATCATGTCAGACAAGTCTGACGACTAGGTTGGCGAATACCCTCGGGGACCTAGGGTCCACCGTGCAGAGGCATCATCCCAGGAGTTTCAAAATGACAATCCAAAGACAATAATATTAGATATAGTAAATTTATACTATGCTGTATACGACACATTCAAGGAGTTACCTCTCATCAGTAGCATTAAAACCGAAACATTTGGAAGACCAAAAACCAAACTTATTTTAAACAAGAAGCACTCATAACCAACAATACCGAAATAGGAAGCCAAATTTAAGCTAAGGAAATCTACCATGTGCCATACAAGGAATGAACCCTTAGTATTTCTATTATTTTTGAATTTTGCTAAATATTGGAAATTTCTGTAACAAATCAATGAATAATCATGTCAGACAAGTCTGTCTACTGGGTTGGCGAATACCCTCGGGGACCTAGGGTCCACCATGCAGAGGCATCATCCAAGGAGTTTCAAAATCACAATCCAAAGATACTAATATTAGATATAGTAAATTTATACTATGCTGTATACGACACATTCAAGGAGTTACCTCTCATCAGCAGCATTAAAACCGAAACATTTGGAAGACCAAAAAACCAAACTTATTTTAAACAAGAAGTACTCATAACCAAAAATACCGAAATAGGAAGCCAAATTCAAGCTAAGGAGATCTACCATGTGCCATACAAGGAATGAACCCTTAGTATTTCTATTATTTTTGAATTTTGTTAAATACTGGAAATGTCTGTAACAAATCAATGAATAATCATGTCAGACAAGTCTGACGACTGGGTTGGCGAATACCCTCGGGGACCTAGGGTAAACCGTGCTGAGGCATCATCCCAGGAGTTTCAAAATAACAATCCAAAAATACTTATATTAGATATTTGTAAATTTATACTATGCTGTATACGACGCATTAATTTGAAAATTGAAAATTGAAAATTGCAACTTTCTTTTAAATTTGCCACTTGCTTTTTCATTTTTTAATTTTCAGATAAAAATTGAAAAATGTTTGGCCGATTTATACACGGACCTGTAAACAAAACTAATTTCAATAGCATTTTTGTAACCTATAACTGAAATACACATTGAATTTAAACACTTGCTTATAAAGAATTGTTTTTTTCTAAAATATGGAAGAATTAAGAGATATGATGAATATATTCCTACAAATGTTTGCTAATGGTTAATGCGCTGTTATTTATGTTATTTAACTTAAAAGTTCCAGTGAGGCCTTCAACATGGAAACAAGTAAAGTCAAGAAATACCAAAGGGATATTCGAAGGAGAGAAAAATCGTTACAACTGACAAACTCCGGAGAACAACGAAGACAAGACCAAAACAATACATGCACTACAATTAAAATCTAAAAACGTATGAACAAATATCTCATCCACTGCAAGTTTAAGACAACCGAATTCTTTGATAATTGAAATTAACTCTCAGTTCAGAGGTAAATTAATAAATCATATACAAATATATAATATTACATGTATATGGTAAAAACTAATAAAACCGAGCACCTGATGTCACTTTTGGTTTTTTATGGGAGTTCACATTGCTAGTGCTTTAGTTTCTGTTCTGTCTGGTTCTAGTTTTGTTTAGTTTATTTTAATTTCTGATTCGTTTAGTTATATATGTATCCTTGTGGCGTTTGTTTGTTTGTTGTGTTCCATTCCCTTGACTTTGCCTTTCCTGTAATTCGAATTTGTGGACTTTATCTTCTGTTTTGCTGCTTCGGTATTCTTTTGCCAAATGTTTATATCTTGTCTTACAATCTCACACTATTAACCCCCCCTCCCCCCCCAAAAAAAAATAGATATAAACATTGAAAAGGCACCTCGACATACCCCGAGGTAAACTGCGTACATGTTTGAATAGGGTAAATAATATGGATGGACTGTACAAGATTTTGAAATGCGTAGTATACAGCATAGTATAAATTTACTATATCTAATATTAGTATCTTTGGATTGTTATTTTGAAACTCCTGGGATGATTCTTCTGCTGGTGGACCCTAGGTCCCCGAGGGTATTTGCCAACCCAGTCGTCAGACTTGTCTGACATGATTATTCATTGATTTTTTACAGAAATTACTAGTATTTAGCAAAATTCAAATAATAATAGAAATACTAAGGGTTCATTCCTTGTATTGCACATGGTAGATCTCCTTAGCTTAAATTTGGCTTCCTATTTCGGTATTTTTGCTTGAGTACTTCTTGTTTAATATACGTTTGGTTGTTGGTCTTCCAAATGTTTCGGTTTTAATGCTGCTGATGAGAGGTAACTCCTTGAAATGCGTCGTATACAGCATAGTATAAATTTACTATATCTAATATTAGTATCTTTGGATTGTTATTTAGATAAAACAAATTATCGAAAAAGAAATACCTGCCTACCCAGATGCAGAAGCCAAATTTTATTGATGGATTTTAGTGTTTACCACAAAATGTTTGCAAATGCTATACGAGTACTTCACTCAGCTGACATTTTGATTGAGTTATTTTTACACCTATAAGATCCAAAATAAAGGAACCCTATCCCAAGAACTGTAAAAAAAAGAGCATACATTTTAGTATAGAATCAAAACAGTAACAATATTTGTAACAGATCACAATACAGATTTCTATAGCGCACAGTGTACGTAACGCTATTGTTTCCTTAATTTCACGTCAACATTTTTGTTAGGGTGTGGCACCAGGAAAATAATAGCTTTATAGTAGACTGTGTCCAGTAAAAATCTGGTTTGCCACGTGTTACCATTTCACTTGTGATCTTAAACTATTTTTCATGTACTCACTCAGTTTCACAAATATAGTTACTAAGAACTGTACAGAGAAGATCATCCCACTGATAATGTTGTTTGCTATAGAGGTGTAAGCAGTCCTGGTTATGGTCATGGTTATTTGGTTCTCCGGAAGCCCAGTCCGTAAAAGTTAGTGGTTTGTTGTTTGTTGACCATTCCCATACACCTTCTGTAACATCATCTCTTGCTCCAAGCCAGTAGTCTATAAAAAAGTTGAATGCATGATATTATATAAATAACACATTTCTAAGAGGGTGACGGAGTATATTGTAACCCCAAGAAAATATTGTCAACCGATGCTTCCGAGGCTGACAATGTTTTTAGAGGGGTTACAATATACTCTGTCAAACTCTTAGAAATTTGTTATTAATTTATTATACTGAAAGTCTTGAATTTTATGAGCGGGTGACAGTGTAAAATACCACCCGCTGTTTCTTACCAGTGAGTTACAGTGTAAAATACCAACCGCTGTTTCTTTCCAGCGGGTGACAGTGTAAAATACCACCCGCTATTTCTTACCAGCGGGTGATCGAGTAAAATACCACATTCTTGTAAACCAATGAAAATGCAATAAAAGTAGAGAAGTTTACATAAAGTATAATAAAGAAGAATATTTTGCAGGCTATTACTGTAGTTCTAGCAAGCGATCGACTTTTTGGTATTAATACTGTTTTACTTTCTGGCTTTTATAGTATTTTGTATATACCAGAGAGTTAAGATAGATAAGGGCGAAGTTTGCGTACCGATAAAATCGGTTTAACCCATCACTGTTCAGTGTCTGTATTAAGTCAGACTTCTCTGATTCTCTGTTTATGTTTGTGTTTTGTGCTATTTTATGCTATTCTCTGTTCGTAGTTCTGTCTGTTGGCGTGGCGTTGATCATTTGGTATGTCATTGTTTACCTTTCCTGTTATCCCTTGTGTCAAATCAGTAAACTTGTCATTTTATTTAAGACTTTACTTTAAACTTGTCCTTTTATGTTGTACAAGTACAGTGTATAGAATTCTTGGCTGTCGTTTCTTTTAGTTATTTGCGTTGACAACAAGTTTCTCTTCCGCCACATTTGATATTCATTTCTATAGCTTACCTCCACCATATTTTATTGCATGGTCCTTTAAGAAAGTGTTTTCTTGTGTAGATTCTACTTCCGCTAATTTTGCACCGTGTGCCACGCAAGATATCTAAAAAGAGATATAGAGTAGATGTACACATGTAAAACATACAACCACAGTGTAAATGTTTATAAGGTACATGCACATGTATTTCCGGTTTATAATTTTTTTAAATCCAGATTGTTGAAATGATCAAATCTGCATAAACAAATCACATCACAGATAATAAGTGTAGTTCCAAACTACAACTGTATGAAGATATAACAGTCGTATGTTGATGCGTTGTACATGGACAACTATCAGACGAAGAAAAGACGAAACGAAAAAATCACTTAGCAGAGAACCACGGTCTTTGTCTGTTTGTTATCATTAATGAGATAAATAATTAAAACGCACATTAGCACTCAACCGATACTCTAATATTTACTGTAATGAAATGTTAAAGACGAAGATAACATGGCAGAGATGGTCCAAGTGATCTTTCTGAGTTGTGTCCAATGATCCGAACTGTCACCAAAGATGGCCGCCACACACGAACTTAATTTAGTATGGGACCTTAAGGGAAATTTCATTTGAAAGTGTTCTTGTCTGAAAACACTGAGCAAATGTAACCAAACTTAAGATACAAATGTATACATTTTAGGTGCTCGTCTTTCAGAATTTTGTCAGATGATCCATACTGTCAACCAAGATGGCCACCACAGCCGAACTTACCTTAACATAGTACGTTTGGGAAAATTCATTGAAACATCTTTGTCTGAAACCACTGAACCAATTTGAACCAGACTTGGTGGTAATGGTCCTTGAATGGTCCTGTTTCAGATACATGTCCGATTATCCGGAATGTCAACCGAGATGGCCACCTTGGCCAAACTTAGTTTAACATAGGACCCTACGGGAACATTTATTTCAAAATCTTCTGGTCTAAATTCACTCAGCAAGTTGAAACCAAACTTCACACTAATGGTCCTTAGGTGATCCCTTTTAAGAAGTTTGTCTGATGACCCGCAGTGTTAACAACTGTGGCCACCACAGTCAAACTCAGTTTATCATGGGATCCTATGGAATTTAATTTTTTTCTTGTCTGTAAGCCAATTGGAACCGAACTTGGCAGAAATGGTCCTTAGGTGATCCTCTTTCAGAAATGTGTTCAATGGTCGAAGATGGCCGCCAGAACAAACCTGCAATGTTGTTTCGTAGGTGCTTTTATGGTTGTTGGTTGGCAAACGGAATCCAGGTAAGCGACATAGGCTCCTGGGGCCTCTTGTTTCTCTGAGACTTCGTCGATATGTTGCATATATATATATATATATATATCATTGTTGAAATTTCCTGTTATGTATTTAATTATTTATTCAACAGTGTACCTGAGCTTTGAACCTTCTCGGTACTGAATAAGTAACAGGAAGAACCAAACCTGTCCCAGTTTCGATGACAATAAGGTTCGCCTATGTCTGAAAAACAGATTTCAATTCCCATCTATTTGCTCTTATCATTCATTTCAAATTGACCACATAGCATTTATGTCGTAATCTTATTTGATAATCAATCATAAAGATTCAAATGTTTTCTGTAAAATAAGTACTATGCGTAATTATTTCAGTCATGCTTTCGAAAAATGAATGTTACACCAACAAAATGTTTCTCTTTTATACTTTCGTGGTTTCTGTTCTTTCTCGTCATTCTTTTTTAAAATCAAAACTAAATGAAAAAAAAATAATTTAAATTATCTTGAAGACAAAAATTTAAAAAAAAGACGCAGAAATCATCTACACTTTTCGTATTGTTTTCAATTGCCAACCATTGCCTTTATATTGTTGACAACCCTTACTGTATAAGGAAGCCTAGGTCTAATTTCTTTTAGTCTGGTTCGGTTGTACACTGTATACATAAGGTTTTTATAAACTTATCAGAAAAACGCATAATTTTTAGTAAACAATTTTAACTAGTACATTGTAAATGGAGAATTTGGAGAATACTTGCTGACCATCATGTGATGTAAACTTTTGACATCGATTGACATAAACATACACATAACCCTCCTCTCCCTTAATAAAAAAATAATCTTTCAAAAAACAAAAAGCAAATTCATATGGAAAACCTTATGGATCAATAATTTTCATTGACTTCACTCATACATAACAGAAGTTGTTCGAAGATTCTCATGATTGTTACCATCTAGAGACTGCGTGCCAAATTTTGGATAAAGGGACAACTATATTGCTGTATACTTAGATAACAAGATATCTAATAAACTTTATAAGATATCTCATAAATTTTATAAAATATCTCATATAGTTTATATGATATCTCATATAATTTTCTTTATAAGATTTCTTATAAATTATATGAGATATCTTATAAACTATATAAGATATTTTATAAAATATATGAGACATCTTATAAAGTATATATTAAGATATCTTATAAACTATGTAATAATATCTTATAAACTATATAAAATATTTATAAGATATCTTATATGCTTTATGAGATATCTTATATACTTTATAAGATATCTTATAAAGTTTATAAGATATCTTATAAAAACTAGATTATATAAGATATCTTATATATTATATGAGATATCTTGAAGTTAGAATAAATAGTAAAACGGCTTGCCATAATACTTTGTAAAATTATGACTCTCCATTATTCGAAAAAGCAATATATTTTGTAATTGCTGACTCTTGCGCATATCAAATTATCAAAATCAACAAGGGGTAAATTTTGATAATTAGATAGAGGTTTTCGGTTTTGCCTCAGAACTCGTATTGAGTTACAGTATTATTCCAGGGAAACGCCGAGGATTACTCTATATAACTTTACTAACAAATAAACTTTTTACAAATGTGCAACCTATTGTTTTAAAGAGTGTCACTTAGAGATTAAAATTAGTGTACATTCTTACAAAATGAAATGTTTAAGGTGGTACCCAACACCTTGACTAAAAAAAATTTGGCTCGTTTAATTTTCATAAATTTTTTAGGAAATATTTACTTTGACCTATTTTGACATTAATGTTGATTTTTTTTAGTAAATAGAATTTCACACTTCACGGGAATAATTTCATTGAATATATAGCAGTTTGGCAAACATCAATTTTGATCATAGAGAAGTTTATTTCTCTTTACTTATTAAATTTGATTAAAACGCTCTGGTATTTTTAAGAGTTATCTCCCTGTAGTGTTGGGTACCACCTTAATAACTTACCAATGAGAGCAAACACCAGCAACAAAAGAGTTATATGATCCATAGAATATAGTTTTTTTTATCAGCTTGGATATGAACAACGTAATAAGATTTCTTATCTCATCAAATATTAGTCCAATTGTGCAGATAAATGATAACCTTTATACTTGTATGTCGCGTCTGAATTTATTTAAAGTGTAGAGAAATTTCTTTTCTAGAGAAAGGTTTGTGGTAAAAAATGTCGCAATTATTACAAAATATAGCGATTTCAAAGCTTAAAAGAACGATCGAAAATAAACGTCAGTCATTATTTATAATTTGAAGCCAACCTAAAAGGTCGATTAAATATAATTTATTTTTATTGTCATGATTGTTAGCCGATATATTTGCCAACTGGAAAGTTGTCTGCAACAGTAAAAGTTTACTACGAAATATTCT